>JAAWXA010000009.1:24329384-24348328 GCA_038090715.1 Florisuga fusca
CGGCGGTGGGACGGGACAGGACGGGACGGGACTGGTGGCGGTGGCGGGCGAGCGGGAGTTCCGCAGTCCCGCTTCGCTCCCTCTCTAGGGGGGGGGGAACGGCCGTGCTGCGGGCTAGCCCCGTCACTGCCCGCGCCGCGGGAGGCTGGCGGAAAAGCCGCTGGTTCCGGGAGGCCCAGGCGGCCTCGGTAGGCGCGGAGTATCTCGGCGCGGAGTTTTGCGGTGTGTATCCCGAGACTGCACTTCCCGCCGGGATAAACGATTGCGGAGCCACCCGTCCGGGGGTGCCCCGGCGTGCGCCTCGGAGAGACGCTTTCAAAGTCGGAGGGAGCGGGAAGGGCGATTGTCCCACCGTGAGGGTGTGCGCAGGGGAGGAGGGGCTGACGCTTGGGCTCACATCCTCGCCAGTGTTTAGCAGCCTCCCCAGCGCTGGGATCCCCAGCTTGCCCCTTCCAAGAAGGTGCGGGAAGCGGTGTGCGGCAGCAGTCCCAAACACCCAGGGGAAAAGGCCCAAGAAGTCGGCAGGCACTGATGGCTGCAGGCAGGAGAGACTAATCTGGCTTCACCTCATGGTAAAACTTGAAAGGATTAGTTTCCACAGAGTTGCATAACAAGATAGCAAAACTGCCGTGGCTGTCTCATGAGAGTAAGTTATTTACTTTTATAATTCTCAAGATAAAACCTTATTTCCCGAGTCCCATACAGATGTTTGTAATGCATAATCATATTAGTTGGCTTCTGGCAAGACAATTCCTGGGGCAAAGGAAGGGAAATGCTGTCACGTTCCTTTTGTTTTCCTTGTAGATACCACTGAAGTACCTGTTTTCCACTACTTACCTCATTTGACTTTGCCTTGTGGTCAGCTGGTGAGCAGCATGCCTTCTACCCACAACACCTCAAAACTTTTCCTGGTCCTCGTATCCTTGCTGCTGGTGCTGCCAGTGGCTGAAGCCCTGGATGCAGGAGATACCATCGCCTTCTTTCTAGGCCTTGCTGTCAGTGTCATCGGATTCTGTGCCTGCCTTGGCTTGTATGCAAGGAAAAGGAGTGGCCAACAATGACTTCAGATGCTCAGATGAAGTGAATTTTCCAAACACAGCTTGGGGTTGAAATCTGGGGTGTAAAACTGAGCTTCAGTTCTGGATAGCTTTCAAAAACCGTGTAGCAGTTATTTCTGCAAACCCCTCTTACTGTGCAATACAACAGAACCAAGACTGTAACCAGTAAAAGGGATTTGTAGGATCTGTCCTTGTGACAGATTATTTTATATTACTCGTTAAATTATTTCCTTACAGAAGGGTAAGACCTTTTTGAATAGGGAAAGCAAACCATAGAGTGGTTCACAGTAAATGTTTATAAATTTGGGAGGGAGGCCATCAACAACTTCCACAATTTTGGTTTCAAGGGTTAATCTGGAGAAAGGATCTATGAATCTTCAGTCAGGATTATTCTAGATTGCTAGGGAGCAGACTGCTTTGATGTGTGTGCATTGTGCTTAAGTTCCTTGTAATGACAGTTAATACTTAACAGCTCACTTCTGTGTCTCACTTCAGAGAACTCCAAAAACATGGAAAACTTTCTTTTCTAATGTATTTTTGTTTTACAATATGCCACTCCTGTATCCTGTGTTCTCATTACCAAGTAGATACACTTAAGAATGGGACCGATATTTTTCTTTAATGTGTATTTCACAGAAAAGTATGTGTAAGGCTATGTAAATCAGATTAACGATATGTTTTTGTCTTGTTTATTTTTTGTACTCTGATTTCCTCTAGACACTCCAGGATTGAATCTTGTTACATTTGGTATTTATACTTTTTTCCCCAAAATCTTACGGTCTTATTGTGAGGAATTATGTGTAGTATTTCTGCATTAGGATGTTACTAGAATTGTAACTAGACAGTTATGCACATACTTCTTTTGCAATTTGGATATAATGTGTTTGTTAAAATTCTGGGTTTAGTCAACAGGTCCACTGTTCTCAAGTGTCTTCTCAAAACAAACTCATGACTTCTCTCACCAAACTTTTAGGCTTCTTACCTAAATGGTGTATATGAGTTCCACAGAAGATTAGGACCAAAGCCAAAGTAAAAAATCCTGATACAAAATGGGAGATATAAGCAGTTATCTGCATGAGACAAAGAGCACAACCTGTAACAGCAGCACTATAATGAGCATAGGAAGGTGAGCTCTCCCCAGTTCACAGCAACTCCTGATTTTGTGCTATGGACACTGCCACTCTTGCTAGAAATCTTGGCTTTTATCTTTCAGAGCCGTGGAAAAAAGGTTAAATCTGATGCAGAACTATCCCCCCACCCCTCCCTCTCTAAGTGTTTCTGTTCAGTAGAGCACAAAGCAATGGGTAGAAGAGTCATCAGGCAAGTCTTATGTAAGTAATTGGGCAGGCAGATCATGTCCACCAAATTCTAAGATTTCTGTATTCTGCATGACATTTGTGGCTGGTTTCATTTCTGTCTCCTGCTACTGAGGAGACAGAAGCCCTGGTTATTTCAGTCTTGCAATTTACATCCCTCTCTCATGGTTGATAGAGGGAGGAAGGCAAAACAAAAGCATCCAAAATTGCATGGGGTTGAAATTGCAGAACTCAGTGTAGCAAGCCACAAGAACACAGGTTTCTGCTCTCAAGTTACAGAATAATAATGATCACAGAACTACTCTGATGAGATCTAAGACTTCCCAGGTCGCTGTGGTCACTGTTCTTGAACCCTTTATGTGACTTCAAAAGTCAGAAAGGGATGTGGTACACAGTTACTATGTACAAATTAAATTCATGGCTCTGGGAGGAGCTTCAGACAGTGTCACCTCTGAAAGCTGCCCAGCAGCAGTAGATGGTCCTGTATGCTTATTCATCCATGTGGATGGAAGCACACATAAAGTGTGATATTCCACACTCCAGTTTAGCTAAACCATTACCCTTTTAAAACAAACAAACAAACCAACAAATAAAACCTCAGCTGAGTTTTCATTTCCCAAACTTCAAGTAGTTTGTCAGTTTCTCAGTACAATATTAAATATTGCTCTTTGAATACAAGCAGCTTTTCACACACTCTTTTATCTTCGACTTCGGAAAAGATCCCTGGCAATAGTTTCACAGAATTGTGCAACAGTTTCACTGCAGGAGAACACAAATTTAGCAGAGTAATTAGCATCAGGTAATAGCGATATGCAGAACTGTGTTCTTTGCCTGGAGCTCTAGGTACTTTGTTGAAAGGTGTTTGCACAAGCTTAATGGCATTGTTTCCTGGTTCTGACAGAAGCTTTATTGTTAAAATTGCTTTTTTTTATTTTTTGAGTGTAAAATCATATACCTCTCTTTTTCTTCTGTCTTAATAAACTTTCACATATGATTTGTCATCAGTTTGATGAAGTAGTTCTTATGAAAAAGAAAATAGGGATGGCAGAAATGACACACTGCTGAAAGTCTTTATTATAGCTCCTTATATAATTAAATATTCCTTAATATAACTAAATATTATTTTCTTATATACTTTTGCTTATGTTCAATGACTCCACAAACTAATGTGGCATAAGGTACGTTTCAGACAAATTCTGTACAGCAAGTGCACTCTTGGTCCTATTACTTGTATAAGTAAAAGTTATTTCAACATCAGTTACTTTAGAGCACCTCAAGGCAGCTGGTCCTCTTTGAAACTGGTAGCTTGCAGTTGCAAATCAGTCCATTTCCCCGGTACAGGGGAAACTTTTCTTTTGACTATGAGTTTTCAACATTGGTATTAAGTAGTTGCCTTAATACCAGAAAAGTCATTTATATCAGGTTTCTAGATGGAGACCCAAGGAGATAAAGGACCATTTTCTTTTTTTTTTTTTTTTTCCCTGAAGAAAATCTGCATTCTAGTGGTTTATAGTTATTTGAATGATACATTTGTTTTATCTTCAAAAGAGCTTGCTTCCTCCAAGCATTTTATAAGAATCAAGGTTCTAGCTCTTTTGGTACCTTTGGAACCCTTATATGCCTACAGGTATTAATGTTTGCATCCTATCTTATCATTTGATGAGTGGGATGAGTGGAAGGAAGGGCAGAAATCTGCTGTCACAGGAAGCAGGTGATGGCTCCAAGATGATCCCTGAGATTTCTGGAGCATGGTGTGCTTGTGGTTCTCATCTACCATGTCCCTGCCATGGGACCTGTCCCTGAACTGGTCCAGAGTCTCCATGTACTCATTACTAGTCAGTCTAGTAACCGCAGCGGTAGTGGATCAAGGGTTGGACTTGATCTCTGAGGTCCCTTCCAACACAGCCAATTCTATGATTCTATGATTAGAGTTGATCTGAAGCCCTGCTCCCTCTTTACACAAAGCTGTTTATTTAAGCTTTGTGGGAAGGGAGTGGGGAGTTGAGTTCACCATTTATAGTAAGATAAAACGTGACTAAATGCATGAATCGTAATAGGTCTGTTACCATGGTAAATGCTTTCATTATTATACTACAAAAGTAACCTTTCTGTTCATTTTTACATCTGATGAAAGGTTTGGCAGATCCAAACTGATGTAGTAATGAGAGATTTCTAGGAATTGTGTGGAAAGGACAGCTTGGATCTGATATTCATCCTGGCTTACACCTGAACAAATTTTTACAAAATCATCTGAAGTTAACAGAAAGTTCATGTTGTTCATCAGATGAGAAAAGTAAGACTACTAATTCAGAACCAAATGCAGCAAAACATAGTGGTCAAGACTTGATGCACAGGACCCAGGCCATTTAATTTCTTCTGGAATCAATCTTCAGACTTTAAGAGACAAATTTCAAATACATTAGACACTGACCACACTGCAAAGTGAGAAATTTTTAGAGAATGTAACCAGTTTTGAAATTATGAAGATTTTCAGTTCACATGAATATGCAGTCGCACCTAAAAACTCTATTTCCAATATTCAGAAAGCAAGCTTTCCAGCAAGCAAGCTGGGATTTACATACCAAGATGTGGTATGGTAAATACTGTAAAAGCCTGTCTATTTTGAACTAAAAATAAAAGGCAATACAATTATATAGATATTAAAAACTTTTTCCAGATGTTTTGCTGGTCTCCTCAGCTTAGTTCAGTCATAACTGAATTTGAAAACACATGGGATGCTCTGCCACACCAGGGTGCAGGCAGACAAGGCAGTCAGCATAGCCTTTTGTTTCTGGATCATTCATCTGATCAGATCAAAACAGATTTTCATGAGAAAAATGAAATAGCCTTTCCAAGTGCCAAGCAGAGAGAGACCCATATAAGCTCTCAGTGTAAGTGAAAACCTGAAGGTGAAGTGGCCTCCAGCAAACCTAGGAGTTGCAACCATCAGGCAACAAAGTAAGAATCGTGTGCCCAGCTATGCTAGTGCAGCAAACAAGAGCTTGCTGCTGGATTGGGCTAAAAGTCGGGGTTCTGCTTGAGCCTTCCTGCATTGGCTCTATTCCTTCTCACCAGTCTCTGTCTTGAAAATCTGAACTGAACCAACATAATGGTTAGAAATCTGAACAGCAGCTGCTGTTCATTCAAGGAACTAAAAAGCTTGCTCACATCTTCATCCTGCTACTCTCTTCTCTACGAGTATGCGAGCATGAAAATTACCTTTTCTTCCAAAATGGAGTCAAAATGCTGCAGAGCAACATAGTTCCATAAAACTTACTAGAGATGGGTTTGTCTTCTGTTTGTGCAGCTCTTTGCACACATTGCAATGATACAAATAATAAGTAATACAACAGCATGTCCCTTCCCTACCCTCTCACAGAAAAGCAGCAGCCCTTAAACTTGACTAATTTTAATCCTGGCACAAATTAAGTGAAGCATTCAATGTCACTTTTATCAAAATACATTCCCTTTCCATCTCATAAATTACCAGTGAAATCAGAATGTCTTGAACCAATTCTAGAACTGTTCAAGGACATTTTCTGCCAACCTTTTCCAGTTGACTCAGTTGGCTATAGAAATTGCATGGTCAATACCTGCACTTATTTCTCAGAGTTCAACCTAAAATGATCGTTCATAAGCTACATTTGAACTTTATTTGAATGTATTCAAATGATCTGGATGGTTAGCAGAAACCATGTTGACCAATTTTTCCTCGACAGCAAGAATTTATTTCAAGTGTCTGCATGAATAGCAAGGAACAAATACACCTTTTTAGAGTCTGATCTTTTCAGAAAGGGTATTTGGGGTCAACTTCCAAAAGCCTATCTGAGATTTGGAGATAGCATATCATCTAGAGTCTCGAGACTATAGTCTAAATATAACTACTAAAAAAATAAGCCCTTTTTCATAAAATGTGATATCGCAATGGGCCTTACCTAAGTCACTTTTCATCTCTTCATAAAAATTAAAGATGTTGATCATATATTTGGAGCAGTTTCCAATAAGAAACAAATAGTCAGCAATAAATGTCACAGTTATGTTTTTCATTCTATTGTATTTGCAGAAAGAAAACATTAATCTTAGCAACTATTAGACATTAGAAATAGGCAAAAAGTGCTTTCCCAAGAACAAGTCACTTTTATCTAATAATAATTATGGCCCTGGTGATCCCTGTGAAAGTCAGCTCAAAACATGTTATTGTGCTGAAACTCAATCAAGGTATCCTAAAGGAATGAACAAATTTTGTTGTTTGAGCCCCATATAACTCTACCATGACTTTGTCCCATGCTATGGTTATGGCAGCGGGCTGTGCTGATGCAAGGGATGATGGATAACCTCAAATCCTGCCTGGGAAGTGACAGGCAGCTGGGTCTCCCCAAGTGCCAAATGAATGCCCAGGCCATGGTTACACTCTCAGTCCATGGAGTCTTCTCCTGCTGTGACAGAAACCAGACAAGAGATCAGGTTTTTGTTTAGATATTCAGATATCTCTATGTGGCTCATACATCTTTAACCTTCTTCCATGCCAGGTTTCACATTTCAAAATTTAGTATTTTACATCCACTCTACTTTTAAATATATATATTTTTAAATATGGAATGTGCATGGGCAGGGGTGCATTCTTGCATTTGAGAGAAGTATGAAAGCAGAGGTCACTCTGTCAGCTGAAAGGATATTTCTAAATTGTCCACCCACAAAAAGAGAAAAAAGACATCATCTTTGGGAAGAGACCGAGCCAGGAAACATACGAGGTGACCTCCAGAGGTCCTTTCCAAGCTAATTTACTGTATGATTCTATGAAATCCTAGTTGTAAATGGGATGCATAAACATCAGCTCAATTCAATCATATCTTTATGGCAAACAAGGATATATTTGTGGTGAACAAATCTAATCACAGTGTGAGCCCACAGGGAACCTGATCACAAAAGCTGTGAGGCTGTTCAGTCATCGTGTAAGACCACAGGGAAACCAGATGTACCAGAATTCTCCAGCTGCGTACAGTGAAACTCAATCCCTGTGGCATTAAAATGCTATGGAAAAAAGGGAGCAAATACAGCATATGTACAGTAATCCTCTATTCAGAGTGGGATTTTTAGAGATGAGTTTATGGGACCAGTAATACACTCCAAATGGAATTCAAGTGCCGCAGTGCAAAGCCTCAGATGTGAATTGGCTCAACTCCCGCCCAAGTCAAAGTTTTGAAAATATTAAAATTTGGCAGTGTTGCACATGAAGTTCCTATTGGCATCAACAGGAGTTTAGAACAAGGTCAAAGACAAAATATTGGTTTGGATGCAGTAGCCACCTTGACAGCACAGAGGGGTCCCTGTCATTTGACCAGTAGTGTACCTTGCAGTAGATGGTGCTTGTGGGGAAACTGCAGCCCTCCCCATCTCTTTCCTTAGGAAAGCAGTAGTTGAATTAGCCAAATTTTCATCTGGTAAAAAACCAGCCTGAAGTTGCTGAAATCAGTGCAGTCATCCTGATTTAAATTCATTTTGAACAGAAATCACAAGAGGCTTCTTTCTGACCTTGCACCAGCCCTTACACTTCTGTATAATGCAGTAGAATTATTCTTGATTTCCATTTATGTGAAAATCTAAATTGGTTCTCAAAATAGATGCTGTCTTTTTTTTTTTTTTTCCTCTCAGCCTGCTACCAGTAAATTATTTGACCTACATCTTAATAAATATTAGAAAAAAAAAATATTCTCCCCACTCTCATTCCACAAATACACTTCAGAACTTGTATGTTCAACTTAAGACTCCATAGTTTCCCCCTTACCCCAAGTTTTATCAGCCAAGTAAAGGAAAATCCACAGGACTGCCCACTCTCAAGGACACCTTATAAGTACAAAGTGCCTATTCACCCACTGTTAGTGTAGTGCATTATACCTGTCTGATGTCCATCAGCTTACATTTCTACTTTGTTGTTCTTATTTCAGTAATAAATCTGGTTTGTGTCTATATCCAATGATTGTTCATGAACTTCCCTCACCTAGACTTCATGAGTTTATTTGTATTAAATGAGAAGCACTTTGTAGATTTTATTTTCTTATCCAGAAGTAAAAATGAAATCCCAGTTAAAAGGGTTATGTGCTCTCAGTTTTAGAAGGGACAGAAAGGAAATTCAGTAACTATAGATAGTAATGTAAAGCACTCAAAATCTGAGCTTTCATGAGTTTTTGCCAGAGGTCCCTCTGTTTAACTCCCAATAGACTTAACAGGAATTAAGAATTAAAACCTTCCAAAGCAATCCTGACCTTCCACTAGTAAATGTAGAGCATGTGATCACTTTATGCACACTACCAACTAATTTGAAATCAGTTGTACATAATAGTTGTCGGACTGCTGCCTTGATGTATCATATGCCAATTGTCTTAGGACAATGAAAGTTACCTGATTTAGCACAAAATCAGCCTTGGGAAGTAAATGTCACAGAAACAGGGTGAAGAGGCACATACTGACATATTTAAATGCACTCTGTTTCGTGCAGGAGCAGCCAAGCCAATTGCTCAGTTAAGAATTCCATGTCCTCTTGAAGGAATGGGTTTTTGGTTTTTCATTGTCTGGTGTTGTTAACACACATATTTTGATTGTTGTCCTGTGTTTGCAAAAGCTGCACTCCAGCTTCTCAAGAAACAAATGCTAAGGAAGGAAGCTTCATGAGGGAAAGATTGGTGTTCTTCATTTTTGAACCAGTTGATCCCTCCCATCTTCTTAGGCAAACTATTTCTTGTTTTATTACAAAGACTGAGAAATATGCAGCTTAAATGAAAGTAGGACATTTGTAAAGAGTTTTATAAGTACCCATAGTTCTCTGCACTTATCATGGAAATAGTAAAAGCCCATAAACTACATTGTTTAAAAAAATTCTGTGTAGCATGCTCTCACTGAACACAACAGAAAAAATCTGTCACCATCCCCTGGTAGATACACTTCAGAATTCCTTTCTTAAAACTGCTACATAATGCAGTTTTATTCACATTACAGCATACCTAAGCCTTAACACTGAGTTAAAGTCTGCTAGACTTGTCTTTCTTTTGTCATTTTAGCCCAATGTTAAAATCTCAGTATATCCTTAGTATTAATAATTCTCATCCTTTTACTCTTTCTTATATTTTTAAATTTCAGGGAAAAAAATCATGCAGGTTTTTTACATTTAAAAGATGAATTCAGCATTATTTTCAGTTTTGAGAGGTACCTTGATGTATCTTTTTGTTAAAGGGTTTAAGGGTTGAAAAGATACCTCACCTTAAAATAATTTTTGCTTATAATAATTTTATTCCAAGACTGACAAATGAGGCAGAACTCCAAGAGTTTCACAATTAAGACTATAACTTTAGCCCTCTCCACCTTCCCACTGTATTTGAGGGAGACCTCAGCTCCCTTACCTAATTAGATTTGCCTAAATTGGTCAAAAGTGCATTTAAGTCAAGCCTTGCAATTCCACTAATTCTGTGTTCTCAATTGCCTCTGCCTGCCTGTGACAGAAGAAACTATTTTTTACATTCCTACCACAATTTTCTGAATTCTTCTATCTTACTCCAAAATGGCCATTAAGTCATCCTCCCTTTTTTAACTTCTACTTCTCTTTCAGCTTCACCAAGTTTTCCCAAGACGTGATCCATGTTTTGGTAACTAACCCACTTGGGCAAATAAATCACCCTCAGCAATTGCCAGATCTTTTAGTCTGAAGGTTTTCCATTTGATTTGAGATTGTCCCATTTCATTATGTTCCATGGTTGGCCTTGTGGCAATGTCCTTTGAAAATTCAATACACTAAAAAGGTTAGGTAAAAAAGAAAGGAAGACAAAAATTCTTGCTTTCCATTCAGGTTGAAAATAATATATCTTGAGGACCATGATATAAAAGAGAATTCCTAAGTTTTACATAAATTCCTCAAATTGCCACAGTTTTGTTATACATTAATATTTATGAGGAGATATTCTACATAATAGAGAGACACAGTATATCAGCTAAATATTCTGTTAGCTCTTGAAGAATTGCATTAATACCAAATTTACAATGCAGGAGAGAATTATACAACAGGTAGGTTTTACTTTGCTGCTGCTGGTCCTGTACTGTGAGGAACTGGTGTGTTCACTCATCAAAAGAGCAATTTTATGTCCAGATACATATACCAGATTAGGAAAAACAGATTACTAGTATTTAGATCTCTTATTTCCACATTTTATTTTAATAATGGAAAGTGAATAAATTCACTGAGGTATAATAAAATTATGTAGTGAAACACTGCAGAGCTTATGAGGTAATATAAATACCTAAAACATGATGAACATAATTTAGGACATAAACCTTCCAAAAAGGGATGCAAAAATCCCTCCTGCAACAAGCACAACCCTTATCAGTGCTCACTTTTCAGATGGTGTTTACACTTTGAACCTGAGATTTCAAGCTTTCCATTCATGTGCAGAACTGCAGATGAGTGTCCAGTGAAGAATCTCTGTGATCTAGTTGTGAGGCAGAGCATAACCTGAACATCTCACTCCAGCAGTATCCCTGAAGAGTCTGTGTTCAGCTAGCAGTGTTGATCCCAGTGGATGCACAATGCCTTCCTTTTCCATCACCACCTAGTTACAGCACACGAAACAGAAGATGTGGAATTCAAGCCCAGTGTCCCACCACCAAAAGAAGTTCTCTGGAGCAGCAGGAGGTACAATCCTGGGAAAGCATCCTCTCCTGTTTATCCTGGATCTTCTTGTGTGTAAAAAATGTAAGAGTAACAGCAGGAGGGGGGAGGGGAGTGAGGATGTGGACAAGAAAGACTGATAGTCCACTACTTAGAGCACCTGCTTTTTATGTCAAGACTTAGGTCTGTGTCCCAGGTCCACAGCCTGAAATTATGCAGTCAATCAGGAAACAAAGTAAAACCAGCACTGAACAATCTAATTAGCAGAGACTAGATCCCATGTGTTTCTCCTGCCAACTCAGTGTCTTACCTAATACAGTGCAACATCATGGTCCTGCTTAGTTTTTTACCCTTTTCTTTCAACACCATGCTCCATCCAGCAGTGCCTAAATATACTAATCCAATTAAGTAAAAGATTTTGCCATTTGTTTATATTAGGCTTTATATGTAGTTTTGGAAGTCAGTAAAACATTCATTCTTTCCTACCTCCATAAAATAGGCAATGCAGTGAGAAGTTTGTATTTGCAGTTGCATTACAGAGCTGCATTCATGCAGTTCCTCCTATTGTGCCATCACAGTGCTGTTCTGGCAGTGTCTGCAGAATTTAAACCACTGTGTTTCTTAAGAGATGACCTACCTTTAGCCAGACAGAGACTGTTCTCTGCATCCTCACAAGCATAAACCTTAAAATTGCTTCTCCTTGTTCTACATATAAATGGGAACATTTCATTCTTAATATCCAACAAGCTGACAAAATGGGACCATGGCATTAGGTTCTAGATATCAAATTAGTTGCAGTGAACAGGTAACAACTGAGCTGACGTGGTAATATCCAGGCGTTTTTCCACTTTCTAGATCACAAGACCTGAAGCTCACTTGTAGAACATATATTCATGCTAGCTGCTTGCAAGCCAGTGCTCACTCTCCATCTCAGACATTACAGACTTGATTCCTCACTGTCTCGATTCTATGCATTAAAAGCAATCCAGGAGTACACTTTTTTTAACCATTTTTTTTAAAGAGCCTTAAGTCAATCCAGAATCATTACACTGTATTATATTAAATTAAAATTTGAACAACAAATGAGTAGCAAATCCAGTGTCTAGATGTAAACCAGACATACCAGCAAAAATAAATATTTCTAACATTGGCACTGGTGTTTTTTGCCCCTGTGCACAGCCTAAAAGTTCTCTAAAAGCTGCCAGTGACAGCTATCCTATTTTATCCTATTATTTTTAATCCCCTTCTCAGTATATTGCTAGAAATAGAAAATGCTATTGCCAAATAGTCTCTATAATCCTACAACATACTTTCCATTCATGGTTCACCTCTAACCTTACCTTCAAGATGGCAACAAATGGAAGTATTTGTATATCTCATCTCTACAAAAGTGATCAATTTGACATAGATCCCTACACACAAATAACAGTCACGTAAAGAGTTCTGAAACCACTGGAACAAACAGAGCAGCAACTGCAACACAGGCAAGGGGGAGCTCAGCTCTGAGCTTGTTGATCCATTTGACACCGAGCTGATGAACAGTATGTGTGCAGCCTGTCACAGAACCAGCGTGGTCTTTGGGTCTAACACAGGGTGATGCTTGCTATGTGCCATCCTGCCCCTGATACAGAAACCACAGTGACATATCCAGTGTTCTGTTCAGATGCACAGCTGAGCACAGCCAAGCCTGGACACAAATTATTCAAACTGGGAAGGGATTAAGACACTAGGCCATGGCCAGTTTTCACCTGAGATGAATCACTGTATGCTGAAGAAATAAGTAAATTCTGGGACAAAGAGCTAACACCTGCATTCACAAAATTTATATGAACCTCACCTGCCTCTGAGACCTCTTTGCTCATGTATCTGACTTCACAAAAATGACATTTAAAATACAGTGAAAGGGAGGAAAAATGTATAAATTCACTTAGCCATTATATAGCGTTATGACAGAAAATATATGAAAAATAATGAACTACAAACGTTTCATTAGGCCCCAACCATGTCCTAATAATCTCCAGTGAACCAGCAGCACAAAATGAGACGGGAGCAATACCTGCCAGTCTGCAAGTATTCAACACCTATGGAAGAGCTTGGGATACAGTAGGTTTACATAACTAGTATAGTATGGGCATCTCAGGCACTGTCTAAATTCAATAGGAGGTGCAACAAAATGTTGGACGCAGCTCATCTGGAAGATGTCATCTTTCCCCTGTCTCTCAGGCATTTTCAGGTTCCTCTCTCAAGATGAGCATTCTGTTCTGCAGTGTCACTAACCCCATTCATTTTACTCCACAGTGATCCACTGGCATCTGTAATGGTGATGGGAAAAAAGCTTTCCTGAATGCTGTGATTGGCACTGTTAATGACCATGACGCTGCAGAGCTGCTGTGTGCTTCAGCAGTGCTGAGCTGATTTCAAGTCCTGAATTTGCCTTTAGTAAGGTAGACCAAGAGCATTTCACAGACTCCAAGGAAGCATTTTACTGAAAACACAAGTGTTAAATTAGCACAGAAAAAAATGACCATCAAATGTAACATCTGAGAGGGGGTGAGGTGCACAAACAACACAAACCAAGCACTTCCTTTGTCTAAAAAAAAGAAACTCCACAAGCTTTTGTCCATCATCACTTTCTAAAGATAATAAGAACTTCTAAAATCACAGTAATACATTCCCATATTCCCCCACTGGAGTGAATTAGCTCTACTTTCTATGTTAGTGGTCCTGAGGTGCCGACTTGCATTGGCAGGAAATCTTTCCTCGTGTAGGGATGTTCCACTTGTACCTGAACATAACTGGTGGAGTGTCAGAAGGCAAGATATGAGAACAACAGTCAGCAAAGAGGCCAAGACTACTGAGCCATGCATTACAGACAGGAAGCCATTAGCACAGTCCTGGGTCAGTGCTCCCAGTTCAGTTTCTAAATTCTGAAAGGCTTTCTACCTGTTTCTCACCAGATTGTCTCAATCTTACTGGTTATCCAAGTCACATGCAAAAATCATGCCTTCCACCTGAGGTGATTTAGTCATAAATTCCTAACCAGGCTCAGCATTGCTCCCTTGAACTATTTTGGTTGCTGAATTGTACCACTATGATTCGTTCACATTACTGTATGTCATGCACAGAAAACAAAAATCAGTGAAGGGAAAGTATGTACAGTAGCTGAAAGACATATTGTAATGTAGCTTATACTAAAATATGTGTAATTATTTGGATTAATTAAACTGCAGATGAAAATACATGAAATAAATTAATCACAGCTTCTGAAAGGTTATTCCTAGTGTCTGTGCACATGTTTTAAGAAATCCCATCTACAGGATTTGTAAGGAATGTTATTCTGGTTTTCTGAAACGGAGAAAGAAGGAAGTCTTTTTCCTCCGGTTCCACTTTCATTTACCAAAACACCAATAGATTTTCTGGCATAAGAAGGAAGTGAAGAGACTTGAAACAACAAGAACTTCAGTAAGCTTGCTCCTCCATATTCCCTTGATTTTCTGACAAGAGTTTTTTCCTTCCTTCTCGCAGGAAATAACGAGTGTGCGCCCAAGGTCAGCAGCTCAGGACCTCACTGTTACTGAGGCATTTCCACAGTGCTGTCCACATTAACAAAAAGCTGTTGATGGAATGAGAATTTCAATTTTTCCCACTGGCAAGACTGCAAGTTCAGAACTACTCATGTTAAAAGAGTTGATATGCAGACATGGTTACACTGTATTATTTAAAACCAAAACCAAAACCAAACAAAAAACAAGTAAACAAACAAACAAACAAAACCCCCCACAACCCAAAAAAAAGTAAAAACCAAAAATCTCAAGCTGAACAACTTACTTAAAGATGAAATTTTGAATGTTATGCTATTTGCATACACAATTTATGAGAAATACAAAATGGCAATATTAGAGAAATATCCAAAAATAGTATCTCAACAAATGTATCTACTTGCAACTACTTCTATAGATATTATGAAGTTCCTTTCCTCTTTATGTCCTTCTGTGGAGCTCAGTCATCAATCTGCACCACTGTGGATGTGACTGGCTCTATCTTTTTAAAGTTCTATCCTATCATTCCACTGTGAAACAGGCAATTTGTCTGTGAAAACAGGCAATTTGGAATTCTTCAGTATAGGACAACGTACACATGGCACACAAACAACAAAGACCACATATGAACCTTTCTTTGACGCTTTAACTTTTTTCTCTCTTTAAATCACATATATTAAATGGCCATTTGTGAAGTCCAGCACAGCAATTAAAAAATGTAGCTTATCTTATTGCAGGCACAGTAATTAGAAGTGCAATTTAACATTGGTAATTATTCATGGCCCCATTTAAGTTCATTTGCATTTCTAACTACCTGACATGCAAGTGAACTCAAGTAATTACATGTCCACACTATTCAAATTGCACATGAAATAACTGAATTTAACACTGCAACACTGATTTAACAGTGTAACTATAAAACCTAGATGCAAAAGATGTGTCCAGTCTTTCAAATGTAGTCCTAAGAAAGGTGTTTAGAAGCCTGAGGATACAGGTAAGTAACCTAACTGGATTTGCAGAAACACATTGGTGCCTCACTCCCCTTAGTACCACAGAGTAGAGGTTTTCCTCTGCAGAACTAAGTCGTTTTCATGTTCTCAGCAGGTAAGCTTTTGTGTATTTGTCCTTAAGCCTTCATTTATCCCTGGGTAAACATGCAACACGGATCAACTTTTAAGAACAAAAGTTAAGTTTTAAAGGGCACTTATGAAACATTTTTTTAAATACCAAATTAAATTTTTCTGATAAATTCTTATAAAACATCTAAGGATACAGCTAAAGATTAATTTTCAAAAATTGCAATTATTATCCATAGAAATTATAATAACCACATTAATGCAATTTTGTTATTGGTAAGAACATGCATCACTGAGGCAGAGACCACTGGAGAGATTTTCATTGTGGGGTGAAATACATGTCTGTGCTGAGAGCACATCCAGGAACCAGACACTACCAACAAATGTCTCTCCTCTGTGAACACTTTTCAAAGCACAGGAAACAAATGGACTGCAGATGAAACTCTCCCTTGTGCAGGGGTCTTGCACAGGTCCCTGAATTACGTAAGTCCAACTTAAACACCATTTTAAAGTTTCACAAATCTACTGCACAGGCAAGACATTTCCCTTGGAAGAGTTCCTTGAGCCCTTTGAAAAGGATGTACTTTGATAGCATCTATCACAGTCTCTTAAGCAATACATAAATCTTGTGCTGGCCTCTGCACAGAGACGGGTACACCCTGCAGAGTATCTCTCCTGTTTTACAGAAGTGTCACAAAATCCTACAGTGCTTCAGAGTTTGTATAATGCAGGCTCAGTAGACAACGCATAAATACAAATTTCAAGACAGCCAGTCCACACCTAATTACTGAAATGATGAAGTGTACAGGGACATGAATATTTTACATTTTAGTGATTAACAATTTCTGGCCCCACACTGAAATCTTCATTCTGCTGAAATTGTTGAGACTTGTAACTGACCTTGGTGAGGAACATACCTCACACAATCTTTTCAACTGATAGTTACTTGTCATTACCAGACTGTCTTCTACCTCTGGATCTATTAGTGAGATTTCTAAGAGTCAGGCTTTTTCCAAAAACCTCTGTTAAGAGGAAAAAGCTCAAGACAATGAGAAACACCCAGCGTACTCACCTGGCTCACAGCTCTGTTACAGGGTTCCAAGGCACATACCTTCAAAAGAAATTTAATGGCAAGTACCCAAAATGCTACTTGCACACGAAGTGCCCTAATTCCTGGCATGCACCAAAGCATCACCACCATCAAGATGATGCCAAAGACCACGAATATCAAAGTAGGATTCTCCAGTAAGGTGATCCTAATGTGGGAATGGACTTACTGGGTCCAATTCACTGGACCCAGTGCTCTGGTCATTCTTAAACAGCACTTAAATTAAGCACACAACTGGCATGCAGGATCTCCAGTCACCACCAACAAAGCTGCATACTTCACCAGTTACTTTCCAGGCCATAGTTATTAAATAACTCCAACAGGAGAAAATAAAAAGAGCTCTTTCTCATAACTGTCAATAACTTTGCAGCAGGGCTGCCCATACCTGGAGATGGTTCATGTCTTTGATCTAAATCAGGAAATCAGAAAAACAGCTTTGGCTCTCTTATTTTCTAGGGAAAGCTCTCCTCATCCTGCTGCTAGCTCTAATGGGGTACATAAATGCTCTTGTGCTTACACTTCCCTAGCATTCTGTCCATTTGTCCTTCCTTCTTGGGGAAAAGCAGGCAAACACTGAAGCAAACAAAAGGCAAGGAAAGATATTTACCTTCCTTCTTTCCTCTGACATGCTTATGTAGCAATCAGGCCCTCTAGGGTTTTTTAACTTCCTTCCTGTTGCCCTTAATGTTCCCCTCCTTACATTGTAGAGAGGAAAATTTATTCGGGGTTATGGAATTCCTTCTTGTGGCAAAGCCCCAAGAAATTCTGCTTGGCTAACCCTATGCTGCTCGCCCTGCAACAAAGCCTGCCTCAAAACTTTTTTCTGAACTTTCCATATCTCTAGCCCTGCTGTTCTGAAGAACTGGGGAGTACAGATCTCTCTCTTCACCTGTCCTTTTGTCACTTTTCTCCTCCCCTTCCACTTGCACATTAATTGCCTGGTTCATGCTTCCTGGAGTCATCTTCAGATGACATCTGCATTCAGTTCTCAGATTCCTAATCCCATGACTCCTGGACTTGATTTCCCTGTGAGGGATGGCATTTGCTCCCAGCAAAACAGCATAATACAGCCTTACTTCACACACCACCAGAAGTCTCTCCCTTTGTGATGGCCTTCTCTTGCCTAAATCCACCCTTATAATAAAGAGAATAGACTGCAATCTATCTGATGCATTTTAAACTTGTGATTCAGAATTAGGTAATCTTCTCACTAAAGCATCTTTTCCTCACCATTGACTATGATGGGAAACTAGCTTTATTTTTTTGTTTCAGTATAGATGTCTACATTTCATCGAACAAAATTAGAGGACTGGTTCTCACATTACACATATGATGACAAATGGATTTATGATGAACCAGGGGTTGAACACTGAATGAATTCTGAATCCCACAGATTATTTCCAGACAATCCATAACAGTGTGACTGGTATAAAAAAAAAAAAAAAAGCAAGTTCTTAAATGTTACACGGCAACATACTTCTGTAATTTATATACGTATTAAATATATATAAATATATGTATATTAAAACTGTGTGGTACCTAAACTCTGCACAAGTTTTCTACTCAAGAATTACTCATTTCTGAAGTTAGTCACATACTGTGCATTTTTTATTTTAATTAACTGCATTTTCTGGTGGCTGCAGACATTTGGGCTTGGTCAGGCTGTTACTGGGGTAATTTTGGCCACCAGTTTGGTTAAGGCACCAACTCAAACGACTTTTAGGAAGTGCCAAAAAAAAGAACCCAAACTTAGACAACAGCCTTAAAAATGCCCGTAGGCTACTAATGGTCTCAGAGATGTGACACACATTATGAATCATCCCCATAAATCTGTCCCCCACAAGGATTTATTCTGACTTGAGCGAAAGCACACGGTGAAGAAGTTCCTCAGAACCCAAATCTCTCCGCCCAAAATAAGCTGTTCCTCGACTGCCTTGTAGTCAGAACAAATTACTTTTGGGGCCAGACTGTCTTCATGCTCCCGCTCCTCCCGGATAAACTTCCATACAGGTTGAAGAGGTGGGAGGGCGGAGGAAAGCGCTCTTCACAGCTGCACCCGAACCCTGCACGGTTGCCCTCGGGGTTACCGCTCTGGCACCCAGCACGGGTCGGGGCCAGGGGCGGGGAGGCGGGCGACAGGCCCCTGCGGCGGCCCAGGCCACAGGCCGCCTCACGGCGCCGCCGCCGGGGCCTG
>JAAWXA010000009.1:24348343-24450608 GCA_038090715.1 Florisuga fusca
GGGGGAGGGGGAGCCTGATTTCATGGTTTTAAAACGATGCCATGATCTGATCAGCCTCTGTTTACACAGCAGCAATCAGGCTCTTTTGTGGACGGTAAGAATGGAAGGATTTTGCTGGGATTCAGTGGGAATATCCTTTGTACACCCGAGTTGGCATAGGAAACACTTGGTGTGAATAACGAAGGAGCCTGATGATGCCTGCTGTGGCTCCTGTCCCTGGCTCTGGAGGGAGGGGGAAAAAAAACAACAACAACAAAAAAAATCCCAGCCAAAAAAAAAAAAAAAAAACCAAAAAAAAAACCCAACCAAAAAAGCCACAAATCAGGAGCAGCAGACAGTATAATTTATTAATTTTATTTTATTGCATGCAATGTGTTCTGGTGTAATTCACCGGGAGGATTAGTGGGAATCACGGAGCCCTAATTAGCTAAATAAATAAATAAATTTATTATATGTTTTTTAAAGCATAACCAAACCCACCCGTCCTGAAAGGATGGGCATTACATCTTGGGTGTGTTGCCTATTTTTCTCAGTATTTACACTGACCATTGCTTATTATGAATTATGTTGAGGCTTTAAAGATTTGCATTGAAGTGTGTGTGTGGGGGGGACAACCCTAAAACATAGTGCTGTTGACTGTCTGGCATGTCTGTTTATTTGAAATCCTAAAAGATAAAATTATGGTTTATAGGAGAAAGGGAGGTGGGTAATGAATACTGTTTCTCTTTCACTGTGCATGAACTAACACAGTGTGATTAATGTGCTTTGGTGACTTGGGTTAAAAAACATAAATTCTGCAGGGTTTCTTTGGGTGTGATCCGTATAAACACAGCAGCTGCCTCTAAAACATTGACAAATACTGTAGCCGTAAAATAAATGTAGGTAATATCAGAGCATCAGCAGTCTTTGGAGATTTTTTTAAAAAGATGTCAGTGATTAACTCTTGGGCTTGCAAATGGGGAGTCTTTTGATTCATAAAATCTCTGAGGCTTTAACTGTAAAATTATGTATGCTACTGAGTAGAAGGGGCACCGGTCAGTTCTGAAACCGTAACAAGCCAAATATGTGAAATGTCAGTAATCAATCATGCTAGGCAGTAAATATATTTTTATAAAAGCCTCATGATTTTCAAAAACAAACAATAGTACTCAAATTTACAACTTGATTTGGTTCTCCATAAATTAACATCTTTGTTAGCACTTTCTGACATCATTTCTTGTTAACTTAAGAACTGATAGCTCGATTTTTTTTCAGATATTTTGATGGCATGACAAATCAGAAAGAAGAGGATGTACTGTATGACTAGACACAAGATCAGTTCTGTTTGTGGATTACATTTTCAGTAAGATGTATGGATCTATTTTTTCCTTGTTCATATATATAGATCATGAGACTTGACTGAGGCAATATACATATCATCCATCCATCTATGGCGAACTACAGCCATGCAGCTGACAACATTTTACAAAATCTCTCTCCTTTAACAGCTTTTCTGAAACTGACTTCACTGGGTTTCATAATAGGAGTCAGTGTGGTGGGTAACCTTCTGATCTCCATTTTGCTAGTCAAAGATAAGACCTTGCACAGAGCTCCTTACTACTTCCTATTGGATCTTTGCTGCTCAGATATCCTCAGATCTGCAATTTGTTTCCCATTTGTTTTCACCTCTGTAAAAAATGGCTCTACTTGGACGTATGGGACTCTTACTTGCAAAGTGATTGCCTTTTTGGGGGTTTTGTCCTGCTTTCACACTGCTTTCATGTTATTCTGCATAAGCGTCACCAGATACTTAGCTATTGCCCACCACCGTTTTTATACGAAAAGGCTGACCTTCTGGACTTGTTTGGCTGTTATCTGTATGGTGTGGACCCTCTCTGTAGCCATGGCTTTCCCCCCAGTTTTAGATGTGGGCACCTACTCTTTCATTAGGGAGGAAGACCAATGCACTTTCCAGCATCGTTCCTTCAGGGCTAATGATTCCTTGGGATTTATGCTTCTCCTTGCCCTCATCCTCCTAGCCACACAGCTTGTCTACCTCAAGCTGATATTTTTTGTTCACGATCGCAGGAAAATGAAGCCAGTCCAGTTTGTTGCAGCAGTGAGCCAGAACTGGACTTTTCATGGTCCTGGAGCAAGTGGTCAAGCAGCTGCTAATTGGCTGGCTGGATTTGGAAGGGGTCCCACGCCTCCAACCTTGTTGGGAATCAGGCAAAATGCGAACACCACAGGCAGGAGAAGGCTACTGGTTTTAGACGAGTTCAAAATGGAGAAGAGAATCAGCAGAATGTTCTACATCATGACATTCCTCTTTCTGACCTTGTGGGGTCCCTATTTGGTAGCCTGTTACTGGAGAGTTTTTGCAAGAGGGCCTGTAGTACCAGGGGGATTTCTAACGGCTGCTGTCTGGATGAGTTTTGCCCAAGCTGGAATCAATCCTTTTGTCTGCATTTTCTCCAACAGGGAGCTGAGGCGCTGTTTCAGCACAACCCTTCTTTACTGCAGAAAATCCAGGTTACCAAGGGAACCTTACTGTGTTATATGAGGGAGCATCTGTAAATCTTTAGCCTTGTGAAACACTACCATTCTCTGCTAAGCAATTGTGGCCTGTAGCCATGTCTTGAGAAGAAAATCAAGAACGGGATGTCAGCAGTTGTAAGGATTTGGGCAACATTCTGCAGTCTTTGCAATAGCTCACCTCTAATCCTATTTTAAACCTAAACATGTTCCTGCTGACCACTGCTGAAGGTTTGTAATTAAGAACAAAGGACTGAACTACTGCCCTGAATTCCTTTATGTGGTTGAAATCTAGATTATGAAAGTAGCAGGTGCTAAGTATCAGTGCTAAATGCTGTGTATATCACTACATAAAATAAGACCATCAAAAAGATTAGCATTGGACATCTTAATAAATTAAGTTGATATGAGGTTAATGTGTTGATAAAACTAATTTTAGACATCTGAAGACCTTTAAAACATTTCATACAATTATTGTTTTGCAAAGACTGAAAACTGGGGACTCAAGTACTGTAACAGATTAAAGATGTGCCATGCATTATTGGATTATCAGACTTACAAATCTGTTTGCCTTGTGAGTTAAGTTTTGGGGAGCATCCCAAAGCACTATTTTTGTTCAGATTTACACTTTTACGTTTTTTTTTTTCTTTCTCTCTCTCTCTCTCTTTTTTTCTTTTTTTTTTTTTTTTTCCTCAAATATATTACTCTTTCTAAATCCCATTTTCCTTAACAGTGAATTACTAACATTCAACTGTATTCTGTGGTTTTTGCTGATTTGGTATAAAGTTTAATAGACTCTCATTTATATTTTTTAAAAAGCTAGATATCAGTCTGTTAGGCAACGATAATGATAATATCCAGTCATAATTGAACAGTTATAATTATACAGAATAAACACATGTTGCCTTAAAGGGTTATCTAGTATCTTCCATTTTGTTTAGCATTGAAGCAAATAAGCAAAGAAAATTGAGTGAATAACTCTGGTCAGTCATTTGAGAGTGCATGAAACATCACTTAGTCCTCTTTTTTCCTTTTTACTCCAATGGTTCCCAAAATCAGTATGCACATCACTGGGATGAGACGTTTTTTTTCTAGGTGTGCCGCCCTTTCTAGTTTGTTCTGAGAAACACAGGCAGTTGATGTATGTTTATATTTTAAGACAGCTGTCATGGGGAGACCGCAGCCTTAGTATGATATCTTGCACAATTTGTGAAGCATTTATTCTACTGAAGGCACAGTCTTGTTTATATTTTCTGCACATTTTGGTGTATTGGTTGTTTTAAATTATTTAAGTTTTAACTTGTGAAAGCATATAATATGATTTCTTAGTATTTTAGAAATACATTAGAGTCTGTGAGTCTTTCCTTCTTTAAGATACAGATGTGTGGATTTCAATATAAAGTTGCATTTGCCAAAATTTACCTGTGTAGCTTGTTAATTTTCTTGGAATAAAATTTTACATTTTTCCAGTTATACAATTAACCTTTTTTTTTTATTTTATTTTGTCTAGTGAGCTAGCATGAGGTACTGAGAATGTAGCCATTATGAATTATTATCCTTTGCAGTCACTGTATTCCCAAACTGTAAATGCATGAATGATGGGGACCACAGGATTGATAAATTATATTATCTACAGTAGCACTATTGTGTAGTTTATCATAATTACCCATCTATCTGTTCTAATATGTCAGTTATATTTAAAGTTACAACACAGTATTTGACATTAACTTCACAGTTTCATTTTGCAAAATGTGTACATTTGAAGCACAACATCATGAGTTGGTCAATCATAAAGAACACAGATTTTTCTTAATTTTTGGAAAGACAAGACTAGAGGTCTTAATTCAGTATTGGTATATCTTGTCCTTTGTTGTAGTTTTATGACCAGCAAGTTAATACATACATACACAAGCAGCACTCAATAATGGAAATGCTGAAATTTGACATTATACAACATATGCAACAATTCAGAGTTGTGACTACATGTGATCAGAGAACTTGATCAAAGATACCATGAGCAATCTGTTTGACCTCACACTTTTATACTGAGGTGGATTGGTTGAGAGGCATGGCTTTATATACTGTGTTGAAACAGAAAAATTACTAAAATAATGAGTCCTCTTCAGTACTAGAATGCTTCAGAATGCAATTTGAAATGGGACCAATGAACTTCTACAAAAAGGACTTTTTTATTACACTGAAAAAGGCATTGAAATTAAGGTAGTTAAGCAGTTGTCAAAGATAGCAAGAGTGCATAAAACCTGAACCGTATGTTGAGAAAAATTCTGAAAGTTATCCCACTTAAGTTTATTAAAAGGTTGATTGGCAATAACTTCAGTCTAATTTCTATAAGATAGTAACCTTTACAAGGAACATTGATATTACATATTGTAATAAAGACATACATATAAATAAAGTTGTAAATAGTGTTATAGTTGTAGAAGTAGTCAGTTCTGAAGATTAGCCAGAAAATTTTCAACTATGAAATTTCAAAAGCTGCAGATCTGGGGCCTGGCCTAACTCCTAATAAAGTCAGTTGGTGTTTTCCTATTAACTTCATTTGGAGCAGAAGCAGGCCCTAACATTTCTATAGTACTATGCTTCTGAAATACTAAGAAGGCTGTATTTACTATGCAGTGGGAAAAGAACAAAAACAATAAAAACAATTTAAAATTATTTCCCTGGAAGTTTTGCAAGCAGTAACTGATGTAAATTAAAATAATAAACAGTAAACAAGTCTGAAAGCAAATATTTTGCTAAATGTTTTTCTTTTGATATGAATATAATTCTTTTGGCTAACTGAAAAGTTACACAACTGTATTACTACTTGACAGAGGAGAGGTACTTTTCTTTAAATGAGATTTTATAACTGTTCTAGTAATACGTCTTGTGACCAGAGTATTTCTTTTTTTTTTTTTCCATTGTTAAAAGAACGAGGGGATGTTCAGTGAAATCAAAAGGCAATATATGAAATAATGTTGTACAGTTATTACTCAGTGGAACTCACTGGCACAGGATGTCATGCAGTTTGGAGAGATTCCTACAAGAATTATATGTATACATGAATTAAAGCAGTGCTTGCAGTTTTTGTCATCGATGTCATTTTGATCCTAGTCAGCATATCAAACCTAATGTATTAGGGTATAAATTCAAGGGAGCAAGAAGATTTATTCCAATTCAGCACACGGTCATGTCACAGTATGAAAAGCCTTTTGCTTTCATTTTAGTACAGGACATAGTCTATTGCCAAAGCAAAGAATGGAGGGTGGGTAGGTTACTCTTTTCAGTACAGCAAAGAGTATCACACTGTTTTATATCTGCGTTGGTCTTTAATGCCGAAAGGTAATAGGAAGTTTGTAGCTTTCATTTTTCTGGCGGCAGGAAAAAAGTGAAAGAAGCAATTCCCTGGAGAAAAGGCTGTCTGCCCCTGCTGCTTTTCTGCCTTCTGTTGCTCCACTGGCCCTTTGGTAGCTTCTCCCATCAATCCTTCTTCAGGATTAAATGTTTCACGTACCAAGTCTTATATTTCTCCTTCTCCTTGAGAAGAGTCTCAGCCATCCCTCCTACCCAGCAGATAAGCTGCTGCTGCAGCTTTCCAAGGTTTGTTAGTGTCTGGGTTCCCTTCCTGAAGACAGGGAGAGGCTGCTGCTGCCTTCCACCTGCCTTTGTATGTCATGGAGTTGTCATTCCATGATGCTTGGCTAGCACACTTGAGTACCTCTGGTTTTGGCTTTGGTCATGAAATAGTTTGTATTTAGGTTATCCACAGAGAAACGAGAAAGGGGAGGGGACAGCAGGAAACAACTTTTCTCTCTTGAAACTCCTTCATAAAAAAACTATTGATCTTGTTCCATTGCACAAGAGCATATGATTTCCTTAACTCATAGTTGGTGCTAATGACCCTCTAAATGAATAAAATTCAGAGTTACCTAATTAATGTAAGTTTTTTAATGCAGATACAAAAATATTGTTATAAAATGGCTTTTTGTCAGTTTCTAGGCCTGGGGGCAGAGGAGTCCACTCTATCTGTTTCCTTGTTAGAGCATCGAGTTTTTTCACTGTCTTTGCTTTGCCTTCCAAGCATGTGAACCTTTTGCTTATATTAATAAGAGTACAGTATTGCAACAAGCTGTGATTACTCCTGGGTTCAAAAAATAATATAAAGGGGAACTCTAATGATATTAGAGAGGTATTTTGACAAACAATTGGGTTTTTTACCAAATTTTGGATAATACTGTAGGTTGCTGTGCTGTTTCATAGTTACACAGTCAGTTCTCAATTACTGAACAAAGAAATGGAATAAACTAGCCTGCATAAAGCTAAAACATGGGTAATGCAGGCATATGCATGTTAGATAAGAACCTCCTTTGTTTATTACATTTATCAAGGAATGAAGTTAAGCTGAAGTAAGAAGTGAGATCAGAAATTCAAAGAAAAATGGTGGGTGTTTTTCCTTTTTTTTCTGCTTTGTTTTAGTATAGCACTGCTAATCTGCAACCTGGGTTACACACCCACAGACAACTGAGAGTTGACTGTGCAATTCTGCATGCCACAGAGACAATTTCCTTCTAGTTTATATTCATTGAGAGCTTTAGAAGTGCACACTACCAATCTGATTGACTTTTCAGAGAAAAGAGAAAGCTCAGTCTGAAATTCCGTTCTTCAAAACAAAAATTCAATATATATTCTCTGTTTGCTGAAGTAATTTTGGGTGTGAAGGAATCAGTGATCTAAATCAGTAATGATAATAAGCATTCTTTGGCCACGACCATAAACAACAAGACAAGATGACATTTTGCAATGTATATGCCAGCAACAAATCAAAGAGTTTGATATTACACACCATGACTTTCCTTGAGTGGCCTGGAAATAGCTCATGCTTTATATTTAGAAAAAATATGATCAAGCTGTTGAGTTAAATGGATAAAGTCTTTAACTAGCCAGCATGGAAAAACAAGGTATTTTAAAGATTGCTTGTTATAAATAGTGAAGGGGTTTTGTGGTGTTCTTTGTTTGGCTGAACTGTGTAATTACCTAAGTATATGTTGATCAAAGGAATGTCACAGTAAATAAGTTAGATTTTTTAATAGTCTAAAAAGGAAATAAGTAAAAACAATCTTCAGCCATTTGAAATAAAATAATTGTGGTTGTCCACTTGTTTAAAAATACAGATAACAAAACAATTATTGACACTTTCAGTACTTAGTGATTTTATGTACTTGATGTATTTAAAGAACAGTATCTTTAGACAGTGAGTTGGCTGATGCAGCCCAGTGAGAGATTTATTCTTCTCATCACAGTTTTTGTGCTATGCTTTGTATTTAATAAGCACAAGAGATATAAAACCAAATTCCATTTGATACAATTTTCAAAAAACTCAACATTAGCTACAACAGAACTGTCTGCAGACATTATTCAAAATTATCCCTGTGCTAATTTACAGAAAGTCCACTTCACCTTTGTTAAAGAGCCACCCAGTTAAAGATACACATTTTTTTCATCCTTTCATTGGCTGGCTAAGACATGTTCTGCTGTAATGTCAAGTTAAAAATCCCAAGTATGAAGTGGTTTGTTTCAATTTCTAATACTACCTGTATGTGACACTCTGTAGTCACATTTTAAATAAACCCACAAAGTTTATGTTTGAAGAATGTAGAAAATCGCTTCTGATGCAAAAAAAAAGTACGCAGAATCACGAACTTCCAGGTCATTCCTTCTCTTTTTTCCATGTAGCATTCAAGTTTCAATTTTAGGAGCACAAGGGCAAATGCTGAAAAACAAGTATGTCGGAGGGGAGAGAAAGAATAGCCAGAAATACATCTGTAAAGGTTATCTTTGAAATGAAGAAGGTTATAGTGTATGCATAGCATTTTCTGCATGGTTATAAACTACCAGCTTGCCTACTTTTTCCCAGTGTGTGCGTTGTAGATACAATTCTTTTGCCACCATTAATTTCAGCATTTCCTGAGCCCTTCTGTTTTCTTTTCATAGCCATCAGGCTCAGGCATGCTAACATCCTTATGCAAATTGAAGACATTGCTAAAAATAAGAAACTTTGCACTATAATCATCTTGACAGATCAGGTCCTTGAGATAGTTCAGGAGGGTGGCTTAGATACTTGATGACTATTCCAAGCAGCAGATTGGCAGATACAACAAAGTTTTCACCCTTGTTTACCAGCCAGTTAATAACCTACTGCTGTCCCATAGTGAAACCACATCCCCGTGGAACTGGCCCACCACAGATCTGTGACACAATTCATGCTGAGTTTAAGTGGGACTTTTGTTCTGCACACTCTGAGTACTGATGGGTGAAATTCAGCAGTGAGCAGAGATAAGAAGCAGAGCCTAGACAACAGTTGGAGGCTACAGGCAGGTGATAGATGTTTGTCTTTTCAAAACAGAAGTAGTAACAGAAGAATCAGAGCCCCAGAGGTAAATGTTTTTTTTCATGAGCTGGTTGGTTGGTATTTCATGCCCTCTTGGTCCCTCACAAGCAATTGAGAAGATCTGTTTCATTCATGATTTTGGTTTGGGTTTTTTAATTCATGCCATCTCAGCTACTTCATGCCATCCCACCCCTTACCAGCTGAGCACTTGATTTTATGCTTAATCATGTTTGTGTATTCTTTAAAATGCATATTTAATAGTAAAACAGATTTGTAGCTTTGCACTGATTACGGAGATACGTATCAACGTATGTGCTTGCTCATTTCCATAAGCATTTCCTGTGTTAACAGACACAGAAATCCTATTTTTGAAATCAAGGCACTCTACAGTTATGTCTTTCCTGAATTCTCTATGAAGGCCCTTAAGCTTTGGAAATTTCTTTTATTTGATCCAAAACACTCAAGGCAGATTATTAGGACACACCACAGGGAACATTTGGTTTCCTTGACTGCAGGACTATTTGGACATTATGAAGACAGGAAAAGTATATTTAGCTCCTGTATAATAATTTATGGTAATGACTGGGCAATAGAATCGATAGTGGTGGGACTGATAGAATAGGATATTTCAGTAACTGCAACTTTAAATTACATCGTAAAACATTTAGCAGAAAGGAGAAGTGCTCCTTTTGTAACATGATTATGTAAATGGAAAGTAAACACACACACAAATGAGTACAGTTCTATAGGATTTTGATTAACATATTCAGTCATCGCTATAGTAAGATGAGCATCAAGCACAAAAGAAAAGGAGAAAGTGGATTACATTTGCTATGTAATCCTTGTAACTTTGGCTCTATTCCTGCAATCCCTATGCAAGGAAATTTTTTCCTGTCCTTTGTGGAAACCCGTCTCAATAAACACTATAAGATCTTGATAATTTATATAAGTGCTCATGCTTTTTACTTGACTGGTTCTCAGTGAGAGACTGACATAGGATTTTAAATGTAATCTCTGTTACAGTCTAGGTGCAAAAACAATCTTTTGATCAAGAGAGCATGTATATATGTGTGTATATATTTATTTTATATATGTTTTGTGTTGTTTTTTTCCCTGAAGTGTAGTTGATACTAAGAACAGCTGAAGCCTTGCTGTAGTGCACTGAGTATCACATAAGAGCACAATAAGTGAATATAAAATCAGATGCAAGGAAGGTGAGGGACATTTATTAATAGCTTCCTATACTAACAGTTGTAAATAATACCTTTGGACTCATTTGTAAACCCCCCTGTAAGTTTCTCAGGGGTGGTAAGGGCTCCTGCAGTGAGTGGGGCATAGTGCTGCAGGTGAGTCCCTCTCCTCACTTGTTTAATATAGGGGCAGATAGGAATCATTACACATTATGGCCACCCTGTTTGGTAGTAATATCCAGTGAACTCAGCAGCCTAAAGATTTATTCCAGATGGATTATTTGGCTGCAGTCAATGTTTTGAAACTTCTTTTTCACTCGGTCTTTTCTGTGAGTAGTTGCCATTCTTAGTAGGTGGAAAGAAGTGCATGTCAAGGGAATGAATGGGTTGAGCAAATCCTTTTCAAGCCAGTCTTGGTGTGGGGACCTCCATAAGGTTGGAGATAGGTTTAGATGTCCCTCACAGTTTTACTGTATCTCTCAGATGTTCTTGTATTCCAGCAAGGAATACAAGGAGCTCAAATTCCAGTACAAGGAGCTCAAATGGTCTGCCCCAGTCAGCCTTCAGTCTCTCTTGCCAATGTACTTCTCCAGAAAGACAGAAACCATTGTTTCTGAAGACTTTACAGTATGGATGATCTGCCTCTAAGAGACACATTGCCAAAAAAGCTGAAATTCATTCTATCCTTCTGTATTGCAGAAAACAATTTAATTTTGTATGTTTTTTATTAGGAAGTCATGTTAAATTTGCTTCTTAGCATACTAGATTAAGGGCAGTATCACAGAAAAGCCCACTGCCCCCTCCCAAATAGGACGACCACCAGGCTAAACACAGCATCAGTGGGAATGTTACGATCCTTGGGCATCAGTTAAATAAATGCTGATAAGAATAACAGCTATTGCAATATTTTATGATTTGAAATCCCTAAAGAGGTTAATTTCCTGCTTTGACATTTTCCTTATGCAAATGTCCTCATTCCATTTCATGCAAGATAGGTTTGGCAAATGTGGATGCTTTGGGTGATACTGACATCTAAGTTGCGCCATTTAAGGACAAGGGCTGTCTGCTAAATAATTTATTAACTTAAAGTTCAGAAGAGACCGTGTAAAACTATCTACCACAAAAAACAAGCAATGTTTTCTTAAATCATGTATGTGATCCATTAAACATTGGCTTTGGTACCTTGTTATCATCAGACTTGGCATTCAAACCTAATATAGAATCAGAAATCAAACTGTCAAGATAATCTCTAGTCACTGAATATAACTGTGAAATCTGATTGCTATACAGATTCTCTTGACTGCTTCTTTGCAAATATTATAAAAGTACATATGATAAAGACGAAAAAGCCCTGGCCATATTGAAATTAGTAATATAATGCCTGTTACATTGTGTGAAGGCAAGATTCTATGTATCAGCCTTAATTGCTAAAGAAAATGGCTATATGCCATGGAAGGGATGGATACATTATGCTCATGTATGCTCAGCATGTTGAAGGTATGAGTTCTTAAGGCCCAGTTCACATTCTTAAGCTTTTTAGTTCTGTTTTCTTCATGTCAAAGTCTTCATATTATGCTTACAGCAATGAAATCTGAACTCCTATTGTAATTTGTACTTACATAACCACGTTGCTTAGTAGCCTCTTTATAGACAAATACCCCTTTGTATTGGCTTCTGTGAAAAAGCAGCCTCAGTCTAAAAGCAAACAATTAATATATAACACAGCGTGGGTACAGACAAGTGGAATTCCAAGAAAATAATGAGACAGTGTTGGTAAGCATAATGGACAAAAAGTTCATAGCATATTCAGGTGGCTTTTTCTTTTGGTTTTGGGTTTTTATTTGTTTGAGTTTTTTTGGGGGGTGGGTTTTTTTGTTTGTTTTAAGGGGTGGTTTTTTGGTTGGTTTTGGGTTTTTTGGTGGGGTTTTTTTTTTTTTTTTAGGGATGGGAGATGATTGAATGGAAAGTTTTAAGACAATTGAAAAATAGCAAGGGGATAGATTCTCAGAAGAGCAGCTCAGGAGAAAGTGCAAAGGCTGCTTCCTGAGAATCTAATTGCCAGTGATAATTGTTACTGATAGCCTGTCAACATGAGCAGATTGGAACCTCTTGATAAAGAGGGAAAGATGATAGGACAAGAAAAACAGAATGAGAAAGCTAAAGGAGGTACAGGAAGTAACTACTGATTCACAGCATTGGGTAAAAAGAAGTCATCAGAGGTCATGTTGAAAGTAAGGTTCAATGAAAACAGTTGCTGAAAGCCAAGGAGATTGACTCCATCTAGTGATTGCAGTCAGTGAGCTTAAAAAGATGAGGTAGCATAAGATGGCAAATTAGTTGCCAAAAAAAGTGGGAGACAGACACACATGCTTTTTTTTTTTTTCCCTCTTTTTTCAAATTAAGGAAGAGACTGCATAATGCCTAAATTGTTACAGGAGACAGAGGAAGAAGGTAATGGAACCAGCAAAGGAGTAGTCGAGGGACTGAATATTGGCAAGAGTGATAGGGTGATGGGAGCTGAAGGGAAGTCTGGCAGAAAGACCAAATTTGGATGAATGTCCTTGGAGCTAAGATTTGGTATTCCAGGATACAGAGGTGTCTGAGAAAGCTGAAGAGCATTATTGTAACAAGCAAGGGGCCTGACATCAGTCAGAAAAGCTGTGAAGAGCAGCGGTGTTGTAGGAGTATGGCAAGAGCCAACAGTGAGGGTCATCCAGAGTGGAACAGGTTCCTGTTGTCTATTAGAGGTTCTGCTTCTCAATGACATTCTGTTCACCCATGGCAAGGGGAAAAAATGCTGAGGGATTCCTACATTAGTGAGGTCTGGGCAGTTGTGGTCTCAGTGATCTCCGTGTCTGAGTTTAGTAGGAGCTTGAAGAAAAGATAAATAGTGTCCATTATTTGCCATTCTTCCCTTTTAAGCATTTTAACTGGGTTTTCTGTTCTATTTCCATATTCTTTTTTCTTGCTCTTTTTGTAGTGTTCCTCTAAGAAAAACTACGTGTTCTCTGTAAGTGACACTATGTATTTAAAGTATGTTGGCCCAGCAATTTTGATAACTTTCAGCCTGAATGATAGCTTTTCAGAACAGTGAAAGTGCAGTTTCTGGGCAATTTGAGAGCACTGCAGTGTTTTATTATCATTATCTCCATAATGGTTGTATCTTGATTTGGTGAAGTGACCATTAGGATGAAAGCCAGTAACTTCCAGGTTCTCATTGCAGTTTTGCCACTAACTTCATTGCATGGGTGACCTTGGGCGATTTGTGTGGGCCAACTTTTCAGCTATCCACTAATTTTAAGCAATTCAAGGGCATCTTGAGTTCCCAATTTGAGTCAATAGCGAATCAATTTCCAAGTGAATGCAGCACCCATAAGTATAGATTATGTTAATGTGATAGGTGTGTAAAACCATTCAAAAATACTCTATTTATCTTGTTTTGCTGAGGCTTGTCCTTCTGCAGGAAATTTCAACTTCTACTTTACAGACTTTTCCTTCCTCAGAAACTGAAAATATTCTGTGAAAAAGTTCTATTTCTTGATCACTCTTTAAGACTAACAGTGTTTCCTGATAGTTTTCCAAAAATAAGGTGGTCAGCTTGTAAATGTAGGTTGAAAACTTTTTTCCTGCATAGTTTGCCAGTTGAATAAAATAGCTAATAATTTAACTTACTTGAAGGATGAGAGATTTAATTATGTAATGTTTCTTGATTTCTGAAACTCATTATAAGTCAGGATTTTCCCCCTGTAATTGACAAGCCATGGCAAGGTGCCCATGGCTGCCCTAGGCAAGCAAATAATTGTTAAGAGTTTTTTCAGTTAAAGGTTGATGAGATAGTGTGGTGGTCACCTTTCATTGCTGACGGTAGACTGCAGCCCAAAAGTTTGGATACAACTGTGACAGATGATTTGAGATGTTCGTATAACCTCATCTTGCCAAGAGATATGTTCATTAAGTTGTCAAGGAACTGAAATGTATGCATTGCCCATCCATCTGGCATGTAATTTAAATACAGCTGAATTCCTGACCTCAGATATGATATAAGCATTTCTGAGTAGACATGACTGATAAATTTGCATAAACAGAGGCTCTTAGAATAAAAATGCATTTTAAAAAGAGAGAAGAGAAAAAAACACTTTGCAGATCTAGAGACTAGTGACAACACTGATAAATGGTAACACATTCAAATAAAAAATATTTTACTGTGTACGAAATAATATTTTTAAATGTTTGCACAGGATTTTCAGTACAATTAGTATAGTCTCTCTGTAGCCTAAAGAAAAGTGTCAGCAGTTGAAGTGCCTGAAACTGAGATACTGAATTCATGGCAATGAGTTTTCTGAGGGCTGAATAGATAATCTGCATGATTTTAAATATTAAAAGCCTTTGTCAGGGTAGATGTGCCTGCAAAGATGCAAGCTGGCAGTTACACTTGATTAAGTCACAGTTGTCTGGGCAATTCTATATCTGGGTTACCACAAAATATTATAAATAAAAACAATTATTGATACCTGATTATTTTTTAATTGCTTCTGTCAGCCAGCAATGCTGTCATCAGTTAGATGGATTTTAGAATTTATTTTAACACCTTAATATCTGAAACCAAATCGTAGCAATACAATGATAGAACTCAAGCCTGCAGACCCAGGTGATATGCAATCACCCTGTGGGAACAGTAGCCCCATGGATTCTAGGTGTGTCCCTTGGGGGTCTGTGTGAGCAGCTCAGGTTCCCTGGACTGTCAGTGGAGCTTCAACAGATTGGTGGCTTAACTGATAGGTATGGAGAGAGGTTCTCTGGATTCTGGGGGCTTTCAACGTTGGCACCTAAGTTAGAAGCCAAGACTTGATGGGGAACAAACACCCTTCAAGTCTTCAGGTCTCTGTGAGAACACTGCCTCAGTCTCAAGACTGAATGTAACAAAAAGGGAAGACTCATTCTTTCACTGTGCAGGAGAGCTAGTGCATTCATCTAATATTCTACACAAGCAGATGGCAATATTTTCTTTTTCACTCCCTTTTCTCGGCATGGAGCGCGTCACTGTCTTCAAGTCACAAATCTAGAGATAGGTTTATCAAGACAGCTAATAGCAAAGCCTCCCTCTGCTGTAGGAGCAGTTTAGAGAGTGATACATACATATACATATATATTTTGCATGTATGTGTATATATTTTACTTATGGAAGTTGTGGCTGCCCTCTCCCTGGATGTGTTCAAGGCCAGGTTGGATTGGCCTTTGAGTAACCTGATAGTGGGAGGTGTCCCTGCCCACTGCAGGCTGGTTGGAACTACATCATCTTTAAGGTCCCTTCCAGCCCTAGCCATTCTATGATCCTATGATTCTGTGATGTATTTATCATAGCTTCATGAGCATTTTAAAAACCTGCTTCACTGGTGGATACTTCCGAACAGCCTATTCCTGCCGATGAGACTCGTGTGGATAGCTGTGGGACACCCCTGTCACCACTGTGGGTGCATCTGCTAGCAGGTCCTCAAAATCCACATGGAATTTTGTAGTCCTGTAGGCCAGAGACTTCTTTCAGCACTTACATGAAGAATGTAAATGCATATTTGTAATGATTTGCTACTGGAGGTGTAGGTAATTGGTATTTCTATGGCAGTTGTCCCATGGTCACTTCCTCTGCACAAGTACTGCCCCACTTTTTGTAATTTCTTTTCATTCTCCTTTTCCAGTTGCTAGAGCCTTGAGACATAGTGTTCTTGGAGGGTAGCAACTGCAGAATTCAACCATATTTCTCCCTATTCAACAAAAAATCAGCAAATACTAATTTATGTCCTGAGCTAGCTCCCTCTGATGCCCCCATGCTTGCTTGGAAGTCATTGTATAAGCACAGAGTTTATTCCCAGGTGGAAACTTAGGTTTACCTTTTCAGAACTACTTAAATTTATAAACATTTGTAGCATCTGGTCTCTATTGTTCAATGATATGGAGGCTTAAGAGCAAGCTGAAGTGTGGAATGCTCCACAACCCATGTCCATCACGGGTCCTTGCTGGAGGAGCTGAAGCTCACAATGACAGTCCCATAGTACCTCCCTATACGTATCATCTAGCAAAGAATCCAAACAGATTGGTGTTTTGGGATACATCTGGTGGGTTCCAGCCATGCCATGGTTATGCCAACCCCATGGCTACTTCTTGAAGGGCATGTTTTGGAAGAGGTGGCATGCCAGTTCTTGAATGTCTCCTCCTGAATGCAGGCTTGCATCCAAGCATTTCAGGCTATGGCTGTAAGCCACAGATGGCTCACAAGGTGATTTCTACAGTCTGAGAGGGTGAGAAACTGCTTGCTTCTCTTCTCAGGAGCTGTGGTGACATGGGCTTGTCCTTAGCCAAGTAATTGAGTAGCCAGGATAGTCATGTCTTTGTTGTCAATGTTCATGCCTCTGACCCAAGCAGTGCACTGAACAGCAAGGGTTGGAAAACCAAGGAAAGAATAAGCTGTGGGCACTGCAGGGTGGACAAAGGGAGGAGGAACTGCAGCAGGAGGAAGGAGATGGACATTGGAAATCAATGTGAAAGAGGAGGACATACAGATGAGAGAATGTACAGTGTCAGGAGACAGGGTGCTGGGGAGCTGTGTGGATGCTTAGGAAACAGAGGTGATGTGGGCACAGAGAGAGATGCAGGGGTCTTGGGGCAAGGAGCAGAAGAAATGCCTGGGCAGGTAGGCACTGTGGGTCTGGGTGGGGGAGAATGGTGGTTTGAAAGGCTGCTGGAATGCAGCCATTAGCAGCCATACTGTGCATTGGGAGGCCAGTTGAGACACAGCCAGTATGTAATGTAAGAAAGGAGATTCATGCAGCCAGGAAGTTCTCAAGGAGCATGGGGTCAGTCACAGTTGTACCTGGTAATCCTGTTTTTTCCAGGCTAACTAGCAATTCTGGTGCACACTCCATGGAGAGCAGAACAAGAGAAGTTATGGATGCCATACTTGAAGGGAGATGTGTGATTTGATGCTTCCCCTGCAGACTCTCAGTGTGCTCCTGTGAGGCCTTAACTGGAACTGAAAACTGCTGCTTCTTCCCTGAACTCCTGAGGGAGAGGGGGAACAGTATTGCCTTGCACCCTTCCAGGGATGATTTCTTTCTTCCTTTTCCCCCAGGTGGCTGAAGCAGGGAAATTAATATTCCAACCCATTGAGCCTGCTTGGTGAATCTGGCACAGCATTATTTAAGATGACTGGGATTTTAATTTTTTAATTTATTTATTTCACCTAACACAGCATTTGAAAAACCTTGAAGATCATATTAGTTGCACAAGCACAGTTAATTTCTTTGTTTCAAGGACCTTAGCCATGAGATGTGCATGTCCAAGGCCACTGTGGAATTAAGACTTAAGTCATTTAAGCAAGTCTGCATGTGAGTAAATAATACTCAGCCCCTCCTGATGCCCAAAAAGTATTCAGGCAGAGCCCAGAGAACCGAAGCTTTCAGCCCAACACTGCCCTCTGGAGCTTTCCGAATCGCTCTCATCTCAAACCAAACAAAGGATATGAAGAAAAAAAGAAAAAGGCCTTGTTCTCCAATGTAAAAATGAATAGCACAGTGCACACAGTGCAGTGAGTAATGAAAGCAGCTATACTGCAAAAGCTATGCAAATATAAAGACATTCATCCCTTGTATTATCAGCAAGTATTTTTCAGCACTGAATAGAAGATGGAAAGAAACAGGGAATTCTAAACACTGGGACTCTGGGAAGAATTATATGCAGTAACAAAAAATGCTTTTTAATTTTGCTTAAAGGTGTTGGCAGCATTCTAACAAAGACAAATCAACAAACTATTGGGAAGTAAAAAAATAATTTTCTCTCTCAAAAATCTATTTTAGATGCAGATCTTTTTCTGCTATGCATCCTTTCACATTTTGATAGTGTTTGTGTCAACGCAAAGATGATATGTTAGCTTGTGCTGTCAAGAGCTTACCAAAATAAACCTCATCAACAAGGCATTAAATAATAATATCACCTTTCCCCTGAAGTTTTCATATTCTCTGTGATGTACTTATGCATATTTTTAAAGGAACTTAAATTATTAATTCCCTCCTTCCATCAAACCTGTCTAACCAATGATGTGTATATAGAATGCCGTCCTGTACTAAGCTCTGTTAAAGAGCAACCCACAATCCTTAATTGATAGCATGAGCTTGTTACAAGTTAGTTTCTTGAATTTAGGAAGGGCCTAAAGTTGCAGATACAACCTATAACAACTCATCATTGCTAATATTGCTTATAGCTGCTATTCTCAATAGCACGTTTGCACAGAATTGGATTCAAGGATGTAAGAGCCCCATCCCAACGCCTTCTCCACACAGTATTTTTCTGTTAAAGTCAGTGATAGAAAAGCTGGTGTCCTCTGGAGATCACCTGGTCCAAACATGTGCTCAGAGAAGGGTCAGCTAGAGGAGGTGGTTTAGAGCCATATGCAGTCAGATTTTGAGCATGGAGTGTTCCAGTGTTTGACAACCCTCACAAAGGAGAGGGTTTTTTAATTATTTTTAAGCGATATTTCTTGTTTTTTAGTGTGTACTCGTTGCTTCTCATCCTGCCATTGAGAAAAGGCTTCATCTTCTTTACTGCCCCAGTCAGTCATTTATGTATACTGATAAGATCTCTCCTTAAGAAGCCCCAACTAAGAAGTTCCAGTTCTCTCAGCCTGTCACCAGATAACAAGTACTCCAAGCCTTTACTTCTCTTCCTGGGCCTTCATTGGGCTCTCTCCAGTATGTCCATGTCCCTTTTGTACTGAGGAATCCAGTGCTCGACCAAGCACTACAGAAGTATCTCACCACTACTGAGTAGTAAAGAAGGATCAGTTCCCTCAAACAAATGGCAATGCTTCTCCTTAAGCAGCCTTGGATGCTGTTGGCCTTCTTTGCTTATTGCTGGCCCACGTTCAATTTGGAGTCCACCAGGATCCCAAGGGCCTTTTCTGAGAAGAGCATCCCAGCCAGTCAGCCCCCAGCCTGTACCAGTGCCCCAGGCTCTTCCTCCTAAGAGGAATTCATGGTGTGATTCAGTATTATCAGGATAGTAGCTGCCAGTGCTTGAAAAGAACTGAAATAATGACTTGGGAATAAATGCCTTGTGTTACTGTAGTTGAAAGAAAGGTTATCTGAATACCAGTAGACTAAGGGGAATGCATTGCAACAGACAGAAATGGCAAGAAAAGGGAAGCAGTGGTCCCCTGGAGGGTGAATGTCTGATCACAGAAACAGAACTCCTGAATGTTTCACTCAGGGCTTGTTCTCATAGCTATTTAAGCCAGTGAGTGCTTCCCCATGGTTTTGAGGGAAACTGAATGAAGCCAAAATCTACCATGAAGAAAGGCAGAAAAGTTGCATAACTTTTTCTTTTTTTTTTTTTTTCTATCCTACTGATAATAACCATGCAGCAAAATTAAGTAAAGGGGAAATTCTGAAAAGATTTCATAAACTGAATTTAGAGTACTAAAAATATTAAAATGTCAAATAAGAGCAGTGGTAGTCTCAGCCTCAGTGAGATAAAGAAATGTTTAGCTGCAAATAATTAGTTACATATATAAATGTTTGCAGGACTGATACATAAATGGGAAAGGATATTCAAAGTAAGTAATAACACAGAAATTCTGATGTCTTCTCTCCATTGCTCAGGGCATAAAAACTAGCTTGCCACTACAAGATTTAAATTCATGTGTCTTAGGCAGTTGACTGCTGTGCAAGTAGTGAAGTGAAATGATTATATATTTTAGCCTAAGAGGCTAGTTATGAAATAGTGATATCAACATTTCAGCATATAATGGATCTAATAATAATTAGTGGGTTTCAGCCTTAGTGCAGGTGAACAAGTTTAATAACATGGTTTAATTTAACCTCAGATCCAAAGAAATGGCATGGGTCAGGTTGGCTGATCTGTGTATGCGTGTATAAAAAAGGCTCTTAAAAGCTGCATTTCTCTTAACAAACTGAATTTCCCTTCACAATACTTTGTATATATATTGTAAAATTTATTACACAGAGGCTGGAATTGAAATACCTTTTCCCTTTTTCAGATGGGAATAAAGTTGGAATACAAAGTTTGTGGAGCATGTCCTAGTTAGGTGGGAGATAGGATTTGAATTTAGGATCATGGATTATGGCTGCTTTTATTTCATAGGATACCTTATGAAGCAGGTTGGTCTCCCCATTCCTTCCTAAAATAGAAATAGATCCGAGAGCTCTGAGGTGTTTGGTTTTGCTTCAATGTTTTATTAGAAAATCTAAATTTACTATATAGCATTCTAAAGTTTACTTATTTTGCTCTTTCATTAATAATTAATCTTAAAACTCTAGATGGGAGCTCTTCCCTTCTTTCCAAGGTGAAGATGAAGAGCTCTTCGCATCCCGTGCTATCTATGCACAGAATTTTATATTTAGTCTACAGATACATCAAAAAAAGCTTAAACTTATTATTTCTGAGTGTTTTTCCAGGTAAGATTGCCAAAGTAGAAAACAGTGATCAGAAATCAGGACTTACTTTGTCTCTTCCCATTGTTTATACAAGTATCCCTATCATCCAGCCACATTTTGGTGGATGCCAGCTTCTTTACTTGAGATCTTTAGGATCTTTTGTAATTTAAATACCTTCAGATACAAAATATTAAAAGTTTGCCTTCCTACATTTGAATAGTTGAATTTGTCTGAAGTCAAGCTTTCTCATTGTTATCATTGTCTGATCATTAAAAGAGTGAAAGGCCTTGTCCTCAAGGTTATCAGTTCAGGTCCAGCTCTGTTTATGTATTTAGCTAATGCAGAGGACATGATGTGGCTCTTAGTGATTAATAACTATATTCTCCAGAAGCTGGCATCTCCACCAAGGTCTATAGTACTTATAATTGAATTGGCCCCACTGAATTTAATCACGAGATCCCCAACATACCAAAATTCAGTACAATTGTAAATATAATTATTAAATTATACTTTCATTTTACTGGGAAATACGGTCATGCCACACTTATGTGACACATGAGATGAAAGATTAGAAAGATTTAAAACTATTTTCAACTTTATTTAGAAATAGAATGGCATTATATGGAAAAAAAAACAAACAACAAAACATTTAAAAAATACATTTACTCAGGATAGTCTAAGGGAAGGTCCTTATTAGTTTCAGGTTCTGTGATATTAGTGAAATTAATATACAGATGAGTATGTGGCCTGTCATCTAGATACACTGCCAGCAAAGTGAATGACTCTATCTTTGACTTCAATAACATCAAGCAGAGAACCAAAGTTACTATTGATATGATCATAAATTAGGCACTGGAATTGCTAAAGATAAGGCAACTATTTCGTACTTGTTTATTCAGAGGAGTGGCAACATATCCTTAGAAAGTATATCAAATTAATGGAAAGAAAGTGCCTACCCAGAGGCCAACCCAGAAAGGCTACAGACAAAGTAAGAGGTTGTTGGTGACAGTGGGCACTGAAATTCTCCTCTGACCTCCTGTCCTGGGAGGCTCTCCTGTCCTGTCAAGATTCAGAGCACAGAATCATACCCCAAGAAAGGCTGATTTAATTTTAAAAGAGTGCTCTGGGGATGATTAGAGATCTGATAATTCAATCCTTCCTCAGTTTGAGCAAATGCAAACCTTCAATTCCTTTATCCCATGCCCCAAGATGAGACTATGGAATAATCTATTTAAGTGGAGTCATTGTTTAAGCAGCTCTGTGAGATTGTTCAAATCAAAGGGAAAGCAGGCATGGAGGATTTTGGCGTTATATCCTGGTGATTATAGCTCTTTGCTAAGAGGTGTGTGCCCTGAGTTGTAGCCTATCTGATACACTCTAGAATAATTACTGATAATCTTGGACCACTGTCTGCAAAAAGAGTTTATGCAGGGTGAATACTCCTAAGAGCTTACTCAGGTTACAAACTGATGAACCTGGTATGAATGTCAAGGCAGATAAAGGAATTGATAGAAAAACAAGACAATAATTAGTCCAAATTATGGTTTTTGTGGTAGGATTAGTGAATTGTAGAATCATATAATCATTTTGGTTGGAAAAGAACTTTAAGATCTCCAAGTCCAACCATTAATATAACATTGCCAAGTCCACCCCTAAACCATGTCCCTAAGCACCACATCTACACATCTTTTAAATATCTCCAGGGATGGTGTTTCCACCACTTCTCTGGGCAGCCTGTGCCAGTGCCTTACAATCCTTTCAGTAAAGACATTTTTCCTCATATCCAGTCTAAAGCTTCCCTGGCACAACTTGAGGCCATGTCTTCTTGTTCTGTCACTTTTGCTTGGGAAAAGATACAAACTCCCACCTTGCTACAACCTCCTTTCAGGTAGCTGTAGAGAGTGATAAGGTCTCCCCTCATCCTCCTTTTCTCCAAGCTAAACAACCCCACTTCCCTCAGATGCTCCTCGTAGGACTTGTGCTACAGACCCTTCAGCAGGTTCTTCACCCTTCTCCGGACACACTCAAGCCCCTCAATGTCCTTCTTGTAGTAAGAGACCCAATGAATAAAAGTTTTAATTGACCTATACTTAAATACTTATGACTAAATTAAAAAAATGAAATTGTCAAAAGCAATATTGGAGATGTAAAATACTTCCATTTTGGTACCTCATTTGACCTAGACTTGTACAAATTTCTGCTTAAGAAACAGGATACAAAAATAACTGATTAAAGCTATTGAAATCTAGGTAACTGACAGCGTGAAACTCTAGACTCTTAATCCTCATCAAGTAGAAAAAAATTTACAGCAGCCTTCACAGATTTGTTCTTGGCCTCAGATGGTTTCATTTTTTATCAGTGACCTGGAGGAAAAGAAAAATCATGATTGAGGAAGTTTACAGGGATTGAAGGAGCAGTAAACAACAAGGCTGACAGGCCATTGGTAGCATTTAGATTGTATTTTTGAGCAGGCACAAGTAAACAATATTCATTTCTGTTCAGTTTATTGGTTCATACTTAAAATATCAGGAGCTCTGTACTAATGAACAATCACCCTGGTGATGATTTACTGTCCTGGTAATCAGCCAGACATCAGTTCCCAGAGCATGAATGTGGCTGAAGGGGCCAAATTAAATCCTTTGGTATTTAAACAAAGCCATGTGGAAAAGGAGTAAAGAGACTGCCTTACTTGCACATTTGGTAGAGATGTGACCGACACCGGAATATTGTGAGCAGTTTCTGGCCAAGTAAGTGGGTGAGAAATTGATCAAGATTTAGAGAAGCCCACAGCAGCACTTAAAAGAAGTTCGTGGCTATGGCTAAATCCCATCCAGGGAAAAAAAGACTTGATTTAGCTGAAAAATCATCCTTGGATAGGTCAGCAGAAGGGTAGATGAAACAGCAATTGTACCTAAATCCCTTGGTGTGTTGGTGTGTTTACAGGGAGGGTTAGGAGTGTGCCTTAATGCTGGGGCTCTGTTGGACTGAGTGGTTCTGCAGTAGCAAAAGCTTGCAAGGACAGACTCAATTAAAGAAAAGATCCTGTGATTTAGTCCCTCATTGCTGTCACTGCTATGCAGTGCCAGGTGAACAAAAGAAACAGAGAAGGTCGGATTAGATATTTGTCTTAGAGTCCTGGTGCTTATCTGAACTGTATCTTTATCATACCCTATTTTAATAATTTGCACCATCAGAATAATTTTCTAATCTCCTTAAAACAACTGTCTTAAATGTTTAATATTTCACATGCCTAGTCAAGCCAGAATTCCAGGAGAAACTGCATTTTCCATAATATTTCAGCACTATGTCTAGAAGTGCACCAACTTGCAAAAATGAGGATGGGAGAAAAATCTTAATTAAATTTCTCCATTAAAATAACCTAGTGCCTAGGGAGGGTATTGTTGAGGTTTGGACAATACATCATTATAACTAAAAGGGCAAAGCCATCACCCTTTGTTAGCTTGGATATGGCAAAAATGCAAAAAATTAACATTTGCAATGCAGGAAACCACTGCAAACAGCCCTGCATTTTTCAAGGCATTTCACGTGCAGGCTGTCTTCCCATCAGTGCAAGCCAGATAAAGTTTTGAGCACTAAATATTACCTGGTGAAATGATTTTGCACAGTAATTGACCTTTTGCCACATGTCACTAATACAGTGTCCTTTCCCCTAGCTGTGGCTTATAATAGAAGTTTTTGAAGAATATTAACCTGGCTGTGTGTTATTTTCTGGTTCATTAAATATAATAGCAATTCTGGCAAGGCCTTTAGTTGATGTGAGAGGTTTGGCCTCCACAGGAAAACAACGTCACAATACTAGATGCTGTATCCTTATTCAATTTACTTACAGCCAATACATAATACATTTTTGAAAAAAGACATTAGATGAGAGAACCACAAAGGACAGTTTATAATTTGCAGTCTGCAAAACTCTCCCAGTTCTCTGCTTTACCTCTGCTGGCAAATACTCCTATAGTCCAAAAATTCTTTAATGGGTTCTCTTTTGCATATCAGCCTTCAGCTCTTCTTCCTCTGTCATTAGTACAAACTGGTCTCTTGTAAATGTTTGATGTTCTTTTGACATGAGCATTCTGAGGGAGGAACAAGCATCTCTTGGTGGCTTCGTTCCCACACACAAGAAAGACCCTATAAAGCAAGAAGGTTCAAGAGTCTGTTTTCAATGCTTCATCCAGCTTTACAGCATCTGCTCTTGCCCTTAGAGTATATCTTTCAGGCTATTTGTCACTGTCCTAGTTTGACTGAAAGTGATAGTTAACCTTTGCTTAGCACCCTGCAGATGTTTACTTAGTACTTCAATATATTTTTCCTGGTGTACTAATAAAATACCTGCATTTACAGAGGACCTTTTATCCCAAAGGATTTCAACAAGCTCTGCAAGCTATAAATTTACAGTAGTACTGTACAGGTAATGTAGCTTTTTGCTCAGTACAAAAGGCAGTAGCCAAAATCTGTGAACCCTGATGTTTTAACAAGCAACTGACAGACAAAAAAATTAAAGGAGAGAGGTGTGCATTTTGGGGAGTGTTATTCTAGGGTGTAGAGCCAGGTTCAACTCCCTGCTGAACCCACCACCACAAAATTTGCACTGGCATGTTGTCTGTGTTGGGAAGGTGCCAGTGTGCAGACCCATGAAAAAGCAGATGGGCACCTACACGGGACTTCAGTGGCACAGAAGCACTTCATCTCAGTGGTGCATCCCTCAAAGCTATGCCCGGCTCCTGAAGCAACAGCAAACCTATCAACACCTACATTTTTGTGTTTCTGAGGATGATTAAAAAATACCAGTGATGCTAATATTGCACATACGCATGTGCAATATTCAAACTTCAACCATGCTGCCCCGAATGAAAAATTTACTGTTTAGCTCTTACCCTGTCAAGAGTCACAGATGAGCTGCCTGTGTCCTTCTCAGGCCCACTCCAGTAGGTATGTTTAGGTCAAGCTTAATGCAGAGTGGCAGCAATGTTTAGTTCAGTGCTAAATGCAGAGAGAGGAATCCTGTCTCTGATTCCTGGTCTTGGCAGTGGCAGAGGTTGGCAAGAGGGACAGATTGAGTTGCTTTCCATGCAAGAAGCATGAGGAGTTCCCTCGAGCTTTGCCTTTTATCAGTGTAGGGACCAAGATCCCAGAGGCTGGAAGGAGCCTACAGCTTAAGCTTCCTCCGTCCTGAGTAGGCAGTGACAGACTGGTTTTACAGAATACAGCAGCTGGTCTGAAGGGAAAACCATGAGGCTTTTGCTCTACCTTGAGAAGAACACCGATGGGTGTGAAGACTCAGAAAAAGACTCTTGGTTCTCTGTGCCAGAGGGGTAGAAATCTGGAGATGGAGGCTGGAAGGAAACTGCTGAGCAGCCTAGCAGATCACTCAAGGTCAAGAGCTGAGGGAGAGGGATCTTGAGTTCCAGTGCAGAGGACACCCACCCTCAGCCCTGACACAGCATTCACATCTCAGCCATTAAAAAAAAAAAAAAAAAAAAAGAAAAAGAGCACAACAAAATTGGGTTCCCCTCTTCCCACTAGGAGGCTACTGTTACTGATACAATAACAATTGAAGTCATGATTATTTCCAGATTTAAAAACCTGATGTATTTGTGATCTGACTTGGTTCCCATGAAATAAGGTACCTTATTTTAAAAATTTTGGCCTCAGTATCAAAAGTAAGCTTTGGATCACACCAGGTTAGAAAATACATAACATTCTACTGGATTTATATCATAACCAAACACAAATTATCATTTTTCCTATTTCGAATTAACTCTGGGTATTTAATCCATCCTCCACTAATTCTTCTCCGCATTATTTGTCTGATATTTAGTCTAGATGATGGAAATGGTCTAGTTGATAGCACTTTAAACTCATCTCTAAATAGCTTTTGATGACTCATGCATATTTTGCTGTTCCTGCAATAAATTAGTTTCAAACAAAAGACTATTTGGAAAAATCACCTTAAATTTCCTGATAAGTCAACTATTTAATGCTTAACTGCAAATCATACTGGGAAAACAAATCTGATTTATTCTCAGGCTAATATCTGCTCTTAAAAAAGTAAGATAGCTGCAGAAATATAGAATTACTATTATTCTGATATGGAATATGTCTTCGTAAGGTTTAAGGATGGTTTTATATGTGTTGTTTACATTTTTCTGTCTTAAAACCTACTTTAGATTAATTTAATTTTAATTCGTACATGGCCTCTGCAAATTAAAAGAATGAATAACAGAATGGAAAATACCTTTGCTTATTCTGAGAATTATTTATTATTTAAAATATTACAATAAAAAAAATGAACCATTTCCACAGATAAGATGAAACAGTTAATTTTTTTACAGTCATCCTTACAACTCTGGAAAACGTGAATATCTGTTTAATGGCAAGCTTTTGAGAAGTATGCTTATTAATAATATTCATACAAAGAGACATCGCAGTGTCTTCCGTCCTACATTTTTTTTATGCCATTGTCATGCTAAATGGCCTTAGACCTTATCATACTTTTCTTTTAGATTCTTCTTTTTGTGCTATATCCATTCCCAACTTACTTCTGCAGTTAAAACCAAAGGCGCTCCCAGGTTTCCTGTTGCTTCTCCTGCTCTGTTATGGGCCAGTGGCTCACTGCCACTTAATGGTACAGAATTTACACTGCTGCTCTATCCTGCCCAAGGACAGAGTGCCTAAGAGCCCTTTTGAGCCTCATTAAAAAAAAAATCCATCCCACAGAAGTTATACTGGGTGTATTTTGTGTTACTGTCAGTGGCTCTGTCACTGGTCAGGCTTACATAGCTGCCTGCATTTGAATGGGGAAAAAGATTTTGAGGACTAACAAGTACAATCTGGAGCAGAAGCTCAAGGATGAGAAGTTCTGTCAAATCAAAATATTATTTTCTCACCTGTCTGCAAAAGCAAAACTGATGATTAGAGAGGATTCCTGATGGAGCTGTGCTGTGGGTACACATTCAGCAGTAGTAATTAGGAGACTGTGAGGATGATTGGCATCCAAGAGGAGTCACAGTTCTACACCCCAGCATTCAGGCCATTTGGCTGATCACTGACCTCTCTTGAGTTTTTTCATCATTCTTGGGATCTATGTTTTAGCAAAAGCATAGTGAAGAGCTGCATGAGCTAAATGTTTCTTGAAGGAGACAAGAAATTAAAGCAACCTGAAAACTTAAGCTAGAGCTCAACATTAATATTTTCAAGTGGTAATGACTCAGCTTAATCTTACCACAATTCTGTTGCAAATTCAAACTTTTTTCTTTTTCTGCTGACTCCACACAAACAATTTTGCTACCAAAATGGAATCATATTTTCTGATGCAGGTCCTTACTAAATGCCAGTTGAGTTTCCGTGCCAGTAGAATTACAGGATTGTCTATGCTCTTCCAAATATATCAGGGAAGTGTACAAGAAGTTTATTCCTCAGAAGGTACCAAATTAGTTCAACCTTATCTACTAAGTGGGGTTCAACCCTGACATGGTGGCATGTGCTCTGTGCCATGTGATGGGCCTGGGTTTTTTGTTTTATAATACTTCCTCACTACAGAGCCTCCACCTCTGCCACCTAACAGCTGATAATTCTTGCAGCAACATTTTTTCATTTGCATATGCAAGACTATCCTACATAAAAGTCTACAACATTCTGTTGATAATGTTAAAGAAAATCCCTTTTCCTTGGAAGTCAGTCAGTACTCTAAGCTCTTTTGGCACTCTGTCCAGAGGTTGAGATACAGGTAATATTTTTAGCTTTCAGGGCAACTCAAAGAGTCTTACTCATTCTAAGAGGCTGTTCATGCTCTTCACCATGAAGTACGAGTGATTCATGACTTTAGTCCACTCAGACTCCTTTACAATAATATCTACTGTACAGGAGCAGAGTTTCTTGGTGTAATGAATTTCTCCCTCTTCAATAGTCTAGTCAGACTGGTATAATTTGATGGGTGTAACTGCTGGGATTTCTTTTTAGTGAAAGTACAAATCATGCAGTTCAGTCATTCAGAGCATTTTTAACTCAGATAGATGCTCTTTTGGGAAGCACTTAAACAAGTTATTATTGAGGTAAATACTACATACAAAAAAAAAAAAAAGAAAATATTTTTTTGAGCTCACAAGCTGGCACTGATGAAAAGGAGTTTTTCAGCTCATTTGCAGAATTGCACTGATTGGTTTGTCAGAGTCCAATAAGACAACTCATCCATGTTCCTATAACAGTGTTCCAATTCTCATTCACAATTTTGCCCCATTCTGTCTTGATATGGTAAAAGATGTTGCTCAAGGGCCTTGTTTATCAACAGGACTTCTATTTTAACTAAACAAGAGGGAATTTTCACTAGCACGATCCTTTTCTCATTTACAGTCTACAAGTTGTATCCTTACATATGACTTGATAAACAACAACAAAAAAGGGTCAAGATTATTTCCTCCTGCAACTGAATTTGAGGTTTTGTGCAAAAAAGCTGATGGCATCACAGTCTATGACATTCTGGGGCATATCCCAAACATCTGACAGGTTGGCTCTGGTGAAATGCCTGCCGTCTCATAGTATTTTCCTTTACCTTTCATGGAGGTAGCTCACAACTATCCACTGAGCATTTTTTTGCTGTGAATAAAAACAACTACAGGATAGTCAGGGACTAGAGAGTATTTTTTTTATGTCTCTGAATATTTCTTAATAGTCTTGTATTTCTTTAGTAACTCCTTATTAAAGCATGAAATCATTTAACACTTTGCCTGGTTATCAAACGACAAGAGATAATCTATGCAAACATTGTTCTTGATAATTTCTACACTTTGGTGATACAGTTGTTAATATTTCTTTAGAAATAAAATTTCCTCTGGGGAATTCAGTCAATCAGCCAGTCACATCTTACAGTAACATAAGCCATAGTGTTAGTTCCCCTACAAGGCTTATATTTCACACTGGTGTCTCTTTCAATTATATGTACCCATTCAAAATGAATACTTGTCTGTTATTCAACTGTTGAAAAGTAAGTGTAATGCAGATCATATTTCTGTTTTATTTAACATGGTTCAATATTTGCAGTATTTTGTGATCAGATTACAGAGAGAGCTGGAGGAGCTTATACCAAAATTCCTTCAGATAGCTTTCGTTCTCTGGTGTAGTTTCTTCAACCACATAATTTCAATTTTAGCTAGTAATAACATTACACCATATGATACTGTGTTAAATGTTGGTCTTGATCTCCTTTATCTTTACAAATGCATAAGCATAAAGCATATAAAACTTGAGAAAAGGGTAGAAGGGGTTGATAGTTCACAAATTAACAAGGTTTTGTAGTTAAGGCTATCTGGTTAGCTGTTTCTTTATGCAGCCTACACATCCACACTACAAAGCTCAGAAGTAGCATCTGCTTTTTGACACAAAGACATTGGCCTAAGTGATGCAGAGACATCAGCCTGTGTGTGCAGACTTAGCGAGCATGAAACGACATCTGAAAAACTGTTACTATTAAGTTGCACATTTTCCAGACTGCTCTTTGTATGCTGATAGTGGAGGCTTTTTGTATCACCACTTCGCCTTCACCGCGTGGGTTAGCAGGGTGGCTCCTGAGAAGCCAGGCAGTGGTGTGTGGCTTTTGTGCCACATCTCCTGATCATATGCATGTCCACCAGATTGCTTACCCAGGAAGCTCAATCTTACCTGTTATTTAGAGGGCAAAGCTATCAATAATTTAATCAGAGTAAAAATTTGTCCTAACTTGTGTTCCCCAGTCCCATTTTTTGTCTCTGTGGAGAAGGAAATGGCAGCAGGAGGAGGCTGGCAGCCTGACCCTGCCATGGGGGCAGCACCAGCACTCTCTGCTCCTCACAAGTGATAACTCACACGTTTAATAGCATTTCTCCTTGCCTTGTCTCAGGTAAAAATTACATGAGAGTTTCTTTTAATGAACAAAGTGTTAGCTTATGTTCAAAAGGATTAAAACAATTTCTCCATGATTGTTCTTGGTTGTGCCATTGAATTTAGCCTGGCTTCACAGTGGTGCTTATACAATAGCAGTATTACACATAACCCTGTGAACTCGTTCAGGAAACATCTTGTTGAATGAGCTAGGATGTTTCTTTCATTCTCTGCTACAAGTCACTAAGAATAAATCCTATTAAAAGTAATGCAAATTGCTGTCATTAAGAAGATAATCCTGTTTGGCCTACATAGAGTTCACTTTTTTTTTTTTCCTGCACAACATTACAGAATCTTGGTTTGTTCATCAAGAAGTGTACAGACACTGCCACTGTTGCTGATAAACAGCACAGTATCTCCTTTTTGTTTTGTACCCACCCTCAAGTTATCATTCCTTTATGCAAAACAACTATTAGAGTTTCTAGGGGAGATTTACCTGAAGCAGTAATCACTAGTGTCCCATATATGTGGTCTGTCACTGACCTGAACAAATTTGCATACATTCATTATACCTCACAGTATCCAACATTAACAAAATGTTAATTCTAATAATATATTATGTTGCATATCACACCGTCATTCATACTGAGATGGTGGTGGGGAAATGTCAGCAGACCCTATGACAAAAGAATTTAGGTTCTCAAACAATCAGAACAATGATTATAGGGAAGATAGCACAGGCTTTCTAAATGAAATCTGGAAGACTGGCATCCTGTAATCTCAGTTCATAGTCCTGAAAAAACTGACTGCAAGTACTTCAAACATCAGTCCAAATGTCACTGTTTTTACCAGAATATTTGTTTTTATCTAGAAACAAGGAGTTTCAGCTGATGCCCATTACACATTATAAAATTAAGAGCTGAAAGGTTACTTTAAATGACTGCATACTTTTCCACGTAGGGTTCAAGATAGCTTTGTATGCATTCTTCCTGCAAAGTTCCCAGACTTCCCAAGGTTTCTGGAAATTTAAGTTATATAGCTTTAACAAAAAAATTATATGTAAAAAGAGCATTTTCAATTAAACACAATATATGGTATTTCTATATACAGATTGAAGTATAATTTCTTTTAAATTGTTTATTAATATCTTAAAATCTAATATCAGCAAATCAAACTTCTTTAGTAATTTTTTAAAATTACAGGCTGCAACATATCTTTCAGTAAAACACCTGGACTACTGGCCATAAGCAGTTTTAGGATATAGGAATTGTTAAAATTCCCTGTCATAACAGTCCAGGAAGGACTGCAATAGTGGAGAGCACACAGCCAAAAGCAAGCATGGATTCACAAAGCTGAGATCACGCTTGGCCAGCGTAATATCTTTCTACTATGAAATGACTAGTTTGTTAAATGAGGAGAGAGCAGTTGATATTGTCTACCTGATCTTCATTAAGGCTTTCTCCCATAATATGTTCATAAAGAAGCTGATGGACTGGGTGAGCAGACCGACAGATTTCAAACTTTTTGTCTAGGTCCAGAGGTTGGAGATTTGTGCTATGAAGCCTTCTTGGTAGCCAGCAGCTAGACGTGTACCACGGGGGTTAATACCATGTACAATTGTGTTCAATATGATCCAGATGATGGGGTAGAGTAGAGCCTCAGAAAGGCTGCTGATGATAGAAAACTGTAAGGAGTGGCTGGTATACCAGAGGGTTGTGTTGCCATCCAGAGGGGCCTTGGCAGGCTGGCAGAATGGGCTCACAGGAATACCCTGAAGTTCAACAAGGGCTGACAAGCTGGAAAGCAGAAAAATACCTCAGGATCTTTGTGGAAACCAAGTTGACCAGGAGTCAACAATATGCCATTGTGGAACAGGCTAATGGTATCCTTGGCTGCATTAGGGCAAGTGTTGCCAACAGGTTGAAGAAGGTGACCCTTCTCCTGTACTCAGCAATGGCAGGGCCACACTTGGAGTATTGAGTCCAGTTCTGGGCTCCTCAGTGTAAGAGACATGGATGTACCAGAGGGAGTCCAATGAAGGCCGACAAGGATGCTTCAGGAACTGCAGCCTATCTCCTGTGAGGAAAGGATGAGAAATCTGGGACTGTTTAGCCTAAAGAAGAGGTGATCTGGGGGGATCTCATCAATATAAATAAATACTTGAAGGGAATATATAGACAAGACAGAGCCAGGCTCAGTTCAGTGGTGCTGGTGACAGAACCAGGGTAAATGAGCACAAGCTGAAACTCAGCAGCTGCAGCCTGAACAAGGGGACTGCGGCCCAGCAGAGGTTGCTCAGGGAGTTTGTGGAGGATCTGTATTCAAAATCCATCTGCATGCAGTTCTATGCAATCTGCTTCATGTGGTCCTGCTTGAGCAGGGAAGCTGAACAAGATGATCCCCAGAGGTCTTTTGCAACCTCCACTATTCTGTTGTTCTGTGATTCTGTGAAGCAGAAGTCTATTATGGTCAGAGCTAGCCAAGAGCACAGAGCTGTGATGACTTCTACAACAACGAAGTATTCTTAGTGGTTGTGCTGCTGACAAGATTGTACTTCTAACAGGCTAGAATGATCCAGTCCCAGAATCAGTCCAAAGCTCAGTCCCACATCCAGCCTCCTACTGTCCTACACTGTCCTTTCCTGTACAGACCTCAGCCAAAAGGCCAAGTAAAAAGTTTCACTTGAGAGTCGTTTTTTTATAGAACTGTGTTAAACATCTGAGGATTGTAGACATGAATACATTAGTTTTCCAACGCAGGATGTGTGCTTCTTTAATGATATCAGCTGTTAGAAATGTCAGTTTTCTTGTTTTCCTCACATTTTGTGTCTTTAACAGATGGTCACATCTTCAAGATCTCATCCTAAATACTCCCTTCTGTAGATGCAACTTCCATCATCACTTTCATCTTTTTCTTTCAGTGAGGCTGTTTTCAGACTTGGGATTTCTTCTCATCAAGTATTGCATTTTTTGTTATGTTTTAGGGACAGTAAAAAAAAAAAGGTTTTTTCATAGCTGGTAATCTCTTGAGTCCAGCAGATTTCAATGTACCTTGCCAGTGTTTCCTACTGATTTCAAGTGTCTGAAGTGATAACTCATCATTAAATGATCTTTGACAGTATTCTATGCCTGCACCATTAAATTAACACTTATTTCCATCAAGGAATATATCTACTTACATTTTCCTTTTCAATTAGTCTGGAGATATAAGAGAAAGTACAAAGCTTCATCTCTGTTCAAGATGACAGTAATTGTATTTTCAGCCCCTATAGCAAGGTTCTTTTGTCATTTTATGACTTCTAAAAAAGCAACTTAAAACAAGTAAACAATAAGGAAGAATTGTCTATAAGAATTAATAACTCATAAGAAACTTATTTCCAGCTCTACTACATCATAATAATAATTTGCATATTTTCTGCCAGCTGCCATTTGCAAATCCCTAGAATGGTTTCCATCCAACTGTGATTATATCAAACGTTTCCATCTGTGCATTTTTCTATGAGAAAAGTTTATCAGTTATTCCCAAAGGGCTCAAAAATCTCAACATCGGGCCCTTATTTTCAGAGGAAAAGTATTACAGAATCTAAGTAAAAGTTGTACTTGTTCCTTAGGCTTGGACAGCCATTCCAAGAAATAGATCAACTATAAATTTGCCTGGAAAACACTGCAAAATTAATATTAGCAGTACAATTTCATTATATCCTTCTAAGTTCTATAATATATTTTTTAATGCACAGTGAATGTGGAACATTTGTCATTTCAAATCTACTAAATTCCATTCAACTTTATGAGCAAGGATGTTTATTCTGAAAAATGATATTTCCCTATTTCTATAGTATTTCTATAATATTTTGTGGGGGCTCCAAAAGTTCTCCCCAGAGACTGGCAAATGAAATATATTAGTGTTCTAGAAAATAATGTAAACAGACTTTTACATGTGGGTAAAATGAGGCCATGAGAAGAAAGTCCATTTACTGAACTGTTCCTTACTCCTGCCACTAGCTGTTTGTGATGTTGGATTCAGACACACATGACAAGTGATTTAAAGCAAAGTCCCAGAGAAAATGGTTGTTAAAATGAGAAATAGATCTTGGTGTACTGAACCTCAATTCTGTTTTAACCTGAAAACTATAATTTGGCTTTTATTGATGGAATGGGAACAGCTATAGTAAATTACAACAAGACTTTGCATATAAAGGACAGATCTTATAGTCTCTTTGGAAACAAAATTCTCAGTGAAATGAAATTCAGGAAAATTACTTCAATGTACATATGAATCCACCCTTATTTGCAGAACTGTTTTTCAAAAGTGAGTCTTCTGGGTTTCCTGGTTCAGTGCACTATTCCTGTCTGTTTGAGAAACTTGCAAATGGTAAGCAGAATTAAGGGAATGAGAATCTTTCCAAGAAACAGGAGTATTTAGTAAGGGAGTAAAGATTATCTGAAAAATACGTCACAGCTTCTTTTAAAGTGAGACATCTTTTAAAGCAGGCCATATATAAAAAAATGTGCATTTTCCTACGTTTAGACTGAAATATACACATCAAAAGAAAAATATTTAAGCAATTTTTAAATGTAAAGTGCGTGCCTAAGTGAAGGACTGAGGAAATAGACGAGCAGATTCAAAGCTCGATATGGGTAGGGACTTTCTTTTGCAGGCAATAGGACTTTGTAGGAAGAACCCAAGGACAAGCTGTGTGCTCTGAGCCAGACAGGAGTATTAATCTAAATGAGAGATCAGACTTAATACTTGTATTTATTATTTTCTATGAAGTTAGCCAAGCAAACATTTTCATATCAGATTTACCTCGCAAATCCAGTAAGACACGTTTCTCATGTGAGGCACCTTGCCAACAGTGGAGCAGTGAGCACTGTGCCCTATATCTGAGTTAAAGGAGGCAGCATACCAGCTAACATCAACAGGCACCAGAATCACAGGAGAAGGACATCAAGACATCAAGCAGTGAAGGAACAAACTTATCAGATGCCATAACACATAAGCAGCATCTAACCCTGTTTGCCAATGCACTCCTAGGACCAGATATAAAGGGAGGTGCTATGATTTTTACCATGCGATAGAGGCACATCTATCTATTCATGTGTTAATGAAGGGGCTGTGGAAAGAGGGAACACTTCACAGATTGGCAAACCCGTGAATTCAACCACCATCCCACTCCTTGTTCATGCTTGTGGGTGCTTGGGAAAGAGGCTGCAGCAATAGGTTGTGGGCTAGGAAAACTCAAGCAGACTGGATCCTTCTGATGGGTCATACTTTGGGGAAAACTAAGCTAAACTGTGAAAGAGTTTCAAAGAAAACCATTCAGAAGCCTAAAGGTGTTGCTGAGACATTGTTATGTGATATATGTTGTATTGTTATGTTATATTACCTTATATGTTTACATTCAGCTCAGAGAGAATACAGAAGTATTTCTTCATTCTAAAAAGTAGAGTATTCTGATAGAGCAGACAATATCAAAGTCATGTGTCCAAAACAGCACTGAAGTCAGTTTATAAATTAGGGAGAAGCTATTCACACAGTCCAGAAGGAGTTAGAAGTGTAGCTCAAAAGGAAGTTAAGATAGAGAGATAGTCTTACTTCTGCACTGGGAAGTGGAAATCTGAGTGCTCAGCCTTCACACTGATCTCTTGGATGATTTTGAGACAGTCACTCCAGTGCCCCATGCTTCTATTTCCCAAGCCCCAAAGTTCTGATAAAAAGAAAAGTCTCTCTTGTTAAGTACTTTTGAGAACTGATTTTATTGATAAAAAGCAGGGTGAATGTTTAAGAAGAGGAGAAGCAGGCAGAGGTATATAATCTCTTGCTAAAATCTTTATTGGAGGATTAGAGAGAGCAAGTGTTTTACTGCTCTTTTAAGGAGACATTCAAAGGGTGAACCCAAGAATTACAGATCAATAAGGCCTAATCCATTTCAAGGGCATTCTAAATGCAGGAAATAATTAAAACCAAAACAAAAATAACCCCAGTATGGTAGTAACAGCACAGCTCCACAACCAAAAATAAATAGCTCCAAAACACTAAAAACCAAGATCATGCCTCTTATATCTATTAGAATGATTTCATTTATAGGAAAAATAAAGGAGAGATTACTCATATTTACAGCTTTGGATTGCAATGGCATGGTGATGGATTCTAGATTACCTGGAACTTTACAAAAACAATGTCTAGGTGTTCTGTTAAGAGTATGTATTTTGGAGAGAAAAAAAAAAGAAAATAACACAAAAAAACCAAAAGGCATCAACAATAAACAATATTTCTTATCCACATCTTTCTTTCACCTTCACAAAACTTTAAGCAGAGATTAGGAGGATCAGACACACAGTGAGTGTTGGGAGAGAGCAGGATGACTGGAGCCATGTCAAGAGGATTTTACAGAGAGAGAGGGTCTGGGACAAACCACTTTTTATTGCATACATAAAAACATCTTACATGCCACTAAATTATAGTATTTCACTTTATATAGTCTGCAGGCCATACTCATGGACCACAGTACTGAAAGTATTATAATGCCATCAGAGGCACTAATGTCACAATTTCCCCTGGAACATTGTTACAGACCTTATGAGCAAAGCAGTTAAATTTCCAATATTTTTTGTGATCAGTTCGTAATAAGAAATACTTTTTAACAATCAGACTTTCAGATTGCCACAAGTAATGGGCTACAATTTTCTTTCAAGAGTTCATTTAATTATTTAGACTCTCAGAACTATAATCAGTGCTATGCTGATGAACTTTGTTAAGATACAGTTTTCACTCCTGGAAGAAATGTTTTATGAGACTTTGCCAATACATTTCTGGGAACTGTGATTTGGTTTAAAAGTTATTTTACAGAGAGTGGGATGGGGGAGTGTGTTGGAAAAGATGAATAATATGGAAAAAAATCATATCACTGCACCAAAATGCAGTGGATTTCAAAGAAGATGATCCCCTATTATGTCCTTTTCTGGTGCCTAAGGTAGTGCAGCAAATAAAGAGAGTGTGTATTTGGTGTTTACTCCTCATTTATACAAGGGATCATACAATGTGATACAAAGAAAGGAAAGATTTGTCATTTTGTATTGGTAGATCACAAATTTATAGAGCTTGTATGAGCCACAATGATTACCAGCTCCTTATAAATACCTAAACTTTCTTGGATGCACAGATATTTGTTTCCTTGATAGAAACGTTGTCAGACTAGGTTTCATTAGCCATGTTCACTTATTTGATATCTTTGCTTATTGAAAAAGAAACAGACAGAGGAATTTGTTGGTGACATGGACAGTAAAACAAAGTGCACCCTCAGTAAATTTTCTGACAGCACTGAGCTGTGTGGTGTGGTTGCAACACTGGAGGAAAGGGAGGCCACCCAGAGGACCTGGGCAGGCTTGAAAGCTGGGCCCATGCCAAGCTCATCAAGTTCAATATGTCTTCAATATGTTCAATGTTGAAGATATTGAATATATGTTCAATATGAACATATTGAACATATGAAGTTCAATATGAAGTTCAGTACAAGGTCCTGCACTTGGGTTGAGGAAATCACAGGTAGAGCTTGGGTGGAGAATGGACTGATGACATACCTCAGAAAAAAGATGCTGTCTGGGGCAGTTGATGAGAAGCTCAGCATGAGCCAGCAATGTGCTTTTGCAGCCCAGAAAGCCAGCAGTACTCTGAGCTGCAACAAAAGAGTGGCCAGGAGGTGAAGGGAGGGGATTCTCCCCCTCTACTCCACTCTTGTGGGACTCCACCTGGAGTCCAGTAGTGAAGCCCCCAATGCAAGAAGGACATGGGACTGGTGGAGCAAGTCCAGGGCAGGGCTACAAAGATGATCAGAGGTCTGGAGAACCTCTCCTATGAGGACAGCCTGAGAGCTGAGGTTGTTCAGCCTGGAGAGAAGAGCTGGGGTTCAGCAGCCTTCCAGTACCTGAAGGGAGCCTACAGGAAAGCTGGGGAGGGGCTTTTTACAAAGGAATGTAGTGATAGGACAAGGGGCAATGGCTTTAATCTATAACAAAGTAGATTTAGATTAGGTATTAGGAAGAAATTTTTTCTGTGAGGGTGGTGACACACTGGCACCGGTTTCTCAGGGAAGCTGTGGCTGCTCCCTCTCTCAAAATCTTTAAGGCCAGGTTGGATGGGGCTTTGAGCAACCTGGTCTAGTGGAAGGTGTCCCTACCCATGCAGGGGAACTGGAAGTAGATGGTCTTTAAAGTCCCTTCCAACTCAAACCATTCTATGATTCTATGCTAAGATGCTGGCAACCAAAAAAGAAAAAAAAAAAATACCATCCCTCTGCACATTTTGTGAAGCATTGTTAAGGACAGCCTTAATCTTGCATTAAATGAAACAAGAAGAGCAGAATGAAAACTCTTTGTTATGGTCTTTTTTTAATTGCAGAATTATCATGATTTTGCAACAGTCAGGTTTCCAAAATTCTGAAAAGGACATGAACGTTTTCAGCCTAATCTTTATGAGGCCACAAAGCACAGGTCTGTATCATTAAGATAGCAATTCTCAGCAAGTGACAGAAACAGCAGCTCACTTTCTCACACCTAAGGATGATGAAGTACAATCAGCATTTCCTAAACTCTTTTAAAATGCCTTTAAATTAAGTATATATGTTTATTTACCTTCAATGTACTGTAAGAAATCATGGCCATTATCTCTCACATTTCTAGAAGTACTAACATTGCAGGGTGCCATGGCTAAAGCACACTGATGCTGTCAGAAATTATTATATAAATGGCTTAAAGTTGTCAAAAAGTATCTCTTAAGTGATGGGACAGTAATTTAGTGTGAGATATTTTCAAGACAGAAAATGACCATATTTTCTTTACGTAAGAAAATGCTGTTAACTTGGGAAGCCTCAATTAAATTAGAAGTTTATAGCAATGTGAAAAAGAGGCAGATTACAGAAAGATTCCTTTGCTAAATAGAAAGGGGTTTTATTAATACACATTGTGCTGCATAGGAGAATGACCCAAGGGAGACCTTTGGCAAGATTTATTTTGCATAATGGCAATTTACCCACAGCAGCAGTGCTGGTATGCATAGCTCATCCCAGTGCCAGGGGCTCTCCTTGGTGGGGAGTGAAATCTCCCAGACAGGGCAGGCAGTGGCTGTGCCACTGCTCTGGGTGGGGGACAAAAGCTCTATGTTATCCAGGTTTTGTAGGAGCCCTGCCCATATAACACAGAACCCCTCCTAACTTCTGTCTCTCCTTAAATAACCAGTTCCCAGTAGAGAAAAAGATAGAAAATAGGTATTGGAGTTCAAGATTTGTAATTCTCATCAGTGCTTTCATCCACAATAGACTTTTTTTCCCCCTCCTCTAGACTAGTTCAGTTTTATGTTGTTCTTGATGCTGTCATCCTCATTTGAGAAAAATACTAGAAGTTAATCTTTTCCAAAAGTTCACCTCGGTCTCACAACTGATATCTTACATTTCTCTTATTAAAATTAAGGCCTGCATTAAAAGGATATTGGTAGTAAATTGTAACAGTAAATTGTAACCTCCTGTGGACATACATACATTTATTTGTACACTCAAAAGACATTCAACATGATTAATGTGATTGCAACCAGTGACAAGGTAATTTAAAGTTATCACTAAAAATATCACCCTCACATATGTTATTTTTAGAGTATCTACAGCAGTAGCAAAAACAGCATGGAGAACTGGGCACAACTTTCACAAACACAGTGTAAGATGTGAAATCTAAGAAGAATAAATTAAGTTACTGGCATCTGCTTGTCTAGAAATAGAATCATCTTACAGTATGTTCTCTGTAGAGAAGGAAAACACACACTTCTGACAATGAGTCAACATTTTCAGAAAACGCTGCTGATTCTGATTATGTCATATTCAGGTTGCTCAGCTTGGACACATGAAGGCTGGATAGTTCCCTGAGCCCTTCTCTATGTTGTGAGTCCTCCATCCACAGGTTTTTTCTTGCATATAAAAGGGGAAGCGTGGCCTCATATACTTGGAGGTCCCAGACACCACATCCCATCCATTTCCCTCCCTGCTTAATATCTACCTGGCACTGAAAGATAATAACCATTGTTTAAATGTGTTGATTTTAACCATCAATTTATCTTAAATATTGAGGGGAGGAGAAAAACCTTTGTTTCACTCAATAAAACTCCTATTAGGTGACACTTAGGATCTTTAAAATTGACTGAGTGCTTGAAAGTCAGGCTACCTTAGAGGTCATGGAAAAAAAATGTTACTATGGTCTCCAGAAATTACAACTACAGTGACAAATTAAATATATGTTAGCACTCACTATATAATTTTTCTACATTTCACTAAAATATTCAGATGCTTAACTCTTCTACCATAGTGCAGGATACAGTTTGCAAAATCTCAGGGAAATCCAGTTGTTTTTTTTTTACTTTTCCTAAGTAAACTGAATTACTGTAGTATAAGAACCTTGAGAAGATGCTAATACCAACAATTTACCCATCTCCACAAGATGTGACACGATGAAGTTATAAAATATGCCTAAAAAGGTATAGACCATGTTTCATGATATTTTTCAGAGAACACATCTTTTAATGTTTATTCATATTCATGAACCTGTTTTGAAAAGGAAAACTTCTGTGTGTATGCATTACTGCTTCTGTCAACAATAATAATTTATTTGTGTTTGAGCAGAAAAAGAAGACATAATGTATGCTATTGGCTACGCAGAAAAGGCAGTTACAGCTTTTTACTTGTTTTATTTGCTTGATAATATTTTGCCATGAAAATTAACCTTAAATTCTGATAGCACACTTTTTGCAGGCTCCTGAAAGCATCAGTGTGATAAATTCTATTGAACAAAACAGAATTCAAACACCAACTGAAATTAAAGCACATGTATAAGTGTTGACCTAAAAAGAGATGGGTTGATGCACCTTTTATATGTTTTTTCATTTTAAAGAACTTAGTAACAACTGGTACTTACAGTTTATGGATAATCACATCCTTTTTATAGTTAGATTGCATTATTTTGTCTTACACATTGCCCTGCTACCTCCTGTAGAAATACCTGTCTAGGGTCAGAATACCTGTGCTTGGTGGGACTCTGCAGAAGCCTGGAGATAAGCTGGTAAGCTCAAGTTCAATTGTAACTATGTTGTGATGAAAGCTGGAAGTAAAATCATGGGTTTGCCAAAGAGAAGATGAATTTTACTGCTTGTCTTTGCATCATATTAAGTTTCCTCATTTCACTAGAAATGCAAGTCAGCCTTGACTGAGGACAGAATCTGGGTTCTGTTGTGGAGCAAACATTAATGGGACCACATTCACTCATAAAGACTTCTCAGTGTCAGAGGGGCTGGGTTTTGTTATTGGTAAGGGCTGTCAAGTCCTGTAGAACTGTATAATTAGAGACCAAGAGAACCACAGATAATCAACATGGTCCAACTGAAGTGATTCTAAAAACTTTTGTAATATAATGGGATATGATAAATCATTCAAAATTCCGTTCCACCTGGTTTAAAAAAAAGGGCTACAAATATGCCCTGAAGAACCTTGCCATTAGGTGTGGTGCTTGCAATGTCTGTGGAATGATTTAACTGCTGTCTGCTAACACTGATAGAATACTGAGAAAAGCAAGATAACCCTGTTATTTTGATTCAATGGAGCAGTCAATTTTTTCTGTATCTCTTGTCTATGTGATTGCATATAACTGTTAATCTATTTTCTGGACAGAGTTATGCCTATGAAATTTATTCTAACAAGTCCCTCTAGCTTCAAGTAAGTACCCCTGCTTTACTGAGTCACATTTGTTTAGCCCAATAATGTTGTATGGTTTGTTTTGGTTGCTTGGTTTGCTTTTCCTAACTGTTCTGGATAATTGATGACTGGTTCCTACCAGAAATATTGGAACATAAATATGAAATATTCATTTCCACTCCCCAGTGAGAAATTAACTTGTGAGATGTAGCTCACAAGAACACCTGAGCAGATAAATAGGGAGTGCAGAGTCTTTCCAGAAGTAATCTATGCCCCAAAAAAGGATTGAACATCTTTTTATTCCATCCTCCATAAGGTGTAAGAGGTGTTAATGAAGAACTTGAACTCAATTTCCTCCTGAGATGGTGCCTGGTAGAGTTATGTTTTTGATGATGCAAGACAGAAAACTTCAGTCATGCTGAAAATATGGAAATATGCAAAAGTCAGACTAGTCCCAGAATTAATTTCTGTTGTAATTTTTGCTCCTTCATTACAGTGTAATCGGACAGGTCAAAACTGCAGATTAATTCACAAATTAATTCATTCTTAAACTGCAGACAGATAAAACTAGCTACAGATTTGTCATTTGTATTAAACTCACAAATTCATAAATTCATGTAAAATCATTAAAATTATGTGAACAACCAAAGACTGTGTTTCACAGTGCCTTCAAATCTCCATTTTACTGCACAAAGATGTCAACTTTAAGATTCATTTGTGGTCCATAATTTCTCCATATGAAATGCCAGCCTGATTTTTAAACAACGAGGTGGATGGATAGCTAAATTTATTTCTACAAATACTTTTCCCAGAAGCACCGAAGTTGCATCATGTAAAGTATCTGGCATTAGCCATAAAGCTGGAAGCCAAGCCTTGAACATGTCTAATCCTTTCTGGAAAGTGCTCTGCCAATTGGTCTCTTTCAGTGCCATGGAGAATTCAGTGTCACACACTTTGCTCTCCAAGCAAGAGTTTGAACAATGACACCAGCCAAGGGACTTGTAGGAAAGGGAAGGAAGCTGACTTGTGCACTTCATATTCCTAGCAAGGGAAAGAGGTGATTGTTACAGGTTTGTCCTAGGAAACACTGCATATTTTCTCTCATCTGAAAACCAAGGAGTAAATATCTCCCCGAGTGATAGGTGGCAGGACCTTCATGTTAAGTATTCCTCCAAGAACAATGTTAGAATGGGATGTGAAGTCACTGGTGCTCATTTCTAATCCAAATAAATCCATGTGTTGTGAAATGCATCGTAACAAACTCAGTTATGCAGCACTTTCTCCAGTCTGATTAAGGTAAAATTTAATTTATCTCTTTTTTTGAATAATCATGTTTTAGATGTAACTTTTAATATTTTTTAAATGTGCTGGCATCGCTTCCTGACTATAAGGGAAAATAAAATGTGAATTGGATTGTGAAATTCACTTAAGGACCTACTAACCCTGGGAATGCTAGATGTGTTATAGGCTTTGAAATTTTTTATGCTCTTTCAAAAAAAAAAAAATCCAGAAACTGTAACCTCAGACTCTTAAGTCCAGTTTTTATGGTCACTTACAGCAGTAAAAGAAAACTCTTCTGATACATTATTCATGCCTTCTACACTTCCATTCTCACTTACAGCTTCAGAGACCAGAGAAGAATTACAAAACTGTGAGTGAAATTCTGTCCTCACTGAGAGAGAAGGTGATTTGTCATTGATTCAATAAGATCCCAAATTCCTTGAATTTTTTGCAGATTCAGTGGCTCTTTTCTTAGTTACCTGATTACGGTAGAAAATCCATGTTAAGTCCACAAAAGTATATTAAAATGAGAGTCTTACAATAAAATTTGGACCAAGCTTCTGCAGTTATTCACCATTTGTTTGTATTTTTACATAAACTTATACTCTGATGTCTTAAGAACTCAATTGCCATTGACATAGTATTCTCAAGAATTAGAAAAATTGGATTCTTTCTCCCTTCCACAGCAAACACTAAGGATTCCCATGTTAAAGGATTTTTGTTGTTGTTTCTTTATCAGACATGCAACCAAACACTCTATATTTAGCTATTGTATGTTAATGGCCAATCTACAGATATCCCAGTACATTTTACCACTCTAAGTAAGGGAATAGTGTCATCTCTATTTTCCACAGACACAGAAAGTTCCCATTCTATCCTTCTATATTTTTCAGCCATTCAGTTTCATTTAGTGACTCCTAGCCTGAGCTGAACAACTCCTGGTCTCAAAAGAAATCTAGGAAGTTATTCAGCTCTGTTTCAAAAGTAATAAAAATTATTAACTGAAGCAGAAACGATGAGCTGTCATAGGAGAAGATTATGGTAGAGCTGAAAATTGAACTTGGTTCTCCTGGGTCTCAAACCAACCATGCTAACACCTTACCCTCTGTTTCACTCTACCCAAGGCAGCTTCCAACAAAATAAGAGAGAAACTTCTCTGAGAGTTTAAAAAGTATTAGAGCTGGTGAAGTGTTCCTAACTAAATACCACTCTGGCAAGCTTAGAACTTTGAAAAAAAAAATTCAAGTTGAATGCCTACAAAAACTCACCTAAACACAAGTGGTCTAATTAAAGCACTTAGTCAAGTGCTTTTCTCATGGATTTTCCCATGGTTTACTAGAAAATACACCAGAGGCAATGAGAAGTGTAGGTTCCTGGTGACTGAGGAAAACTGGGTCATTTGCATCATTTTAACTCAGAGGTACTGTTTTGGACATCTACCTACAAAAACAGCCTCGTGCCTCTCTTCGTTCACAAAATCTTTATGAAGGGTGGGCTACCAACTAGCATTACTCCAAGACAAAGTTCTGCCATGAGCCAAATTGTTCCATTCTTGGAAGAATTCTTCTGCAGGAGGATGTAATCCCAAACACCCATCTACTCTCCGAGCAAGAATGATGAAGGAGCATCAGTCATTGGGAGCCATCCATCTGCATCTGAGTGTCAAAACTACTGTATGTCTTTGCTTGGAGATCCTGGAAGAGGAGAGCATTTGGTGGATATCTGAGAGGGCTTTTGCGTAGCTCAGATGTCGTCATCACAAACTGAACAGGAAACTTGTTTGGTAAGCCCTGAAACACACCTGAGCTAAATTACAAAATTTTCTCAGGAAATGAAAATAACTCAATATTTGGATTAGAAAGGTATTTCAGTCACCCTTAATAGTCCATCAGCATGGGGTCTCCATAACCTTTCTCCTGTTTTTCTGTCTCCCTCAGGCTAAAATATTCTGTGCATCCAGCTGAGGAATGCAGCTGGGCAATGGGGAACTCTGCAGGAGGAAAAGAGAACGTTTCCCTTCAAATGCCAGCTCATTCCAACTGCCTCCATACTCCTTCCTCCACAGGAGCAGGATACTTGGCTGCTCACAACTACACATAGGGCTCCCCTGTCCTGTTTCCTGCCCTCTGGTGATGTTTGCTCTGTGTTCTTTTACATAAATGGTTCAGTATAGTGCATGATTTATATTTAAAAATCCAGAGTCTGAGGGGCAGAAAGTTCCACAGAAGGTAGAACAAGAGAAAAAGGTGGAAACAAACTGCACTTTCCTCAAATGCATCTGTACTTGCTCAGTTGGAGGAAGCTTTGGGTTTGCAGGATGGGGCAGTGTAATCCAGGAGATGCTTGAAAAGAGCAGGGCACACAGAAGCAATGTCAGCCTCAGGGGTGGTGGAAAGCAGGAAGCTTTCTAGGGAACTCAGAGAAGCCCATACAAAGGGAACCTCTGGAAGCTGCTGGATTGCAAAGCAAGACTGGAAGCAAAGACTTGTCCTGCAAAGACTGAGGGTCTTGTTTTCAACTCTTGGCATTTATTGTCTCTTCCAGTTGTTTTTTTAGAGAGTTAACTGGCTCTAATTTATTAGCCTGCATTATAAAAAGGCTGGGAGCCTTCTGATGTGTTGATGTGCTCACCTTAAAGAAAATATTGACCAGTTGTACTCATAGGCTCTGTCAGTGGGGTTCTGTCATATCCTTTTTTCCCAACATGACCAAGAAGCTGTTTCTGTATTTCCAGCTGTTGATATATGACAATATCTATGGAAAGGGCTTTGTTGTTTTGCACTTAGAGGTGCACCACAAAATTCATGTGAACATGAAAAAACGTTTTTAGTCTGCTTGTTTGTTTTTATAAACAAAGCTTTACAAATCCCTACTGTAGAACACACTGGCTCCTGTGGTGGTTTGACCTGGGTTGGATGCCAGGTGCCCACTAAAGCCCAATATCAGTCCCCTCTTGAGATGGGCAGGAGAGAGAAAATATAATGAAACTCTCATGGGTCAAGATAAGACAGGGAGAGATCACTCAGCAATTACCATCACATGCAAAACCCAACTCAGCCTGTGGGAAGTGAGTTTCATTACCAGCCAAATCAAAGGAGTAAGGAGAACATAAAAACCTAATTCTTAAAACAACTTCCCCCCATCCCTCTCTTCCTTCTGGGTTCAACATCCCCCTGTTTTCTCTACCTCTTTTCCTCCAGGTGTGCAGAGGGACAGGGGATGGGGTTGCCATCAGTTCATCATCATCACTGCAACTCCTGCCTCTTCAAGGGGAGGACTCCCTACACTCTTCTTCTGATCCAGTGTGGGCTCCCTCCCATGGGATACAGTGCTCCACAAACTTCTCCAGTGTGAGTCCTTCCCATAGGCTGCAGTTTCTCACCAGCTGGCTCCAGTGTGGGTCCCTTCCACGGGGTGCAGTCCTTGGGGAACAGACTGCTCTGGTGCAACTACCCCATGGAGTCACAAGTCCTGTCAGCAAACCTGCTCCTCTCTCCATAGGTCAGCTGGTCCTGCCAAGACCCTGCTCCAGCAGGGACTTCCCACAGGGTCACAACCTCCTTCAGGCATCCACCTGCTTTAGTGCAGGGTCCTTCATGGGTCACAGGGTCTGTCATGTGTCACAGGTGGATATCTGCTCCAGACAAGGGCTGCGGGGAATTCCGGCTGCCTGCAGGGCCTGAAGCACCTCCTCCCTCTCCTTCTCCACAGACCTTGGTGCCCACAGTGTTGTTCCTATCACATAGTCTCTCTCACTCCTCTTTACCTCTGCAATTGCTGTTGGGCAGCTTTTTTTTCCTCTTCTTAACTGTGTTATCCCAGAGGCCCAACCACCATCACTGATGGCTCAGCCTTGGCCAGCAGCGAGTCAGTCTTGGAGCTGGTGGCATTGGCTCTATCAGAAAAAGGGGAAACTTCTAGTAGATTCTCACAGAAGCCACCCCTTGCAGCCCCTCCACTACACAAACCTTGCCACACAAACCCAATGAATTTTACAGGAAAAGGCAAACATCTGGATTTCTGCTGCATGGGACCAAATCACTTGAGTTTCATGTTGTAAACAAATGCAGTTTCACAGCTCATTGCTCAGACAGTGCCTAACAGAGAAGACAAAAAAGAAGCAAATAAAGGGAAGAAACATAGCCATTAGTAACTCTGGTGGTTTCTAATGAGTAGAGGGTTTGCATTTAGAGTAAGGATGACTATTTTCCTGATATAAAGCTCCCAAGGTGTGCAGACAAGAGTTGTTGCCACTTGAGTTAGGTATATTCACCCTGGGAGTGTTTTCCTCCTTAAGCCATCAAGAATAGGTTTAGGTTTGTAAAACTTTGTCCTTTATTAGTTGTTGTGGGTAAACAGATACAAGGCAAATTAAAACAGCTGAGACTGTATCTAGACTCACTTCAGCAGGCTGCAGCTTTCCACAAGGGAGTTATATATCAGCTGAATAATGAAATTTATAAAGACCATGAGGTGATCTGCATTTATCTGCATCCAGGAAATAACTGCATAAACTGATCCTGATCCTTCTCATTTACCCAGTTTCCGGGTGAATTCCAGTGGGCTTTCTCCTTACAGCACCCGGAATGAGAATCAAAACCCATGGTTTCACATAGCAACACTGAATCCAAATAAGTTGCTCTGCCTGTCTTCAGCAATGAAAATGGCCACGTTTTTTCAGGGTATCCCATGGAGCTGCCATGTCTGCATTACACATCCATGTGACTCTGGTCAGTGTAAGGGAAAGGTGTGACAGCAAGTTGTGCTGTTGAGAGACAGGAATAGTACTGTGTATGTAAGCACATCTCCTGCTCCCCCACCAGGATGGGGATTACACAGGAATGCCCATGCAGGTCCAGTCTGCCATCCTGTCAGGTCCTTCTTATAGGAGGTGGGATCAAGACAAAACACTCTCAGAGGTCACAGCAGCATTTCAATGACACAGCTCAGGATCTGGGGAAGTCACCCACTCCATGGGTGCCTGTATGCCTCAACAGACCTGCCAGAATCTTCAGGGGCCTCTATGGATGCTCAGACCTGCACAGCATCAAGCTCCCATAGGAAACATCAACAATGAATGCCTTAAAAACACCTTTATGGAGATTTTATTTCAGGTATCATTTTGGGTAGAAATACTTCAGAAATACTACTGGGTCCAGTTCTGGAGCCCCTGTTACAAGAAAGACATGGATGTGCTGAGTGTGTCCAGAGAAGGGCCATGAGGATGATCAGAGGGCTGGAGCACCTCTCCTGTGGAGACAGACTGAGAGAGTTGGGGTTATGCAGTCTGGAGAGGAGAAGGCTCTGAGGAGACCTTATTGTAGCTTTCTAGTATCTGAAAGGGGCTACAAGAATGATGGGGAGGGACTTTTTAGGATGCTAGGTAATGATAGGACTGGGGTGAATGGACTCAAACCAGAGTGGGGTAGATATAGATTTGATGTTAGGAAGAAGTTCTTCACCATGAGGGTGGTGAGACACTGGCACAGGTTGCCCAGAGAGGTGGTGGAAGCCCCATCCCTGGAAGTTTTTAAGGCCAGGCTGGACAGGGCTCTGANTCTTTACCTCTGCAATTGCTGTTGGGCAGCTTTTTTTTCCTCTTCTTAACTGTGTTATCCCAGAGGCCCAACCACCATCACTGATGGCTCAGCCTTGGCCAGCAGCGAGTCAGTCTTGGAGCTGGTGGCATTGGCTCTATCAGAAAAAGGGGAAACTTCTAGTAGATTCTCACAGAAGCCACCCCTTGCAGCCCCTCCACTACACAAACCTTGCCACACAAACCCAATGAATTTTACAGGAAAAGGCAAACATCTGGATTTCTGCTGCATGGGACCAAATCACTTGAGTTTCATGTTGTAAACAAATGCAGTTTCACAGCTCATTGCTCAGACAGTGCCTCAACAGACCTGCCAGAATCTTCAGGGGCCTCTATGGATGCTCAGACCTGCACAGCATCAAGCTCCCATAGGAAACATCAACAATGAATGCCTTAAAAACACCTTTATGGAGATTTTATTTCAGGTATCATTTTGGGTAGAAATACTTCAAAAATACTACTGGGTCCAGTTCTGGAGCCCCTGTTACAAGAAAGACATGGATGTGCTGAGTGTGTCCAGAGAAGGGCCACGAGGATGATCAGAGGGCTGGAGCACCTCTCCTGTGGAGACAGACTGAGAGAGTTGGGGTTATGCAGTCTGGAGAGGAGAAGGCTCTGAGGAGACCTTATTGTAGCCTTCCAGCATCTGAAGGGGGCTACAAGAATGATGGGGAGGGACTTTTTAGGATGTCAGGTAGTGATGGGACTAGGGGGAATGGATTCAAACTAGAAGAGGGTAGATTTAGATTGGATGTTAGGAAGAAGTTCTTCACCATGAGGGTGGTGAGACACTGGCACAGGTTGCCCAGAGAGGTGGTGGAAGCCCCATCCCTGGGAGTTTTTAAGGCCAGGCTGGACAGGGCTCTGAGCAACCTGATTCTGTGGGAGGTGTCCCTGCCCATGGCAGGGGGGTTGGAATGCAACTAGGTGAGCTTAAAGGTCCCTTCCAACCCTGAAAATTCAATGATTCTATGATTACAGACTTTTCTTGCATAAAATGTTCAACATAGTGGTGTTCATCTCATTGTCTGTGGGAATTGCTCTTCAGTATCCAAGAGCTGTTCATGAGTGGCTCTATGGACTGTTATCCTATCTCTTCCCATGAGCATTTGTATCTTTTCTCAGCTGTTAGCATCTTAGTTAATTTTCCAAGGAGATTAGAAGCAAGGCCTTAGGACTGATAAACGCTACTGAAAATAAAGGAGGAGAATTAAGAAGATACACCCAGCAGACAGTATCTATTTTGCTGGGATTTGTTTCTACAGAGGGATACTTTCTTGTGCATAAGGATAACAAGTCATTGCCTGTTTCAGATGATAGGAAAGCATAATAGCTGCATTCTTCTCAGCCTCTTCTGAGTAGCTGCTCTTATTTTTTGTCCAGATGAGTTCCTTGTACAAATATCATATTGCAGCACTGCTCAAAGATTACTTAATATTCCTCTTTCCTTAAAAGATCCCTGTGTTCCCTAATATCTGAGGTTTCTTAAATCATCTCTGAAGATGGCCTATCTTCCACATAGCTCTTCTTGCTGAATTAGAAGGAAATAATACACAAAAAACCCTAATCTGTGTGTTTCTCATTTGACTTGGGGGAATAATTATCTTTGGGAGCAACATTTTAATTGCTGAGATCCTTCTGTTGCCTAAAATATTACTAAAGATAAAAGATTTGGCCTAGTCATGTCTTAAAAACTGCTTACAAAACCAAGCATTTTACAGAATCTGTTACCCTACCTTCAACCTAACAAGGCACCAGCATGTAATGATGAACTTCTTGTACATGATATGGAACATATTCAGGCTTAAACTGGATTTAGTGGCATTTTCCAAACAAGTAAAATACAACCTGTAGGAAAACAGAATGCTCATTTCTGTGGAAAATGTAATATTTCACATTAAACAGGGATAAAAATGTAAAATCAGAATTGTATTTATTCTGGACTACTATGACATTGTAATGTTAGAATGATTAATGTTTTATATAAGGACATTATAAAGCATTACATCTGAAAAAAATATCATCTTCAAATGTTTACTCTAGTATTAAAGTCTACAGTGAATCAAAATGATAGCTGAACTAACAATTTTGTCTCATAAGAATGAGCCATTTTTCTCCACTTGTACTTAATTAAATTTAATCAATTTAAATACTCCATTAAAAATGGAGAAAAATATTTTACTAACGTTTAAAAACTCACAGAAATATAGTCAGAAGCCGCTTAACAAAAAAGCCTTTCTCATTGAAAAATACTATCTGCTACAGTTTTAAAGTAAAGCAATCAATGGAATACCTGCTCGGGTGCAAGTTTTAACATCCATTTTCTACCTGTGAATTGAAATAGTCCCACAGTTTTCCACGTGGACAATCTAAAATGGTGGGACTGTACCTCTCCATTTCTGAAGGGGCTCGCACGGGCAATAAATGTATTTAACATTGCTTTCTGGAGGCATGTAGACACTGTTGAATGTGTGAAACTGATTTTAATGATAAGTTGAGTTATATCCTGTCCTTTCACAAGTACATCTACCTTCGAGAGCTCAGGAAGGCACAATACTGCAGCTCCACTGGATATGTCCTGTGAAAGCCCCTCTAACACTGAGCCAGGGAGCTGTGATACAGACACATCTCATGGCAGTCTGTTGGAGCAGAGCACAAAAAGCAGGATAGAGAAGAATGTACAATAGGATCAATAAATCTCTGAAGATTCTGCTATTCTCCAGTATAAAGTGCAAGAAAAGCAACACCTACAAAGTTTGCCTGAGTTACGGTGCAGGACCAGGAGCAGAACAGATCCACTTGTACTTCATCAAACTGGGCTGAAATTCCCTCCAGGGGTCTTTACAAGAAATTTCATGTTCACTACCCAGAAAAATATCGATAGCCTCAGACATTAACAACAACCCAGCTGAACTAAGTTATACATTCCATTTTAAATTTGCCTTTGAAAATTAAAATCTTTTTTCCAATTATTGTAAAAAAATTTTCTAACCCCCCAAGGTCATAAAAATCAAAGGGTATAAATATTTTTAACCTAATCATTACATTTGTGTTTACTGACAGGTGGTATTCTATTTGTATGTGTCATAATTTAAAGAGCTACTAGGTTGCTACCAAAGCATCTCCATTCTGCTTGGAATGAAAAAGAAGATAGAAATCAAGATCCTCACAGTCTGGTTTGGGTTTTACAACCTCCAATTTATTGTTAGTTTAAAGGAAAAGGATGTTGGAAATTGCAAAGATCATAAGGATCTTTGGTCTGTAAAATGAAAAGTGTCACAGTTCCTGAAAGGCAGGAAGACTGTAAGCTTATAAAGAATTCACCCACACCAAAAAAGAAGAATATGTGAAGACTCAGCAGCACCTGTGACATCCTGTAGCCTTAAAATGAACTGTGGAATAGCACATAGCTGCAGGAAAGGGAGGAATGGGTTAGCAGGAAGGGAGACCAGGCAGCACGAAGGGAAAAGCAGAGGCAAATATATACATTTATTGTATTTACTATATTATATACAAAAAATAACAATACCACCATGTAGCATTATGGGACATCTCCAAGCACCTTCAGGGCTTGGAATTTATATTTTTCAGCTACTTGAGGAGTTTTTATCAGACTGCTGTTTCTTAATATTTCTGACATACAGCATCTAACCCTGCCCAGCATTGGGAATATTGGGAACCTGGTTTTTAATCAGCAATGAACAAACTGCTAAAATTTTAATAGCTGTTTACTTCAGGGATAGGTGTGCATGTGTTTCCATATTAAAGGATGTATCAGAAGTACTTGGAATTAAAGTGTAGCAAATAAGACCAAAGAAGGCACGAAATGGGCATACTGCTCTAAAGGACTTATTTTGTTTGCTGAAGCATTAGGTCATCCCAGCTTCTGTTCTTGCTTGTTGTAAGGCACTTTTAGACCATATTGGCAGCATAAGGGTCTTCAGAATTATTTGGAATAGATCCCATATCTCTTTAAACATTGGATCAAGTCAAAAGAATAATTTTGTAACATCAACACTATATTTCTTCCACCCTTTGCTCGTCTCCAGAGCCAAGTATTTGTTGCATGATGCTCTCCACCTCATTCTGCTATCAGCAATGCAGAGCCATTACAGCAATCAGATGTAATTTGCTTTATCACCAAAAAAACAGTTGCCAGGAAAATTTCAGATTACAGTGATTCTTATCCTAATTCAGCCAAAGTGTACATGGTATTTAAAGCACATCTTGCTTTTCAGCTCTCGAGTTGCATTTTCAAGCATAAAATTTGGGTGGCTCACTTAGCAATTTTGTTTTATTGAGCAAGCACATACTTTGCACAAATTGGGAAGATTGAGTATGAAGCACCAAGGTAGCGTTTTTATCGAGTGGATTTTGCAACCAAGCACGTTTAGCCAAAAGCCAGACTTTCAAGCCGAATTTTATTACATGCTGAATTGCGGCCAAAGAGAAAAGCGTGATGGTTGAGCCTTATCTCTCAGATGTAATGACCTTTCCCGTGGCTGTACAACCACTTGTACTGTATTCCCACGACTCCCTCTGGTGGCAAACAATTCCATCCCAGGCGCCGAAGAGAATCTGCCCTCTTTTTTTCTGCTGCTGCACATGGATTAGAGGGATGCTGATGGATTCCCAGCTCATTCGGGCAGTGGAAATGTTGTTAGAGTTTTTGTTCGAGTTATAAGATTGCTTTTTTTTTTTTACTTTTAGTTATACATCTACCAGATGAACTGAATAAACAAGCTACTGTTAAATCCACATAATACTGAAGACTGCAGAAAAGTGTTAATTTAAAAAAAAGTATTTTGTGAAATAAATAATATTTCTGGTTTCTGTACTTCCCTTTCATGTAGCCCACAACTACATAAACACCTCACAAATGGTCCTGATTTGTCTCAGGCCAGGCGGCTGAAGCAAAGATCAACATTACAAATCTGAAAACAGAAAGCTGCAGCCTAAATGAGGCAAGTGATTTTCCCAGTGATTTGCCCAGTTTCACATGTGAAGTCAGCAGCACGCTGGGAAAAATAAACCCGGGTTTTCTTCTTCCCTGGGGCAGTTTACACCACCCAGTTACATAAAGGAACCTTAATGCCTTACTAACTCACTTTTACTTTCAAGGAGTTTCTTTTCCTGCTGTTGGATACGGCACTGCCTACCTGCTGCAGCCCTCACTAGACACGTAGCAGTGGAGCATGACAGTCTCTGTGTGTCCAAAACCCTGGAAAATATGGTGGGAATTTGATTACAGGTAACTCACTGTGGTCTAGTCAGCCAACTTCATGGAAACTGATTGGTACCAAAATTATCTTACATAATGAAGCCATTTTAATGACAGTTTAACCCACATTTATAGATGTGTTGCAGCTTTTTCCCCTTACAACTTGTCCTTTCTTGTGCATACCTGCCCTCATTTTTATCAAGCAATACCATCATGGCTAAAATATCAAGAGAAAATACAGATTTTAAAGAAAAAGTACTAATTTTCAGTCTCATTAGCTCAAAGGAAAATGAAAATATTTCTGTTTATCCTGCTGTCCAATCAACTGTGTTTTATTTGGTTTACTACACAGTTCAGCAACACGGGTTTCCACAAGGGCACTGTGCTGGTAAGTCACACTCCATACCCACACCAAACATGTAATTCCTTCTCTTGTCATGAATAAAACATCTTGATTCTGCCCCTGTACTCAGTCCTGGTGAGGCCACACCTCGAGTACTGTGTCCAGTTCTGGGCCCCTCAGTTTAGGAAGGAGATTGAGGTGCTGGAGCAGGTCCAAAGGAGGGCAACCAGGCTGGTGAAAGGACTCAAACACAGACCCTATGAAGAGAGGCTGAGGGAGCTGGGGCTGTTCAGCCTGGAGAAGAGGAGGCTCAGGGGAGACCTCATCACTCTCTACAACTCCCTGAAGGGAGGGTGTAGCCAGGTGGGGGTTGGTCTCTTTTCCCAGACGACTTTCAACAAGACAAGAGGACACAGCCTTAAGTTGTGCCAGGGGAGATTTAGGTTGGATATTAGAAAGAATTTCTTTACAGAGAGAGTGATCAGGCATTGGAATGGGCTGCCCAGGGAAGTAGTAGATTCTCCGTCCCTGGAGAGATTTAAAAAAAGACTGGATGTGGCACTCAGTGCCATGGTCTGGTAACCGCAGCGGTGGGTCAAGGGTTGGACTTGATCTCTGAGGTCCCTTCCAACCCGGCTAATTCTATGATTCTATGATAAGGATGCTGCGCAAAAGCAGCATTATTGACCCAAAAGGCAGAAGGATACAGTAGTATGTCTGAGGAATGAAAGGAGAGCTATGAAGCAGGCTGAGGTACTGGTGATCAAAATAGAGCAGCCTGCCATTGAAGAATAGTGTGCACTGCTGGGAGACTAAGGAGGTCTCTTTGTGTCACCTCTGCTAAACAGGACCCTACTATTTTTAACATTTTAATTCAGGTTAGAATTCAGGTCTGTCTTTCAGACACACATGCCTACTTGCCTATATATACATACACAATATACGTGACATAACTTTCCATTGCCTCAAGTGGAAATTTTTATTTGGTGATTTCTTATTCCAAGGCTGTTCTGAAGAAAGGCAGTTCCAGCTACATGATCCTAGGGATTTCATTGTGACAAAAGCTCTGGTCTTTACCCTGTAAGTACCTATGCATGGGGATTTTATGCTTGAACTTTATTTTTCAATGTGAGACATACCTAGTGCAGCTCCCACAAAATAGGTACGTGCCTGCCCCTGGTCATGTGAAATCAGAATAATAGTGCAAATGGAACCTGAACACATCAGTCCTGTCCCTGTTTGACAGAGAAGACTAAACCCTTACAATACCTTTTGCCCTGTTTAGATTTGCCCTTTATTGTAACTTCTTAGAGCATTCTGACAAGGATAATACAGAAGAATTAGGTCTGCTAACTACAAATATTCCCCAACATGGGAAGCCATTCCCATTCCAGTGCTACAGCAATTTGGTTGCATTTCTCCTTCCTGAGTTTTTCTCCTCTGGCCCAGGGAATCTTTTTTTTTTTCTAGCTGCAGAGTGGATCAACTACAACTGAAGGCAAACCTACCTAAACCAACTAAAAATCAGAACATTTTCCTGGTAGAGGGACACGGTGTTTCCAAATACCCAGAAGCTCAGGGAAGGGTAGAAATCAGAGTTTCCTCTTCCTGGGTAAGTGTTCCCAAATGTCAGGTGTATGTATGAATGTGCCAACTAATGAATTAAACAGCAATAATGTCTCCACTGCCTCTCAATTTTTTCTGAAGCATCCAGTACCAGGGAGCCCTAAACTGAACTGCTCTGTGCAATGTTGTCACCACTCTCTGCAGATCACATGAACTAAACAGAGAAATCAGTAGCAGTAAGAATGAAGCAAGGGCTAAAATCCAGAATATAAGAGGAAGACAATGGAAGAGTTGGGGTTGTTATTAAATGTCATGATCAGAAACCTGGGTACCTCAAGGGATGACTGCTGCTAACTAAGGAGGATCTGTTATCCCTGTCTGTGGTGATAAGTCAAGAAATAGTAGCCTTTAATCAAAGAAGGTATAGTTAGGGTAGATATCAAGGAATATTTTCTTGCGGCAAGGTTATTTTGCTCTACAACAGCTCAGCAGGCCAGACAGTAGATTCTCCATCACTGGAAGTCTTCAGCAACAGATAAAGATGCTCAGATACAGATATAAACTCATTCAGCCTGGGGCTAGCAGAGGGTTAGATGACCTCCAGCTCTCAGTTTTAGTGCAATTTTTCTAGGTGTTAGGATTCTCAGAGCTTATGTAAGGGGTAAAACCCTGAGGTGGAAAGGCATCCAAACTCTGGATAGCAATAGGTCTTCATCAGGAAATAAGTTCTGTACATGCTCTAGTGAAGTAGTTGCTGGAACTTAGGTGCCTGAGGAGATTTCAGACTGACTTTGCAAACACCTCCAGGACAAGGCAAGGGCAGGGATGCTCTCTGCAAAGGTGTATTGGATACAAAGTTTACAGCTGAGCATATTAATGTCCATTTGCAGCATACTGACATGTGAAAAGTAGGGAATTTTAGACTTCAATGAAGCATGAACAGCTAAAAATAACAATTGCATAGTTTACCAATGGATGTAAATTTGCATATGTTCCTCAGGGTCAGAGTGGTCAAGGACCCAACAAATTTTCCCAGTTTTTTGGCAAAATCATGCAGGTATATATGCCAAAATACACCGTTAACTCTAGGTAGATAATTTACCCAAACAGGGAATTTGTATAAGTCAAGCACAATCTCTTTTTCCACATATGAGTAATACAAAGTATCCACATCCTATCTCTTCCACCTTTTCTTCCCACCCTGCTTCTGGAGCACCCAGTCCAGCATTTACCCTGAGTGTTACAGAAGCAGCTCCTCTTGAATTCTTCTGCAGTTCAGCTGTCTGAGCAAAGAGAAACCATGCCTCTTTGCTGTCTGTATCATAACCTCCTGAAATATCCCTACTTTAAGTACAGTGTACACTGATGGGGCATCCTTAGGTAAAACCACACTATCTAGGATTACATACATTTAACCAGCCATCAAGAGACAGTGTAAATACAGATTACAACTTATCTGGGTCTATAGGTACACAAGTCCCTAAGCCACTTGCTGTCAAAACACTCTTAGGTGCAAGTACTTCCTAGTGGGTCTAATTTTTTTTGTACAGAAAGACATACAGCTGTAATGAAGACACATAGAAGATAACCTTGATGATAACCTTGTTCTTCTGTGATATTATACATCAAAAAGTCACACGGAATAGAAATTAACATGGTTCCTCTATTTTCTTACAGCATTCACACATGATGATGCTAAACAAAAAGGCACTAAAGTCCTGCAACATCCACCTGAACAGTGTAGCCAGGAAGCAGTGTCTGTCTCCTCTCCCTGCCAGAGGTCTTTTGCTGCCACCTCCGAGGAACCTTGCAGCAGCACTACCTACAGCATATGGAGTACAAAATGCCCCTGAAATCAGCTGAAGTGAAAGAAAACAGTCACTTGAAAACCAGACTAATAATCATTCAAACTTGTGATATAAAGAAAGTATTTTAAATGAGTAAGGGATGGACTGGAGCAGGAAATAAAAGGGAGACAGCATTATACTGCAACTCTTTCACTTTGTGCTGGAAGCCTCTGTGTAGAAAAATGCTTCTTTCTCCCTGGGCTGAAAGTACTAATCTTGTCACTTTACATCCCAGCCACTATTTGAAGCCCCAAACCCACCTCTCCTCATCCCCAATTCCCTTCTCCTTCCCCTTCTTTGCTGCTCCCCCAGCAGCAAGTGAGCTGCAGCCCGGCCACCCGAGGGGAGGGGTCTTGTGTGCAGTGGGCACAAGGGCACTTGTCAAGGCTGTGGCTTTGTACAGTCCCCTCTGCTGAGAGCCTGGTCCCCAGGCATGCTCCAGGCTGGCACCAGGACACTGAGTCCCCTCCCTGGGCCCTTGGCTCCAGGAGCCGCCGCTCGTGCTGCACGCGTGGCTGTGGGTCACAGCTGTGGGTGGGTGCCAGGCTGCCAGGACAGGGCAGAACTTCTCATTGAGATGTGGAGATCCATGGTCATTCCTACCGACGTAGCAATGCCAGTGAGACACTTCACAGAGGGCAATTTATTGACATATTGCAAAGGCATGTACTTCTTTTGCTAACAGGTAATTAAACAATTAAAAGCAATGTTCTCATTCCTGTAAACTTGCTCATTGGATCAGTCTAGAAGAAACAATTCAATGTTTTGGTTTTTTTCCCCTCTTTTTTTCTCCAGTCACTTGATTTTCCTTTTCACGTACTGAAATATTTTTCATGTACATTTTGAATCTACTTCTTCTTAAAGTCCTTGGTAATTTAATGAAATTCACGTCTTTGATTTATTTCTGGAATCTCAGCCTAGAAGATATTTCCTATCCAGTCTTTGATGTTTTGCTTTAGGAGAAGGTTCTTTAGATGGACTGCTCTTAAATGTGAAGACTATTATTTTCCATAAGTCCATTTTAAACTCCATGTTAATAGCACTCTCTAGTATTCACCTTTAAGGTCACCCTGCTGATCACATCAAGGTAGTGTTTGTCCATAGTGCTTCAGTGAGGTGTAATGATCAGTATATCTGACAAACACCCCATGATTTGCATGTGAGTGCTCTTTAGTGTGGTACCTCCTGAAATCACACCCTGTCTGAAGCAGAAGTAACTTTGCCTCTTTATTAAGGAGGCCTCAAGCTGAAATAACAGAATCTTTTACCAAATTTCTCACAAGAGGATTAAATCTCAGAGCACGCTGTGGGGAGATACCTGGGTGGGAATGGCCAAGTGGAGGAGCCATGGTAGTCATAGAGGTCATAGAGATCCCTGTGCCCCTCATGCAGTTCCTCTCCTCTGCTGGCATCTCGCTGTTTTGGCATCACAGGAAGGTCAGAGATTTCAGATTAGAAACTCACTGGACATGACTAAGTGTTTCCATAATATGTTCATCCCTCAGTAGCCTGCTACCACTCTAATTTGGGCTGTTTCAGCCCTGAAGACTTATCTGAAATAGTCTCTTCCCCAGGCAAGCACCTCCCCATATGAAGAGTTCAGAGCATCCAGGCAAGGGCAGATCACTCAGCACTGCTCCAAAGGCACCTTCGGGGCTAATTTGTTTGACATTGTTTTGCTTATGCTTCCTGCTGCAAATCAAGACAACACTTAGGAAATTAATATATAAAGCCCCTTTATTGCACCACTACATCCCGTTAGCAGTGCAGGGACCAGCTGTGAGCACTTGCTTGCCAAAGCCTCCTATTGACTTCATGAAAGCACAGGCACTTAATCACACCGTACAGAGACAGTTTTTTAACCTTTTTCCCCCACACCTTCTCACTTTTCCCTCCCCAGTGTTGCTGGCTTTGGCTCTTTGCGAGCCAGCAGAGATGCAGTCTCCTTGGAAAGGCAGGGAAAATCCATCAAAATCTAATGCTCTGCCCCATTTGGAGCCATTCAAGAAACAGTAAACACAAAATGAGGCTTTGTATTGTGGTTTTCAGTGAATAAATATCCATCAGAAAGGTGTCAAGGGGCACTGCACTAAATACTGCGTCTTTTGAGAGGACAGTATATGTATATTTTTTCTTTAACATAACATTTTCTGTGCACTTTGATCAGACTACACTTATTGGTAGAGATAATTTTTCAAAAATAATTACTGTTGGAGCTGTTTGTAGTATTAGTTTTCATAAATTCATCCAGTTATAACTAATATGTGCCTTTCAAGGACCTAAAAGGGAAGGCATTCAATATTTCTTGTCTCTAATTTTAGTATGATCTGATTTTCCTCTGGTTGCCTTTCCAAACACCTGGGGCCAGCCATATAAGTAAATTAGATTGTGCTAAAATGCATATTAATGAAGCTCAAGCAATGGTTCCCTTAAGGGACAATAAAACTATATTTAGATCCTTTTTTTTCCCCTCTCTTGGTTAATGTGCCTTTCAACACATTTAGAACCTAGTAAGATCACGCCATTTTGGAACAGCCAAAAAATACAAAGAAGCTGTTAAAATAAAAAATCAGAAGCACATTTATTTGAAATGTACACATGATCGGTCCTATAGCAGATGCATTTTAAAATTATTTCCTAATTAAAATGGATTGTCTTTTAGTTGACTTACCCTACGATAAAAAATTAATATTAAGACATCTGGGGGTGAAAGAAGTGGTATATTTGTTAATTGTCTACAGTGATATCTGCATTTTACTCTTCATAAAAACCCATAGTGCTCATTATAACGGATAACAGTGGAGGGGAACAGCCAATTATCACATGTGATCCTCACTGTATGGAATAAAAAGAAAGTGGTTTGGAAAAGGACACTGGCATAAATCCCAGTTCCTCAAGGCAGTGCCATGGTTTTATTGGGCATTGCCTACAGCAGCATTTCAGCCTGGGCCAGGAGGGCCAGGAGGGTGGGTTTGAAGTGAATCACTGCTGACAGTGCCTTGGCTAACACCAAAAGGTGGTCATAGAGCTCATGCTCCAGATTCATTCAGGAGGAACTAAACTAGAAGACAGTCTCCAGAGGCACATTTAAAGGGCCTCTAATCACTTAGTAATGGGCATTCAGCTCACAGAAGAAGACCAGATGAAGCCCAAAGGGGAAACTTCTTAAATATGTGGGTACTGGATCCTTCAACATCAGCATTTTTAAGCTAGCTGGAGGTGGATGACTAGGAAAACCCTGCTTATCATAACAGAAAAAAAAAAATTGGTTTGGTAACTAGCTAGACCAAAGGCTTAGGGAGGATGTGAGTCAGTGATAAACAACAGGAAATGAAATGAATTACCAAGTCACAAAACAAACTGACACAAAAACAAGTGAGTATTAATTGCTCACATCCTAAAAATTAGAAGGAAGATCTAAACACAGATCTATAGATTAGAAGGAAGATCTAAACAAAACAACTTCTGGAACAACCAGTCCAGATTGTTGATGTTGATTTGTTATTAAGTATGACAGCTTCTGGGAGCTCTGCTTTTAAAACACAGTTTTAAACTTTAAAAACTTCTTTTAAAACACAGTTTATGGAAGGAATTGTATAGTATGGCTGGTTTAAGGTGTAGGGGGAAGAATCTGACCTTTTAATCCATTAGAAAGTAATCAATGAAAGCACTGAGGTAAGCTTTCCTTATTGCTACAGTCAAACCACATTTTAAACAGGTCCAAGTCATTTTAAGTGCAAAAAAGAGTGTGGAAATACACGGAAGACTCTCACTGTAAAACAAACAAACCCAAACCAAAACAAAAAATAACCTGAACAAATCTTTAGGATGAGGAATAATGTCTCTCTTAAGCTTGAATAAGTTAAAAATATTGAATATGGCATATCTGTTAATTGCCTACAAGTACGTCTGTATTTTCTTTTTCATAAATACCGTAGTGTTCATTTTAATGGGTAAGAATCACAAACAGTAATTTTACAAATAGTGCAATGGTCATGAGATTGCAACTTCTGGATCTAAATGCCAGGTAGCAGTCCTGCCTAGTTGTGTATTTATTTTTATTGCACAGTGTAAGGCATATCAGAAGAGGCAATCAAGAGCAGAGACACTCAGAATCAGTGGCTTGGTCTCCAGGTGTTGCCTTGCAGCCAAAGGCTTTGCTGGGCATGATTTGCAATTAGAAAGAGGAGATGTGGATTCAGCAGCACATACAGGTGGTTATCCAGGTTTTCATTTTGAGCACCCCTTCAGATTCAAGAACAGAAGACACAGGAGAAGAACTCGTTCTGTATTTAATGAAAATTTCCTTTTTCCCATTCTTCTCTTCTTTCTCACTGAAATGAAATTTTTAAGCTTGCCAAGCTTACTCGTTACTTTAAAAACAGCATTCAATTTTACAGCTATTAAAGTTTCATTCTGACTGTTTTATTATTCCTATCACTGTCTTTCTTCCCCTAGTGCCTGTGAAAAGTTTCTTTCTTTACCCTTAAATACTCACCCTTCTGTTCTTACATTTGAAGCCCATCCCAGCCTCCCTGCTAGAATCACCCCTTTGCTCCCCTGGGCAACATTTGGATGCTGTTTGTTTCCAGCACCAAGAACTGAAGTTACAAGCACCCCTGCCTTCTGCCTTCCCACTCCCCCCCAGTACTACTTACCTCTAGGAGCAGGAAAAACACGTTTGTCTTCTCCTAAAGTAACTGAGATAGGATATCCTGGTAGGATGTGATCATTTGTTCCCACTAGATTGCTCTGGACACCCAGGACATTGGCAAAGCTTCACTCAGAACTATCCATCCTTGAGGTGGATAAAACTTCAACTAGCACTGGCTCCTCCAAGAAGTATAGATTTCGTAAAGGTTTTGGGGTTGCTTGTGACAAAATGAGCAGCCAGTTAGAAAAATAAAGGTCACCCAGATGCACAGGCAAAGGATATTCTCATTTAAAAGTGGTCTATGGATACTACAAAGGAAAATATTTAATTTCAGCATGTTCTCCTAGGAAAAGAATATTAATTCAGGACTCCAACAGAGTTTTCTAAGACCTTTGCTTTTATTCTATAACCACAGGATGGTTCAACACAACTCTGAAAAATTAAACTGCCAAACATTAAGTTAAATAAATGCAGAATTAGAAAGTGAAGAGAGAATAGTGAGAAAGCAAGATATCAGGCAGTGTCTTTCTGTAAAAGTAATTCCAGGTGAGTTACATTTCTCACAAAATAATTAAATCTTATTTGTAAGCTATGCAAGACCTTTAACTTTTCATCTTTTATGTTATAATAGTATGGAAAACGAGTATCTTGTTAAAGTAATTTTGTGCATTTAACTTTGAAGCAGTTTTCAGAAGTCAATGACATGGTTTTAAAATATAGCACATCAAATGATATTTCCACCAACATAAAACAGTTGTCATAAACAGTCTTAATTTCCAGTCTAAATTACTGATCTAAATATATTCAGACAAATTAATGCAATGGAAAATTATAGAACTCAAATTGTATATTTATTTATTGCAACATGTTTCGCTTGCATCTCATCTGCCACTCATACAAGGTTATTTCAAGTTCAGTAATTTCCCCCCCTTTTTGTGCTCAAATTGAGAGGAAAACATGTCTCCAAATGTTCACAACTGAATTGAAAAACATATTTTTGGCCTAATCTGTTCACTGGAATACTACTTGATATCAATCCCACGTTATAGTTTCACTTAAGCTGTTACTGCTCTCTTCAGGAGCTTAAGACTTCAAATAAGTGAAAAACAATTAAAATGAGCCTTTCAGGTTATGTGTGGGGTGTTTTTGAAGCAACCAGCCCTACAAAGAATACTGAAGTGCAGAGCAGTACCAGTACATATGCACTTTTTGTTTCACAGCTTGTCTCCTGACAACAGCTTTGTAATTGGTTTTGGAGTGACACGAGGCACAGACAGCCTGAACCAGGCTGCTAGAAGTGACTTTATTGAGAAAGGCTTGTATTCATTGAGGACAAGATTTCTAACAGCAAAAAAAATGTCTTAGGTAGTGATACATCAATAATCATGTCAGGCTGAGACAACAGAAAGTAGATTAGCTTCCACAGCAAGTGTTAATGCCGAAAATTAAAAGCAGTGAGTGGTAAAATTCATTTCATAGTCCTCAAGAAGAAAAGGTTTCTACTTAAGACCTGGTTTCTATGAGACACCAGACTGTCCTCTCACACTCCAGACTATTTTAAAATTGAGTCCTTTTCTCTTTTTTTAGACATTGTACCTTATTATGGATAAAAAAGCTGAATTGTTCAGTATGTCACTTTCTGTTTGACAGGAAGAAATGAGGAATTATTATTGTGTCTGTGGATTTCACATGGAGATGAAGAAGATAATAAAAAATGAAGTGATATTTTCTTTCATAAAGGAAAATTAAAAGAAACCAATTACAAGCAGAAGAATGAATGGCTGCTTTTTTTTTTTTTTTTTTTTTTTTTTTTTTTTTTTTTTTTTTTCTCACAAGTCAATTGTGTTAGCCTCACCTGCTTTCTATTACTTTTGAATCTCTCACTTGTCACACTTTGATGTGGTGCTGGAGGCTAGGGTGGGAATGGGTTTCAACAGGCTAAGAACCTTCTGCCCCTTTATCTGTGCATGAGCTGAAGAGAACTGCTCTGCTCATCCCAGGATGGAGAAAGCATTGAGAGAAACAAGTTTGATGTGCTGTCCCCTCACAGGAATACAACATCTTTAAACATCATTAAACTGATAACATTGCCATGTGTGGCTAATGCTGGTCCAACAGATCAAAAGCTGGTCAAAGGGAGCTGAGGTAAACAGAAAACACCGTACAAACAGGGCTTAAAATACAGAAACAAATAGAGTAAAATTCCATGTAGTGAACAAAAATTTTCTTACAAACACTGTGGAGCCAGTGTAAAATCAGCTGGGTCTTCCACATCTCCTGTCCCACCTCACTTCTGCCCCTTTGTCCATTCACCTCACGGTCTGAGGTCACCTCCACCTGATGACAACACTCACTCTGTGTCATGTCTGATATCAACCAGGGAAGAATTTGGAAAAGCCCACTTCTTAAGACCAGATGCTTTCAAAAGACCAGATTTGCCCTGAGTGCAAACTGAAATTCAGGATTCTCAAAAATCCTGAAAACTGTGGTCAATGACTTCAAGCTGAGCATTGCTTACCAAAGGTTGGCTGTCTGCAAGCTGTTGGAGCAGTAAATTGGGAGCCACATCCTCAGCACACGGATAACATTATCTAGTCTGGGCCAGTCCCCACTGGCTCTGTGATTTACCACAGAAAATTGGAAGCCCCAGTGCTGCCAGCACACAGGTCAGCTCTGGGCACACAAAACACAGCTGTGCAGAGAGATAGGGTCCTCCAACCCCATATGTATAAAACCTCCTTCTCCCAATGCCTTGCAACTGCAAAAGCATGGGGAAAGCCAGGATCCATATGCATTTGAGGCAGTGCATGGGGATTCGAACATGTAGTAGAGGGAATCTTAACTTTTCTCTGGTAACCCTAGCAGCAGCACCGGTGCTGCCTTTGCAGGGTCTTCCAAACCAGTCTTCAGAAGCTGGAACTTGCACATGTGAGTCTTGGCACTAAAAGAAGTATTCGTGTAGCCACAGCATTGAGAAGGCCCAAGCTGAACTTCCAGCTCCTGATAAGGCCTAAAAGAGAATGATTTTGGAGTCAAAGATCAAGGAATTAAATGAAAGATGGCTGCTAATAGGAGTGGAAGGGAGAAAGGGCTCAGGCAGGAGCAAAAGCCCCACAGAAGTCCTGCTGGGTAGGAGCGGAGGTGGCATGGGGCCAGGGCTGGGTGCCTTGTGCCAGGTGAGAGGCTCAGCACACCCTCAGGATCAGTTTTGCTTCTTGGGGCACAAGCTCAGGGAGGATGCACAGCTGTGAGATGTATGAAACCAGCCCACCCACCTTTCCTCAGGGTAACACTGGGTTTGGCTAACAGCAGTGCCCGGGGAGAGGCCAGGACAGGGCTTCTTGGCCAGGAAGAACCCTAATGCTCAATGAACTCTACATAATGAGTCCCCCGACAAAAGCCAGAAGTGGTCACATCAGCTGTGCCTTACCTGGGCTCCTGTGGGCAGAATCCTAAACACAAGCTCTGGGAAATGGATACCCAGTGGACTTGAGGTCCTCAGTTTAACCATTGGCTGTGACAGTGGAGATGGCAATGAATAAGTTTCAGATGTAATTTTTTCCGAAAGACAAGTTGGCTACAAAGAAAAACAGAACTGGATTTAGGCCTGAAGAAGTAGTTTTTATTAAAACTGCTCTATTCAGCATTTGCAAGAAGTCAAAAAAGCAGGTACAGAAGTGATGGAGAGAAGCCTCCAGCAATATGCCATCCCAGACAAAGTGCTCCAGCATGGATTTTCCCTCTTATGAAGGAAGTTGTGGTGAAACAAATGTAGCAGCAGCTCTCAAACACAAAGCATATTTGCCCCAAAGCATCACAATGAAGGCAAGCTCGAAAACAGTTCTCACATTGAAATTTGCTCAAATATATTTTCTTGCATTTCTCCTTCCTGCCTACCTATCTTTACCCAAAAATAATTGCCTGGAAAAATTAGAAGTTCCTGTAGCTACTCCTAAAGACTGTTGTATTCAGGCTTTGGTGAAGTAAGGCAGAAGACATTAAAGCCACTGAATAGCTGAATTAGTCTCAGCAGGTCAATTACTGCAAAGATTTTCTGCTCTAGTTGCTTGCAGAGAGATGTGCACTTCTTAAAATCCCAGCTATTTTCTGTTTAATTTATTTGCAAAGCAAGACATAACAGTGTAAAAAAATCAATTGAACAAAACTATTTTATTGGAGTTCACACACTACAGCAAGGTGTACGAGCACAAGACCTCAAGCAAGACAAGCAGCAGTGCTGTAGCTGCTTTTAAAAAAACTCTGCTCTCTGCAGCAACGTAGACTGGGCACAAGTTTTCCTCCTGATCAATTATTTAGACTTGCCTTTTATTTTTATTAAAGTTCTTTCTTTCTTTCTTTCTTTCTTTTTATTTTTTTTTTATTTAGTATGACTGCTACCTTCAATAAAGGGTGTATCCCTGTACTTCTGCACCTCTGAATAGAGCACTATAACCCCCTGCTTTCATATCTCTGTTCCAGTGATTCTTCTCTACCCCCCCTAGCCTGTCAGGCAGGGGAAAGATGAGAAGTCAATACAAGTTCCAAAAGAACAAAGAACAGGATCTGTCAGGCCTCTGCTACTGCCACCTCCAATATTGTGCTGCGATCCCCAGGGGCCAGAGCAGAACCTTTCATTTGAGAACCTGCACTGAAGAAGTTACAGAATGCCAAAAAATGGATGAAAGCCAAAGAAAGTCTGCAGGCTTGAAATTCACAGGAATAAAGGCAGCATTAACACCATCACACACAACTGCACTTGCTGTCATTAAAGAGGAGATAATAAAATAGATGTCTGAGGATAATTACCTGAAACTGCAGTGTAATCTTCAATAGAAAAATAGATACTTTTCACAAAAAATCCCTCCAGAAATCTTGTAGCTCCTGCAGTATTTTGTTCTACATGTCAATTTTTTCCTATTTTTTCTTCTTTTATTCAAGTACTTTGTACACACCTTAGGTGCAATTGTTATTTAAATTTTGCTCAATCCTTTATGAGGATCAGTGGACAGGAGCAACTCAATTGGAAATAAAGAACTACATCAATAAGCAGCAAGGGAGTGCCTCTTCATTTAGTGTACAGAAAAAATAATATCCGTAGAACAGCTATTAAATAGAGAAGGTTTTTTTAATTGCTCTAGTAGTAAACACACACTGATTTTGCACCAAGATAATATTATATGCTTGAAAAAGTTGGGTGACAGAGCTGAAATTTGAAAAGAGGGGCAGGGGAACAAGTGTTTTACTTATTTGTAATGATAAATCCCACAGTAAACCACTAGCAGATGTTACTTTGCTCACAGTAGTAATTTCTGCCTTCTGGATTTTTTTTTTTCTGTAAGTTGATTTTGACAATAAAATGATACACAAAATAACTAGTTTCACACTTGAAAAGTACAGAATGTGGTGTAAGAGAATAATTAACGAAATAACCATATCAGGTTATAACCCCGTTAGAAAGAAATTATCTTACTACTTATGATCAATGATTGAGTAAATAGCCCAGAAGTAGTCTTCCTCAAAGACCACAGGGCCAACAGTAGCAGAGGGAAACTGAACAAGCAAAGTAAAAGCCCCAAACCAAGAAGAGCCCTCACAACCCCAACGCCAATCAGTGCCGGGAGGGAAGGGGCAGAGGGAGCCACGCGTCGGGCACCAGCCACTCCCTGGATGCAAACAGCTCCTGGAAGCTCAGCACAGCCAAATCTGGGATTAAAATACCAGATCATTACATGTCACCCTGTTTCATGCCTGAGGTATGAAACAAAACGTTGCAGCTGCAGGAGCTAAAGCTGGAAAGTAGAAAGGGGAGAAGGGAAAGGCCAGTGGGGACCTTTCCAATATGCTGAGCAGGAATGCAGGGCTGGTCAAAGCAACTGGAGTCTCTGCAAACTCTGAATGGTGAGAAATAGCTGAAACTGAAGCTATTTGAATGGTTTCATCTTCTGATGCATTGCTGTTGCATATCTTGTTCTCAACAGGAAAGTCCTGCATAATGACAGCATCTGTAACCCCTTAATGCATCTGTCCAGAAAGGGAATTTAGGACAGGTCGGGAAAAACCCCCTCCAAAGCTCCAGTGCAGGCTGAGGTAAACCCAAGTTTTCCCCCAAGCATCCGGAAACTTCCTGTAATATTGAGGTCTCATAACAGCATATCCAACACCACATCTCATCTCTCCTCCCTCAAGGGAGGACTGCATTGTCAATATGTTCTGACATAACGTTTTATAATTAGTTTGAACTGGGAGGAGAAATATGGCTCGTTGTCTCTCATCACCTAATCAGTGCTTCTGCCAGTTCAGGGAATTAAAATTGTAATGTATTTGCCTATTCGTATAAACTTTTACACTTCAAAATCCTCTATTCTATACTAGTGTGAATTTCTTATAGCGTGGAATAAGAATCCATATTTGCACAAAATCCACAATAATTCAAGAAATTGATTAAAAAATAGCTGTTCCTCATAGACCTTGAAGGAAAATAGAAAATGGGCAGGGGACAACTGGAAAGGTATTCCTACAATAAATAATTTTTTAGAATAGTGACATAAATTTAAAATAATATTTGAAATTCTATTCTTACAATTGCACTTCAGTTTCTGAGATACTTTGAAATATTAACTATAGAAAGACAAGTAACTTTAAGTTTACATATGGAAATTCCTATAAAATATTCAAACTTAACACCCTGGTGTTATACATCCAGCCACCCTGGATTATAGGGTGTCTGATTTTGTGGACAGTGGTGACATCCTATATGATATTTATATCCTATAAAAGTGGTTGCTAATAATAACAATGCCTATATATATATCATCAGTTGTAAGGTTGATTGTTAACAGCATTGTTTTAATAAATTCATAAGGAATTTACATAGAGATAGTATGGTCCCAAAGAAAAATGGATAAAGTTTCTTCTGCATCAGCACTATCAAGTCAGGTGTCCTCTTTAATCCTGTTTCTCAGCCATACAAATACAGCTTTTATACTTCCTTACAGGTCATTAATAGTGACAATTTCTGGCTTACATTTTGTTTCTGTAGGGATAGGTATACAGCAAAAAAATTAGATTTCATTGTCTGTACCAATTCAAAAATGTATGTATTCTTAGTTACGAATATATTGTGCTGATAGTACTTCTAAGTAAGTTATAGACATTTCTTACTCCTCTATTAGAGCTTATTTTAAACAAACAAGTAATTACTGTAGAATTTTCATTTTTTCATGTTTCCTAAAAAGGTTGTGGAAGAATTCAGCCAGGCAACCACCTACTAATTTGCAGTTAAAGATACTGCAATGGAAATCAAATGATGTATGTTGTAATTTTTAACAGTTAAAAAAAAACAAACAACAACAACAAAAAATACACAAAACTCCAAACGCAGCTTCATCACTTTAAGAAAGCTCTAGCTTTTTCTGACTGTTTAATAGCAGAAACAAAAGTGAGAAAGGAGAATATGACATGCACAAGTAGGAAAGGGAAAATAATATAGGGAAAAATACTTGTCATTACTATGTAATGATGACTGGGGAAAAAAAAAAAAAAAAAAAAAAGGCATATTTTATAGTCAGATTTCTAGTGACTTCTGAAAGTCCCAGTGAAGACTCAGCATGGCCCCAGCTCATGGGATCTGTCAGGGGATACTGATTGTGTGACATTGATTCTCTCTCCTATTTGAGCAGAATTGCTGCTAAGCAGGAAACAAAATTTCAGTGTCGTCCCCAAAATCCCTGCATGCCTTACACATCCAGAGCGTGGTGATTCTGAGGAGCCAGATGCTGTTTCCTGCAGCACAGCTGGATGCAGAGGACACCAAGATGCTGCTGCACAAGGCTCTTCATGCAAGAACAGGATGGGGTCTGGGTTTCAAGTTTTTGCCCTTGTCAGAGAGGCATCAGCATGGCTTAACCTGTTCTGTACTTCAGCTGGCTGGCATCAGAGTGCCCAACTCTGGGTTTCAACCCATTACCTATCTAAAACTGGCCCCTTGTGCCCATTGTGCTTGTGGAGCTAACCCAGCTGGGCTGGAGGTAGTCAAGCAGAACAGCTAAGCCACATTTCAGAGCCAAGAAGGTGTAACCCACCTCACACTTTCTTTGTTCTCAGAAATATATATATATAATTCTTATCTTTCATTTGTGATGCTACTTCATTTACAAAAAAAGACAAAAAAAACCCCAACCAATCAACCAAACAAAAAACCACAAAAAAAACCCCAAACCCAAAAAACTAAAAACACTTCACAAGATTCTTAGGATGACTGAGAGCAAATAAACAATAATTTTAATCTCTAATACCATACCTTATGTGTTACACACAAGATTTATCTCTGGATAATTTTATGGAAGTTAAATAGAACAAGAATTATTTGTATTCCAAAACTTTGATGTATCCCTTACCAGTTTCACATTATTGTGTCTTATGACTTGTGAGAAGTCAGAAAAATGCTTATGTTCTTTTTAGAACAACAATCAGCAGACATGTTATATTAAAAGCACTATCTAAAGTGCCTACTACACACAATATAACATTTAATTTTAATAAAGGGAAAGAGGTAACATAACTCTCTTAAAAAACAGCAACATTTGTTTAGTAGCTGCTGTGTAAACATTAAAATCCTGCAACCTCTGATTGCTATGGAAAAAAAAAAAATAAATAAAAGTCTTAGAATTCCAAAAACTGGATTCAGAAAAGTTTACTATGAGATGGCTGATGGCTAAAAAGCCAAAAGTTTGAAGGAAGAGTCTGGCCGAGAAGTCTTCTCCGTGTTATTTTTAGCAAGGAAGATATTCTGGAAAACCAGTGGCTGCTAGAAGCAGCTGCAAAATAAGTTAATTCTCAACTGATTTTTTCCACACAAGCTGAGTGGAATATGAGGTGTAAAATAAATGTTATGCTACCTTATATCAACTAGGCAATCTTATTAGGGCACGAAGCAATTTAAGTGGTAGGCTGAAAATTGGCCAGGGCAGAATGCAGACAAGATCCAATTAAGACAAAAAGCAATTTGAGTTTACTGAATAATCTATAAGAGCCAATAGCAAATTACAAAAGCCAGGGAAAATTACAAGTAGGTTTGGTTTTCAGTGCACAATTAGAAATATTGAAAGAAAAACAAACAAAAAATGCCTAATGTTAATGTAATGTGGGGTTACTTCACATTCAGTCTTCAGTGGTGAGGGACAGAAAATGTATTAGTAATTTGAATATGTCTCTGCATAAAACCAGCTGGTTTTTGTTAACCAGAGGAAAGCTAGGGCTCTGGGCTACTGAATCCACAGGAAGTCAGGGAACATAGTGTTTCCCTCTGAGATAATAAATCATGACCCAGGTTTCTGGCTCTGTAGGTGATGCTACAGTTATTGCCCAGATCCTACAGTTGTTGCCCAGGTGCTTGACAGGTTGGCGTGGTCAATCTGTAGTTCACTGATCAAGCTGGCTTAAGGATTTCTAATGCCAAATCAAAATGCATGAAATGCACCCAAAATGACACGTGATCCAAAAGATATTACAGGGTTTGTGCCAACAGCCCTCCTGCCCAAGCAGGTGTGCATGAGAAGTCCTGGTTCTCCATTCCCCACCCCCACTCTGGGCTTGGGGATATCAGATTTCTTCACTTTCTCTAGAGCATTAGCTCAAACAACCTCCTTTCACTTTCTCTCCAAGAGTTGCCACACTGGGTTCCTCCAACAAGGAGCTTTTATTTGCAGAGGGCCTGCTCCTCCCAGTAAGAGCTGGGGGAGTCCTGCCAGAGCTTGGTCCTCTCTGCTCATCCCTGAGCATTGCCCTGAACTGCAGGAGGGAGAAAGCAGCCAAGCTGCTGGGTTGCTGGGGGCAAAGGGACCATGCTGCAGCCCCTGCCCGGAGCACAGCCCTGCCAGGATGACACAGATGGCACCTACAGCAACCACAAATGAAGACAGGAGTAAGGTCTGACTGAAGCAGGATTGGGCTGCCTGAGCAGAACAAAGCTTCCTTTTCTTCCAGCACATAACTTGGAGACAGAGGAACTCTTGCCCTAAGTGAAACAACTGATATGAATTCCCCCAAGCCAATGATGAAAGCAAAAAACTGTGAATTTTCAACTGGGGAATTTTGCCATGTCTGTACTCACATGCACTGGTTTTTGTGTATCTTTTCTGAGGCAATTCATCCCTGTGCAAAAAACATGGACACTTAATGAAGGTGACTTCTACAAAGCACTAGAATCCAAGGCACTTATATGCCAGAGCTCTCACCATCAGTGTTTAAGTGTTTCACTAATGTATGTATGTGCTGCATCACTACTAAGATTAGCATCTCCAGTCTGAAACACACTATCTTGGCTCATCAGATCCCTCCTGTACACAGCTGCAAAAAGCACAGTAATATTGTATATTTTGTTGGCATGTACATTTCATAATATTCAAAGTAAACTCTGGGTGCTCAGTGATGCCACTGGGCAGCTACTGGAATTCCAAAGGCACCTTGGTGTCTTGGCTATGGGCTGAAAGGATAACTTTACAAGTCTAGTTGTAAGTCAAGCCAGGAGCTATTCTCTAGACCTTTATACAATTTGCATCACCATAGCACAGGCAAATATTATCTCATCCAGCATAAACTCTGTAGGTAGAAATATAACTTGAAGGGTTGTTTTGAATTAGCAGTGTATTTTTATATTAAGTCATGAAGTTATACTAGGCTGAAACATGACCAGAGAGAAAAGTAAATGGTCTTTTTTTCCTTCACAGTTCTGAAAATAATTTCTAGCAATTTAACTACTGGGTAATAAATTACTAGACATTAACAAAGGAGATATAGGAAAAAGACAAAAACAAATGGTGATTTGGTGACAGTATTATCAGTGGCTCATTTATCTTTGGCTATATGTTGGAGCAGACCTACACCAAAGAGCAGAAGTCCTGATGTTAATGTTTTAGTACCCATTTCTCAAGGGAAAGAAACCACATTATGATTGCAGTACTTAGTAGAATATTCACTGAAGTTGCTTATTCCATTTCTATTTTAGGAAGGTCTTCCCTCATCAGGAAAAAATTTAAAAAAGGCCAGTAAGAAATGCTGCTTAGGGCCAGGGGCTTTTTCATAAGGAATATAGCATAGGAAATTATTTTAATCTCTTTCTGCTTTGAAATATGTTGCAATAAGATTGTGGTTTTCATCAACACATTATACAAAACTATTCAAGGATTTATTTCAACAATAATTCATAAACTGAACCTCATTAGTAAGTAGTTTGCTATCAGTAGTCAGTATCAAAAATTAATTGTTTCAGTAGATTAGTCTTGTTGCTTTGTTGTGTTCTTTTAACAAACAAACAAACAAAACCCCAAAACCCAAAAACCGACCAAACAAAAATCTCCCAAACTTAATTGAACTGATGTAAATGACACAATAAATTTTCCCATGTGAAGACAAGAATTCAGTTCTATGTGTCACCAAAATTTTTTAATATTTGGTTAATCTCCATTTTGGTAATCACACCTATTAGCTATCTTACTTGCTATCTATGCAGAATTCAACTACCAAAGCAGTATGAAAATATCCTAAATGAATTTCTTAGCAAAAAAGATAGCTAAAGCCTCATCCAGTCTTTATTCACTGTAGAGTCAAATTCATGGGTTTGTTTTTTTCCATATTGTTTATTAATTTACATGAGCATCATGGAGGTACCAACTGAGGAATCACTTTCTCTTTGTAGAAGTTACTACGTGGGGTCAGCAGCAGTAGAGAGGCCAGCACAAGGTTTCTTGTAGACCAAGGAAACATTATCAAAAGCAGAGCCCAGCTTTGCAACTGAAACTTCAGTGACAAATAAGGTAACTCAGCAGAAACAGGAACTCCCCAAGACCCTCATATGCCACAAAACTGTACTTAGTTTCTCTACTTTTGTACAAGTAGATTCTAGAGAACCACGCTGTGCTGGCTTTCCTTCAGAAGGAAGGAGGAAGTTCCATTACTTTGCCTTTTTCTCCACTACTGCACCTTCAAAGAGCCCATTTAAGACATAGAGATCTGCTTTGATACCACTGCCTCAGTCTTGAAGACAGGCAGACAGCAGTTTGCCCTCCAGGTCATACCAGCAGAGTCCCTCTGGATCACAGAGGCAGATCTGCCCCATGTCGATCTCTGCCAAACTGAACTCTGCAGCTTCTGTTATGAATTTTTCTCCTCAGAAAGTCACTGCTACCTCACTGGAAAAAGCCTGAGCATCCAAAAAGCCACCCCTAGGTAGCAGAAGACTTACTGGGCTAAGTGAATGTGCTAACCATCAGGAGCTGTTTGCAGGACTGGCCAGAAACACACCCAAAAAGTACAGCAGAATTTGTTTTGCACTTCATATAACTTAAGAGATACCAGAGTATATGCCCTGGCAGTCATTCAAAACACATAATTTCCTCTCTCTCTCATTTAAAAAGTTTATAAGAAAAAAAAATAATTATAGAAGCTTTCTTAATATTTAACCCCTTTTTTGGATTATCACAAATATCTAGTCTCCAGTCAGCCTGAAATACTTAATCTTCGTCTGCCAAAGGAGGGTTGCCAGATTTCAGTATTACTCCTTGGAACTATGTAGCACTCTATTCCTGAGGTCAGTTGTGAGCTGAAGTTCACACAGATTAAGTGAATGGGGGCTTGTAGCAAGCATTTTATATAACATTTCTCATTTGATTTCTAGAAGAGCATTTTTTGCTGAATAGAGGGCTATAGGGAAAAAAGAAATATTTCAGTCCTTACTGCTCTTTTCTGGTAGGTTATTTTCTTCTTCTGTTACTCTTTGTGTTGGAAGATAGAAGCTTGATTTTGGATGACCTAAACACTGCTGTCACATCCAGAGGGTAGTGGTCAATGGCTTGAAGTCCAGATGGAGACCAGTGAAAAATGGTGTCTCTCAGGGGTCCATACTGGGACCTGTACTCTTCAATATTTTTATCAAAGATACAGATAGCGGTATCGAGTTCACCATCAACAAGTTCACAAATAACACCAGTGACAGTGGTGCTGTCAATAAGTCAAATGAATGGGATATCATCCAGAAGTACCTGCACAAACCGGAGAGGTGGGCCCAGGTGAACATCATAAGGTTCAACAATACCAAGTGCAGAGTTCTGCACGTGGGTCAGAACAATCCACACTGTCAGGACAGGTTTGGGGATGAGGTGTTAGAAAGCAGCCCTGCAGAAAAGGACTTGGGGTGCAGGTGGATGGAAAGCTGGACATGAGCCAACAGTGTGTGCTGGCAACCCAGACGGCCAGTTGCATCCTGGGCTGCATCCAAAGAAGCGTGGCCACCAAACAGAGAGAGTGATTCTGCCACTTTGTTCTGTCCACTTTGTTCTGGTAAGGCCTCAGCTGCAGTACTGCACCCAGCTTTGGAGCCCTCAGCATGGAAAGGAAATGGACCTGATGGAGCAGGTCTAGAGGAGGGCCACAAAAATCAACAAGGAAGGGGCTGGCACACCTCTCTTACAAAGCCAGGCTGAGGGAGCTGGGGCTGTTCAGCCTGGAGAATATTAGACTCTGGGGAGACCTAAGAGCAACCCTCTGGTATCTGAAGGAGGCCTACAGGAAGGCTGGGGAGGGACTGTTTGCAAGGGCCTTTAGTGATAGGATGAGGGGCAATGGCTTGAAATTAGAGAAGAGTAGATTTAAACTGGATGTTAGGAAAAAGTTCTTTACCATAAGGGTAGTGGGAAAATGGAATAGGTTGCCCAGGGAGGTAGCTGGGGTCCCATCTCTGGAAATATTCAAGGTGAGGCTTGACAGTGCTCTTGAGCAACCTGATCTAGTTGAGGGTATCCCTGTTCATTGCAGGGAGGTTGGACTAGGTGACCTTTAGAGGTCCCTTCCAACTCAAATCTTTCTATGTCACACCAGGCTGAAACACGAGTTACAGCTGTTTTGCAGCAGAGGCTGGCTCCCCATTCATCACTTGGCCCCTCATTGTGGGGAGGCAGAGCTGCAGCTTGGATTTCAGCTTCTCATGACACGACTGTGCCAGCCCTCCCCCAGGCTGCAAAGACCCAACCTTTCAAATTTAAAAATAGAAAACTGAATTCCCTGTATGGAGGACACAGCTAGAAATTGAGACAGGAGGATATTTAACTTGTTTTCCTATCAATTAGATAGATTCCTCAGACTACATATACCCTTCAAACTCTCTTAAATTAATAACATTAAAATCTTAATTGGTAACCAGCCCTTTCTGCTTCCCTCTGGGCAATTACAACAACAGAATTAGACTCAGGTAACTCAATTAGACATCAGCCTAACCCAGAGCTCTCCAACCAGGTCTCTAATCAAAACTCTCCACAAGCTTGAGGAAAACAGCATCAGGATCACTTTGCTGAGGTCAGATACCATACACCTACAATAATCTGGAGTTAAAATTTCTCCTTGAAGGCCAAACACTGCCTCATTGTTATGTTATAAACCTCTCCTCTCAGAACTTCGACACCTCATCCACCCTGACACACAAATTCTGCTGATCTGCTTGGTGCAGTATGAGGTTGATCTTGTTCTTGTCTTGTCTTCCTTCAGTCCTGCTTTTTTGCTCAGCACCAGGTTTCAGACACATACATAGAGTTATAGAATAATAGAATGGTTTGGCTTGGAAGGGACCTTAAAGATCCAACCCCCTGCATGGGCAGGGACACCTCCCACTAGACCAGGTTGCCCAGGGCCTCATCCAACCTGGACTTGAACATTTCCAGGAAGGGGGAAGCCACAGCTTCCTTGGGCAACGTGTTCCAGCACAAGAGATCAGTTAGCAGCAGCAGTCCTGAGATGTGTGCCTGAAATCTGTCCCTTATCATCTCCTGCCCACACCCTCTTTGCTGCTTTGAAGCAGAAGTGGGGCTTTGTGTCACATAAAAGCACAACATGAACATGGAGGAGATGCAGAAAAGGGCAGCATCAAAATTCTACATGGGCAAGGCCTCAGACCTCAGTCCAAATAAACCTGAGCCCATGTAAAAAATGAATCCTTTGCCTCTAAAAGGAGGCAAGGATAAAGCATAGAGGTAGCAGTACAGTACATAAGGAGAGACAGGTGTCTACAAAGTACCACCCAGCCATCCTGTTTTCTCAAAACTTGTTATGTTGAAAGTTGTTTTACATTCACTGGCTAGAACCCTGTGGCTTTGCTATGGAACAAAAATTTCCTTGCACTAGGGAAATGCCCCACCACTAAGCTACCACCCTAGACTTTCTCCTATCTTCTCTACAGACATCTGATGACTGCACTGGTTGGTCCCTGCTATCCTACATCTGCAGAAGAGGCATAAGATGTCTCCCCTGGTGAAACAGGCAGTTACTGGTGTAGTCTCCCAGCCTGAGAAAAGATGATGGCCTGGCCCTCCTCCCCTGCCCTGGGCACCTGCTCATCTGCTTGGCTGCTATGCAGAAGATGGGAGGCACAAGCAGGCAGATGGCAAGGCTTCTAAAATGATGCATGTTTGCAGACATCCAAGACTGGAACTCTTCATACAGGTTTGCATCCCTTTTTTTCAAACTAGGAATTAAAACTCAAAAAAGGGGCAAATGTTGAGACACATCCTTGTGCTCAACATCACTAACTCAGAATAGGTTCCTGTTGTGCAAGGGCTGGTTCAGAGGTGCTCTCAGGCACCTAAACTTCCCCATTGTCTGTACAGGGAACTTATATGCTTTATTGTATGATTGCACTTCATTCCAAGCACTTAGAATTTGGGCACTGGAACACTTAAGTCATGGGAATTAAGACCTTCATTATATCTGCTCTCTATCAGTAACTCATTGACACTAGCAAAATTGATATACACAAAGGGTTAAAAGGATTAACGGAAATCTACATGAGAGATTTGCACCAGAGGAACCAGATTGATTTTTAAATCCACTTGATTAAATGGGTGTACTTTTTCAAGACTGATTCATTTAGCGATTTCTCCCTCAAAGTCTTCACTGATATTTCACATACAGTGACTAATTACTTTTCAGAACATTGTGTACTTGTTCTCTTCTTCTGCAGAATTCAATGACTTCTGCACAGTCACTACATCTGGGTATAATAGGTATAAAGTGCTATTCTGCTTGACAGTATTTCATATTGCTCTGCAGGGATGTACACAGGATCACGAAAGGGGCAAGAGAGCATCTGACAGCTGCTGCTGGAGGCAGTGCTGCAAACAGGGGAAAAATACCTTGCCAAAGCCTTCCCAGGTGGTGGGGCCATCATACTGCCTTTCTAGGGTGAAAAAAAAGAAAAGTCATGAGGGGGAAGACTCTAGAGGTTGTTGAGCTCTTGCTGTGGAGAGCACAGAGAAGGAAGAGAGGGAAGAAACCCCCACACACACCTGCCTGTTCCGCTGCTGCTGCCATGCTCTGGGGCACACAGCAGTCCTTGGCGTACCTGCAGGGCAGCTCTGGCAGTGCTGGCATCCTGCTGCCCTCATGAAAGAAGCAAATGACAAGTGATGATTTAATACCATCTCTTCCTCTGTTTAACATTCTTTTTATGCTAAATTCTTGAACCCCTCTGCCCTGCCACTGTGCCTGAGGTTTATTCTTCCCCTTGCTTAACTTTGTAAGCAGTCGTTGTGCAGCTCCATCTGAAGTTCATGTAGCTTTGTTACTTTTCCTGTCTCCTTCATGCACAAGAGGATTTCAATACAAAAGTCTGCCAAGTCTTCAAAAACACTCTGAAAGTCCTCCTTCTCAGCAAAGTGCATTTCAGTATAAAAGTCTGCAGTCTTCTAAAGCCTCCTAAAACTTCTCCTCCACTGTGATGCCTGCAGAACCCAGACAAGCAGCTCATTTGGCTGCCAGTCCACCATTGCCCGCCATGCTAACTAGGATTCTCCCGTTGCCAGCTGGTGCTCCCTGATGCTTTCTGTTTCATTTCTGTGCTGTGGAACAGAAACAGGAACTGTTTACTTTACAGGACAGGGGCCGAAATGGTGTGATTTGAATCACATAGATTTAAGGGATGTACAGCTCTGAAATACCTGGGGTTTACCATCCATTGTTTCCTTGTGCAAAGGTGCACTCTGGTGCTCCCCTTTGGAGGAGAACAGGGTTTGTGGACCAGTCTCCAGATATGTTTGAAAGGACAGTTAGTCAAACAGAGAGCTCACTTAGACTGTGCCTGCTTTGAGAGGTCCAGGTGTTTGTGTTTGTTCCCTACATGGTTACCCCAGCAGCAGAAACTCATAAAATACAGAGCTGGAAGAGCCACCAGAGCTGGGCATGAGCCAGCACAGCTCTGGCTTTAGTCTAGATGTGCTTGAGTAACATGGGCACAGAGACAGCCTCAGACAGGCCTCAAACAAAGAGGTGGAGATCTCTGAATTCATCCAAATTATAGTAGTCATATGCTGCCCTAAATTCACCATCTCATGAAAATTAATGCACCATACTAACATATTTATCTACTAGCAGTAGTCTCCTGCTGCCAGTGCTGTCACGAGGAGGAAGAAAGCCCGTGGTCAAACGAAACTCTTTAGACAATGTACAAAGGGGATTTTATTCCTTAAATGTCATCACCATGCTCACTGTAATGGCTGTACTCTTATGTCCTGTAATGACAATAGAAGCAGAACTGGGACAAAACTTCCCCAGAGATACAGCTCCAGAGCACTGAAATGTATTCTTTTGTACTCCATTGCTGTGTAGGAAAGCTAGTTGATGATCATGGTGTTAGTGCTGGCTCACCTGAGCACACAGAGGTTGGCGTCCCAAAGCCTCCCTAAGACAGATTGCTCATTCCAGCCTTGGGGATCCTGTTACTCTTCTGCTTTGGAGTTACTAGAAATGTCAAAATTCACTCTAAGCATCTTCATAAGTCTTCTCATAATGTTCTGTACTTAATAAACAAAGTAATCTCTACAAAATTCACTTTCATTTTTGTCCACATAGCCAGGCAGGGCTGGAAGGGCAGTTTATAGTTCTTTGCTTCTTTGCTTCTTGGAGGCAGTTTGAAAACAATTCTGAAATTTCCAGGGTTGTTACCAGGGCCACAACATTCTGCCTGCTAAAGGTGTCAGGAGCCAGCTGAGATTATACACGACCTCTGTTGTAACCAGCAGAGTGTAGGACACTGCTCGGGATAAAGGACTAAGTACCAATACTTGAGTGAGGGAGAGCTGCATGCCAAGACCAGCTCCAACTGGACTCTGCCTCTGACAATACCTGCCCCAAGGTTCTCAGCTGCAAAACAGACACACACATGCACAGGTAAATAGTAAAATCCCCTATCATACCCCAATCACCGACTTAAGCACGGATGGATAAGGTGAGAATCATTATGGAAATTAGATACATATTTCTAAGTTGTTATAAAAACTTATTAGGGGAAAGAAGGGTCATGCCAGGCCTCAAGGAGGTGATGCTACAGAGACAAGGACTTTTCTAGGTAACATAGCTACAGTGGAAAAGAAAGACAAAACCAGAAAGGAGACAAGAAAAAAAAGTACAAAAAATTAACTAAGGAAGGAAAAAATCCAAGAAGAGGAAAGCCTCTTTAGAAGGGAAATTACAAGCTAAACAAACAAACAAAAACCTCAAATAAACAAAATCCAATGTTATGGAAAATCAACACACTCAAATAAATTAAAGACTCCCTAGACATTTACAAGAGGTCTTGCCCACAACACTACTTTTGGGTCTTCATGTTAATACTTCGTCCACATTCCTAATATACTTTTTAAATCACATGATCTCCTTGCTAAAAAGCCCAGGAAAAATAAGCACATAAAGTCTACGATAGGAGTGATATCTGCTTTTCCCACAAACCTCACAGATTTTAAGACTTAATTAATTATTTCAATCCACAACTGTTTTATTTCTTCTTGTCCCCAACCAAGCATTCATTAGTCTCTAATATATTTTGTAAGACAACACTCTTAAGAGTTGCCAGGATTTGATAAAAGAAGATATTAATAACATTTAAATAATCTCTATGAGATTAATATCAATTTTTGAGGGTATTCTCCTTTATGATTGACAAGGTTAGCACTTCCATGGTCCCTCCTCTTTGTTCATATTCTGATTAGATTAATGACTGTGACTTGACATAGATTTTCCTGTCCTAGTTTCTGCTTTGGATAGTAATTCACTTCTTCCTCTGACAATTAAGATATATCTTAAAGAATTACTATTCTATACACTACACTGAGCATAAGTCAAAACAATTTTCATTTCAGTTGGCTGGCCTCAGAGGAAAATGCTAGCATGTGCATATTGCACCCTCTATAAATGAATGCAAGATTTATACATCAATGTTAATTCTTTTTAGATTATGAGTTATTTATAGAGTATTAAGATTCTACAGAATTTAGCAGGCTAAGTGACCCTAAGCCTGTCCTGCTGAGTGCATAAGGTATCAGATTGTATCTGCAGAGGAATATAGTTAAACCATTTTTAAAAAGAGAAATAACATAAAGCTTCAAAAAGCAAAAGGCAAGCAGTCCAGCTGCATATCAGACAGGCTCCATGGTTCCACTGACAGACCATCAAAAAACCCCAGTAAACATAACTACATCATCACAGGCCTTCAGTGCATGAGTCAGCACTATCTCATCTAGTCTGCTTAAACCTCTAAAAATCACACCTTTCCTCAGAAATCTGTGAGAGTTGGCATCAGATGTGAGTTTTCCAGTGGAATGGTTTTTATCTGGTCGTGAGCTAAAGGTAGCAAAAAGCTTTGAGAAGACTAAATCACACAGGTTACAATTTTATGGTCTTGAAATCAAAGACTGGATGCACAGGAGAACCCACCTTTCTGAACCAAATCCCAATTAAAGACACAGTGATCACAGTTTTCTTGGCATAACATGAAAAGATCTGTTTCAGAATATAAACAGCTATATTTCAAAAGCAAATTTCAAGGACTTCAGAAAGAGCAAGAACATCAGAAAAAAAGGAATCCATGTTACTAATGCTGGGCAAATGGGTAAGAGGATTATGAAGAGCTTTACCAAGTACATATGTGAAAAATGTAGGTCTAGCATTGAGGCAGAAATTAACAATGATTCAGAAATTACTATGGTATTGAACACAGTCTGGAAGTCTAAGAATGTGGTATTAGAAGATGAGCCACTAATGTAAGTAGATAAATGCAAGAAAAGGAAAACATGAGGACCTCCACATTTGGAAGAAGTGCTGGGAAAATAGACTGCTTTCTGCAGTGCTCAGTACTGGAGGAGAGCAGTAAAGGCAGGAACCAGAAAATAAACCCAAAACATAAAAAAGAATTAATGTCAGATGGAAAAAGACATTTTCAGGCTATGATCCTCAAAACTTTATTTTTAGAATTCATTTAAAAATGCTTCCACTAATATACCAGCACAGTTAAAGTAAATGGGTACACTGAACACAACACTAGAAGAAGGCATTTCCAGAGATCAGAAATTATGCTGAGAAAATGCAAATCTAGAAAGAATCTAAACTGGGTTGAATTACGTGAATAATTTTAATGTTTTTTTTTAAATTAAAACAAGTTTCATTCCAAAATGACACTTTCATTTCCAGTCAGAATGGTACATTTAATGCAGAATAAATCCAAACCATTTTACATCTGATTTTTTGTGCTTGCCCCACAACTCACACAGGTCTGGTAAGCACCTTTCATTCAGACTAAAGGAAGAAGTAATTAAATATTCCCATGTGTGATGACACCTGAAACAGAAACTCCTGTCCAAGGTTAAAGCCAGTACAGCAAGCAGTTAAGCCAGTTTGGTCAATGGGTTTCTCTGATTTCTCATTTGATTGCAAGGCAGTGGGTTGAGGCATAGGTGTTTTTTAGCTCTGCATTATTAAAGGCTGAGAGAAAAGGAAGGGCTAGAAGCAATCCATCAAGCAGCACAAAGTGCATCAGGAGCAAAGGCAGGACTTAGGCCAGTTGGAAAGTCAGGCTTGACTACTATAAGCTAGAAAGTTGGTCATGGAAGGCAATTAAGCAAAGTTGCAACACATAAATACAAAGGGTGATTCAATTCATCTATTGATAGAGAGAAGCCAGAAGAGCCTCCAAATATTGGCAAGCCACTTTGACAAAGGGCAACAAATTGCTGCGTGGATGAGGTTCAGACAGAACCTTTCAGTACTGATATGAACTGGGCTTCCTGGGCATGAGGCCCTCATGAAGTTTTCTCCTCTTTGAAAATGAACACAGAAGGGGGTAAAGATAACTCTATATACATATAAGGTATTTCTATGCATTTATATGTGGGTATAGAGACCTTATTTCTGTCTTGGATCAAATTATCTTCGGAAAAAGATAATTTGCATTAACAGTAGCCCTAGCTATGTGGTTCTTTACAGGTTTCTATGCCATCTTCATGCCATGCTTTCAAATCATAACAAAGCAAGGAGAGAAGAAAAAACAAACGCACAGCATCTGTCATGTACAGAGCCCATCCTATTTCTCCTGACAAAAGTTGCATATGCCCTCATTCATCATCAAGTCTCTGAGCTTTTACACATGAAGGCAGGCCTTGAATTCCTATTCTACCTGGCACAGGGTGTAATGAGATCAGAAGTGATCCTGAATTAGTCCCCAGGACAGTGCTGCCTCACCCCCTGAGTTTTCTGTTGTGATAGTCAGATTCATTGTACCTCAGCTGACAGCTGCTGTCTTAACCCACATGCATACCATAAGATGTTTTTAAGGGCCTTATAGAAGAGGAAGGTGATCTTGAACATAATGTATTTATTTTGTGGAGAGAAGTAAGACTGTGAAGATAGGACAGGTCATGTGCTCATGGAAATCTCTGCACTTGATGAGATGTGTTTGTGACAGCACTGAAGAAGACAGGAGAACAACCCAACCTGAGCTATAAAAGCCCCCCTCTCCCCCCATCTGGGATTTAACCATCAGCAGGGATGGAAAGGCACCTCAAGGGCACAAAACACTGAAGAGCAGCAACACTCCCACTCACATCACTAGAAGCAGATCTTTCATGACATTTCCCTGGCTTCCTTGTATCTGTGCTTAATAGATGAAATGCTAGGAAAAGAATGGCAGTAGAGCTTAAACACATATGACCTAACTTAGTGTTGCTTCTCCTTACAAATAACATAATGGAAAGCTTACAGTTGATTACCTATATAAATATTTGTTTCCTAGGGAAAAAAAATCCCCCTGAAAAGGAGCAGTCAGTAATTGAAACTTTCTTCACTTTTTAAACTTTTTTGAAACACGCTGCTTTTCTCATTTGAGACCCACAAAAAAAGTGTTTTTTTAATTCTCTCATAAGATATTCAACAAGAGATAATATTTATTAATGGCTTACACCTAGAAACAAAAAGTTTTCCTTCCAGTTATCAACTCTTCCAGCTACTAAGTGTACTCCTGGTTTGGAGCAAAATTGCGTTACGCTATCATGCAACTGAAACACTGTGTATTTTTCTTGGCTTTAGCTATACAGCCTCCACATAAAACAGGATTAAAATGTACTTGGCATCCTGCTGATATATGAGATCCTTGGTATTGCTATCTGTAGAAGATTAGCTAGAGATGTAACATCCAAGAACTTAGATCAGACTAGTTAAGGGTCTGCTTTTCCCAAACTAGCTGCAAAGCTATTGGACAAATAGAGGGTTTAGACAATTCATACATATGCATACATTAAAAGGAAAAAGAAAAGAAAAAAAAAAGAAAAAGAAAAAAAAAAGAGTTATTCTGGTTTTCTGTTTTTAGGGCTCACATGTTACAGGCATACCCAGAATTTTTATGTAGTATGTACTAAAAACACTGTAAACAAGCAGCCTGTGAAAACTTTGAAGCTCTTTGGAGTTGCATTTGGAGATGCATTCACTCTGGCAACTCCTGATTACATCATCATCTGCTTGCCTCTTTTTAATCCACTCTTTTCACATCTGACAAGATACCTTGACCTACTTAACATATAGGCCCTTAGCAGTCTACTAATACTTCTTTCTAGGCCCACATTTTTAGATTAAGCACCTGTTGTGATTGATGTACAGTAATCTCTGTTCATGGCTATCTATGGACATGCATTCTTCATTTATATCTACTCAGAAGCAGTAACTCACATGCTGTAAATCTCTGGAAAGACAGAATAACTTGTATTTTTAAACCATGCTGGCAAACAAGGAGGGGAGTCAAGTGCCTCCCACCATCCTGGTTTTGATGCATCTGACAAATTTTCTGTGATGAAGGAAACAACTCAGTGGCCTATACTGGTGCATAAAGCTCATTCAGAATTAAATAGCAGGGCATTTATTTTGATTTCAGGACACTCCCTTTGTTTTATACCAGCAATTACCTCACATAACTGAAATAGTAGGAGTTATTGCAGGCTGAGGGATGGTTCATAGCCTCAGCTTTTCCTTGCTGGACTTAAATTCCTCTGCTATCTTTACATGAATGATTCCTCCAAACCTTAAGATTACTGTCAGCTGTCCAGGATACCATAAAATTTTCAAAATCTTTTAAAATGTTGTCACAGTATTCCCAAGTGTAATCAAAGCTGCATAAAGCAGAATTATTTTCCCATCCTCAGAAGTCATACCCTATCTATATAGCTGGTACAGTACTCATTTTTTGTAACTTCATCCCATTGTGAACTCCCGTCTCATTTGCTCTCCATCACCCTCAGGTCCCCCTCTGCATTACTGCATTTTAAAAATTATGATTGGGGAACTCACCTTAAGTAAAAATAGCCAGTTCAATCAGTCTTTACCCAGAATTTAGAGAATATAGACAATCCAACAGGCTTATTCCTCTACTCTCCTAACTCCATCTTCCCCAGTCACACTGCAAATAAGCACTTTTACTCCCACCACATACTAATCCTTTTATAATCACTTCTCAGAAAACCTTTGCTGTGGGTTGAGAGGAAGTGGAAAAGAAAATAAAAATCCATGCCAGAGGCTTCAGTCCTATCAGGGAGAGGTAAATGTTCCTTCCAGCACCTGGTGCAAGGCTTCCACTCTTTACACCTGAGGGTGGAAATAAGAATTGCTGCTTTGTTATAATCCCCTTTGCTCCAGAATCTTTCCATTAGCAACATCTCTCTGAAGCGTTTCTCTACCATCTCTGGTTTTCCTCAAAGCTCCACACAGTTGGAAAACTCCTGCTTGGTGACAATTGTGCATTTGTTTCTGCACAGCAAAGGGGCCCTAAGCTATATGGGAGTATGCTCATATTAAGTTATATTTACATGATATTTCTGCAATCAATACCACTAGAAACTTCCACATAAAGATAATACTATTCTAAAAGTTGATGCTTCCTGAAAATCACCAAAATAAACCAAAATCCACAGATCACATTACAGCATGATTTACTTAACATCAACAATGTTAACTGCTGCAAAATTAACTTCCTGATTTGAAAGAGAGAATATTCAATCTTTCCCCTGGTGGTTGCATTCCTAACAAGCTGCAAATTTGTGAAAAAGTAAAGTCCATACTCAGCTTCTATTTCTACTCATGTTACACTGTACTTACTCAGAGAGGCTAAAGGACCTTCAGCCATGGAAGTTTTCCAGGCTCAGATAGACAAAGCTATCATTGATCTGATTTATTTCCAGGACAAGTTCTGCTTCAAGCAGGAGATGGAGTAGATGACACCCATAGATGCTTTCCAAACAGTGCTTCTGGGAATCTGGTCTGTGAAAGCAGCAGGAAAGTGCCTTTTTAGATATCAAATACTGCATAAGGTAAGGGGAGAAAATTAATCTAAAAATAAAAACAGTCAAAGGATGCCTTGTTTTTCCTGTCCCACAACGTCAGCAAGAGCCAGGAGCAGGGAGAAAATACAAAAGATCTTTCCCTCTGGCATCGCAGGTGGGTGACTCAGAGCAAGTAATGAACTCTCTGCATATTGCTCCTGTCAGTGCTGAGCAAATTTGCCTTCTGAGCCCTGACCTGGGCCATACGACTTCAGACAGGAAGAGGGACCTTGGCTTCTCCTTAGCAGTTTTGTCAATAAGACAACATTAAAGACAGCAGTATCTGAGGGTAGCAGTCACTGAAACTTAGACTTTGCAAAGAAGCTAAACACTAAATGACAGGGAAGCAGGTGGAGAAAATCCCAGCACTCTCACATCCCACAGCAGCTTTGAATTGTAATGAGTGTCTCCCCAGACTTTTCTTCCCAGAACTTGGAGTGCCTTTGTATCCCACTAATTTTTTCACCTACCTGCTGCCAGCCAGGAAATGTATGATACGTGTTCTTGTACATCTCTAGCAGGTAAGTTTCCCCCCCAGAAATTGTAGTTTTCCTTGTGACTTCTAACTTGCAAACTAAGACTGCAGACTAAACAAAGGCAGCTTTTCCATGTGGGGGGCAGGAAACAGACTTTAGGATGATATTACAATGAAATAATTTTGGTCCAATTACTATGTATTGTAATTGCATGCGAGCACTGAGGCACCGATGGCATATTTCACTTGGAGTACCAAGCATTTTCTCAGCTCTTACATACCCAGAGCAGGCTCTTCATGCTTTTCCAGAGTAATAGGAAGACAAAGTCTTGTGGTAAAGAGTCATTTTTAAACTTTCACTTTTTTTTTAGAATCTATAGATTTGTATATTGACTAAACCTAGTACTGCACTTATTAGACCCAGAAATATGAATTGTATTTCATTTGACCTTCAGCTATGGAAAGTAGCTTTTAGCCTCCATGGCTCAGACAACACTCTACTAGTGTCTTGCTTCCACATCTAAATATTTTTTTCATATATCTTACACCTGAAGGCAATGAGTTTTATGGCCAAGGCATCTGCTGCCAGTGCAGCTGTGGCTCCAGCTGGTTTTATTCCCTGGAGTAAATGAATAGTTCAATACTTAGATTCTGAAGGGGGGATAATTTATTGTGGAAAGTGCCATCATAATCACCAATCATATCAGTTATTGTTTTTGAAACAAGCTATTTCACAAGAAGTATGATTTAAGAAGCATTCCCAAGATTTCTTGGGCTTGAGAATGACAAACCTGGATTTCTTGTCTTTATACAATGTTTTACAGCTTAACTTGTACACCAGGCAGAACAACAGCATCTTAATGCTGCTTGTACAGCTGGAGGCTAAAAATAACCATCTCCACATAGCACAAGCTATATGATTAGAAGTTCTTTCTGTAAAATTCACAAGTACAAGGACCAAAATGACAGTGCTAAATGTTGGGTTGGTGCAAGTTTTCATGTTTGTACCCTGAGAGTGGGTCCTTCTTGGTCACATTCTGGCAATGGCTCAGTAAGTGGCAGTGGGGTTTTCTCTTTCCTGAGGTCTTCCTCTTTTATTTTAAATAATAAAGTCCTTTGATACTGCAAGAGATAATTTTATTCCATGCTGAAATAGTGCTTCCTAAGAAAACTGCTCCTCCGTTATGCTTTCTGACCTTTTATTTGAAGATCAGTTCAGTTCAGTTTTAGGCACAGCAAACTCACAGTTGTCCATGAAGTGGGACTATTTGTGGATGCTTTGAAGTACACAAGTATCAGAGGATCTCCTATGACTGGGGGAGATTATTCGAGTGAACATGGTGGCTTCTTCCACCACTCCTAAAAGAAGCTGCAGATGCTGTTAGTGATCTAGCTACCACACAGGCACTTGTCCATTAGGAACTGTCCCCGACAGATAAGAAGCTGCTGAAAAGCAGCCATGAGGAATTAATTATATCTAATTCCAATAGGATTAGATCTGAATCTGTGACTTCAGCAGGAAGGAGAATGAGTTCTGTGAGCAAATGTCCTGCTGTAGGATGCTCTGAGGAGAGTCGATAGCTGACTCATTTCTGACAGCCATTCTCTGCACAAGGTCAGGTGATGGAAAAAATAAATGAAGGCAAAATTAATTATTTAGGGGAAAAAGAGGCAACATCAACAAGACCTGGAACTTTAACTGACATGAAGGGAGGTTATGCTTATCTTAAAGATGCAAACGGTGGTAAGTAAACACATTCGTTTTCATTTGAAGATAGAAACTGATCTGTCTGGCTTTGCTATATTGTATAATTGATCACCTAACTGACTGATTGGATTAAAAGGTGCTCCTGATATGTGTCCTCTCCCCCTTCAAGTTTGTATTACTTAAATTTTTAGAGCATATTACAAATCAGTTTGCAATTTTTTTGATCGCAGTCTACATTCATAATATCCCTCGTTATTTTAAACACATTGTGATCTTCAGCACAATGTTATATTCCTCTGTTATGTTTTCTGTTTCCAAGTGCTGCATTTACTTTGTCACTTCCAATTTACTGGTAATTGATTCATGTAAGAAACCTGCACTTTTTGCTTGCAAGGAATCTGCAAACGCTACAATTCAGCTTCACTAGTCTAAAACAAACAATCTTTGTGAAAATGCAGTCTCACAGAAATTATCTTCACCTAGCCTATAGGCTCAAAATCTATCTGAAATCTAGAAAGTCAGATATTTAGTGCAAGTCTTAATTTTTTCTTTTCTTCTGTGACTTGTTAGGTGAGCTCTCATCATGTACAACAAATCTAAATGTACTAAAAATAATTAATACTTGGCTAAAGTTACGGTTTCAAAGCATGCATTCCTTAGTTATGAAGTATTATTTTGTGATTAAAATACCAAATTAAGAACAAAAACTTCACTTATGGCCCAGTCCTTCATTAGCTCAATCTGCCAGGGTTCTATCAGCAGACAGAGACTTCTTTCTCACCTGTTCAAAGATGACAAGGGTCTGGCTCAAAACTTGAAGGGCAGGTTAGACCCTCTAGCTGGCATTGGAGGGTGTCCTGGGAATTACAGAATCTCTGTGGCACTCTAGCAGAGGTTACCCTGTGCCAAAATGGCTGAAGGATCAGTATCTGCTTCATTTCCACATCTCCAGCTGACAAGAGAAACTGAAGGGCTTCAAAGTCCTCTGAGATAGTAGGTCTAACACCTTATATAATGCAAAGGGTAATTTTTTTTTCTTAACATGTAAACTGTGAATGCAATGCTGCAACCACTACACACTCTGTGACTTGCCAAGAAACAGATGGCTCAATTCTCTTGAGTTACAAAAGGTGATGGGACTGGACCCACTTCCTCCCTATTTAGTATTAAAGAAATCTCCTCTCTTAAAAGTGATATTCTGATCAGCAATAGCTTGAGTTACAGGTGCTACAGGCCAGTTTACCTATGGTTTGAGAGATGATGCATTTGCATCAACATCTTCTTTTTTTGAGAATATATATCTTTTAAAATATGGACTTGCTCTCGGTTAAGAAATTCATCAAAGTTTGAACCAGATAAAATTAAGGATCTGATTTTTGGCCCAGAAATAATCTCAAAGGACAGTACTAAAGAAGGCAACTGCACATGATCTAGGGTTGAAGTGTACTCTATCCCTCTCCAGTTGTACACCTCAACTTATCCATGGACCTGTCAGATTGTGTGTGACCTGCACTTAACAGGTCTTAGCCTCAAGCTTCCTTGCACTGATGCCCAAGTTTCATTAATCTACAGCACAATGCTTCCCTTCCATGCTGGCAACCTCCATGCTAGACAGAACTAGGGGCAAGATGTGTGTGCTGTGCTGACATAAATGGTAGCAGAGCCAAGAAGGAGCCACATTATAATGGCAGGGGGTCATCCTTCAGAGACACCAAAGCCAGAGAATATTTCCTACACATCAGGAATTCTCCCCACCATATGATTCTGAATATGAGGTCTTGCACATTGGCTGAGATGCCCATTTTGAGGCTTTCAGGCTGTTTCTGTAACATTCTTGATCGCTTTTTTAAAAATTATATGAACAGTAAAAAAACAGTGTAATGTGCCAATTAATTTATATATGAGAATAAAAAATGGGTTCTTTACTTTTGGCTTTATTCAATTTACAAATCTCTTCTAGATGCAATCTTGTCTGGTCTTATTTAAGGACTCAACTCGACAAGTATGTTTAGAAAGAAATTTACATCAGACTTCTATTTATATGAAATTCTGAAGCCACACAAGCAGTAAAAGAATGAAGGGACAAAATACTTCCTCTGAGTACACTGACTACTATTCCCACAGTGAGAACTACAGCCTGTGCCAAAACTCTGCTACTACTGTGCCCATTTACCAATCAAGATTTGCATGTTTACACACCAGACGCCAACATGGGATCCAAAGGACATTATTGTTTCTGTGTTAGAAGGCAGACAGATTACATTAGTCTGGAGCCAATTGTTTTTAAATCTGTTGTAAAAAGACTATGTGCAAATCACTAGTGGTCACAAATCAGTTACTAAGCATACTGATCTAAGCCTTGCCACCACGTTGAAGAGATTCAAATTTAGACCTGATATGGAATTGCTGTCAGAAGTGGTAGCTGCTTGCCTCACTCATCTCTGAGACCCAGAAAGAACATGTGAATTCAGCAATCCTCAGTAGCAAAAGAAGTCTTCAGCCTTTATCCATTTGCTTGTCATCTTCATTTAAGTGCCAGGTTCTATAGAAAGAAGAGTCTCAGAAACCTTCACAGATGACCTGGTAGATTGAAATATCAGAACAGTAAGTAGTATAACCACTGAGCGTATACCCCAGAGTGGAGAGAATGTAGAACTTATTTAAAATAAAATCCCATTAGAAACATTACTCACTGAGGATTAAGTAACTCTTTTGGAAGTCTTTTACACCATACTAGTATCACAGGCATTTTGGAAAAAATTTGAAAAACACTTAGAAAAATCTAATCGAATTGCTCAGATTGCAAAAAGATAACCCTAGCACTTCTATAGAAGTTTCAGTCACGGAGAGCTTTAAAAGCTCATCTTTGAGTTAGCATTTATGTTATTCAGGATAAAAGAGGAAATTATGCTGAAGTAAAATTCAAAATAATAGCAGGATCAACCTCTGTACTCTTTCTCAGCAGCCTAAAGATTACATGTTCCCATTACCTTTGGGACGTGTTAGAAATATCCTTGGCATGCAATTTCCAACTAAGCTTTTTCGGGAAGAAATTCAGTTCTTGTCCTCCAAACTTAAAGAACATCAGGCATAAGAGATTCACAGGCAAGGATGATTCACATCATAGAAACATTTATGCAGTGCTCTTAACTGCTAATGTAGGCAGACCCATTCAAACCCCAGGAGCAAAAGGTTTCTCCAGCAAAAGATAACTGGCCAGGGTCCCATTCATGTTCCCCTGCATGAAGAAGCTACTGCAAAACAAACAAACCAGGTGTGAATTCCAGGTCCAATTGCCATTTGTCTTGTTTCTCTTCGTGCTCTGGCTCCATCAGGTTACACTGAGGTGGTGACAGAAGCTGCTGTTTGCAGCTGGATGTGTGCCCCTTGTTCAGAGGTTTCTGCCTCCATTATGAGGCCAGGTCATGCAGCAGCTTCTGGGCTGCTACAAATTACAGAGTAAAATTAAGGAAAACAATCAGGCATGAAACATGACCAAGAATGCATCCTCATCCTAGGTAATCCCAGGCATAATAAGTAGTGCCAATGCCATAGAACAAATGAGATTTGTAGGCAGCCTGAAAAAAAAATTATCAACAAGGACTCATCAGATGCTTCATTCTGGATCTGGGAACATGGTGAAAGGCCTCCAGGAGTCATTGCCAAACATGATTTAAATATAACCAGTGTGCAGACCAAAAACAGTCTTTCATGCCATCCAGTTTGAGATACTCCTCTCATAATCAAGCCATTGCAGACCTACAGAATTCTGTTTGTCTCACCCGACTGGGTTTACAGGCAGCTTCTTTTGAAATAGTGAATTATGTAAAAGTAACTACACACGGACAACCCTTCAATAAATGACCGGCCATCAAGAGCTTTCTAGATACATTTGGGTCTTTATACTTCATCCTGAATGGTAAAAAAATTGAGGCAGCCTTTTAGCAAAGGGAAGTAAATACTTTTAAATCAAAAATGTCTTCCCACCGTTTCATACAGGTTTTAGTACTGTTGGGAAAAAATAAAAAATTAAAAACAAAAAAACAAGTTAATGAAAGGACAAGCTTCCAAATTGTTCTTAAAATACATTTTTGGTTATGCTTTTTCTTCTGGTTCAAGGACCTTTAAGTAATGATGGATAGAATTCACCTTTATGAGTACAAATAGAGCTTGAAAGGTCATGAATTATGTAAGACAATTGGCCACAATTACTTTTTGTGATCCTTCAGAATTATTTCTATGTTTCTAAGAAAAGACTGTTTCTATTTATGAAGAAAACCCTCCAGGAGACCATTCTAACTTCTGAAAAGGCAAGGACAGCAATGCTGCAATACCTGATAGGCTGTGTGATAAGCCTTATGTTGCATTTTGCTGATCACGTCAGGCTCTAAAAGAGGCAAATATAACTTTATAATATGAAATTATGTTCTTGATGAGCATATGACCTGAGAGCTATTTCGACTAGATTTAAGGGAGCAAGACATCCACCTTCCACATTCCAGCAAGCACGAGCTCTGCCTTTGGCTCTTATGCCCTCCTTACATTATAGGTGCTGGCAAATCACTCTCCCCATTTTTTAGTATGTAATCATTATGACTTCCAAATTTATACTTTTTCCTTAGTGATCAGTGTAGAAAAGAAAGTAGGATAAATAGACATTTTTCTTATAAAAGCATTTTTAATGTCATTTCTCTATAATGAAGCCATCAACATTTACGGGGACGGTTTTCTTCGGTTTCAAAACATTTCTGACAAAGAGTATCTACATGTGACATGTTTCAAGGAAAAATCAGAATGGCAAAGGTAAGCACTTCAAAATGGGATGCCAAATAAAATTTAGCTGCTTTTGAAAGGCAAATCTACATTCTCTGTAAATATATAGCTTCCACTTGATAACCACAATCCTGAAGAAATTATGTATTTACATTTAGCTCTTTTCCTCCCTTTTCTTGTCTAATTAATAAAAAGAACAGAGCACCTGTAGGGGCTGAAAAATATGTTGTGTTTGTAATTACAAAGCTGTTCAGATCATACAGTTGGGATTCTGCCAAAGCCAGATGAAGGCTGCCATGTGGCTTGGATGCTACTGAGATTACGGCCATGCTCTGAAATGTTTTGAAGCTGCCCAGGGAGGAAGCACAGAATTGCAGAAGGTCTCAGACTGCAAAGTTTCATGCTTTATGGTGGCCACTCCAGCTTTGTGTGTGTCTGTTTGTCTCCACTGTGGTTTGCTGGATATGTCTCTTAGTCTGCATTTCCACATCACCCCATCCTCACCAGATAAATGAGTTGTTCCTGTTCCCAGCACTGCCAGCTCTCCCGGGCAGCAGCTTGAACCTTGCCATGAGGCAGATGGCAGCCTTCCCTCATCTGTTCCCTCCTCCCTCAACATAGCTGCCACCTTCCATTTTGGACAACTGGGTTTACAGCAGACTTTTCACCTCTGTGTTTCTCTGCGAGGCAAGGCCGGGCCTCAGCACAGTCCCTGTCCTCCAGTGCTTTTGGTGCAACTGAAGTTGTGCCCAGTGATGAAGCAGCAATCCAACAGGAAAGCAGGAAAACATGACAGGAGTGGGCTCCAGATCTCAGACCAGGGGCTCAGAAGGTCCGAGGGGCACAAGGAGGACAGAGGGCTGGAGCAGTGTTGCTGTCATGGGGGTTCAGTTGGAGAAGATGATGGGAGCCATGCAGGACCTTCTGGGGGAAGGAAAGCACAGCAGAACAGCAAAAAACTCTGTGCAACAGCCCCTGGTCTTGCGTGGGACTTGGGACGAGGCACTACTGCAGCCCCTGCATGTGGAACTGAAATGTCTGAAGGCAGATAACTCTTTCCTTGCTGTTTGACAACTGTTCTTTTAACCTTCATTTAATGTAATGACTTGCGTGTAGCTCAAACACATATATTTTAAATTTTTAGTGAAATGTTTTCAGTAATAATTCATTATTTTAACAACACTTAAAATTCCAACCATAACTATAACAATAATGGAATCTTATTTGCCTAAAGTTTTTCTAGGAGTTAACAAGGTGGTTAATGTCCAAGAAGACTCTTATATGTGGAGAGAGGTTACAGACATTTTTATTAGCCAGAAATTTGAAAGGCTCCAAGTCTTAACTAAGATCTGAACTTTGGTATGAAATGTATGTCTTCATCAACTGCTACGGTACCTTTCTGTCCTATTTCCTGTTTTGGAACATAATACTTTATCAGTGTATCCTCAACAAATTGAAATTGTTATTTATTTTTATCACAGCTCTGCCTATCTTTAAATAAGCATTTCATAATTGCTTTCTTCTTCTGCAGACTTTAGTCCCACTCATACCTCAGGGCTACTGCTATCAGATAATTCTTAATAGAGGATAATTTTTTTTTAAAATCCAGTGTGGAGAATGCTCACTTCATGCTATTTGTGTCACAGTTGTTTTATGAGATGTTCTGGAGAAGAAAAGATAAGCCATTCCTCTAACAGTAGATAATCTTTAACTGTGGTGCTCATATGGGAAAACTATTGCAAACCTTTGTGTACTTACTGTCAAATTTCTGAAACAGCATTAAGATTTGTGACTTCATTTGCCCTACCACCATTCCTTAGGTTCCTAAGTCCTGATTCTCCAAACTGATGATGAGTAGTAATCCTTTTAATTTTACAGATAATATCTTAGGCATTAGCGTCACTGAAGCCAGACTTAGTCAAACCTAAAACATGAAGTGTGCACAAGCTGAACACCACGTGTACAGGGGAGGTAAGAGCTTTGACAGACCTTGCTCTTCCTGAAGTGTATCATAAGGCCTGCAATATGTTGTCCCAAAGACAGAGCTCCATTTGATGTTGTATGAGTAGACTTTGTTGTTGTTCTCTCATCTTCTTAACTGAAAACTTGACTTAAACTTCAGTAGAGTCCCAAATAAACCACATGACAGTAGGCAAGAGGCAGCAGAGATTAAAGGAGTTGTGTAATCTTTGGAATAGACAAGAATAGTTTATGCATAGTAAACTTGCATTCCTTTATAGTTCATATCTAATGATACCCAAAATATCTTCTGCCACACCCTCTCAGGACTTAGGAGGGAAAAGAAAAACGAAATCACACAGAATACCATGATGTGTCAGTGGCATCAGAGAAACAGATTATTTTCCACAGGTTTTTTTTCCTGTCTTGAAAAATTCACATAAAGCTTAGCCTTTCTCTGGAAGCTTTTTAGCACCCACATCTCCAATCAGACTCTGAGGTCATCTTAGGTTATGAGTCAGGCTATCATACCTGCAATACAAGATTACAGGCATACTGTAGTATGTCCCATGTTGAAAATTACCTAAAAAATGTACAGCTACATTGCTGTTGAGATCAAGGAAATTATACATGCCTGACCCATACATGAAGACAGGAATTTGAAACCTAAGAATTGAGAATATCTTTAAGGCTATCAGGCTCCACAGATGCACAAATAATCAAACATAAAAGCTTTCCTACTAGCACCAAATTTCCTTAAAAGTTACTGTGTCTGAATTGATTACTCAGCAAGTTTATGCATAGCAGCTGACAGAAACATGAATCAGTGCTAAAACCACATACTATATGACTGACATTGAAAGAAAACCAGTTAGACCTGCTGGATGTTTTGACATCTCTTGCTAAATCAAAGTGATTTTGTGAGTTAATCTGTTATGGCAGCAAGAAATCATCTAAGAAGAAACTCATTCTAGAAAGAGCAGCTAGTAATCTTTGTTAAAGCAATCATTATATTGACTCTCTTCATTTAATAATTCATATATTCCAAATAAAAGGGGAATGTGTTCAGGCTAAAATCAATGAAAAAGGAGATTTTTAAGGGAATTTGGGACTACTTTTCAATAAGTTATGTTTATATTTAATGATCTTTCTTAACAGAATATTAAGTATGTTTGCAATGCTTATGTTGCAAAGAAGTTTTATAATGAAGTACAACATTTCTTTGAAAAATACGTTATCTGTTCTCAGCAGTAAAGGACTATTTTACTTCCTTCCAGTGCAAATAAACTTCAGAATAACTGAGGTATAAAGGGATTTGCTGTTTTTCAGTAAACGTTACAGTAGTTCTGTGAATTTAATGCCCATTTTACTAATGAACAAGGGACAGACTGAAGGGATTAACAACCTTAACTTTTCCTTCCTGTGTCAAAAGAAACAGCTCCTTTACATGGACAGACACAGTTGGTATCTGCTGGCCACAATGGAGGCTGTGAATATATTGTTTATCAGAAGTGCTGGCTACTGATAAAATTATTCCTGCCTTATTGCAACACAAGCTAACAAGCAAAAGACACAATTTCAATAAATAAAGTCTACTACCATTTTCTAAGTCTCTTGGTCTTGAGAATACTTAATGAAACTCTACAGTGAGCCCCCATGTGAAAGGATTTTTCAGACTTTCTCTCCAAGCTGGGTGTCTCTACCTACTTGAGGAGTTAACATTAATTTTTCCATCAACAGAAAAATCTTCTGTTTTCCAGAAGCAAAATGTTTATTTCTATAAATATTGGGACTTCAGATACAAACTGAAGTAAATAGCAAACCCAATTTCTTCCACTAAAATACTCAGTGGTCTAAGTGATGGGACTGCTGAGGCAACCATACTTTTAGAGATGTCAACCTCCAGGAATAGAATTCAGGATGTGTAGCTATAAAATTGTTGTTATTGAGTAGCAGCTTTAATTACTATGTAATTTTAATTACTAAATTACTAAAGTGTGCATTCTGGAGAAATGTAATAATGGACCAGCTCTTAATAATTGTATCAGTGCAAATTCAGGGATGTGGCTCACATGTTTTAATTCAAATTATCTTATTTTAGTGGCTTATAGGACTCCACAATTAATGAAGAAGAAAAACCTTAAATTCAAACCAAATATGCTATTCCTGCTTTACCTTTGGATACACATAGCAAACACATTTCCATGTCTAACAAAGAATCTTTAATTCTTTTAAAATTACCACAATGTTTTAATATTTCATTAAAATCATTACGTGCTTTTGGAATATTTTTGCAGATTACATTGCATTAAAGAGTCTTATGACAATGACATCACACGGAGTATTGTCTTCTCTTTGATGCTGTGTCGTTGGGGTTTTTTTGTTTTTCCCTTTTCAAACAACCAGCATCTGTGAAATAGAAGCTATGAAAGGCTGAGAAGTGAAAAGTATCACTGAAATAGAGATGGAAGCAAACCACTGCTGGCTTGCACAGCTCAGAAAGTTCTTGTGTTACTTCTCTTTCCCAGTTTCCCTGGGGAAAATGACCGAAAATACAGGCTGCTGTCAGCCTTCCCTCAGGAAGCAAGAGCACTTCCACTTCGTATGATCTTGTAGTGAAGATGTGGGTTCAGATCCCCTCAGGCAGAGCAGGGATGTGAACTGGTTTTCCCACATCCGCAATGGTTACAGCCACCTGAGTGCTGCTGGGGCTATTCTTCTGCCTAGCCTGTGAAGGGAGACTTTGTTTCTAAAGCTATTGATGAAAAAGTGATGGGCACTGAAATTCTGCAGAAACATCAAGAGGAACTGTTCTAATCTGCCCCAAATCAGCTTTTTCTTTCTTTTTTTAACACACAGAGGAACCTTTTGCCATTTTCAACATCCAAGATAGTAAGCTTAGCTGCTCCAAACAAGTCTTCCCCAGATGGCCAGACTCCATCAACCCCATCAGGACATTGGCAGTTTATTGGAGTAAGTGGACACATCCCTATTGCCCATTCTGCTCTAGTGCCTCCAGGACAATCACAAGATTTATATTCACATACATTTGTTCCTTGACTCTTCCTGCACTGTGTTCAAGAAATGTATTGAGCACAGATGTTTTTCCTCTACCTTGACAGAGCACTGGGTCATCAGTTCCAGGCCTGCCAGGACCCATCCTGCTGTAATCACCCACTCCATCACCCCCTGCTATCTCCATGCAGTGCTCTGGAGAAGCAACTCCTTTGACTAATTCCTGTTTGGAGTCTGTTGCTGAGAGCCAGCTCTCCCCACATATCCTAAGGTAGGTATCTGTGTCTTCTGAAAGCATAAAACGTCTTCCCCAAGTACTCTTTTATTTATGTTCCTGGAAAAACCTGACATCTGGTAAATGCCATTTACTTGCTTATTGAAACTCCTGAATTACTCCTTAGAAAAGGAAGAGTGCATTTTATTATTTGATCTATTTTCATATAGAACCACTTACGTTAAAAATCTGATACTTCTCTATTTCCTATTTTTTAATAATAGCTTGTACACCTAGATATAAAAGTAGTCTTGTACATTAAAATACTGGTTGAGTTTTTTGTCACCAAATGTCTAAAATACCAGAAAATAATCAATGTATTGAAATTACAAAGCATCATTAACTTTTATTTTAAAAGGTTAGTCTTGTAAAAACTGTACAGTGTAGTCACACTAAAAAAGCATGCCTAATATTAATACTGTGAGTTTAAAAATTATTTTGATAAATTAAAGCCACTTTTTATTTAAAACCACCTTGTCAGTTTTAGAAAAAATTGCTGAGAACTGAAACACAACACTCATAACATCATTCAAACATGAACTTTTGTTATTACTCTGAGAGAGTGCATTTCATGTAAGTGAAGTTTTCCCCAATTTGCCAATTCCAAGAGTAGATTTCCAAACCACAGATACACCCATATTTTGACTGTGTACCCTACACTTGACTGTGGAGGCTTTCAGCTGGAGGGGGTTGACGACACAGCAGTATCTTTTAGGCATCCTCCAAATGCCTCCATTTCTTTTTTGTCTCCGTTTTCTTTTCTGTCATTCTGGTAGTCCTCCTCTTCTGTGAAAACTCCCTTTCCTAGCATCAGGCTGCCCACAGAAGACTGGGTCAAGTTTTTCATCTTCTTCCTGTGCTTCCCCAAATCCTACCCAATGTAAAACTGGGAAGAATATTAACCATCAGATAGGCTTCTCCTTAACCAAGAGGTTCCTAGGATCTCATAGAGCCATAGAGTGGAAGTAGTTCCCAGCAGCTAACAATGTCACCTCTTTTTACACTATCTTAGTGGATGTGCATCTAAAATTAGAAATAGAAATATTTCAGAAACCCCAGCACCAAGTCTTTCTAATTCAGATTTAACTTCTTGGATCAGTTTGGTGAATATGAAATACACCCGTGTGGGAAGCTGGTTTTCAGATATTTTCCAAGTCAAAGTAAAATTAATGTTTACTGGGTTGCTGGGTTGGGTTTTTTGTGGTTTGTTTTGTTGTTGTTGTTGTTTTTAATTAACACATGCTCATTCTTTTCCATTTCAAAATTAAAAGGAAAATCTAACTAAAAGAATAACTCAATCACTACACTTCTTTTTTCTTTCTTACTGATGATGCCAGTAGAAAAGATTTTAACCCTCCTTCAACCATTGTCCTGCATCTCGAGAAAGAAAAAAAAAAAAAACATTCTGACAGTAAAATACACATACTAAATAAAACACTGATTTTTTTGAGTGCTTACTGCAAAATAACAGTACTGAAAAAGCAACCCACTTCCAGAGCAATGCAGTAATCAGGGTGCAATGCAGTATTTATCTGCATAGCTCAGAGTGGAGTGAAAAGGGAACGTCTTCACAGTCAGTAAAGATGAAAAGCTTTTGCTTGGACATTGCTGTTTTGTCTTGATAATTGCACCTTCAAAAAGAAGTTTATCAGAAAAGCAGAACAACACATGCTCTGTCATTAGCTCTGAAATATTTTTGGCAGGACTGACACAGTGCTGATAAGGACCTGTTACACCCCACTGCATGAAGTTGCATCTATCACTGACTTCTCATTAGGATGAAATCCTACCCAAGTCACATTTGTCACTGATTTAATTGTGGCCTCAATTACCTCCCTAATGTTTCTGAACAGAGAAGTTTCTTCAGAGAAGACAATTAGCCGCTCCTGGCCAACTCAAACAAGCAAGCAACTTCATGTCAGATTTCCCTGCTGGGATCTCAGGAGGGATGGTTTCATCCAGCACATTTCCAGTGGTGAGAACTTGAGTACCTCAGGCTTGGTAAAAGATTGAAGCCGGGCAGAGAGAGCTGCAGATGAAGGATTTCTCTTGTAGGGGAGGCTTTTGCTGTCTGCAAGTGTTGCTTCCACCCAAATAGAGCCAGAACTCTGCTGAGAAATGGGCTGAGCAGAAGACAGAACAAGAAGCCTGTGAGGAACTGCCCCCTGCCAATGCCCACCCCCACACCGCGGGCAACACCCTCTCAGGGTTGGCTTTATCGTGAATTCACTTTGTTCCTGCAAGGTCTTCCCTAGGTGGGGGCTTTCCCACCTTACTTCAGCGGGATTCACACCCACATCTTCTGCGTGGGTCCCTGGGGCAGCTCGGGAACTGAGGAAACACCGGGAGGAGGGAGAAGCCCCCGGGGCAGCAGCGCCCTGAACCCCCCCGGTCCCTGTACCCGGGACGTGTCTTCCGTCTCATTTCTCCCACTAGTTTATTACACACCGCGGGGTCACCTTCTCCAGACGTAGGCTGGGGAAAGTTTTTGCTGGAAATAACCAAACCCACCCCTCCAGGGTGGCCGGGCCGGGGTGCAGCCCAAACGCTGCCCTCAGGAACGAGAAATCCCACCCGGACATCGAGCGGCCCCGCCACCGATGCCCGGCCTGGAGGTGACCGAAGACTACATCTCCCGGCATGCCGCGGGGGCGGAGCCATCAGTCGCGCATGCGCGCTCTGCCATAGCGCCCGCCGCTCACACCTCCCCCTCAGCCGGGCTGCGCGCGGCGGAGCAGCGGTACCAGATCGGA
>JAAWXA010000009.1:24450700-24602007 GCA_038090715.1 Florisuga fusca
CAGCCGTTACCGGATCGCTGCGGGCCGGCTGGGCCGCGGACCGCTGCCGAAGGGGGTGTGTCGGGGACGGGGTTGGGGGTGGTGGCTGGGAGCAGCTCCGGCATCGCTTCCTGCTCCTCCCTGGACGACCGGGGCGCCGCTGCCGTCGGCTGCCCGCAGCTCCGCCGAGGAGCTCCGGTGGGGTCTGCCGAGGTTTTGGTGCTTTCCGTGGGCTCTTGGCGGCAGAGCCTTGTTGGCCTCAGGAGGGTTCACGGCGCATCTCTTAAGAGCTTTTCCCGTGGGATGGAGGAGAAGAGGATTGGTGTGCAGGGATAATGCTGCGAAGTGAAAAGGTGCGCCCGGCTAAAGGTCTGCTCCACCTCCCTGTGGGCATGGGGCCCTGAGCCCCGCGTTACCGCTCCCTGGGACATCAAGCAGTTCCTAGCTCCAGAGGAACGGGTTTTTGGGAACTGTTCGTGCCTTCCGTCTTTCAGACGTGGAGGAGTAGTTCAGGCTGGAGCGCTAAGCAGGACTTGGGGGAAAAGCTCTTATAAATTACGCCGAATCCTTGAAAAATCTACTTTGTCATCATTATTAATGCCCTTATGCAAGATTCTTGTGGAATTGTATTTAAGTATTGGAATGCTTAAAACCTCTCAGAAATGCGTTCAGAACAGTGTCAGAACTGAGGTTTGTTTGCTGCAATTTGTTGTCTCCTCAGGTTGATTACAGTGATCTGTCTGATCGCTTATGAGATGGGTTACAAAAGAAAACATCCATTCATTCAGTCCACAGCTCTTTGCTGACGTGGAGCATACATCAAGGAAAGATATTTATGAAATGGGAACTCTTCCTGTTGTAGGCACTGGTTCTTTCTTCTCCTCAATGTCTGCATGTGACACTTCTGTTCAAGTAACAAGGTCATTCTGCTTTCTGCTCTTCAGAAGTCTCCAGGGGAGTATGTCCATGGTATTTGGGCACCAATACCTACCTACGTAGACAGTGATCCAAGAGTCAGTGTTTATTTTGGCCTTGGTAAGACAAAAGTGAAGAGAGGCTCTCCCATGTTCTCCTGACATTGAGGTGGAAGAACATGGTATGTTCTAACAGTGAAATCTTAGCAAAAGAGCCCAGCTTTGAGAAGCTCGTGTTTCACTGTTATTTCACAGTGCCTGTTAACTTTAAAAGAAAAAAAAAAAGTGAGCAATCTCTGCAACAACTGAATTTTTTTTAGATGAGAGTCTCAATTATGTAGGAGTCTCTGTAAGCCTACTCCTCAGCTAAGAGCAAGTTAGTGTGACAGTTTAAGTTGTGTTTTATCTTTAGTTCAGTGGAAATGGTTGAACATGAGTAAATGGTACTCTTACCTTAGTTCATATGTGTTGTAAATCATGTGCTAGTGAAAATTTTACCATGATTTTTTCTAATCATTCTAAATTAGCAGCATTGTATGTATTTTCCTGGAGAGAGTTAAAACCCAAGCAAGTCATCAGATGAGAGCTCCATCTATTACCTATTTATGGAGTAGAAGGTGATCTTTACCAGTTGCCAGTGATTAATAGTTGTGGTGCTTCCATACATTAGGTTATTTCTACTTCAGAATTTTATGTTTGAAGTCTTACTAAATTTCTCTATGCTTCTAAAAGCAGACTTGAGGATCTCCTTCCAAAATGCCTTTATAATTCATTCTGAAATTATAATATTGGTATGTGCTTGACCTCTGGAGGATCTTTTATTGGGCTTTGTTTGTTTGTTTTATTTCTAATTCTCAGAGACACTGGCAGTTAAGTTACCCTGACAAAATCATTAACAGTTTAGTAAAGAGAAGTAAAAAAAGCAATAAATCATCTGTATAGTTTCTCAGTAAGAATTTAATCATAACTTGGGTATGAAAAAGCAAATTTAAAAAAAATACATCCTTGGTTGTATGCTTGTGGCTTATTACACAGGGAACACCTCTTGTCTCCACGGTGTAGTGTACCTACCTCAGTATAAAGTAGAAACAGAGCTATCTGTGTTATGCCTGAATCTTGCATTGTCCTTTTTTGTTTTGCTTTTGTTTTCCTGCCTCTTCTCACATTTACTAGAGTTCTGTGAAGCTAGTTTCCATTTTGTCTAAATGAGCAAACAGCACTAGAATTGCTGTTGCATGAACTTAGATTCTTTGTCTGTAGATACTGAAAATAGAACTGCATATTAATTTTGTCAGTAGAGGAGGGAAGCATGTTGATTATCCTTCTGAAAGCTCTGTGATTATGTTGCACAGGGTGGATAAGTATAAGAAAGCCTTTGGTGTTGAAATATGGTCTTGAGTTACCGTCTTCTAAGTGTTGAAGGAAAATAGATGCTTGCTTGAGACACCAAGATGCTTGTTGAGAGAAATTATACAGGCTTGGTTTTAATAAGCTGATTTCTTTGAGAATTCATTTGCCTTGCTGATGTTAGCAAGCCTTGAGTTTCAATAAGCAATTGTAAAATGCAAGCCAGCGTATTATCTGACTTGCTTATAACTGGCACCATTGTTATAATTTTCTTTCATTTCCCAGAAGTGGAAAAGTGACAATATGCTTCAAAACTGAAAGTTAACATGTTTTTGAACAAGCTGTGTTCTTGTCAGCATGCAAAAGCAGTATTTCTTAATTAGGATGCATCACAACAAATTTTTTGCAGTTACTGTGGAATTACTAAAGTTTAGTCAGCATTATGTGGTCTGATTTTTTTATTTATTTTTTTTTTTCCCCCTGGGTGTAAAACTAATTCTTGAGATCCATCAAAGCTGAATCTTGGCTTCTTTTTTAATTTCTGCATTTGTTGCATCACGTTTACTTATAAATATGGTGGATATGATGGATTTTGTGTGTACTTCTGTACTGTGGCTCTATGCTTCTAAAAGCAGATTTGGGAATCTCATGGTCCAGAGCATGTCCCCATGTGACAAGCATTTGCTATGTTCAAAATGGTTCATCTTAAATTATTATTATATTATAATATAATTATTATTAAATTATTTAAAGCTTGCATTGAAAAGCATTTTTTTCTTCAACAATTTTGACTCTTTTACTGTGTGACTAGTACTTTTCCTTTTTTGGCATATTACTAATCTAGTATGACTTCAAGGGGAGTATTTGTATCTCTTTCCACCCTTTTTGATTCCTTCCCTTTCTAATCTCACGGTTGTTAATTAGTAAATAAAGAAGAGAGGCATGTAGTTATAAATGCCATGACTGATTTGGTATTTTGCAGTTGTATGATTCTGGTTTTTTTACACTGTGGATCCTACAGTAGTATTATATGCCATATGTTTTTAAATGGTTTAATGAAGTTTTAAAAGTGAGCGTGGGGGTTTTAATGTTAAAAAAGTGTATTTTTTTTTTTAATTAAGGTGATTGGTTCTTGTCCACACTGAGTGAATGTCAACTAAATTAGCTGGTCATTAATGCATTGTTTCAGAGTACTTTAAGGCAGTGATAGAGATAGATAAAACCTGTCCAGTGCTTCCTAAAAATGCACAACATTCCTCAAGTTAGCCTATAAACTTTCTCTGTTTGAAGAAAACTTTTAAGTGAGAACAAAACACTGAGGTGCAACATATTCATTTAGGAGTGTATGTCATTAGCATAAGACTCATGTTTTTCTGAAGTTTTACTTCTGTTTCATGTCCAAATGGATTAGTTTAATCTTAATTACGCTACACATCAAGGTAAAATCCAAATGCTGAAACAGATCTCGAGCTCATTTTGTCACAAAAAACTTCAGGGTTCTTATGCTTGACACAAGCACCTAGAAATTACAGAAGTTTTTTTCATGAGACTTACACTTCTACTGGCCTGTTACAACATGAGGAGGAGGAAAAGCTATTTTTGGTTAAGTCTGTTCTTAGTTCTGTTCCCTGGTACCACAGGTGACACCAAATTTTACAGGGTTTTCCTCTGTGTCTTTTGGGTATCTACATCCATAGGGTGGAGCATGTGTCAGTTGCATACATGCCTGTCTGTTGCATATATTGCATGTATGCTGATACCTGTCAAGCCTGGCAGATAGGCTTGTAAAAGCAGATTGTGTTTTGTAGGAAAAACACTCTAAAATAAATACGATCTATTCAACATCTACTATGTGATACAAATTTGTTTCCAGTTGACTGTATCAGCCAAGTAGATAGAAGTTTTACTGTGATAAAAAAAATCCCTTCCCCTGATACAGCCTTTTTTTCCTTGGGGTTGTTTATTACCTGTGTAATCATGCAGAGATGTATTTATCAAGTAAACATTTTTTGTGCCACATGAACCCTGTTATAGGTGGTCTTGAATGTAGTCTGGAAGGATGATTTACAGGACCTTATACTTCTCCCTGGAAACCTTTTATTCTGTACAAATGTAAAAAAATTTGCTGATGTATCCATAAAGGTATTTTAGGAATTATTTTGCTGGGTGTTCACTAAAACATTTCATATTTTCTTCTGTACAGCTGCTAAGGCTGTTCAGGCTTAAATCAAACAAAACTGGTATCTGCAGCACAGACACTGATAGAAGCATTTCTAGGTAGTTTGAATCTTTAAAAGAAAGATTTATTGAAACTTGAAATGGATGGATAATAACTTTATGAGCAGGTTATTCAAATCCAGAAAATTAGGAAGAATTTACAGGGCCCTGCCTGATGATAATAAGTAGCCTGAGTAAGTAAGTGGTTTAAACATTCACGTGAGAAGTCTCCTTCTGAAGTCTGTTGCTTTATGGTCTCTTCCTCTCTCATGTTTATTGTGAAAAACCTTGAGAGAGTTTAAGTTCTTCCTGATGTGAAACAGGAAACATTTCAAAATTGTGGCATTTTTCACAGGACAGGGAAACTTTGTCACTGGACTCTACATAATAAGTTCACAGTTGTTACTCCTTTTTGCTAAGTAAAATCGGTTTACTGCAAAAATAAACCTAAGTTTTCAAGAGCTCTCTTTGTCTTTCTCTACTTGGATTAATTTCTTGGAAGAGTGAGACATTTTGCAATGCTGTTAAATTTTCAAGTGATAGGAACTAAGTGTCATTTCATGAAAATTTAAATTGATGATGGTATTTTATCAATATGGGCATTAAGATAAAAATGCCTTTATTGTTTGCACACCATAGTTCTGCACTGCAACTTTCATTAGAAATCCCATAATTTTTTACAGCTTGGCAGATATATTTATTGGTATAGTTTATCTGCCACAGTCAGTGGGTGTTCAAAATTTGTGGGCCACAGACTTGCATCCACTAAATAAACACATCTATGTAACCTCCTGCCCAGCTTTTTATTGCCTTGGCGAAGAAGATCATGTCCTTGTTTCAGGGTCACCATAATGAAATCTGTAACTATGCCTCAGCTGCCCCTTCGTTTGCACCAAAATCAGTAATTTTTGTAATGTGTTCATTTCTGCATTGGTGGTGTTGAGGTGCATCACATTGGAGGAGAAAGGGGTGATAATTTCCAGCAGAGTAGAACCAACACCTGGGGGCAGTAACAGCTTTAACTGTCATGAAAAGTCTACCCACTGCTTGTGTGACAGTCATCAGAGGTCTATATCAGGTTGGAGACACAGATCATTCTTCAGAGTGATATGAGCCCAAATAAATGCTTTAACTAGCAGATGGATTTTGCTTCATGGGTCTCTTTAGTGTAAACATATAGATTGAAAGTTTGCCTGATCTAGAAATCTGCATTTGGTCAAGTGAATCCTCTCTATGTGACTGGAAGGGAGAAACAGAGATCTTGAGATAAAGTAAGATTCTTGCACTTTTTTTTTTTTCTTTTTAAAGAATTTTATTGTGAAGTACTTCAGGTAAATCACAGAATTCCAGGAATTATAAAATGGCAGGTTGGAAGGGACCTCAAGGATCATCTCGTCCAACTTTTTAGAACCTAAGAAATGTTAAGCAAACACTAGTCAGACAAGAGAAGAAAAATATTAGCTCTGACTACTTGAACTTTGTCCAAGTTGAAGTTTATGTTCTGTATTTAGACATGTAAAACTGGCAAACAGTGAGGCCAAAAATACCTGATGTTTTAAGCAAAATACTCGGTAACACAGATGGTCGACAAGTTTGTAGTTTGTCTTGTATACATTGAAGCTGCTGTTCCTGATGTAATTTATTAATTATTGCCACAGTGTAAGGACATTTTGTAGTACAGCTAAATTTCAACTGACAGGTCACTGTTAAGGAGGAAATTTTGTCAGATATTCAGAGGAATTTGATTTTGGCTTTAGTCTAGCATACAGCATAGGTTTCCTGTTCCCATTTACTGCTCAGCATGTTGTAGAAACTAGTCAGCTATTTTCAACAGTGAGAGGTGGTCTTAAAAGGCTAAAAATGAGATGGATTTGTTTCATTCCCACAGTGCATTGTCATCAACAACAATAAAGGAAGCTCAAAGTCTTGCTAGGCATTGTGATGGTCAGCAGCCTGTCATCTGAAGTGATCTGGCATTGCCACAGACACTGGTTAATTGTGAAGAGAGTTTTGGTTTCAACCATGTGCAACTGAAAGAGTTTCATTAATGCTGTTGTACAAATATGAACATGTCACTTTTGTCTTCTGGGGTCAGACAATGTATTGAGTTTATTTTCTCTTCTACCAGAGCCACCAAGAGTGGTTGGAAAGGAGGTGGTGGATTGAGTCTGGATTTTACATTACCAATTTTTACAGGCACATAACTAGTCAAGAATTCAAACCTGTGTTTGGGTTTGTTAATGGGTTTTTTAATCCTTTTCTTTGAATTCAGAAAATTGCAATTTTCCAAAAGGAAATAATGGCTGTTCTAATTCCAGTTTTCCTCAAGTCTTAAAAAACTTTCCTTGGGGAGGGTGTTGTTGCTTAAGATCTAAAGCTACATTGCATCTCTCTGAAGTGCAAGTTGTCAGTTAAATTTTGGGATGCCAGGTCTTGTTTAGTCATGAATGAATTTCCTTTTACTTGGTTCTGAGATGGTCAGATGACTGCAGTGTTTTTCTGAAGAACACAGAGGGAATTCAGGAAAATATTATTTACAAAACTTGTCTCGTGGGTGCAGATAGTACATTTAACTCTGATTTAATTTAATATTTTACTGCTTGATAAAACAGGATGACTTAAATCAGTTTGGTTTTTTGTTCCATTCTAAAATGAAAAATACTGCCTTTAGCAAAACTGCTTCTATTGCATACCAAGGATTATGTTTTGTTAAAATACCAATAGCTATGTTGTGTTGAAGAAGATTTTACTGATTTTTTTTTTTCCTATTAAGTTCATAAGCATGCCTTCAATGACTTCTCCATTTAACACTCTATAAAGAAATGTCTCAAAAATAAAAGACAAAATCCAGGATGGAACAAAGCTGTTTTTTTAAAGAAACAAACAAACAAAACCAGCTTGTGAAAATAGGAGTTCTAGTGATGGGATGGTCCCACAATGGATGGCAAACCTGTTCTGCTCACACTATGCTAGGCACCTTTAAGCCTCCTGTAAATAAATGTGGAATGGAGTGCTTACTGAGCTTGTATGTTTCTTCCTTTGTTATTAAAAATGTTTTCACTTGTTGAAACTTACAACTAACCGTAGATCTCTACTGCTGTTGCCCACAATTAAGTCTATCTTGTAATTAAGATAATTTAAAAATAACTTGTACATGCCTGACCTGTTCCCTGTGTCACAGGATTCAGTAACTACTGATTATTCTATGGGTGAGTTTGGGGGTGTGATTTAGCTATTCTATGGGCAATATTAATGTGGGTGGAAATTATTTAAAGAGACTCATCTATTCTAGGTAAATAGTATTGGATTTTGTTTGTTTGTTTGTTTTGTATTAGAAAAGTCTGTTACAAACACCTGAAGCTGGTCAGTCATTTGTTTACTGACAGAATTGATAGAAAGAGATGAGCTTAGGGCTTTTTGTTTTTAAAGTAGTTTGCCTTCAAGGTGAAGAGTAGGTAATTTATTTTCTAGGCAATCCTGGATAGACAGATGAGCAAACATTAAGTAATTTAAAAATAATGTCACTGTAGTGATTTGAGAGGTGTGTGAAACTCCTTTTATGAGCCAGTTTTGCCAGTTCACACTTTTTAGCCAGATGTTTGTGTAACTGACTCATTGGTGTGGAGATCTGAGGCGTATGAAGATTTTTGAAGAGTCAGTGCTGAAAAGAGTTTTTAAATCACATGAAGGTGATCTCCAAGTACATAGTAATGAAGTGTCAAGTACCCTTAAACTCTGTATTATGGCATGGTCATGAGCATGGGAGATGAAAAGTTTAATGCACAAAATCAAATCTTAATTTTAAGATGTAATTGAAGATGCAAGGCTCGTTTTTTGTTATTCCTTTAGATTAGCCTACTACAAACTGCTGTTTAATTTACAGCACTATTGATTACTTAACAGGACTTTGTTGTTTCTCTAGTAACCATTAGTTTAGTGCTGAAAACCTTCCTGTGTATTGTACTGCCTGTTTGGTTTCACAAACGATTCATAAATAAATGTTTAACTCCACTAGAGTTAATGCAATATTTGCACAGGGATTATAATGCATTGTTTGAAAAATTCAGTACATAGCTCTGCTGTGGTTTTGGTTATCAATTTGGAATTGGATACAGCAAGACCTGTTGTAGTCACTGCCTCAAAATCTCGATCTTAGAACACGGTTCTAGAATTAAAGTTCCTGTAACTCCTATTTGAAGGTCTTCTGTAAAAAGAAGGCCTTTGTGCTTTCTCAAAGCTCATTCTGGAGAAGAATGGGGTAAAAAACTCAACACACACACCCCAAAAAAAAAAAAAAAAAACCAAACCAAAAAAACCCCAAGCAACTCACTACCATGGTGCTTGCTCATATGGCCTCAATTGCTTTGAAAGTCTCTGCACAATCATACAAGTGCCTTAAGAAAACTCTTATCTCTGGTTGTTTTGGAGCTTATGAAAGGGCAGACAAATGGGCATTATATCAAACCCAGTATTGACAGTGGGTCAACAGCATTTCCTGCTTAGACAAGAACATATGGTAAGTGCTGCTGGTGTTTCACTGCCTGCTTGTTTACCATTCTGTCTTTCCATGATTTTTGTTGTTGTTGTTGTTGCTTTGAAGCTTCCCTTTCATGCTTTTCCTGAATGTCTCCTACTCTTAGAACCATCAGATGTTGTTCCATATTTACATTTCCTGTGCAGCTCCTGATCTTGTGGAAGTCTGTCCTCTCCAGCTTTCATTTGTCTTTTTCTTGCTTCTGTTTAGGTGTTTCTCCATACAGAAGCTGTGCTGTGTCTGCCCCATGTTGCCATTTTCTGTATCTCTAGACCTGCTGTACTGGTAGATGAAAACAAACTGGAAGTGCATGCAGAATTGAGTTGATGTAGGAATGGTGATGGAATTACTTTGTGATGAGTTTTCACTTTTGTTCTGCATGTCTGTCTTAATAGTGTGTATAATTTCATTTTACTTTTTTGTCAGCTTAGTGCCAGGAAGCTGTTACTATCTTATTAATTTTTAAGGAAAACTAGTATCTGGAAATAGAATGATTGCTTAAGAATGGATAAAATGAACTAATGTATTAGAAGAACAGTATTAAACTCAGGATTTTCTATTTGGTATGTTTTCCCTCAGGAAGTGTTCCCTCACTTTTTTCATTACTAATTAGCTGTGTATTCTTCAATCAAAACTTTAGCAACTGCATGCCATTCAAACATTTCATGGTTTTCTGAAGCATGCAGTGAGTTTCAGAGTATTGTGGCAGAGAAACTATAAGACTTTTATCTAAATTGCACCAGAACTCATTGGGTTTGAAAATACACTTGGAGCTTGGCTTAGTGCTTTCTGTCTGGGTGCTGTGTAGGTGTTGCACTTTGTCACAAGAAAGACTCTTCAGACCTGTGCTTGTTTTGTCCCCTTTGCTGGTAGGACAATGTCTATAGCATTTCATGCTCTCTTTCATCAGTAGAGAATGGAAAATGGAAAAGTGATCCTCAAGTTTTGGCAGAAACTGCCTCTTGTTTGTTTCTCTGCTCTAGTGTGGTCAGTTGGCAAACACAGGAGAGTCTTTTCTTACAAAGCATATCTCTGAACTTGGATCATTTGCTAAATAATGAGGGATACCACTCAAATATAATGATTTTTTTTTTCTATTGTCCTAATAACTTTCTTGTTGAATTGGAAGCAGACTATGCAATTTCTTGCACAGTTTCCCTATTTTGCTAGAATTAAGTCATCTCTATTCCCTTCCATCTCATGTGACATCTCACACAAGGAAATAAAAACACCTAACTTTAAACATGGCTCATTTTGATGATTACACAAGTGTACTAGCTGTTTATTTTTAAAGAGAAAACTGGTGACATCCCTACGCCAAACTTAAACTGGGAGGAATGTGGATAACTGGTTTATATCTTCTGTGTCTGCAACTGTCTATGCTGGTCCCTCATACACAGTCTGTGCTGTTAGTGAAGGTCAGGAGAGGTGAGGGATTGTTACTGCTTTGCACACTTGAGGGAGTGGAGGGAAGGGTTGCCACTGGACAAAACCTGTTATTACTGCTTATAAAAACAAATATATCAAAGAAATTGCTGCGAATGGGTTAAAACCAAAAAATCTTGATATGAGAAGGACAAGACATACTGTAAGCTACTTTCAGGCTTTAGGAGACATTCTTAGCTTATTGCCTGATACGCTTTTTAAATGTTTTTTTATAATATGAAGGTGCTACAAAAACTGGTTCTGGAACCATGTTTTGCAAAGTGTGTTGGTTGTCTAAAGCTTAAAGTATAGCTCTGCACCTGAAAACTTGGTTTTAGCTGTATTAACCAGTAGGTGCAAAACCAGTAGATAAGTTTTTCTTTTACAGATTTATATATATTAGATGTGTGCATGTATTTGTGATTAAGAAACAAGGAATTACTGATGATCATACCAGTGAGAATGTATTTTTCTTAGGTCAGAAATGTCCTCTTGGTAATGCATACCAAGGGTTTGTGTGCTGTAGAAAGTACAACAGGAGTTGTGGCTACCACAAGTAGCATTCATCTTGCTTTTTGTTTAGCAGTACATTATGTAAAGCAAGCTAGGAGAAGTGGGTATTTAGCAGGAAAAGAGGGGAAATTATTGTGTTTAATTACTTTGAAGTATCTGAATTGAGCCTGTAGGACTACTTTTTAGCAAGGTGAAGAGAGTGAAACTGAATCTGTCCCTGGAGATCAGCAGACGAATTTATCTGTAATTTTCTAACTGCAGTTGATTTGAGTCTTCAGTACTGTCTCCTGGAACCTTGCTCATTGAGGCTGGCTAGATTCGGCAGACATCACTGAAGGCTTGAATTCCTTCTCCAGTGTATCCAAAGGAATCAGTAATCTGGGTTAAGGTTCCATTTCAGCATTTTTGTGTCTAATATCATCCACAGTATTTGCCAGAAACATGAATGCTACTGAGAAACCTTTCAGTCTTTCATTTTTTAAATGTTTGTCATGCTAATCCTCATGCACAAAAACCTGAAAGAAGACTTCCCAGGGACTTGAATTTCACTGAAAACTGAGCAAAACAGAATCACAGAATCAGAATATTCAGAGTTGGAAGGGACCTTTAAGATCAACTAATTCCAACCCCCCTGCCATGGGCAGGGACACCTCCCACTGGATCAGGTTGCTCAGAGCCCTGTCCAGCCTGGCCTTAAAAACTCCCAGGGATGGGGCTTCCACCACCTCTCTGGGCAACCTGTGCCAGTGTCTCACCACCCTCATGGTGAAGAACTTCTTCCTAACATCCAATCTATATCTACCCCACTCTGGTTTGAATCCATTCCCCCTAGTCCCATCACTACCTGACATCCTAAAAAGTCCCTCCCCAGCTTTCTTGTAGCCCCCTTCAGATGCTGGAAGGCTGCAATAAGGTCTCCTCAGAGCCTTCTCCTCTCCAGACTTCGTAACCCCAACTCTCTCAGTCAGTCTCCACAGGAGAGGTGCTCCAGCCCTCTGATCATCCTCGTGGCCCTTCTCTGGACACACTCCAGCACATCCATGTCTTTCTTGTAACAGGGGCTCCAGAAATGGATGCAGTACTCCAGCTGGGGCCTCATGAGAGCAGAGTAGGGGGGGAGATCACTTCCCTCGTGCTGCTGGCCACGCTTCTCTTGATGCAGCCAGGGATATGGTTAGCTTTTTGGGCTGCAGGTGTTCACTGATGGCTCATGGTGAGCCTCTAGTCCACCAAATACTGAGAATATTGCTAGTTTCTCAAGTACCCCATAGCCCCTTCCTCCTCTAAAATCTGAAATTTTGTTTGACTGGAGAAAGGAGACCTTGTTTTTGTTATGTGCAGCTAAAGTCATCTCTTGGTGCATTATGTAACTTCTTTTAATTGGAAGATGGGGATTTTGCCATGAAGATAATGAGACACTTGATATCTAATGTGCAGTGTTTTCTGTTGTTTTGTTTAGTGGGAGACTTCGATAAGATCTGGCGTGAGCACTGTGAGGATGAGGAAACTCTGTGTGAATATGCTGTGGCAATGAAAAACCTTGCAGATAATCACTGGGCGAAAACTTGCGAAGGGGAAGGCCGCATTGAATGGTGCTGCAGGTAAATCTTTATGTATTTAAAAGATGCAGTTATACACTTCTTGCAATTATTTATAATTAAAGGCTTAACTTTTCGCCTTTTTGCCAGGTTTCAAGATTTGCTCTGTAACCTGTTAATGATTTATTGTTTCCTAAAGCAAATACCTTCTTACTGTTCCAAATTACTAAAGAAATACAGTTTATGAGACTGTTGTAAGATGGCCCCTTTTTAAAGTATCTTCAACAAGTTTTTTGGTTGTTTTTTTTTTCTCAAAAAACCCAATCTGGAGCTGTTTGCAAATAAATGTAATTTTCTATATGTTTAAACATAAGCTGAACAAGTGCAATGAGCACAGCTCAAGTGCAATTTTCAGGACTTTGGTTTGACTTGTGAATAATGGTATTCTATCTCTAAATGCAAATCACTGCTGTGTAATTTTCAAGCCTAAATCTTGTCTTCTACAAAAATTATTTAAAATCAGTTTTAAAGTTTAAAGTTCCTACGTGTCATAAATATCTAATTTTTATTGGGTTGTTGTAATAGTAAAGTAATGAAGTGACATCAGCTATACTATTTCAATCCTTGAGGAAAATAAACTCCTAAAAGATAAATTATGGTCACTCAGTATTCCTGCATACAGTTGGCATCCAAGGCGTACCATGGAATCTGTAGAGCAGAATAAAACAAAATATTGTTGAAGTATAACCAGGAAGAGAATTTATCAATGGTCCTGCCTTTGGGAATGACTTCAGGCAGACAAAAAGTAACTTTATGTGCCAATCTGCAGGTCTTGGAGGTGAGTGTTGCAGTGTGATGAACAAAAAGTAGCAAAGCAAAGGAGACACGGTATTGTTAAATTTAAAATCATAACACGAGTCTTTTTATCACACACACAAAAAAAAAAAAAGGGTGGGGGGAACAACTGTGAAACAGTTGAGGTACAGTGCATTTGAGCTGTTCTGTGGCTTCTGGAAATGCAGCAAGTAATAACAAGCTGGTTTCTTTTTTCCCCTACAATAGACACTTAAATTTTTGAGAACTATTTCTTTATGTATCAATCTTTTCTTTTTAGCTTAAAAAAAAATCCTAAAACCTAGTTAGGTATTTCTCTACAGACTCTTTTCCAGACACATTTCACATATTCTTATCCCACTTACAAGAGAGGTGAATCAGTTGGAAAGAACTGTGCCCAAAAATAGACATAGCATTCCCCTGCCTTCTCAGTGATGCATAAAATTCAGAAATGTTTCTGAGGTTGTAGTAAACTCTTGTTTATGCTACTGACCTTGCTTGATAGTTTTTCTGTGGTTTGTTTGGGGTTTGTTGTTGTTGGTTGTTGTTCTTTTATTGTATTGGTGTGGCATTGATTTGTGCTCCCTTGTGATCCCCAGCTGCCCAGTTCTTTCTTACAGGCTTCCTCAATTGATAGTTACTTTCTTGTATGTCTGCAATTCATTACTTCTGTGGATGTCTGTACTTCTCTTTTAGTAAATTACAACTCTTTTGAATAATATTGAACTGTAATACTGCAATTCCTTGCAGCATCTTCCCCATGCTTGGCCTCATTCACAGATCAGTTAAGAGGAGTACTGACTGTTCTTGTTCAGGTTGTCTGTGAAAATACTATTTGTACTGCACCCAGGGCAGATTCCAGTGGAATGTTGCTTGATACTTTCTTACACCCTGATTTTTCAACTAATATGTGAAAATTGTTCCAGTAGAGGTATTTGTTCTTACTTTAAAGTAATTTCAGGTACATGATACTCCTTTAGTTTGTGGCAAACTTGTGTGTAACCCTATAGGACAGGATAATGTTCCTTGTGGACAAGGAGGAACAGTTTATGGCCTGTGTATTGAAATTTTTTGTCTCTGTGTATCACTTGTTTTCTGTTTGTAGTTCTTACAAGATTTACCAAGTAAACAATTAAAATGACCAGTTTGAGCCTTGCAAGATAAACTCCTATTGAAAAGAGTCCACCTGGTAAGAGACACTACAATCTCTGTCTCAGTCCAAAGCTTCAATTAAAGCATGTACCTTTTCCTTTGCCAAGTCAAGGGGTCAGGACTAGAAAAGTAAGTAGAAAAAGAGGAGTACTTTCCACTTTTCTATGTCTTAGATTAAACTGAGGCTTGGATGGCCAGGTACCAGGACATACCAGCTTGGCTTAGTGTTCTGCAGGGGTTTCTTTGCTTTCGAAAGGCCGAGGTGTGCTGGACAGATGCCACTGTTGTTACTCCTCCTTGTGTCTGGTTGCATAATTGCATGCGGGAGAACTTGACTTGCATGTGACTTCACTGAAAGCTTTTGCTGAATGCATTAATTGTGTCACCATGACAGCAGGAAGATAGCTGCTGTATTAGATGAAGTTAAATTTGGGAGTGGAATGCTGGAAATACCCATGAACCACTGGTGTATGCCTGATGAAGAAAGGACAGTCTGAGCTTTTTCAGCTTTCTTTGAAAGATCTTTTCAGAGATATGAAACTGAGAAGTGTTGTTTCCACTAGTTTAAAAAAAAAAAAAAAAAAAAAAAAAACCTGCATTTTCTTTGGGGGGGTTTGTTTTGTTTTTTGGGTTTTGTTTCTTTGTTTTTTTCTCCTTCATTCTTGTAGTCTTTTATAAACAAGGAGTGGCTAAAATAAATGAGAAGAGTGCAGAATAGTCATTAGAGAATCCATGTGTGCTTCTCAGGATCAGGAATAGCAATTTTCTTGAAGGATTCTCCTTTTAAAACCCTTTCTAACTATTTAGTTGAAGAGACTGGAAAAATGCTTTTTCTGACACTAATTCTTAAACCAGATGACATAAAACTTACTATTATGCTACTTTATTAGTTCTTGATACTTAAACTGTAAAAGATGGAAAGCAGTATGTGATAGACTGTGCTGGTGACCATGTGCAGCATTGTACAGGACCAGTTTTATTTATTCTTCAGGGCAACATTATACAACTGTTAGCTGAGGAGAAGGGCTGGGGGAAGAAGGATTAAAAACTTGTCCCCTTCCACATGGAGGTTAATGATCCTCTGAGCAGTGTTGAAAAAAGACAGGACAACACTCAACTGTTCTTCTCTTGCTTTTTATATCCTTAGAAAACTGAATGCAGAGTAGCAAATGGTATTTGGAAATTCTTTCATTTCATTTGTATTACAACACACACAACTGAAGCCTGAAACCACAATAGGGTAAGATGATGTTTACCCTGAATAATTGTCCTGATTCTTAATTTTTGCTGGCATAGTTGGTAGACTGGTGAGCCTTTGTATGAACAGTGAATGCCAGCCTGTTCTGGTTGAGTCAGAACAAAATAAGCTAGACCAGCAGGTTTGCATCTTTCTGTTGCTTTTGCATCAGTGTTAAGACCTGTGTTGACTTGGCTATTTTTTTTTTAAATAACAAAAAATCCCAAAACCTGTGCTTCTATCATGACAAAGCACTATCTTGAGCTGCGATTTTTTTTTCAAGGATTTTGACTGTTTCATGAACAAACTGAAGGAATGTTAGTAATGATACTAACTTAATTAAGTTAGTATCAGTGAGTGCAGACTTGTTTGGAAAAACTTGCAGAGAATAAATGTTACAAGCTCATCTTAAATATTTGACTTACTGAGTATGGCTCTGATATTTTCTGTCCCTGTATCCATTAATAATCAGTATTTTCATCAGCAATCTGCTAAATGAAGTCTGTTTCTTAAGTTTGCAAATTAGACCAAAAAGTTAAGAATTTTCACTCGAAACAGGATTAAAATTAAGTGCTTTTAGCTATACCAATTTATTGTAACATTGGTTATGTCTGTCTTTTTAGAAAAGTGTATGGATTCTGTAGCAGGCCACAAGCTGAATATGAAACAGTCAAATTTTTTTAAAAAAAAAAAAAAAAAAAAAAAAAAGAAAACCACCAAACTTTTTCTTTCTAGAATCTGAAAGTGTGCGGTCAAAACAAGAGAAGGCTAAGTAATATCTTACAAGATCTTTGAGAATAACATGTCTCTTCCAGACCTGTAGAACAAATCTTGTTTGGGTTTGAAGAATGAATGAATATTTGAAGTCTTTTCAACTGTATTTTGCGGCTTTCTTCATGAATGTGGTTGGCTGAGCAATTCCCTTTCAGAAGAATGGAATTAAAGGGGAGGTGGCATAAACTGGAGGAGGGAAATCACTTCAAACAGGAAAAAGATTATGTTCTTTGTTCATGTTTTTATGACAGTCTTCATTTTTGCTCTCAAATAATGCTTTGTTCTGACAAAACTATGTCCTTTTGTTTGAATGGTAGGGCTAATCAGAGTGATTATCTTATGATAGCTGCCACCTGTTTTCAAGTTCTTGGGATCCTCCAGTAATGAAGGGTATTTCCTCCAGAAACTGACTTGAGGTGGATGCAACACCAGAGAATCCTCTGATTGCAGACCTAATTGTGTTTCTCAAAAGGGAAGTGTCTCAAAACCCTAAAACTGAGACCAAGTATGAAAAATGAAACGGGAAAGTCTCTTGTATCCAAGTTTCTCAACTTGGTACTTAATAAAATATTGTTATGATAGTAAAAACTATAGTACTTTACTCACGTGTGCTGAATACAGGATTTCCTTAGCCTGAGGCTGGATGTGCGTGATAATAGCAAAATATTTTCCAGTGCAGAGGAAACATTTTTGCTCTTCTAGGTATGACTAATGTGTACCAGGAAAACTGAGAATTCTCCCTGCCTTGATTTTCTTTGGAGGTTGAAGAATGGGTGGATTGAGCCTGTAGAAGAGTTTACACTTCTTTTCTAGGCCAGCAGCTCTGTCAGTTGACATTAAGAAGCTTATTCCTCAACTTGTAGGAGGAGGGGAGGAAAGTTTTGCAGACAGAAACCATGATGAGAAGTCCAGTCTTTCCTTCATCTCCAAAGGGGGGGAAGTATGTTATTTCTCCATACCCTTAGTGAACATGATGCTTGATATTAGGTTTAGGTTAGTAAATATGGTAAGGAATGTCACCTTGAACAACTGATGTTTTAAATCTCTTTTCTGCTAAGTTAAATGGCCAAGTTTTTCTACTGCAACTTTGATAATTTTAGAATTATTGTCTTTCTATACATGTAATATCTAATGGATGGAGCTGATAACAGTTTCAGTTTATGTATCTGGGAGTATTGCAGCCTGGGCTGCTGTTCATGCCTCTGCATGGGATCTTACTCCATACTGGTAATATGTGGATTTCAGCTAGCTTCTCTTTGGTCTGAGAACTGCTTTTGTTACAGAAGAATTGTAACTATAAACTTACTGATTATAAATATAATGTTTACTGAGTTTATTTCTTATGTAGCTGTGTTTTCTGCTCCAAGGCTACTGTCAGCATTTTAGATTTTTTATATTTTGTGCAAAAATGCCTAGGGCCTGCTTGAACAAATAAAACTTGCTTGTGCTTTGAGTCTGTTAGATGTAGGTCAGTTTTGATTTTGAAGTTCTATAAGCATAGAACTTCAGATGTGTCCAGGGTAACTTTTTTTTTTTCCTCCCTCACAGCAAGAATTTGTAACCTGAACAATAATGTGCTACTTTAATTATGTTTCTGCTGAATCAAGGTGGTCATTGGGCACCATCTTGGAGTAAAGCAACCTGTATCTGTACCTGTTTCATTGTGTATGTTTCCTTTTAAGAAATTCAACTCCAATGGCTTTTGGTTTTTACCTTCATACTGTCTATGGTAGAGAGGCTGTATGTATTTGATGCCTATAGTATAACCAACCCTTAGATAAGGACAGTGTATGCCAAGTCTTTGTCTCTCTTTGTGATTTAAATGCATCATTATGCCAAGTCCCTTCCTCAGTCTGTGATGTGAAATACTATGTAATCTTGATCCTGTTTTGTTTAAGCTATTATAAAACTACATGTGAATTTACATTTTCTGAAGTGTCTCCTTTGTTAGAGGAAAATTGTGTGAGTTTCAAGAAACCATGGTAAAATGGGTTGTTATGAAAACATTCAAGTACTATTTCTGTTGACTTTCTGTGCAAATACTTGGCCAGCATGTCTAATTAAAAATGCTGCTTTGTGCCTGGTCAGTCAGGCTTTTTTAATTTCACAGCAACAAATTGTTTCCAATTCTAGTTCTATTTTGTGGATAAAATTCAGTGATTCTTGAATATTCTTGAATACTTGCTTCTCATACACTAATGCTGGCTGCTGGTTGAAGTCTGCAATGCAATTTAACTGTTTTGATAGCAGTATTTCCTTCAGATTGGTTGACCTTTCTGTTGGGAGCATGACCAGATTATTTTGGTCTGGTTCCTATTAGCAAAATAATTATGTATGGGGAAAAAAACCTGAAAGCTAAAATCATCCTCAGTAATATAGCTGTTGTAGATACCTGTTATTTAAAAACAAAAAAACACCCCAGGAAAACTCAATTAAAATTATAAACTGATGTATGAAAGCCCATAAACCTGGACTGTGTTTCTCTTCCTCCATATTATGTGCTTTGCCAGGCACAGATGTTTCACAAGCCCCTGTATTTATGTGGAGCTAATTAATAACTGCACCTTAGTGTAGAACTGTGGTGGTCAAGTGACAGCTGATGTTTACTCTGATGTTCTGACAAGACTTTGCTGCCTCACTCTAAAAGTCTGTTTGCTAAACTGAGATGTATGGCCTAATTTTTGAAAATAAACCACCACTTAACTTGAAGAGTGTCTTGGTGTATCATATCTCTCCTAAAGCGGATTTACCAAATTGCACTAAAACCCTGATTTGTTGAAAAAGCTGACAGCACTTGCATCTCTCAGACCTCTGTCTTGTATTAAATCTATAGCAATGACCAAAAATACAGCATTCTGTTTTTCTGGGCAATTTCTCTTTTTGTCTTTTCAGTGTATGTCGAGAGTATTTTCAGAATGGTGGGAAAAGAAAAGCACTTGAGAAAGATGAAAAAAGAGCACTTCTTGATTCTAAGACCACTCCAGCTTTAAATGTTCCCCAGACACCCAAGATTGAAGAACCCTTGCCTTTGTCAAACTTTGGCTTGACAGATCATGAAGCTATAACAGAGAAGTAAGTTTTACTTTTTTCCCATTTTTCCCCCCCTTGTGTGGTCAAGCTAATAGTTAAGAAAAGGCACTTTTATGTACATGTTTCAAGAAATATTAGTGTTGTAGTATATTTTGGTGGATGCCATAAAAATTACATGAAAATGACAACTTAGTCATCTTCATATAAGTGTTAGGTTAATTTCACTTTTATATGTCATTGGTGTGCAAGGCAAATTATATTAAACCTTGAGGTGAAATAAGGGAGCCATTCATTAAGTTAGAATCTAATGGCAGTTCAGCATTGTTGAGAAGTCAATTGCTTATGTAGGTACTAAGTGCCAAATGTAAATATCTGAGTACTTAGAACTTTCTCTTCATAAATAATTGCAGAGAAACTCTTGATTCCAATTATACACTTCAAAAGCAATTTTGAATTATAACCCTTAATTTTAAATGTGCTAGCTTTCTGAAGACTAGGTCTGCAGAGGTTGTGGTATGCTTGAGGTGTTTTCCTAACAACAGCTGTAATTTTGTTTTTGACTGTCACACAAGTAGGAATTTTAATTTTGGCGTTCAGGAGTACTTTTATTTTAGTTACAGTCCCACAGTCCTTTGTTTTCTTGAATAACATAGGTCATGTTTGTTACTATTCCATGTGTGAGGGAAAGAATTTATAATTTTGTAGGTGAAATAATGAATGCATAAACATAGTATCATTAAATGTGACACCTATGACTTGTTTCATATTCATATTCATAGACCAGTTCTTACAACTGTCTGCAATACTGTTTGTTCTGTTCTGTGAAGAGACTTTTCTCATTACTGTAGCATGCTAATGCTATTAGCAGACCTGTCTGTCCTTATGAGCTGGTATCTTTTGTGGTTTCTCATATTTGTAAAGTAACTTGCAAATGGCCTAACAATCCCAAATGCTTATGTAGTTGAATACTTACATGCAAAATGAAAAAAAAAAATTAATATTGTTTTCCTGTTATGGCAAGACAAAGCAGATGCTTCTAAAATGAATTTAGCAGCTTCTCATAAGATGACTTCCCCCACAGACTCCTCTTTTTAGTGCTCATTTTGCCAAGTCAACCTCAAAACGTATACCTGTTTTTAATGAGAACTGCCAGGCACTTCTGTACAAAGGGCTGATGGGATACTAATACCTTCCAACATCTCAATAATGCTGGCATTTGTTAACACATAATTTTAGCATTACCATAAGTGGCTCTTTGTTGGTACTTGTTTGTTTAAATCAATAGTTTTGGTGGTCATACACCACTTAAAATGGATTTGTCTTCCAGTGGGAGGCCGTGTCAGGATGAAGCATTAGATGTCTCTTTTGCCTGTGCTCTGTCTTCATACTTTGTCCAGTTTATAATGACCATTACAGAGCTCACTTCACATGAGGTTCCTACTACCAGTAGTAAGTATTTGTTTATGTAATGTGTGTTGGTGATTTTCATCTTCATTGTCAAAATTTTAAGAACACAGACATCCATAGAGATGCACCTGGCAAATGCAAGATTCCTAATATTTACCTGAGTAAGCAACAAATAACAGTAAGGTTGCCAACAGCTGCACAGACCTTAAAGCAACATGGCATAGGTGTTCTAAGTTGCTGCCCAGAGACACGAAAATTCAATTTTTTCCTGTCTACCTTATAGAAAAAATTACAGAGTTTATCAGAATGGCAATGAATTGTGTATTGCACAAAGTGTACTTTCTTTGATATGTTTTTCTAACATGCCTCCAGCAATCAATTAGTGAAGTCTGAATCATGGTGAGGTTTTGGTACAAGGGGTATGGGGTAACATCCTCCCACAGACACTTGTTATAATAGTGTCACTACATTCTGGTCATGTAACACTACAAATAAGAGTTGTGGGGGTTGTCTATAGGTTTGGCTAAGCATGTGTCTTTTTCTTTACTTTGGGAAAGACAATATTTTTGTTCTTCCCATATATAATCCTCTCTCAAATAGAATTAAAACCAGGTTGTTTACATAGGAGCTCTTTCTGAGAGTGCCTTTACTGGCATGCCATTGTAGAGAGACTGTACTTTGGTTCCTAAGGAGTGGTTTTAATTTAAGTTACTGCACTGTTTACCTTGCTGATGCTGGTATTTTGACATAAGTGTCCTTCTATTCCATGTAGAAGTAAAGTCCTTAAACTTGGCTTTGTTATTCTGCAACAAGGAATCTCTTGCTTCTCCAACATCCTCTATGTAGTAGATCACTGGGAGTTCAGCAGGAGCACAGAGAGCCCAGATCTCTTAAAAACTCTTTTTCCTGCAGTATTTCTTACTGGTTTTTGTTGCTATGAGTACAACCATGGCTTTGTTGGACTCCATTGGCCCTGCTGATCTGTTTCTGCAAGTTTTTGCAGTTACTTGTCTCTCTAAAACTGAATCTTTCCCAGATAGATGACAAATTATATTTTTGGAGATGCCAAATGGAACTGCTACAGAAACTTGGAGCAAAAAGCAACATTTGCTTGCTGGAAAGTTACCATTTTCTCTCTGCTTTTCCCTGTGAAAGCTGTGAGTTTGGGTTTTATTTGCCTCTATTAATGGATTTTTGGTATTCTAATAAATCATGATTTAAATTTAAAAACAGTCCAGTAGAAACAGCTCAAACTGTTCGGTGGCAGTGGTGCTGTATGGTTTTTTTTCTGTTATGTGGTTTCACTCAAGTTCTTTTTTTCTTTTTTTCTTTTTTTTTTTTTTAAAGACCAGGTAGATGTAAAGTCTGCACTAGTGGAGAACAGAATTGTTTAACTCCAGCATCCACTTGCTTGTTGCAATTGCAAAGAAAGAATAAAGAGCAGGGGCCTCCAAATTCAGAATGCAAGGAAAATAAAGAACAATGCCTTTGATTTTAGGTTGTATTGAACAGCTGAGTCCTTGATTTTAGTGAACTGGGTGTAACATGCTAATCCTCTGCAGGGGGATGGTGCATCAGGTTAGACAAACAAGTGCCAGGACAAGGCAAAACTTTTAAATGATGAGGAGATAGCTGACTGCCAGTTCTTCTCTATGGGTACATTGATCATACCTGATGCTACATTACAGGTACTGGTACCTGATTAGTCATGAAGAAAATGCCTGTGTTTGCAAACTTGAAAACCACAAATATTCCTGTAGGCATTGGTCAAGGAACTACCCTTTGGAAGATAAGAATGTTTTCACAGCAAGGGCAACCTTCACCAGTTGCCAGGCTTCTTTTTCTTTTCTTTTTTAAACTATATATAAAGTTAAAGAAATTAACAGTGATGTCCATAAGGCAGATTAGTCAAAGAAGATGTCATAGCATCCCAAGGAAAGGCAAACCTCATCTGCCAGCCTCTAGCATGTCTTCTGCTGTGCTATATAATAGGAGTTTCCACTTGACACTACAAAAACGTCCTTGCTTTGTTTCTTCAATCTACTGTTTTCTTTTTGATCCTGCAGTCCTTTTTTTTATTATTTTTTTCATTTTATTCTGGGAAGCTGTGAAATCTGGTTGAGAAGATGATGGGCCAGCTTTTCAATATGGTTTTGTTTTGTTTTAAATTTTCCATGACATTTTTTAAAGAGTATATATGCATCTCTGCAGTGTTCTGGAACTAAAGTATTAAAGTGTCCTCAGCAATTCATGTAAGGTATTCCCTTCTACTAGTCACTACTGTGACTGAGTATTCTCTGAGAAATCTGTTGCATTGGTTATCTGAAATTGTAATTCAGAACATAACTTCAAAAATAACATTTGATAAAACTGATTTATTGCTATTTCTTAGATTACTCCATTCCTCGGGGAAGATCAGATTACTTGATGTTGGTAGCTGCTTTAATCCATTCCTGAAGTTTGAAGAATTTCTGACAGTTGGAATAGATATTGTTCCAGCTGTTGAGGTATGTAATGTTTGAATTCAATATAAATTTGATGCTCAGACATTTTAGAATGCTTCAAAATGATTGTAAACAAAAAAAAAAAGTATTTAATGTTTAGTATGTATCTTAAGTATCTGTGTTTTAAAAGGAACAGTGGCCCTCCTACTACATCCTTTCCCATTAATAGGCTCTAAACTGTAGGGGTTTTTTTGAAATCTAATTTATTTTCAAGAGTTATGCCTTTATAATGCAGTTGTGGACTTAAAATTGGAAAATTTTCATAGGCACCTCTTAGTGGCATTTTAGATTAGTTCTTGCTGCTTCAAAGGCATAAATAAAAATTGAGTAGGCTTATCCTCAGGCACAAACCTCTCAGAAGCTGAATTTGCTTACAGAAGGAAAGCATCAGTGAGTGTATTTGTTGAGGTTTTTGGGGGTGTTTTAGTAATCAGAAGCTGCTATAAGGGGGCTTTTCAGTTTATTGCTACAAATATTAGTGAACTTTCACAGTCCTCAGGACAAATTTATCAGCACTCTTGGGGTAAATTGTTTCATTTTCTCTAGGTAGAAATGTTTTAAAATGCATTAATTCTGCTGCAATCAAGTGCTATTTCTGTCTTTTCCTCTTGACCCAACTTTTGCAAGTCCTAATGGCATTCACCAACCAATCAAAATGACAAAGTGGAATGAAAATTAAAAGATAGAGAAAAGAATGCATTTCTGACAGAAAACATTTAAATCTTAGACCATACACATCTTGTCCAGTTAGATTTTTAAAGTCAGTTTATCTTAAAATCAGTGGCCTAAGATAACCATCTCTAGAAGTGGGGAGGTGGGAAGTGTTGGAGTACAATAATACAGTTCACTTGAGAGTAATGGTCTCTTATTTTCTGCAGTGTGGTTTACATGCTACGTGCTTGGTATTTTGTTGTGAGCACCAGGTTTAGTCCACTAAGACCTACTTTATATTCTTGCATATGTGTTTAGGGATAAATATTCTTGAAAAAAAATCAGAGTCTGATAAGTTGCTTTTTAAAGCAATTCATTGTTTGTTTCATCTAAAACACAAATTAGCTTGAGTGGACTCCATCTTGGTTAATTTGAAGAATAGGCACCAGTTGCCCAAAGGTGATTGCCTGGGGCTGTAGGCATGACACAGGATGCAAAGGAGAGATGTGCCAGTGAAGTGGCAGCCTGTGGCATCTAAAGTGGTGATACTTGGCAAGTAAATTTCCAGCTAAGATACATGGGTGTCTGCATCTTGGGGTCTGTGTTCCAACTGCAGTTTGTGGAGTTCTTCTAAAAACAGCCAGTGAAAGCTAAATACCTGCTGTTCCATAGTGAGGTGAGCCCTGTTCCACCTCGTGGGCTGTACTGACTGCCTCTTCAGTGAGTAGAACATGCACTGGAGTTTCCATGAGCTGAATCTGACCATTAATTTTTGGTTTGTGCATAGTTAATATTTTGCTATTTAGTCTATTATGCTGTTTTTATAACAAAATTACTTCTGTTCTCATGAAAATCCCAGAAAGTTTACTCCTCTAGACATAATGGAGGAATGTGAGTAATCCAGTCAGCAGTCGGGTAGCTGCAGTTCCTGTGTACTAACCAGTTTTTCAGGCTCTTTCCTGCTGGAGGGAAATAAGATAATTGATTTCTTGTCATTTGACATACTTAGTACCATAGTTTAATAATAAGAACTCATGAAAGTGCTACTGTACAGACCAGTGTAGTTCCTGTGAGGCCTGTCTCAGCCTTATCACCTTCTCTTGCTTCCATCTCATGAATACTTTCACGTGTTCAGGGCCCCTGCAGCCTAGCTAGCAAGTGTTCTTGGAGTGATGTGGAGTAGTTTGTGCAGGCCAATGCATCTGCTGGAATAAGCTTAGGTCCATTTCCAAAGGAGAATTAATAAGACTTGTATTCAAGATGACCCTACTTTGAGCTACATCAGCACCATAACCTCTTGAATAAGTGTATCTTTAGGCCAGCAGTTGCCTGAGCTGATCTAAGATTTCAAAATAATATCCAGAGGGTTCTTATGGTAGGTAGTGTCATCTTTTGACCTGAAAAATTGAGATCATAGAATCAAGGAATGGTTTGGGTTGGAAGAGGGAAAGAGGTTGGAAGGAACCTTAGAGATCATCTAGTTCCAGTTCCTATAACACAGAAGCTGAAAACAGAAGAATTGGTAAAACCTCACTTAGCAGGTAGGCAAGATACCAAAATACTTTTTGAAACACATTGAAGCATAAAGGCTTCTTTAAGAAGTCAGTTTCTCAAAAAATGTTGAGTGGAGCATTAAATAATTCCTTCTTCAATTAATACAGAATTCTGTTTGTTGCATATAGAAATGCTGTGGATATAGACTTGAGGAGTTGAGTAAAATACTTGAGCTAATTTGAGAAATAGGAAGGCTGTAATTGTGGACGAACTAGGAGAGGATCTGAGATGTTAGATACACAGTAAAAGAATGTCTTCAGACTGCTTAGGATTTGTTTCATCCAGAGAGAATGTTAATTGTAGAGTTTCAATGTGGAAATACATTTCCATTAATAAGTTTTGTGTTTTCAGTGGGCAAACTGCACCAGGAAAAGGTTAATATTGTCTTTAGCTAGGCATTGCTTACTTATTTTCAATGTCATGAAATGTGCAGTATTTGAAACTAGAAGAAGGGAAACTGAGACTGGGGTAAGCAGAGCAGGTTTTTTCCTGGCCTGGTGTTTATGCTGGACATTCTTCAGTCTGCTTATAGTACAGATATTCCAGAATAAAATTAGCAGTGCTTCTATTCTTAGAGGAGTTTAATTTGTCTATATAACAACAACAACCAAAAAAAACAACCAAACAAACAAAAAAAAAGAAGGCAAAATTGGATTGAAAGGAGAACTTTCACTTTGGCAAAATACAAATACAATTACATACTGCTGGGAAGCATGCTGAATATACAGTTGATGTATTGGAGTTAATATAGCCAGAGACAAAAAAAAATAGGCTGGAAGTGTACTAAGATTAAAAATTACAATGTACAAGTAAGATTGTTTTCTTAAATGTCAGTGGATGCATTGAAATGTGACTGCTTGCTGCTTTGGTGTCTAGAAAGACTTTAATATCAGCTCAAGACTTGAATATCTGGAGTTTAGCAGCAGTTTCCAGTTTAGCTGTAGTTTTGTCTTAAAATTGCCTGCAGAGTTCAATTTCCACCTGAAAAATACCTTAGTCCTCAGATTGTCTTAAATGTTATTTCTACGTAACTGTTTTATGAGTATTTTTCCACTGCTGAGAAACATGTGCAATCTAAATTGGTTTTTTGACTGTGTATATATAACCTCTATCTTTAAGTCTTGCTTGTAAGTAAAATTATTCTTTGAAGCATTTCTTCTTTTAAAGCTTACTAGAGAGTATCAGGAAGTTACTACTGTTATTTTCGTGTTCTAAATATTAAAAAGAAGCAGAACATAAACTTGCAGGTATAATGGTTACAATTAGATTTCTTGATTATAGTCACATACTTTAGGTCTCTTTCTTGATTTTTTTTCTTTTTCTTTTTTTCATGTTTATAGAATCATAGAATTATTTGGGTTGGAATGGACCTTAAAGATCATCTAGTTCCAACCCTCCTGCATGTGCAGGGACACCTCCCACTAGATCAGGTTTCTCCAAGCCCCATCCAACCTGGCCTTGAACACTTTCAGGGAGCAGGAAACTACAACTTCCTTGGGCAACATGTTCCAGCATCTCAACACCCTCACAGGAAAGAATTTTTTCCTAATGTCTAACCTAAATCCCTGCTCTTCAAGTTTTAAACCATTGCCCCTTGTCCTCTCACTACACATTTGTGCAAAAAGCCCTACCCTAGCTTTGTTGTAGACTTATTTTCACGTATTGGAAAGCTGCTGTGAGGCCACCTTGGAGCCTCCTCTAGGCTGAACAACCCGAGCTTGCTCAGCCTGTCTTCATAGGAAAGGTGCCCCAGCCCTCTGATCATGTTTTGTGGCTCTCCTATAGGTACACTCAAAGACCTCTATGTCCTTCTGCTGTTGGGGACTCCAGAACTGGACACAGTGCTCCAGGTGGGGTCTCACAAGAGCAGAGCAGAGGGGGAGAATCCCCTCCCGTGACCGCTGTCTGTGCTTCTTTTGATGCAGCCCGGGACCTGATTGGCTCTCTGGGCTGCAAGTGCACACTGATGGCTCATGTTAAGGTTCTGGTCCACCATCACCCTCAGGTCCTTCTCCTCAGGGCTATCCACAATGCTTTCTCTTCCCAACCTGTATTTGTGCATGGGATTGCCTCAATGCAGGGGCAGAACCTTGCACTTGGCCTTGTTCAACTCTATGCAGTTTGCACAAGCCCACTTCTCAAGCTTTTTTTGGTCCTTCTGGATGGCATCCCTTCCCTCCAGCGTGCTGAGACACAGTCTGGTGTTGTCAGCAAACTTTTTGAGGGTGCATTCAATGCCACTGTCCATGTCTCCAGCAAAGATGCTGAATAGCACTGGTCTGAGTAGTGACCCTTGAGGAACACCACGTGTCACACATCTCCATTTGGACACTGAGCCACTGATCTCAAGTCTTTGGGTGCAGCCATCCAGCCAGTTCCTTATCCAATGAATGGGCTGTCCATTGAACCCAAATTGTTTCAGTTTAGAGACCAGAATGTTGTACAATATTGAAAGCCAAGGTAAGGGTTGCTGAAAAAAGAAAATCACATTTTTAACATTGATTACTTTTTCCAATTCACTGTATAATCTCAGAAGATAATATGGTTTTATAGAAATAGCATTCTCTTCTACTTGGAAACAATTGAGCATATCAACTGCTATATGAATGGCCTTCACAATAGTGTTCTAGTGATCATATTTTTGATTATTGTTTTATAAAACACAAAGTATTTGCATGGCATGAAAAGGCAACAGATCAACTCTACCTTTCAGATGTACTCCACAGAATGCTTTGTCTGCTTTCATGTTCACCTACCTGTTCAGAATGTCTGTTGTTAACTGCATACTCTCTAGGCATTAAGAACAATGTTGTTAGCTATCACATAAAAAAACCCCTTGTGTCTTAATACCTTTTTATGAAAGAAGTCAGTCCTGGGTTTAGATTAATATAAAGTAATAAAACTTAAACGCAGTGAATACATATATTTTCTTTTTTTTTTTTTTTTAGTACTGTGTGAATAAGGGTGTTAAGAACTTACTCTCCTGAATGTTGTATCATGTTGTCATTTCCAGTCTTTGAGAGCTTGAGTGCACAAGTGATCAACAGATTAATTTAGAGCCTTTACCTCACTTTGATAATTGTCCAAACGTGTACTGCTGCACTTTGCTTTACAGCAAGGTTAGAACATTGACCTGTATCTGCTGCTAAGCACTTAGTGCACTGACTTTCTAATGTGGATTGCCTTGCTGTAGCTGCTTTGTGTCTGTAGCAGTAAAGAATGACACTTTCTTTATCAAGTGACCAAATCACTAAGTTTCTTGGATTCTTTTCAAAGAACTGATAGAAATACTGAGAGATCTAATTTATTTTCTAATTACTGATTTCAGGTTTATAAAAACCTGTAAAGGTTTCCTGCATCCAGAGAAACAAAAGCAATGTAGACTTGAGCTCTTAAATCATTTGTGAGATAGCTGGTATGACACTTTGTCCTATTTGGGCTACCTTTTATTTTGTTGTGCTTGGTGTGGGTTTTTTTAATAAACTGTTCTCAGCTATCAAAATTACTGCACATCTTAAATTTTGCTATGCAATTGTGAAAGCTGGCCAGAGGAGTTAAATCAATATTTTAGATTGTTTGATTTATTAGGAGGAGGAATGTTCAGAAGGCCTGACATTTCCTCAAGGAAATGGAGAGGTTATCATTGATTTTTCTCTGGGTTTGGATTGTATTTGCTCTTTAAGCTAAGCTTGATGTTTGTTTGGTTTATGTTTTTCTTATTCCACCAGAGTGTATACAAATGTGACTTCCTAAATCTTCAAATTCAGCAACCTCTCCAGCTGGCACAAGACGCTATAGACGCCTTCCTTAAGCAACTGAAAAATCCCATTGACTCTCTACCTGGAGAACTGTTCCACGTTGTCGTTTTCTCTCTCCTTCTTTCTTACTTCCCATCACCCTATCAGCGATGGATATGCTGCAAGAAGGCACATGAACTTCTGGTATTAAATGGCTTATTGCTTGTAATAACTCCTGATTCATCTCATCAGAATCGCCGGGCTATGATGATGAAGAGCTGGAAGATTGCCATAGAGTCCTTGGGGTTTAAACGCTTCAAGTATTCCAAGTTTTCTCATATGCATCTGATGGCATTTAGGAAAACTTCCCTGCAAACAACAAGTGACTTGGTTAGCAGGAACTACCCGGGAATGTTGTATATCCCACAGGATTTCAACAGTATAGAGGATGAAGAGTATTCCAACACCTCCTCCTACGTTCGCTCAGATACAGAAGATGAACAGCTAGCCTATGGTTTTATGGAGCTACCTGATGCTCCTTATGACTCAGACTCTGGAGAAAGCCAGTCTAGTTCAATTCCTTTCTATGAGCTAGAAGATCCTATATTGCTTCTAAGTTAATGTAGTCATTGAAATGCCCTTAGGGTCAAACCTCTTGCTTAACTAATTTTGCTATACTAACATGGGCTCAACACACAAAAAATGGTTTGCATAAAGAAAATGCAAAGGTTTACAGAGTTTGCTATTTTTTTCTACTTTTGGATTTTAAAATTTATTCTTGTATGGAAGTGAAAAAATACAAGTTTTATGCAAATGACTCATGTCATAGCATAAATTGCTGTTACTTTCTTTAGACTTATATCACTAATTTTTTTTTTCAGAAAGGTACCATTCTTTTCTTTAGTGCTGTGAAGTGTGAATTCTATTTAATTTGCTACGTGTTGTTTCAATATTTTAACTCAGTGTGGTTGAGCTTAAGGCACTGGAGTTGGTGGGCTTCTGAGAAGTTTATGTAGGAAGAAACAATTTGCACTTTAATTAAATGTGCAGATAGGTTAAGACACTTGGATACACATGTCCCTTCTTAATTATGGAACAAAACTTTCTTCCAGATTTTGTTTCACTCTGGTTAAGCCTGGGCTGGAGAAAGTAATGCTTGCACATTTGATTTTTCTTTATTGCAGCCCTCTTGAGGTAACACCAAATCGAGATAACACCAAAACACTGGAATATATTCATCCGTAGTTATACACGCTGTGTAATTTCATTGCATAAATAGTAGCTAGAGAGGAGATTTCTGAAGAGGTTATCCCTCCCCAGAGGAGTATGGTACGTCTAGACAATTATGTTTCACTTCAAAGCTGGAACATGGTTTTGCAACTTCATGAGTGCACAAGCACGAACATATATCAGTATTTCTGCAATGATGGTGTTCTGTATTCTCTTCAAACTGTGTTTTTGGGGGGACGGGGTGGGTTTTGTCATGTTTTAAAGTAAATTATTTATGCATTTTAAAAACAAGCTTTTTCTTTAAATGTAGTTATTTGTAGAGTTCCCAAGTTAACACAGTAATTACAGACCAATTTCATAAAAAAACCCAAAACATAATTATACCAGTTTTTCAAGAATACACATTTGCACAAAGATGTGTATTCAGATCACACAAATGAAGTTAACTAATTGTTTGCTTATTTGGACCCAAAAATCTTCTGTTTAGTTAAATAAAAACTCCATAGCTGTCTGCAAACTGGTCTGCACTGTAAGGAGATAAAACAGAAGTGTTTTACATCTATTGAGTTTTTTTAACTTGTGTAATAAATTTGTGAGGTTTTGCAGGGAAAAAAAAAATAAATATGTTCAGTGGTAGAAATAGGGGATTCAGTATTAGTTTAGCTTAGATTTCCCTTCACTTCTAATAATGGCCAGAGCTGTCGGGTTCAAATGTTAGGCTGTTAAATCTATCTCTAAGTGCCTAATAATGATTTGAACTAGGTGCCACATCATGGTTTTAGGACTGACTTCAGCAAATGGTAGAAAAGGCTAATATGTAGTTTCACAGGTGGTTGGGATAAAATCTGTCTTACACCATATTAACCTACCATGTTGTGTTGATAATACAGAAGTTACCAGATAAACTTGAGTGTGGATTTGACCGTGGTTGCTACAAAAATGAAACTTACTCCCTCCATTGAAGTTTTGCACTGAAAGTGTCATGGTTTTACCTGTTTTTCTTTTCTACTGTTTACTACATAGTCATCCCACATTGGTCCAGCTTACACTCAAATATGATCTGGACTGTAATGCTTTTGTTCTTTAGCATAAGTTTTTTGTGTCTCTTTAATTTAAAGCATCCTCTAATACCAGATTCAAGTTTGTTATTCAGTCTGAATGATATACATACCCAACGATTATATTCTGATCCGAAAAAAATAACCAACACCAAAACAAAAAACTTACAAGCATCATGGTTGACTTGCCTAATTTTTACAGAGAATGCTTCTCTAATCAAATACACAATGGCTTCAGAATTGGCTATAAGTCAGTATTTGCTTAATCACTTCACTTTTATTAAAATGTTTGTCACTCAAAGCCTCTCTTCTTTCCAGTTAAACCATTGACTCCAGCTGTGCTCACATTAAAGCTAAAATACTGGTGCTATAAATTCAGCTGTTTATGGAAATGTAATGTGTGCATATTTCAAAGTGTACCTAACATTTTAACTGATACTCCTTTTACAAAAGTTACATACCAGCTAGCTTACTTGTTGGCATTGGTTAATGCAAATTGGTTTATGATTCATTCCAAAAAGCAATTCAGGCCAAGATGTATCCTTTTAAAACAGTAACATTTAAAATGTAAGCCTTTTGGGCAGGTTGTGGTTTAGGGACCTGAAATTCATAACAGTTTGGTTTTCTTGCTGCTCATTCTGAATACCTGAAGTGTTCCTTTTTTTTTTTCCTTTTTTTTTTTTGGTGATGGAGGAGGAAAGTGTGATTTACAGGTTTACGTAAAATAAAGTGCTGATGTCGGGAGTTATTGGATATTTGGCTGTGCTGCCAGAAGAATGTTTCTAGTTTATGAAATATTTGAAAATTATGACTGCAAAAGATCTCTTGTTCTTAAGGTGCTGGAGGGGAAAAGAAAGAAAATGTGTATTTGCATTTCTGTTGTCTTTATGTCACTACTTTTTGTGAACAAAGCACATTTATTAAAAAAAAAACAAAAACAACTTACAACCTTTTCTAAAAAATTGTTTCTTTGAGTTGGAGATGTCCTTTTTTTTTTCCTATGTAATTGGTTTGTGCGGAAATCCAGAGAAATCAATGCATACTTACATTCCATATTGTCAAGAAAACAGTCATTTGGGTTTGTTTTATAAACAACTGAATTACCCTAAAGATGTTAAATTTGGCACTTTAGCTTCTACATCTCAGTTGCTGCCTTTGCTTTACAGAAAAGTTTTTGGAGTTCCTCCAGCTGACCCTATAATCATGTTTCTTTTCTGGATAACTGAGGCAGGAAAGCCAGGCTCTCCCAGTGCATATGTCCTGAGTCCTGCTGCCAGCAGTCAGCACGGATGCTTCTTGATGAGGGTGAGGAAGGGGCTGGTTGCCCAGGGAGGGATTACAGAAACAAAGATCTCCAGCAGCAGGCCAGCCGGGTGCAGGCCAGAGAGGACCCTGGGCAGCAGCAGCTTTCTGAAGTACCTTTGGTTGGCCGAACCTATTAAGATCCAGAAACTTCTTGCCCACGTGCTTGCAAGGGCAAATCCAAAAGTGGCTTTCCCAGCATATTGTTGTGGAACACTGATGGTTGACAAAGGGTGAGGGGTGCCTTCTGAGCACTGCAGAGCCCTGAAACCTTTTGTTTGGGAAGCAGTCAGCCCGGGACCGGAGTCCTCTCCACACAAGGCTGTTGCTAGCAAACCATAGGAAAGCCTGGAGAGGGATCTGTTTTGGGGGGCTTTTTTCGTTCTTCTAGCCTATTAAATTGTAATTTTGTGTGCGTGGAGGGGAGAACGTGCTTTCACTTGTGCCAATCATGGAATCACTCAGGTTGGAACAGAGCTTTGAGCCCCAGCACACTGCCAAGTCCAGCTGTAAACCACATCCCGAAGCACCACATCTCGTTATCTCCAGGAATGGTGATTCCATCACTTCCCTGGGCAGCCTGTGCCAGTGCCTGACAACCCTTCCAGCAAAGATCATTTTCCTGATCGCCAATCTAAACCTCCCCTGGCATGACTTGAGGCTGTTTCCTCATCTTGTCGCTTGGGACACCAGCCCCCCCCTCCCTGCAACCTCCTTTCAAGTAGTTGTAGAGAGCTGGATTCAGCACCTCAAAACCCTTCTTGTGAGCAGCTCAGAACTGGACGCAGCCTTCTCCTGAGGGAGAGACAGCTGTGGGGCTGCACGGTGCCGCTGTCCCCAGTGCTCCGGCCTCATCCCGGGCCCCGGGCACCCTTCCACCCCGCCCCGGGCACCCTTCCACCCCAGCTCCCGGCCTGGCTCCGCGCCCATCTGTGCTCCGTGGCTGTGGTGANTGGGAAGTTTCCGGGCCGCCTGTTGAGGTGAGTGCGGGACGGGGCCGGGCAGGGCCGCCTCCCGAGGGTGCGGAGCTCGGCGGGGGGGGCCCTCGGCGGCCTTAACTAGGATTGCCGCGGTGCTGTGTGTCTGGTGTAGGGTCCCGTCACCGCGGAGAGGGGGGACGAGGGGAGCTGGGTGCCCCGGGGACAGCCCCGGGGGGACGCGGCCTCCCTGGGCCAGGCCCGGGCCCTGCGGGACGGGGACCCACTGCACAGAGCAGTTTCCTGGGGCGGTAACGGTGTTTCCTCGGCAGGCCCCGGCTGCCAGCGTCCGCTCTACGGAGCCAAATCCCCTCATTAAACTTCCCTGGCCGGGGCCAGCCCAGTGCCGGGTGCGCTCCTCTTGTCTGACACCCCTAAGCCCTAACACGGGCTCGGTATTAACACTTGAAAACTTAGGGAGTCGTTTACCTGAGGTTTAAGCCTGCGGTATGCCTGTTAGCTGCGTATGGTGTTTTGTTTCAAAAAATTCTCACAGAGTTGCATTATTTAAGAAAAATGCACTGAAGTGGAAGAATAAAGCAGAAGTGGGCCCAGTATTATAGGTAGGCCTCACCTGGACCTTAAATCAACTCCAGATAAACTATTGAACCTTCTTTAGGTTTTGGCTCTTTTTTCTACTTTTTTTAGGTAAATTCAGGTAAAACCTACAGTGGGAATCAGAATCAATGGAATGATTTTGATTGGAAGAGACTTTAAAGATCACCTAGTGCCATACCCCCTGCATGGGCAGGGACACCTTCCACTAGATGAGTTTTCTCAGAGCCCCATCCCACCTGGCCTTGAACGCTTTAGGGGGGATAGGGAGGAGGTGCTTCCACAGCTTCTCTTGGCAACCTGTTTCATCATCTCACCACTCTCATACTAAAGAATTTCTTCGTAATGCCTAATCTAAATCTACCCTCTAACAGATGAAAGCCATTGCCTCTTGTCCTACCACTACATTCCCTTGTCAAAAGCTCTTCTTCAGCTTCAGGTACTGCAAAGCTGCTGTAAGGTCTCCCTGGAGCCTTTTCTTCTCCAGGCTCAACTCTCTTAGCCTCTCTTCATAGGAGAGGTGCTCAGGCCTCTGATCATCTTTGTTTCCCTCCTTTGGATTCAGTCCAAGAACTCCGTGACCTTCCTGTGCTGGGGCTCCAGAACTGGACACAGTACTCCAGTTGGGATCTAATGAGAGTAGAGTAGAGGGGAGAATCATCACCCTTGACCTTCTGGCCATGCTTTTTTTGCTGCAACTCAGGATACAGGTGGCTTTCTGGATTGCAAATGCAAATTGCCATTTCGTGCTGAATTTCTCAGCAGTCAGCCTAAGTCCTTCTCCTCGGGGCTGTTCTCAGGCCATTCTCTGCTCAGTCTGTTATTGTTCTTGGTGTTCCTTTAGGAATAATCTATTGCATAGTTTTATTCTCTAAATCTCTACTTAGACCCTAGGCTTTGCTTAAAATTGTGTTTACAGAAGTTGGCAAATACTTAAATGTGGGTGCACACATTCTGGTTCTCATCTAAACGTTGTTTGCTCAGATATGTAACTCAGAGGTTGCAACCTGAAACTTCAAAGCCATTAGTTTAAAAACCAGCCAAACACATCATCCCAACTTTGACCAGTCTTTTTCTAAACAAAGTCTAAACAGAAATGAGTAACAAATAGCTGTGTTGCAAAGAATAAATCAGGTATTGAAGTTTCTCATTACAATTGTCTGCATTGCTGAGTTGCATTTATTTGGTAATAGCTGTGTGATGGGATACATTAATCATGAAAATGTTCCTCTTTTCACCAAAAAGTTGGACATGTGTTTTAGTTAGAAAAAGCCTAATGATTAGTAGTGTGATTTAGTCATACATCTTTTTGGTTACTGGCTAGAAGATGGGGAACAGGAGGTTGCACTCATGGGCAGAGCTGTCATTTTGTGAGTGCTTTGTGCTCAAGCAGAACTTTCTGTGTCTTTCTATGAGGAAGGGGCACATTCCCCACCCCTGGCACCCAGCACAGCACGTGGGGTGGCAGCAGAGGAGTTCCTGGTTTCTGTTTAAGCTGTGATGGCAGCAAAACTCCACTTGACACGAGCTGAACCAGCCAGAGTAGTTTTCTGTCAGAGAGGCTGCGTGCCTGTAAGGGAGTTTGCTGGTGTAATGATCCCACCAGCAAATTATTCAGCAGCTGTAGCAAAATTTTAAGCCAGGCTTTAGGCAGGGGCTGACACCCATTGCATTTGAGCCAGCCTGCTGACTTCTGTGACACTGCTGTCTAAGGGAATGATTGTAGTGTTAGCCCCTTGACCTGGGAGGGTTCCAGAATAGCTCAGGAATCAAGATAAGAGGACAGCCTGGCAGATGTTCAGTGGCAGTCACACATCAGTGCTGTGAGCTGGAAGGACGAGGGAAGCTGTTCCTCTAAACACATGGTTTGAACTAGAGATAACTGGAGGTGGAGAGAGGGAATCATAGAATCACAGAATTGTCTGGGTTGGAAGGGAGCTCAGAGATCATCAAGTCCAACCCTTGACCCACTACCGCTGCAGTCACCAGACCATGGCACTGAGTGCCACATCCAGTCTCTTTTTAAATATCTCCAGGGATGGAGAATCCACTACTTCCCTGGGCAGCCCATTCCAATGTATGATCACCCTCTCCCTAAAGAAATTCTTTCTAATATCTAACCTAAACCTCCCCTGGCACAACTTAAGACTGTGTCCTCTTGTCTTGCTGGTAGTTGCCTGGGAAAAGAGACCAACCCCCACCTGGCTACACCCTCCTTTCAGGGAGTTGTAGAGAGTGATGAGGTCTCCCCTGAGCCTCCTCTTCTCCAGGCTGAACAATGTGTAGGAGCTGAAACAAGTGGCTGAAGTTGTCCGCAAACCAAAGTGTTCATTGTGGTGCAAGAAACAGGGAGGCTGCATGCAGTGCTATGGTACCTGATACAGTGTGACCTGGAATATGACAGCTGGCTTTGGGCTGTAGTAGTGACAAGTATGTTGCCAAGTGAGGGGAGAAATAGTGCGAGATCTTAAACATCCAGGCAGCTCACAATTAAGTTTATATGTATAAAACATTAACAATAATAAGTGCTATGAAAATCATAGAATCATAGAATGGTTTGGGTGAGAAGGGTTATGTCATTTTTATACCATGTATGATAAAAAGGAATTATTTGCCACTAACACCTCTTTTAATTATTCTTCCAGGATTTCAGTGATTCTGGACGACTGAAATGATACTACAGAAGTCAGCTACTGGTTTGTGTTTGTTGGATGAAACACCAAGTATTTACTTTCAGTCAAGGGGTGTAAAACCCCCTAACTGCAGTTCACATGTGTAGGTCACTGCGTTACTGTCTTAGTCATTGTCTCTACACAGCAATGACAAAGCTAGAAGAAGCAAACAGAGAAGTGAACATGCACTTATCAGTCAGATACCTTGGCTATCTTGCCAAAATCAACTTACTGGTTGCCATTTGCATGGGCCTTTATGTCAGATGGGAAAAAACTGCAGATGCACTGATTTTGGTAATATTTATTCTGGGCCTCTTTGTTCTTGGAATTGCCAGCATACTGTACTACTATTTTTCAATGGAAACAGCAAGTCTGAGTCTCTCCAATCTTTGGTTTGGTTTTTTGCTGGGCCTTCTTTGTTTTCTTAATAATTCTACCTTCAAAACCGATGTGAAAGAAGAAGCCACTAAATATTTGCTGCTTTCTGCCATTGTTTTAAGGGTATTATGTGCTTTGGTTGAGAGGATTTGTGGTTGTGTACATCATCGACCCACTCTGCTGACAACAGTTGAATTTTTGGAGCTTGCTGGATTTGCGATCGCCAGCACAACTATGCTGGTAGAAAAATCTGTCAGTATTATCCTGTTGGTCATGGCTTTGGCCATGTTGATTATTGACTTACGTATGAAGTCTTTTTTGGCAATTCCAAATTTGGCAATTTTTGGAGCCATTGCATCCCTGCTCTTTTTTCCATCACTGCAAATCCCCACAAACCCATTCGCCTTGGCGTGTTTCTTCAGCTGCCTCATTTCAGATCCCCTTCTCGACGTTTACTTCAGTGGACTTTCAGTTACTGAACGATGGAAGCCCTACTTGTACCGGGGTAAATTATGCAGAAGGCTTTCTGTCATCTCAGTTGGGGTCATTGAACTAATCTTTTTCATACTTGCAGCCTTTAAACTACGCTTTTTGAATCTCTGGTATTTTGTGATACCTGGTTTTTCTATTTTTGGAATTTTCTGGATAATCTGTCACGTGATATTTTTTATAACTCTTTGGGGATTCCACACAAAACTGAATGACTGTCACAAGGTGTACTATACCCACCGTGCAGAAAACAACAGCCTGGACAGAGTTATGGCATCGAAAGGAATGCGTCACTTCTGTTTAATTTCGGAACAGCTAGTATTTTTCAGCCTTGTTGCAACTGCTGTTTTGGGGGCCGTTTCTTGGCAGGTAAATAATAATTTCTTTATCTTGATCTCCCTCCTGAGAGTGCTTCTGAAAATTGCTGGCTTCTTAGAATTCCTGTGACATGTGATGGTATGCTGTGACTCAGCATCTCCAAGATGGAATCCTTGGTTTTGCCAGCATGCACTTCAGATTTAACACTTTTTGTTTACCTTGACTGTGGCCTGCTAAGGCAACTGGAACATTCCAGCTTCTTTGTGTGGGCAGAATGGGAAGAATTACTGCTTTCAAAGCAAAAGAAATTTGCAAAGTTATTTTAAGAAATGGTTTTGCTTTTGAATTCATTGTGCCATAAAATTTGTCTTCAGGTTAAACCACGCTGTTGAACCCTGGTAGTGCTCACTATGTTGAGAACTTTTCTTATGGACTATTTTAATTGAATCAAGGCAAATTCATATTTTAAGAATGTAATTTTCCTTATAATGATTCATTTGTATTGTAATAGTTAAAAAGACAAACCAGACTGTAAGAAAACACTCCACCTTTCCTCTTCAAAAAGTAATTTTTATTTCTAAATGCTTAGTGGGCTGAGCTCACAGGATTTTGTTTGGGTTGTGTTTTTAACAAAACGTTTCTGCAGAGAAAAACTGATGACATTAGTATGTGTTGAAAGAGATCTTAGAGATGGTTTAGATGCCTTTCCATGAAACAGCAGCTTAATGTTTATTAGTTGTTAAAAAAGCAAATCAAATAAAAAATTACTAGGAAAGGACTTGAGATATCATCATGGCACCACACAGCATAAACCTGTAGCCTCTGTGCTCTGAATAACTACAGTTCTCACTTGCCATCCTATAGATGAGAAGACAAGCAAAGTTTCAGAGAAAGGTAATGAAGTTCATTATGGACATAAAACAGTTTATGTGGAGGGAATTAATAAACAAGTGTACTTCAGTCTGGAAAATAGAAAACTAAGTGCAAATGTGATGAACACATTTTTTGTGTGTGATGTGGGAGAAGGTAAACAGTAGGAGACAATAAATGGATCAGTTCCAGTGCAAAAGTTGATGGGAATCAAGTTGGCAAGAAGCAGGTTGGAGCCCAATAGGTGAGAATAGCTCCTCATAGAGCACTGAGTTACATCTGGGGCTGAATATCCTGGTGTGTGCTGAGCAGTTGCAGAGGCTCAGGTGGGAGCTGGACAGGTCCATGGAAAAAAATTGATTATGGATTTTTTTTAACTTAGGTTTTCAGTGTATTTTTCCTTACATTCTTAGGAATGCTAAGTCACCAGTTCTTCAAAACATGTTTGCTTTTTATTTCTTTCTATTGTGAAAATTTTATTTTCTTTCTATTGTGTTATTTCTATTTGAAATCTGTTATGTGTCACCTTGAAGGTGGAGCATTTATTTATACTTCTCCTCACTCTGAAGATGTACTGAAAGCTTGTTTAATGATGCTGCATTTGATAAGAGAGGTGGCTTGAAATCACTCCATTGTCTGCCATTTGACTTCTATGTGGTGAATAGAATTGGCTGGAAAACAGAGCCTTGGAAAGGGATTTTAACAGTCAACTATAAATAATTAGACCTAGCATATAAAAAGTCTACCTCAGTGTGTGTTAGATTAAAGACAGAAGTGGAGTGGTGAAAGGCAGGGATTCTGTTTCATGGAAAACTTTGTCACAGGCAAAGGGCAAATATGTGCCCTTTGTAATGTTTTTAATAACTGTAATACTTGTGCATCATACAAAACTTGAGTGCATGGAAGGTCAAGACCTAAAGAGACAGTTGTCTGCTCATTGGTGGCTAGAAATATTCAGTGAAGAATATACAGTGAAGTGTTGAGCCTGTAGAGTTAAGTCAGTTAACTCACTGTTTCACACACAGTAGTTTTGTGACTTACACAGAATTGTTGAGGCTGGAAGTCCTGATAGCCAAGGACCGTTCTTTAAGGGGAGCTTAGCCCTTCCAAGGGTTGAAAGTCTCTATTCCTACTGCTTTGATATGTGCTTGGGAAGAGCTGTGGCTCCTGAAAGCAGAATCTCTCTCCAGTAGATCAAACTTTAAATGTGAAGAGCAGAATCGTTAGGTTTATATGAAACTGGAAGATAAGCTCAGGGTGCATGAGCAGTATAAAAGTAATTTGTAGTAGCTGGTTGCATTCAGAAGTGGTGTAGCAGCTTTTCAGTGGGACACGTTTCAGCAGGGACACAGTCTGTCTGCCTCTGAGAATATTCCTTCCTTTAGCTGCAGTGGAAAGACAGCTTGACTTGTAGGGATACACTGAAATTTTCCCTGCAAAATCTGCACACAGTGTTCTGCACCTGCCTTTACTACATACTTATTTCAGTCAGATTGATAGACTCTGAGTAACTTGTTTCAGCAATTACTCACTTGCCTGTCCATAATTAGGTTCTTGGGACAAGATCCAGATGGGGCAAGATCCAGCCATGCAAATGACTCAAGCATTACTTCTTTGAGAAGCCAGTAAAATGATGAAAAAATTGCAGATGTAGGTCTTGGAATTTGCAAGCAAAATCTTGGGAAGGTTTGGAGGAATCCTTTTCTCAGAAATTTAAAGGCAGATTTTTTTAAGATGCTATACCAAGGTAACAATACAGATTTCTGAATTACCAGCCAAAGATAATTATTACCCCTGGAAGACCTGTATGTAATATCACCCAGAGAAAAATTAACTGTATCAGAGACAGATGAAGTATTGTAATGCAGTACTTTCAGACCATTATTCTTGGTTTTTAGGGAATTTTATATTTTAGTAGAATAATAGTATATATAATATACATACCACAGATTAAATAACTGTTTTGAATGCAGTCTTTCTCCTTCATTTTCCCTTGCTTTTCTTCCTCACTTGAATTTTTGATCCAGCTCTCCTCAGGCTTAGTTTATCTAGTTTCATTTCTTTCCTTCCCTACCCTCCTCCTCCCCCCTGCCCCCTCCCCAGAGGCCCTGCTGCATCCTCTGGCCACTCAAATAGCAATGACATACCTACTTTTTTTTTTTTTTTTTAATTTATTTCTCTGTCTGGTCATCAATTGTTCCAAACCTTATTTTCTTTTCTTTACTGCCTTTTTATTTTCCATCCTTGCTGGTTTGACATGCATATCTGTGTCTTGCTGTTTCTTCACAGATTTGTCTGTTCGGTTCCTTTTTTAATACCTTAATTCCCTCTTTCCCTACGCTTTTGTCAGTTCTTAAGCTGGATCCTAAATCCCCCTTGCTCACTGCTCATCATTTATTCTCAAACTCATCCCCCATCCTGCTCATTTCTGCTGCCCATCTCCCACCCTCCTGGGCTGTCTGCCTCACCAGTGCTGTCCCAGTGCTATGGGAGGCTGCCTGCTCACGTCCAGCACACCTTGCTTCCTGCTGTTGCCATCACTTCAGAAGTCCTTGGTCTTGAAGGGAATCTCTCTGACAAGAGAATGAAAGTATTCATTGTTAGTTTATACTGAATCTGATTTGTGTGTTCAGCCTGCTGTCATAATCTCAATAATTTCAGAAGTGAAATTTTTATATTAAAAAAAAAAAAAACCAAAAAACCAAAAAACAGAAATCCGTGTGCTGTGATTTTAAATTAACAACAAGTTCTGGTTTTGCTGGAAGAAATGCAGGTAGATAAAGCACAGGCTTTCCTGTGGCCAGGACAGGAGTCAGAGATGGGAAACAGCACATCAGTTCTGTCTACCAGTGAACGTGACAGCTATTTTCTGCACACTGTTTTATGGATTTTTTCACATGGATCTTTTAATAGTCAGAAGTTATGGATTATTTATTCTTCTCTAGAGACTATTTTTCATTCAATAATTTGTTACAATGCAGTTTCCTCTGGTAGTTGATCTACATGTAATATACCTATTTTGTTTTCATTTGGAATAAATTGCCCATCAAATATTTGTAGATGAGTTGTCACATTATTGTTTTTCTTCTGTGTCTTCTCCATCATGGAGAATGTACTTTGTTTTTCAGAATCAGTGAACAGTAACTAAGCAGAACGTTTTTGGTTTGTATTTACTTAGGCATCTGTGTGTGTATGGGTATATAAAAATAAGTAATCGTTATTTTTTGCTTATAAATACACAAAGACATCTTGGTGAGCCTTCTCAGATGTTGATCTGTTACATATAATCCTGGACAGCCTGCTTTAGGTGGCCCTGCTTGGCCAGGAGGGCTGGACCAGACAGCCTCCAGGGGACTCTCCCAGCTTTAAACATTCAGTGTTTCTGTGATCATCTTAGTTGCCATCTGTTTAGGAATTTTTTTTATTTTAATCAGAAGGGCTATTCTATAGCTCGTTTTTACTGGCTTCCAATTTAAATCAGTGTTTCTTACTTTGTTCCTGTTTTTTTCTTGCTCCTCATTATTTTTGTCAGTCACATGTCAGTAACACTCAGTTGTTAAATACAGTTCCAGAACTGTTGCACTTCCAGTGATGATTTGGTCCTTGGGAGTGGAGTTGTCCTGTCCATGAGTAACAAATTCTTGTCTGTACAATACCTCTAACTTCTTCTGGTTTATTACTTAACAGTAAACATTGCTTGAAAAGCTAAAGAATCAGTCAACAGAGACAAGACGTTTATATTTTTTACCTTCTCTACATTATTTGAAATGAAGAACAAAATCCCTTTTTTGCTTTGCCTGTGCATCCATGGCCATCTGCTCCATTAAGGATCAGTCATCAAGTCTTTTGGATTTAGTAAAGCACTGGCAGTCTCCGCCTGGCCTCTTAGCTGTTTTCATAAAAAAGGGACCTGTCAGTAATTTACAGTAATTATTAACTTAATTGTATATTATTTGTTGCTACTTCAAGTTTTTATAGTTCAGGTACTTTAAAATGCCATGAGTGCTGAATTAAAATATTATCTTACTGTAGAGGTGCTCTAAACAGCATTAATAATTTTTTTATTTGTTAGTGATGCATTAGTTCTGTATCAAAGCTGTTGAAAACGTGCTGACGGCAAGTATCAGCATCCTCCCATCAGATGGATGTCAGTAAATATAAAATATCCCTACTAGAATACTTTCCTACTCCATAGCATCAGATCATAGAATCACAGAATGTCAGGAATGGGCCTCTGAAGGTCACACAGTCCAACCCCCTTCCAGAGCAGAACCAAAGCTGGGGCAGGTCACTCAGGAATGTATCCAGATGACACCACAGCCTTTCTGTTCCAGGGCTCTGTGACCTTTACAAAAGAAATTCTTCCTCATGGTGAGGTGGACCTTCCTGTGCTCTACCTTGAATCCATTGCCCCTCATCCTATCACAGGGTACAAGTGAGAAGAGGTTGTCCCTTCCTTCTTGACACCCAGCCCTCATGTATTTATACACATTAATGAGATCCCCTCTCAGTCTGCTCCTCTCCAGACTAAAAAGCCCCAGGTCTCTCAGCTTTTCTTCCTAAGGCAGATGTTCCAGTCCCTTAAACAACGACACAGTTGAAACTTAGATGGAGCTGAGTTGACTCATGACACTGTGGAGCTTATTTCCCATTTCTGTTGTAATATTTTGTACAAACAAAGCAGGATACAGAGCAAGATGGGTCACTGAGGTGATCATTACAGTTGCTCTGTAGTTGCTTACCTCACAAGCACTTGTGAATTTTCTTGCCAGTATCTTCATATTAGTAGAAATTCTTTTAACAGTTAAATGTAACTTCTTTTTAGAAGTCAGACTCAATCAGAAGTTTGGTGAAAACTATTAATCTTTATGATGATCTTAAATTGTGTTATTGCAGAACACTGGGGGCTTAATAACTTGCAAGTGTTTAGGGGACTGGGGAAATGCAGGGACTATTTAGAACAACATGGCATGTGGTAAGAAAACTTCTACAATAAAATTCATATAAAGTAATAATGTAATAACATTCTTTAGGATATTACAATTGCTGTAGTTTTTATGGGCAGATGTGGTTTTTATTTTGTAATGTGATGATCCCCTGTGATCACTGATGTGATGTAAGAGCAGTTTGATCTATCAGGTTTCCAGAAAAATCATATTTATATATGATGGAAAAGCTGAATTTGTCATGAAAATGCATTACAATGCTTCCTAATCCATCCATGCAGTCTTTCCAAGGTCTAGAAAATCCTCTAAGTGATTATGAACAGGAAGCTTTTCCAGACAAGCCCCTCAGTTCCTGCAGGATCCAAGTCTTCATTCTTTTTGTGATTGAAAGCAAGTTCTTCTGGTATCTGCAGTTGCAAAACCAAGTCTCCAAACCTAGAAACAAATTTAGCTGGAGAGCTCCACTATTTCATTAAAGTCTTTTATTTTACAAGATGTCTCTAGAACTAAAACTAATCATATCTTTCTAAGTTTTTATTGCTTCAGCTTTGGGTCCTCATCCTTCTCAGAGTGCGTTTGGGTGTCACGGTTTGACACTGGCCCGGCAATTAAACCAAATAACAGATTTTTCTATTAATCCCCCTCTCCTCCCTGATAAGGAAAGGAAAGAGAATAAGGGAAAAAGACTTATGGGTTGGAAACTAAACTACACAACTTTAATGAACAGTAATGATAAATAGGAAAAATTACTAAATATATACAAATATACAAATATACAGGAAAAGATTGATCCCACGTCCTCCCTCCTCTCCCCCAATAACTCTCACGTCACCACGGAGGCTGCAGGGCAGCCCTGGGAAAGTCCAGGCTGGACCCTGGAGTCAGGAACAGTCGGGAGCTGGAGGCAGGAACACACAGATTCAGGCTGGCACGGATCAGGACCACAGGCAGACGAACAGATGGAATCCTCCCAGGATGCCAAAGCAAACAGGGAACCGGTGAAGGAAGGCAGGACAAGAGGGAAGGGGCAGGAAGGTGTTGACCCTTGTGATCCCTCAAATTTATACTGAGTATGACGTGTATGGGATGGAATACTCTGTTTGGTCAGTTCTGGCATCTATCTTGTCTCGGGCCTCCCCAGAGGAGGGGTTCAGGTGGAACCTCTTTACTCCTTCTGCAGGGTAAAATGTTCCTCAGAGCTGAGCAGTGTCCTTGGCTTTGCATACTGATCTCTGGCAGTAACTATAAACATCCAATGTTATCAGTCCTAGAAGCAGACACTGTCTGAGAAACTTGCTGTTAATTTCAGCAAGTGCAACTGCTTACAAGAAACTTAGCTGAAAGCAAAAGTACAAACCAGAAAATCACCTTTATCCTGGCCCAAACCAGGACATTGGGAAACCAAACAACAAAAATCAGCATGTTCTGGTGATACATGTGAAACAAAAAATGTATTAGTTAAAAGATTTTTCTCTCCTTATTGAGAATAAAACAAGTTGAGCAACAACAACAACAACAATAACAACAACATTGGAATTGTTACAGCATTTTAAGCCTTTCTGTCTACTGGTGATTTCAGGTGATTATTAATTGTATCAATTTGGGGGATATTATTCTGAAAATCCTTATTTTCTGACAAAACTCAAGAATCACTATGTGAATGCTACTCTGCACTTGTCCTAAATACGTTCATGCCATCTGCTCACTCCTTCATTGATTCTGACACTGAGTGTATCCAGAAGGATGTAAAGTATCTCCTGAGATGACTGAAAAAATGATGTTCATAAAAGCCACTGTGAAGCTTCTAAGACTGATGTGTGCTTCATAGGCACACATTGCTCCTTGTAGATTCAAATTGTTAGCACCAAAATATCAAATTCCATTGCATCACAGTAAATCTGACTGCAGTATTAAGACTGGCATTGTAACCTCTTGATGGACTTGTAACACCCAAACTGGTGTTGTAGCTCTAATAGTAGTTCTATTATCTGTAGTTCTAGCAGAGAACATATTAATTGCACTTAATTGCACATAAGGTGTGCAGGGCTGTGGGTAGGGGGAGGCTCTCCATGGTTGTTCTGTAACATTAATTGATGTCTGCTCAGAATCATCCTCATGGCCTTGAGAGCTAGAAGCTAAACAGATACAGGTTTCCTTTGTCATGAATTGTATTAAGCAAAATAGAAGCAGGTTGTAGTTTTCTTGTGATTTCAGATGTTGGAATTTTAGAAAACTGCTGTTGGTTAGCAGTTATTTGAGAATAGAGCTGTCAGTGAATAATGCTGTCACTTATCAGTTAATGTCAGCTTCTGGTGTTTATTTGTGTTCTAAGTATTGCTGTCACCATTTCAAAGACACATAGATGAGATGCTTCCATCAGAAGTGTACTGGGGCACTTTTTAAAACCCAGACAGGAAGTAAACAGTGTTCTTTCTTAGTGCAGGAAGCACATTAGATGGGTAAAGCTGTTCTTTCAGACCAGGTCATGTAATACCTATCATTTAAAAACTGAATATTGAGTTAGTGCAATGTGCCAAGAAGAACTCTGTTTAGGTGTCAGTTTTGTCAGTGTAATTTACTTTCCAAATTATTATAGCTTTGTGTGTTAAGCTGAACATCAAATAACTGAGTGCTAAACAATAAGTCAGTATCCAGATTTTTAAAAACCACTGCTATTACAGGTTTATGCAGAGGGTGTCTAAAACATAGATGTGATCAAAGGCCACAAGATTCTCAGGCCAGAAATCTGTAGCTATGAATTTATATCCTTTGCTACATAATAAACATTAGTATTTAATAACTGCATCATGGATATTAAAGTTCTTGGTTAATTATATATTATAATACTGTTTCTACCTTTCCTGAAGCATTTAATGCCTCATTAAACCCATTCACATTATGTTCAAATAATTAAAATGAATCTATATCTGTTCTGCCTTTCACTGTCAGCTGGCATTTCAGAAGTCCATTTTTATTTTACTAGTTCTAGTACTCATTGGGTTGAGACTTAACTTTTGAGACTGTTTTGATTTTTTTAAACAGAAATCATCTATGTATCAGTGAGTAATCTTTTCTCAAACTGCTTTTTACCTACAAACTGGGAAAGCACAATGTAGGGTTTTTTCATCTGATACGTATGTAGCTGATAACAAAATTGTCTTTTTATTTGCAATAATGTTCATAAATGTTTTCACAAGTCATCTTTTGTGTGATACATAGTATTCCACAGAAAATATTTTGAAAATTCTTGGCATTAAAAAGCAAAAATATTTGAATGTATATTTTTAATGATGAAATATAGCATGCTCTGATGCTGGGTACATATTATTCTGTGTTGTACTTTACAGAATCAGCCTTATTGCTGATTGTGCAGATATTTACCAATCTCCTAATGTTAGGTGCATAAATAATCTTGTGGCACTTGGTTTTCCTCTTTAACGGGGTAAAGCTAAGCTAGAATGAGGGCTTTCAAATGCCAGTCCTGTGCTGTCAGTGTTTTCATATGCATTCCTTTCAGAAGTGACCCCTGCTTACCAGTCACCTTCTCCCAAGCCTTTCATTTGTCTTTAGAGTACTTCACCATGTAATACTATCACTATGTAAAATGGGGAAAAATAAGTACACATTGCATATAACTTGCATGTTTCAGGATCCAGTTATGTTTAATCAAACAAGGGAATTATTCATAAATCTGTAAAAAGCAGTTAGGGATTTTTTCATGCAATACCTCAGTCTCTCTATTTTCTTTCTAGCCAGCCAAAGGGATCTTCATGAGTGTATTTCTCATCGTTTTACCTCTGGAGTCGATGGCTCATGGGCTTTTTCATGAGCTGGGAAACTGCTTGGGAGGAACATGTGTTGGGTATGCTGTTGTGATTCCCACCAACTTTTGCAGGTATAGTTACCATGTATTTCAGCTTCAAAGTACTGTATGTGTACTCTTAGCTTGTAGTGACAATGCCTGCTCTTGCTTATATTTTTTAGTAATTAAATACATTTTTTAATAATAGTAGGCAAATGTTGTGGTTTTCCTTTCCCTCACCTTCCAAAAAGAATTAGTAACTCCAGCTCCACCTTTTTGTATGTCTTAAATTTGCTTTTAGAAAGTCAATGAATGCTTTACACACCAATTACATGTAGGAAGATTTCACAGTCTTTGTCCCCTGCAAAGGATTGGGACATTTGACTGGGTGCGGATACTTTATAATAAAGGAGATTTAATAAACCAAACAGATCTGTTCAGAACACTTTTAAATTCTATTAAATGAGATGGTGTGTACATTTAAAGGACATTGAAATTAGATTGTCATGTGGCCCACATGTGAGTTATTGGTACTGAGAATATACAGCTGATTTGTGTTCCCATATAAATGTTACCGTATGAGAAATGCTTAAGGATGAAGGGACTGAACAATTATTACTTGTCCATTTGTGTGTTTTTCTTAAAAGCTTTAAACTTCTGGATTCAGTGGATGGAGAAAACAATTAATGGGCAAAGAAACAGAAGGCAGTGTGCTGATCTTATATCATTGTATCTTAAGTAGTGTGAAATACTGTAAAAACAAATTTTCTGAGCTTCTGACCTACAGTCTTCAGCTATGCAGCCTTTTAGCAGAATCCATGTAGTCAATTATTGTTAGAGATTAACTAACCATTCTATGATTAAAAAGAATATTCCAAATTTACATTACAATAGAAATTAATTATTTTTGTTTCCATGGCAACAATTTAATTATTTCATTGTATTATATTGTTCTGGCTCTGGCAATTCCCTGTAATTCTGGGGTGAATGAGATACTCTCAGGTAGGAGTATGTTTAGGACCTGACAGAACTAAGTTTCCTCATTATCAAAGCTTGACTGTTTCAGTGATGGGCCCAGTCAGCAATTTCTGAGGCAAACAGTAATGATGAATTCAGATGAATTCACTACAACTGTAGTACTGGAACATTTGGAACATCCTGTCTGACCAACCTGATCTCCTTTTACGATCGGGTGACCCGCCTGGTGGATGAGGGGAAGGCTGTGGATGTGGTCTACCTGGACTTCAGCAAAGCCTTTGACACCGTCTCCCACAGCATTCTCCTGAAAAAGCTGTCAGCCCACAGCTTGGACAGGAGCACCCTGTGCTGGGTTAGGAACTGGCTGGAGGGCCGGGCCCAGAGAGTGGTGCTGAACGGGGCTGCATCCAGTTGGCGGCCAGTCACTAGTGGTGTCCCCCAGGGATCAGTGTTGGGCCCAGTTCTGTTTAATATCTTTATTGATGATTTAGATGAGGGGATTGGGTCCGTTACCAGCAAATTTACAGATGACACTAAGCTGGGGGGGAGTGTGGATCAGCTGGAAGGCAGGAGGGCTCTGCAGAGGGACCTGGACAGACTGGAGAGTTGGGCTGATTCCAACGGGATGAGGTTCAACACGGCCAAGTGCCGGGTCCTGCACTTTGGCCACAACAACCCCATGGGGAGCTCCAGGCTGGGCACAGAGTGGCTGGAGAGCAGCCAGACAGAGAGGGACCTGGGAGTCTGGATTGACAGGAAGCTGAACATGAGCCAGCAGTGTGCCCAGGTGGCCAAGAAGGCCAATGGCATCCTGGCCTGGATCAGGAACAGCGTGGCCAGCAGGTCCAAGGAGGTGATTCTGCCCCTGTACTCAGTGCTGGTGAGGCCACACCTCGAGTACTGTGTCCAGTTCTGGGCCCCTCAGTTCAGGAAGGATATTGAGGTCCTGGAGCAGGTCCAAAGGAGGGCAACCAGGCTGGTGAAGGGACTCGAGCACAGATCCTATGAGGAGAGGCTGAGGGAGCTGGGGCTGTTCAGCCTGAAGAAGAGGAGGCTCAGGGGAGACCTCATCACTCTCTACAACTCCCTGAAAGGAGGGTGTAGCCAGGTGGGGGTTGGTCTCTTTTCCCAGGCACCTCTCAGTAAGACAAGAGGGCACGGTCTTAAGTTGTGCCAGGGGAGGTTTAGGTTGATATTAGAAAGAATTTCTTCACTGAGAGGGTGATCAGGCATTGGAATGGGCTGCCCAGGGAGGTGGTGGATTCTCCATCCCTGGAGATATTTGAAAAGAGACTGGATGTGGCACTCAGTGCCATGGTCTGGTAACTGCAGTGGTAGTGGATCAAGGGTTGGACTTGATGATCTCTGAGGTCCCTTTCAACCCAACCAATTCTATGATTCTATGATTTAGCCTTCATGAAGGCACTGGGCAGGTGAGGAGGAGGTGTAAATTTACTTAGCTAGACCAGTAAAGAAGCCAGGTCACTTTACCCACAGATTTACAAACAAAATACATGAAGAATACGTACAGGCATGTACACATATATATAAAAAACAGAAGCCATATTTTGTATTAGTCGAGTAAGACCATCTCCTTATTTTGACCTCTTCATGTCGGCAATTGAGCATAAATTGGGACAGTTGGTCAGTCATGATCCTTATCTTTATCATTATTTTATTGGCTGAAGAGTGATGAATTAATTTCATTTACTGAAAAACAACCTGAAGAACACTCCCATAACTGGGTGCTTCACAAGATCAGCTCTCTTACTGTCATGATTGATGAATCATGTATGTAGATGCTATGACTTAAAAAGTGTATTTCTTCACCTCCTTCTTTCTCTCTCCTCTCTGTCCCACTCCCATTCCAGGAATAGCATGGGGTTGAGTAGGACTATGCTTTGAAGTGAGGAAGTGTGACAGAGGGAGGGGGAGATAGCAGTCCCTCACTCAAACACAGTATTTTAATTTATTTATAAACCATACATTTGAAGTAAATTTGACTTCAGAATAGTGCCACATCATAGCAGAAAAAATATGCACAGGGTGAAAAAATCTTGAATTGCTAGAGGGCCACTAAGCATGAAATAGTTGTAAATCCTAAACATAGATGTTTTTCTTTTCTCTAGTCCTGATGGCCAACCAACTCTTCTTCCACCTGAGCACGTACAAGAGTTAAATCTGAGGTCTACTGGCATGCTTAATGCCATCCAGAGATTTTTTGCATATCACATGATTGAGACGTATGGTTGTGATTACTCTACAAGTGGACTGACCTTTGATACCCTTCACTCCAAGATCAAATCTTTTCTCGAACTTCGGACAGCCGATGGACCCAGACATGATACCTACATTTTGTATTACAGTGGTCACTCACATGGCACTGGTGAATGGGCACTGGCAGGTAACTGTTTTGTTGGGCTTTTTTTATTAATAGTTTTGGTATTGATAAACTTCCAAATCAATTATTTCTTAAAAAAAATCATACTGTATTTGATGTTTTGGTGAAATTCATTGTCTGTTGGTCTAGAGTGGGAAAGAGCCACCAGTCTGGCCAACCTCGCATGTGGCAGGGGAGCTCAGGTCTCTGTACACTTGCTCAGGTAGCTGTAGCCTAAATTAAACTCAGTCTTCACTTTTAGACTAAGGGCCAAGCTAACTGTTACAAGAAAAAGAAAGTTTCTGTGCTAAAAGATGCAGTGTGTAAATGCAGTGGTGGTCAGCTTTCTCACACTTGCTTTCCAGCTGAAAAGCTGAAGGCTGTTTGAGTCTGTAATGGTACTACATGTTTTGATCTGTGATGTTTCATGACAGATGGAGCATTGGGTCATCAGCTCCAGTAATGTGTACCATCCTCTGACCTCTGGAGAGGATGAAGAGAGATGGCACAAATGAAATATAATGTTCAGATCTAACAGAAGAAGTAGTGCCTCACTGCCAGCTTATGCTGTGGCATGGCACAGCAGTAGCAACGTAGTCTTTGCTTTGTAATGACAACCTCAAAAGGACACTTACTGGATTTATGAGGTCACTAATGATGCTTCCCAGTTGTTGGAAGCTGAGATGTAGCACAGTAGTGTATAAAAGAAACTGTTAACTGGTCATGCATAAAGTATGAGCAGTGAAACGACCTGGGAGGTCGTGTTCTCTGAGTGAAGGCAAAGGCAAGATCTGGGCTAATGAGGCTTGTCTCTGTTGCTGAAACTGTCAGCTGAACTGCCTGTGAAACCTGCCAGAGAGACAGATGTGGCCAAACACAGATTTCTTACACAGCTTGGTGCCTTAATCTTGTGCTGACTGGTAAGCCCATGTGTTCCAGGTCAGTAGGGTTAGAAGCTGAGTATGTATTTCTGTGTGTATATGAAGGGTGAGATGGTTTTCTTAGGGCAGTTCTACTGTTTTGAAATCACCTGCACCCCTGTGTAGTTACACTAAAATAAAATTTACTTATAAGCCTTAAAACATGAACAAATAAATAAGTTTCTAGTGCTAATTGACACAGAAGACTTACCTTGAAGAGGGAAACTGCTTTTACACAAGTCTCTGCAGTAAATAACCACAGATCATGTACCAGTACAAGTTATTACTGTAGGGTTGTGTATTAAGATTTCTTTGGTACTAAATTTTCCAGGTTTGCGTTTGTTGTTGTTGTTGGGTTTTTTTGAGAAAATTGTAGCCCTGTAATTTGCTTGTACTTTAATTGAGATAGCATGCTCAAAGCTTTAACTCTGAGCTATTAATGTGAAGCACTATTTTGTCACCCCCTTACAGGCAGAAATGTGAGCCCTGAAATATGCAGCTTTTCTTTTTGAGATGAATCTGTGTGGTTAATTTCCTACTAACAAGATTTTAAACATTGCTACATATCAGCAATGAAAATCACTATGTAATTAAAATGCAATTATTTCAAATTCATGGTTTTCTACCTTTCTTCAAAAGGTCTTTTTTTTTTTTTTTTTAAAAAAAAAGGGCTGATGAGTTCAATTTAGCGTGCTTTTGTTGTCAGTCTGTATTGTACTCCATCCTGCCAACACCTAGCTGTCTAAGTTCTTCAAATCAATAGTCATTGTGGAGCCAGTGGAGATTTATTCACTTGTTTGCAAGGTGTTTTCCTTAGGCACTTGAGTAAGTAGTCTGCTTTTCAAAGCTGCCTAGATCTTGCAGTATCCATTACACTTAAGCAGAAGGACTCCCCGTTACAGGCAGCTTTGTTTAATTACAATCTGCTCTTTCAAAGCATTGCTGGAGCAAGAGCTGAGATGGAACATGAGAAGTTGGACAATCCAGTTGCAAGCATTTTCTGAGCTGATAGGAAATAAATACTGTGGGAAAATTCCTTTGAGATTTTTTTTTTCACTGAGGTGTAAATCCATAGTAATTTTAATTCTAATTTGCTTGATGATCTGAAGACAACTTTGTCTGTAGAGTGAATCTCTCAATTTCTGGTCATACAAATTTTTCAAGCCAAAGCAGTGGTTGTGCCTGTAGGTGTCTTTCTTTTTTTGCTTTGAAACTGTCAGCTGTGTTGAAACTATTTAGAAAGAAAGTCCTTTCCTTTCCTTGAAAGAGGAGTCTTTTTAAATATTAATAAGACCACATTAAAAATAGTAATTTTTTTCCTTAGATTATTAAGAATTCAATACAAAATAAACTCTGTTTTAGCTCTTTCAAGATTTCATCAACAGGCTGTAATTTATTTCACCCTATGAGGGAATTCTTTTTCTTCTTTTTTTCAAGCAAGTTAATGGCCTCATCTGCCACAGCAGATCAGGTGGAATCAGTTAATATCTCTCTGCAGACACAATACAAGAAAACTTCTGTCCAGGTTGCTAAAATAAGAGATTCTCAGAACCCCTGGTCAAAATTCTGCAGAGATTTCTGTTTCTTCCTGCTAATTGTAAACAAGTTTCCCTTCTTGCAGGAGGTGATGCTTTACGACTCGACACACTTCTGGAGTGGTGGAGAGAAAAGAATGGCACTTTCTGTTCTCGCCTCATCATCGTTTTAGACTGTGAGAACTCTCAGCCTTGGGTCAAAGAAGTAAGAAAAGTAGATGACCAATATGTTGCAGTGCAAGGAGCAGAGATGGCCAGAGTTGTAGACATTGAGGAAGCAGACCCTCCCCAGCTTGGTGATTTCACCAGGCAATGGGTTGAGTACAACTGTAACCCTGACAGCAACATCAGCTGGTCGGAGAAGGGACGTACAGTGAAAGCAGTGTATGGTGTGTCAAAACACTGGAGTGACTACACTTTGCATTTGCCAACGGGAAGTGATGTTGCCAAACACTGGATGATGTACTTCCCACGTATCACCTACCCATTAGTACATTTGGCAAACTGGTTTTGTGGTCTCAATCTGTTCTGGGTCTGTAAAGCGTGCTTTAGGTGCTTGAAAAGGTTGAAAATGAGTTGGTTTCTTCCCACAGTGCTGGACACAGGGCAGGGATTCAAACTTGTCAAATCCTAATTAGAAACCAAAGAGGAAATGAAGTGAGAGTTCTGGGAACTTTCTCACTTTACTGTACGTAAAACTTTTTATATGACTGTTTTTCTGAAAAAATTTTGCTACACTCACTTTATTGAGCTCTTTGAGCAGCTAAAGTATATGCAACAGTTAGAAACTGCAACCTTAAACAGAAAAGGGTAGGACTATGGTATTTGAGGTTTTTTACTGGTCTGTATGTACATATGTTAGAGACTTACTTAATACGACCATTCATTTTGGAGACAGTTTGCATGTTCATATGTGTTGCTGTAAGCAGCCTTCACTCAGATTCACCAGTTTGATGGACAACAGCCTCTGTGAATGTTATAGCATGCTTATTTGTCACTTATATCCACTGTAGGGTTCAAACACCAGGAATGAAGCTGATATTCCAATCAATATATATATATATATATATATATGTTCTTAAAATTATACAGTGGGGTTAAGAGTATAATAAAACAGCACTGAGCTAAAAAAATAGAATGGATAGCAGTTGTAGGCAAGTAGCTACCAAGAATCTTTTACTTGCTTCTTCAGCCCCTGCCTCAGTTCTCTACTGCCATGAGTGGAAATTTGCCACAGAAAACAAGGAAATCAGACAATCCTCTAAGGTTCTGATGCTGCTTGGACAGTGTTTTCTGGAGTGCAGTTTTAAAAACTTTTCAGTGTTACTTTAAAAATTCAATATCTTGCTGATAATCTTTATTTTATAGGAGTTTTTCTGTAAATATTCCCAGTAGTTAATTCATATATGGAATGAAAAGTGCACGGAGAGTTTTCCCTCCCCTGTTAGGACGGTTCTGTCTTCTCCAGGCTCTTACTAGTTTGTATGTTGAAAAACTACCCTGAAGAAAAAAAAGCAAAACCCAAGGAGTTTAACAAGGAAAATAATCCACAGATAAAAGATGGAAGTACAAGTGTGACCTTGCTTTTATGTTTATCTTAAGTTTTTGTTTTGGTTAAGACCTTAATTCTGTAAAATGCTGAGTACAGGATTAGACAAATGAGTTCATCTGTTAGAACCATGAACAAAGTTTGTCAGAAAGATTATTCCCCTAGGACAAGAGTGAATCCCGAATATTCCTCAGTTCTGTTCTCCCAGCCACAAGGTCTTAATCTTAATTCTTCCATTTACAGAGCTGGATGGGCCTCAGCCCTTCCTCTTCAGTCAGAGAAGCTGCATAGCTTTCTGATCTCATTTTTTCAAGTGCAGAAAACAAGGAGTGCAACAACTAAGCCCCTAAGACAGTAAACTTTGTGGTGCATTTTATGCATACACATGTGCAATCCAGGAGACTTCAAGTTTACTCTTTTTTTCAGTTTCCATCAGTATTTTAATAAAAATGTTAGGTATTAGCTGATACTTGTCTAAAATATAACAATTTTTTTTTCAATACATGAAAATAATTCAGGAGGCCTACAATTCTTTGCCATCAAGGGTTTTCCTAACTTTTTAGCCAGCTAAGTCAGAGAATCTGGTAACACTGATACCCCTTGGTAATTCTTGAAAATAAAATGTGTTGTGATATCTGCAGTAGTGAGAATAATTTGCACCCGCCAACTCCAAAATAGTGATTTGGTAGGATTTACAAGTGAAATATTTACAGAGGAAGACTCACTTGATCTCTGGTTTAACGTGAATTTTTCTGTGATTGTGCCTATTAGATTTGTTTTGGTTTTGCTTTCATATGCCAAAGGTCAGGCAGACAAATCCCTTCTGTCTGTTTAATAACCTCAGTCATCCTCTGGAGCCTGGGCTGGGTACATAAGCTCCTCATTCAAGCATATAAATTGGATACTTGAAGTTAACAAACATCTGTCAAGTTGCAGAAAAGCAGCACTGCTTCCCCCAAAGAAGTAATTTTCAGCCATTCCTGGTCAACAACCCTTGAGTATAGAGAAAAAAAGATTGCATAAAGGCAATAATTTGTTTTTTAGAATCATCCTTATTTTGACTGCCGTTTCAGTAAGTCCATGATGGAAGCATAAACTGTTCCAACTAGAGCACTAGAAATCTTTAACAAAAGGCACTGTAATAGTCCCTGATAGTCATGCTCTGAACATTGGAAAGTCAAGATGTTAGTCCTTTCTGTTTTGGAAAAGCTTTGAATGTCAACCACAACATGTACTGCTAATTATAATGGGTAAATCTTACTCTCCACCATTTTTATTGTTACATTTTTATGGACATCATCTTTATCTTTTTTTTTGTACATCAAAGGGAACAGGAAAAGTGCAGCAATGGGCCTAGCTCTGGGCAGAACACATGCAATGGTTGGTGCTGATCTTCTGCCTTTGTTCATTAAAGTGTTTCCAGCTTACTTACCACTCTGATAGATTCTCTCTAACATTGACTGGGTGATCTTTTGCAGGTTGCTGAAAGTTAGATAGAGTCCACTAAAAATACAGCAAAAAATACTATTTGCAGAATTAATCAAGTGTTTGCAGATTTGTTTCAGTTTTCTCAACAAAGAACTCTTGCTTTCTGAGTTTGAAATAGTTTTAGCATGAGCTAAGGTATCCCTACTTTTGATTTTATTGTTTTTTAAACAGCAAAGGGATGGTAAAGCTGCTGATTTAAATGAAAAATGTTTACAGACATTCAAAACTGTGAGGCCTTTTTGGACAAAGAGACTGTCTTTTTTGTTTCAAAACACAATAACACCCACGCTGTGGGTTGATAAGCCTCAGGAATCCAACTGTATTCATTTCCCAGTTAATACCAAGGTGTCCTACCTACCATGGCCCATGTTCCTGGGTGGAGGGGGAGATTTCCAGTCTCTGCCCAGCCCTGGGCACCTGCCTGAGGGACAACACTCCAGGAGCTCCTAATCCCAGTGAGGAGTTGCCCCTCTCCTCTTTCCTGTATGAAATACACAGGCAACACTTAAAAGAGGAATTTAAATCTAGTTCCAAAGAATTCTAGATATGCTATCAGTTAAATACAAAGTGTTTTCCTTTTCAGTAACATGTCTACAGATTGTCTGGGTGGAGAAAATCTGAACTGTTTTTTCTGAGGCTTGTCTCTGTACTGTATATTCATACACTTTGTTATAAAAGTTGCTATAAATTTATATCACAGCAGTAATTCTATGTTGACTTTGTTTCATTTACCTCCTGCATAGTATTAGCCTTGCTGAAACATGCAAATGCACTAAGTCCTACAAAATTAAATGTTTAAAAGGAATTTATGTTGAAAATTCATATTAGTATTTTTCTCTGAACAGGTATTAGGGGGAAAGAAGCCATTCTGCTTTATTTTTGCACTACCAGAGTTACATGTTTGCAGGTCCTTATGCTTTGCTTGCCCTGTGGTTGCCGTTGTCCAGCGTTCAGTTCAAGTTTTTCCCAGAAATGATTTCTTCCAATTTAATAAATTTTCCCTTTGTTTTGCAAAGACATAATTAATGCTATGCTACCTGTAAAGCACCTCTGTTGCCAGCAGTAGGCAGTATAACTGGGTTAAATTACTCATTTATAATTACCTTTTTGTGAGAGGATTTTTTACTGGACATACCAATTTTAGATGTGTAAATAGATTTTTTTTTTTGGTGTGTGTATTTGTGATATTGCTTAAATATATTTTGCTGGTTTGGATGCTCACTTCTATTTTGTGTTTTTGTTTATGTCCTGATCACTTCCAAAACCTTCGTGTTCTCTCTTGAATTATGTGGATTTTTTTCTGTACAGCTTGCTTCAGAGTATTTTTTTTTTAGCTGTCATCTGCAACAGCATTTACTGAAAATACTCCAAGGGTTAGTTGTAGTCTAATAATTTAATAGAAATGAGAAATATGAGCTTAAATTATTAGCACACCTTTACCTTGTAATTTTTAAATCACTTAGCAAACTAGTAAAGAGGTTTTTTATGCTTTAAGACATTATTTTATAGAGACTTAATTGAAGATTTCATTTACATAAATATTGTTACTCAGTGAAACTTGTCATTTCCAGTAAGGTCTGACTCTCAAGTTAATGAAGCATTCCTGGCTGAGTTATACCATGCCTGGGAGAATGAACCAGAAGGACACTGTGACAATCTAATACTTTTCAATTCAGTCCATTACTTTTGTGACTTCTTACTCAGTGTTTATTAGAGTTCTGGTCGGTCTCAGATGCAGAGGTAATCCTAGAGAGCAACACAGCTCCCCCTCAGTGCTGCCCTCCAGCCATTCTGTGTCTCTCTGATTGGAATCAGGCAACCCAAGGTACATCTGCATCCATGGCACAGGGCTTGGGGTTTTGGGGGTGGAGGGATTGTTCATTGACTTTTTTTGTGATACAGGACATAAAAGTCAGTGTAAATAGCCATATGAATGTTCAAACAGTGTTTCTGTGTTGGAAAGCAGGTGTAGCCTAAGGACAACTAGGGAAAAATATTTTATTTACAGTACTTCTGTAAATAAAATACCTTCTACCAGGGTAGAAGAATAAATTTTTAGAAAGCTTTTCAAATTCAGTTCTCCCTGAAAATTGTCCTGTTTCTGAAAAGCCATCTGCTTTTGAAACCATGCAGCTGTCAGTTAGGAAAGAAGCTGTAACAGACTCATGGGAAGGTACAGTATCCAGTTACATTTCAGTACTATGTGGGACAAGATACAGTGGTATTTTGGAAGGAAAACAATTCTGTTGATTTGGGGGTTTTTTACTATTAAAAAAAAGCCCACGACACTTTGCAGCAGAAAAAAAATTAAGAAAAAAAATTAAATGCTCCATTCATTTGGAGCAAGGCATAAAGACTTTGATCAGTGTTAGCCACTGATCACTCCAGCACTGCACTCAGCCAATCTCCATCAGCTCTTGAATACATTGCCCACCACCACTGTGAAGTAAAATACAAATCTGCTGGTTACCACTGTGTCAGAGTGTAGACCAGGAAGCTGGATCCAGCAAAGGCCCTCAGCAGGCTAGAGCTCACCTTTGGAGTGAGACCCAGCACAAGTCCTCACCCAACCAGACACACACCTTGGATTTTGTGAAGGGTTGGTCACCCTGCAGGGCAGCACTCAAGATGCTGAGTAGGAAGCTGCTCCCAACAGGTGCCTGCAGCATCCAGCTGCTTACAACTAATGACACAGAAATGTAAAGCTTTGCTTCTCGTCAGCACTGAGTTATTTTCTCTCTGTAGTGTTTATATAATCACTTCAAGGTGTATTGAAATATTCTGGGCTCTTGCCTCAGATACTGCTCTGCACTCTGGCTGAAGCTGATGTGGAGAAGTACAGCCAGCTCTGTTGGTTACAGACACTTCTATAGCTAACAGCTGCTCAGATAAATCTAGGTGAAGCTTACTTTGCCATCCCACAAATGCAAAGCCAGGATACTGTAAAGCAGTGTGTCAGGAGTATAAACAGACACTTTGCAAATTAAAGAGAAAAAACTCTGATTCAGAGATCGACAATAGCCAGAAGATAAACTTTCTGCAAAAAAACCCATTTGCTTTCTGAATTCTGTATAAGGCCCCTAGATACTGTGATACTGAAAACATTATAAATGCATAGGAGACCCATTAAGAGAGATAGGAAGGGGGAAAAAAAACTGACAGATGATTTGGTTTAAAGAGCTGAAAGCCCTGAAGATTTCTTCTGCCTTGCAAAAGAGTATATATAAAGATTTTTAGAGAAACGTTACTTTTCCAAGGAAAGAAAGGAAGAAAAAAAGGAAGAAGAAAAAAAAAAAAAAGCCAAGAAGAAAATGAGAAGAAATACTATCACGTGGGTCAGATCCAGTGCTCTGGCCAGGAGAATTGGATTCACAGACCTAGAACTAGAGTGAAGCTTCAGAGCTGATCCTAACAAACCATCAGCATAGACAGGCAAGTTTCCATTCTGGATTTATGTCCTCATACTATTTAATGTACCATTATGAAGACAGCTTCTAAAAAATTATGATTATTATGCTTTTAGTTCTATGCCTGAAATCAGATAATGCTGCACAGCTACAGCTGGCCAAGTAGTGGGGTTTTTACAGTATGGAGGCCATAATGGATGTCCCATACCCTCAGGTATGTTCCTACTGTGGTGTTTGTCCATGAAGCACTTGCTGCAGCACTGAAGAGGGTTCTCTCTCTTCTGAAATTGCAGATGAGGAAGATGGCTCAGACCACTGAAGCCAGGTCTCTGCTTAGGTTTCATTTTCACTCTGCAGTGAGGCTCCAGGTGCTTCTCTGGGTAAGGAAACATTGTACCTTCCCTGCTGAATTTGAAGCAGTCTTCTAATACCTAAAATGATTTGTGGAAATAGATTGTTAAAAGATCAAGCATATTCTGATAAGAGATTTGATGGATGCAGACAAAATACAGTGCTCAGGTTAAGGTACCTGAACTACAGAAGGTTGGAAAGTGGAACTGGAAAAAGAGCAAGAAGCTCTATTAAGGAAAAACATCCTGCTTGTCTTGCACCCAGGCTTACCACAGGATTGCTTGATTAAGGGTGAGAAGTCAACTATTTTGTAATGACACAGGTCTATAAAAACAGTAAAACTAAGAAGGTAACTACCAGGAAGGAGTGAGATGACTGACCTACAGCCTACCTAATCTACAAATGCAGTGTGTGCTGTGCCAGCACCCAGGAGATCTCCCCTGTCTGAGCAAGCCAGGACAGACTGGTTCCACCCATAGACAAGAGAGCATCAGCCTTTGGACTCACCCGCTCTTGGTACACAAAAATGTGTACATAAACACCAGAATTAGCTATTGTAGATTTGTAATACAGTCTTCATGCATCGTCTCCAGTTCTGTGTAAGCAATCTGTCCTGCCAGACTTCAGGCCAGCAAGTGTGGGGCTCCTGGTAATCATCTACTCCAAAGCTTCTAGTGCATACTACAAAACTGTATTATTTAGAGACAATTTCTGTGAAGGGACAAATACACCACAACCTTGACAAGCTAGTCGTTTTCTGGAATTCATTGCTAGAGGTGTCAGCTGTCCTGTGGCTCTTCTGAGGAAACAACAAAAATAATTGATGGGAGGTGGGAAATTGCTGTGCAGAACTGCACAATGAACTGTTGCCACTGGGAAGTTAGCAGCTCTTGCTTGCATGTGCCTTGGAGAGGTTTGTTGGTCATTGTGTGATGCTCGTTATCAGGCTGCAGCTGGAGTAACATTACTGTAGTTCAGTTTCTAATTCTTTCCCCAGCTCTTCACTAAATACCCTTAATAGAGAGTTAAGCTGCAAGTCCTGCCAGAGGATATTGCAGATGCTTACATGGATTAAAGAGCTCTAGGACAGACTCGTGATAGACAGTTGTACCATGGGCCCTGACTCACACATCCAGTAAGTCAAGTTCAGGACTTCTCTCATCTACAAACTGGTTGAGCTATTCTTATGGCTTATCCCATTTTTGGCCACTCTCACAAACATAGTGCCAGACAGGATGGGGATTTGAGCAGACTCCATGTGGCTGCTCCCATTTTATGTTCTCCTTCCCCCTAAAAAAAGCCTGCAGCCTTCCCTGTTCATCTCCTTGCAGAGCTTGAACTTTTAGCCATGATTAGAGAAGACCCCACAGTATGTGCTTTGAACAAGAGCTGCTTAGAGGGGGAAAGAGACTTCCATATTTAACTAAGTGCTTGGTCCACAACTTGCCAAGGAGATTGGAAACCCATCCTCAGTTGCTCCAGCTACTTTAAACAATATTTAAAGCTGTCTGGGTTTGTTTTCTGCCTTGGGAGAGTGTGATACTCTCGGAGTACAGCACATCAGCACATCTCCAACACAGCCCATCACACCATGTGAATTCCAACACTCCAGCCATGAGGACTGGAAGAGCTGCTCCACCAGAGACTGTTGTGTTACTGAGTCAGAGGTGCTGCTCTCACTGAGAAGCCTCCAGAAGTGAACTGTGACCACCCAGGCCATGGGGGAATAGCTGAAAATACCAGGTTTTGGGTAAATAGGAAAATTCCTGTCTCCTTGCCAAACAGCTGTGGATTTATTTTAGGGCAAGGGGGTGTCAGGTTCCAGAAGCAGCTTGTCCTTGTGTAAAACAAATCCCGTCCTGTACAGCCTTGTGGTGAGTATTTACTTACCACCCTTCATCTCAGGAAATCATGCATAAACGCAAGCACAGGAAGCTGCCTTTTAAATGTCAAAATATGCTTTAAAAGCTTCATNATTGTAGATTTGTAATACAGTCTTCATGCATCATCTCCAGTTCTGTGTAAGCAATTTGTCCTGCCAGACTTCAGGCCAGCAAGTGTGGGGCTCCTGGTAAATCATCTACTCCAAAGCTTCTAGTGCATACTACAAAACTGTATTATTTAGAGACAATTTCTGTGAAGGGACAAATACAGCACAACCTTGACAAGCTAGTCGTTTTCTGGAATTCGTTGCTAGAGGTGTCAGCTGTCCTGTGGCTCTTCTGAGGAAACAACAAAAATAATTGATGGGAGGTGGGAAATTGCTGTGCAGAACTGCACAATGAACTGTTGCCACTGGGAAGTTAGCAGCTCTTGCTTGCATGTGCCTTGGAGAGGTTTGTTGGTCATTGTGTGATGCTCGTTATCAGGCTGCAGCTGGAGTAACATTACTGTAGCTCAGTTTCTAATTCTTTCCCCAGCTCTTCACTAAATACCCTTAATAGAGAGTTAAGCTGCAAGTCCTGCCAGAGGATATTGCAGATTCTTATATGGATTAAAGAGATCTAGTACAGACTCATGATAGACAGTTGTACCATGGGCCCTGATTCACACATCCAGTAAGTCAAGTTCAGGACTTCTCTCATTTACAAACTGGTTGACCTATTCTTATGGCTCATCCCATTTTTGGCCACTCTCAGAAACATAGTGCCAGACAGGATGGGGATCCGAGCAGACTCCATGTGGCTGCTCCCATTTTATGTTCTCCTTCCCCCTAAAAAAAGCCTGCAGCCCTCCTGTCTACCCAGTGAGCAAAGCAGGAAACAGCCCCTGAGACCAGCATGGTGTCTACCAGGTGTCACCTCATGGCTGAAAGAACAGGAGGGAGTTAGCAGGTATCTGTTTGAAGATCCCAGGATCTTTGTGATCAGTCAATAAAATACCCCAGAACCATAAACTAGGTCCATATTAGATTGTAGGACAGAACCTGTGTGACCCAAAATGCCCACAGCTGTGTCAGTGTGCTGATTTGACTTGTGTTGTCAAAACTGGATTCCATAAGTACTCAAAAACACCGAGAGGAGAGAACTCATACCCTGTTCACCGTCTCTTCTAGCTACAGTCACTTCTCCTTTTACTTCTGGTGATTCTAGTATGGTTTCTGTTGTGTTTGCTATAGTTTTGATTTCTTCAGAATTTATGAGGCACTCAGCTTTAGACCACAAAAAGGAAATAAGCCAAAACTGGCCATAAAGCTGTCAGTTGACAGCTCACTTCAGCTCATCCGTATTTTGCTTTTCATTTATTTATGGGCTGTCTTTGCCACCACAGCAGTCCCTGGGTTGAGTGCCACAACTCACTCACAACTCCTATTCAAGCCATCAGGTGTGCCCCAAACCCCACTCAGATGAAGCCATGAAGAGAATGGTACCAGCCAGGGGCTCGTGAAGAACCCAAGAGATCCCAGGCAGTGAGCTGCACAGCTGCAGGTGGGTAAGCAGCTTGGGACTGGGAACTGTGACATCCATTCTGGAGTTAGTTAATTTCTGGAGTACTGTTTTACCATTAAAATGGTGGTTTTAAACCATACTGAGTCAAAAAGGAGAAGGCAAGAAGCCCAGTCAGCACTCCCGGCAGTAAGGCTGTTGGTTGGCTCCAAGGATATGGTCAGAGGAGGCTGCAGTGAACAAGTACAAGGTTCAGATCCTTGGAGGGATTTCAGGGCTTTGAGCTCATCTTCCCAGAGCACTGAGGGCTGAACTCTGCACTGGTGCCTACACTTGTCAGTGAAATGCTGGTGTCAGTTCTGCTTCTGTGTCCAGCTGGAAGCCTGCAGTCCACAGGAGGCCATGTAGCAAGCTACCCAGCTTGGGGTTACAAGCACCTTCCAGTCCATAAATTTCTTCCCTGTTCATCTCCTTGCAGAGCTTGAACTTTTAGCCATGATTAGAGAAGACCTCACAGCATGTGCTTTGAACAAGAGCTGCTTAGAGGGGGAAAGAGACTTCCATATTTAACTAAGTTCTTGGTCCACAACTTGCCAAGGAGATTGGAAACCCAGCCTCAGTTGCTCCAGCTACTTTAAACAATATTTAAAGCTGTCTGGGTTTGTTTTCTGCCTTGGGAGAGTGTGATACTCTCGGAGTACAGCACATCAGCACATCTCCAACACAGCCCATCACACCATGTGAATTCCAACACTCCAGCCATGAGGACTGGAAGAGCTGCTCCACCAGAGACTGTTGTGTTACTGAGTCAGAGGTGCTGCTCTCACTGAGAAGCCTCCAGAAGTGAACTGTGACCACCCAGGCCATGGGGGAATAGCTGAAAATACCAGGTTTTGGGTAAATAGGAAAATTCCTGTCTCCTTGCCAAACAGCTGTGGATTTATTTTAGGGCAAGGGGGTGTCAGGTTCCAGAAGCAGCTTGTCCTTGTGTAAAACAAATCCCGTCCTGTACAGCCTTGTGGTGAGTATTTACTTACCACCCTTCATCTCAGGAAATCATGCATAAACGCAAGCACAGGAAGCTGCCTTTTAAATGTCAAAATATGCTTTAAAAGCTTCATGTTGATTACATTTCTCCAAGCTGGAAAAATATCAACAGCCTCAAGAATCACATGCAAGAAGTTAAACAACTTTTTTTTTTCTTTCTTTCTTCCTTTCATAAACCACACTTCTCTGCAGTCAATATATTAAAGTGTTTTTCACCGGTGGCATTTTGCACATTGAGAAGAGCTCATAATTTTATTTTGAGTTGGCATTTGCATATTCAGTTAGTCAAATCCATTTCTTCTCATGATTAAGCATGCTATATAATTGATATTCTTCTTCCCTGTAATGTGACACAGCATGTGACTCAAACTTGCCTTCCTAAAGACATTCATGATTGCTAAAGCACAACACATGCAGGAAAGCATGTTGCATTCCTGAATACTCAGGCTGGTGGAAAAATAGCTGACGTGCTCCATAACTTAGTTTTCTTCAGAGGACTGGATGGCATCTTTGATCTGAGAGAGGAGTATTTGCAAGGAAATACCAAGCAAGCTCTTTCCACTTGAAAATGTATGAGTTAGAGGCGTGCTGAGGGAAGCGAGCTGATCATACTGGGAGAACATATCCTTCTTTTATAAGCAGGACACCAATCCCAAAGACTGTTTTAGGGTGGGGTTTCTTGTTTTGTTTTGCTTTTTGAGCACTGAATTCACTTCAGGAAACAAGCCAAACTTATACTTAGTGAATTGCTGCAAAAACACACAACCATCTCCTGGGGTTTTGGCCCATGCAGAGTAGGGGCAGTCAGGACAGAGCCCTGTGCTTCATCAAACATTTAGAGGAATCACATACCCAGCCACCATCTCCCTCTATTTAAAACTTCCTTCCACCTAGCCTAGAATTTTTAAACTTGTCCTAATTGAAAATTAAGCCCCTGGCAAGTATAAAATTTTAATATTAAGCCACCTGAGATGTTCACTGAAGAAGAAAAGGCTTTTAAGAAATTGAATTCAAGAAAAAGATAAACACTGAAGTAACCACTGGAGTAACTGCAAACCTCAGCAAACCAGGGCCCAGGTGCTGAACACAGGCTTAGGAGCAGGGAGCTGCTGCCATGCTGGGAGAGCACGAAGGCATTCTTCACATCCATATCTGTACAGGCCCTGAATGTCAGCTGTACATTTCTCCACTTCTTCATTTCTTATTCAGATCAATGTTTCTAATACTAAAACTATCCATAATTCAAGGTAATGTCATTATATTACAAGACAGCTTACTTTGCAAGTTCATTCCATGCCAAGAGCCAGGCAGCGGAGCCCCTAATTCTAAATAAAATGTGTTTATGCCAAATGTCTTTGCCAAAACCTTCTAATAAGCTGGCACCAAATAGCTTCAAGGGTACATCCTACTATGAGCATTGCTTTCCAGGCATTACTGATACCTTATGATGACTTTTTTTTCCTCATGTGGTTGTCAGTTTGTTCTTCTCTTCTGCAAGTAGTAAGCATGAGAATTTCCTCTCTCAGCCACCACACACATCTGAAAAGCAGGTCACTTCAGTGTATTTTACTTCAGCTCTCTCATGTCTGGAAATATTAAACATTACTATTAAACATTTATATAGTGAAGCAGTTCTGTCACTGATAGAGAAAGTGGCCAGTGCTGGAGTCTGAACCACAAATGTCAACAGTAAATCTCTCATTCATACCAGAGAGGAGAAAAACTTTATGTGGGATTCAATTGCATCAAAATTGCTTACATGAATTATCCTGAAGACTTTTCTTTTTGCCTGTGGAAAAGCTGAAGGCTTCCCTTACTGGCTCAGTGGGAGCTGAGGATATGAGAATATTTTAAGGCCTCTCTTGACAAAGGAGCATGTTCCTCTCAGGAGGAACAAAAAAAAAATCAGATCAAAGCACTGCCTTCTCTCTACTAATTTAGTCATCAGGAGCCAAATTATAAGCTAGTTTATTACAAATTCCCATTAGAGTATGGGAGAAGAAGAAGAAACCCTAAGAAGAAATTGAAAAAAATACAGAATTCCCAGTGTCTCTCCCCATTGCCCAGTATATCCCTGCAGTAGCAAAACATACTTCCTGAGTGCTTTAACATTACAGGTAGAGTACTTGTTACTCAGGAGTAGTTACATGCTTTAATCAATATGTTTTGTACTGTACTGCCATCCACAGGCACTGATAACTGAGTATAGCAAAACATTTTTTAAACAATTTACAATAATTTAAAAGGCAAACCACCCAGAAAAGAACATCTACCTTCTTACCTGAGAGCTTACTTACACAAGGGTCTAGTTAGCACCAACCTGTGGTTTTCAAAAGCTGCTAACACTTCTCCATGACCTCTCTCTTGCTGGTGTATCCTGTCATCTCCAGGTCATTAGCAAAGCATAGTGTGTCAGTGAGGCACTTCACAGCCCTGGTAAAAACCATACAGTATTATAGAGACACACTTGACAACCTGCTCCTTACAGCCTCCACTCTGCTTATCAACAAGATGCAGCTTCACCAACGTCTCCAGCAAATCATAGACAAGGAGCAGTGTCCAGCAACAAGTTTTCCTGGATGCCCTTGATGCAGTATAAAAAGGTTTCTGGGCTCAAGGAAGGGGAATTCAGTTCTTCAGGTGTGGGGTGACCTGATCAGACTGAAGAACCTCATCATGAGACAGATGACATCCCTAGGGATATGACAAAAAACTGGTAAAGCTGGGGAAGCAGCACGCCAATACCAGACTCTTCACCTCTGCAAAACCCAGGCACCAGCACCACCCAGAAACCTGCTGCTTCTGCTCACCAGCAACCAGAGAGGCCTGAGTAAGCTCTTTGCTGGCTGGTGAGAGGATTGTGCTCTGCTGCTGAAAGCACAGCTGCTGCAGGTAGGTCATGATGTATTTTCAATAGGGTGGAAGTGATTAAAGAATCCTGTGTACTCCTCTGCCTTTGCCAGTGGAGTCCCTTACTCCAAAGTGTGGTCCAGCACAGCAGTGTGTTTGTCAGCATTAATGCCCCTTGCTGTAAAGCATCTACTTCCTTCCAGAGCCATTGCAACAGGTAAAATTGATGGTCTTCTCTTTGGACAGCCACCTTATCATCTACTTCCCTGATCAACAAAGCCTTTTCCTGCATGGCCAGTGAACTAATGTCTACTTGCTGCAAGCTAAGGATGAAGTGTGAATTTGGGAAACTGAATGGCAAGTTGCTAGGCTGGAGACTTCCATTTAGCAAACTTTTAGTGCTAAGATGATACACTTCAAGACACACAGGTAGAAATTATGGGCAACTAGAAAGGTACTCTCTCCAGGAGAACATCATGCAGCTTCTGATAAAGTCTGTCAGAGCAGCATTCCTGCTATGACAAGAGGGGGCTGTTTTTAAAATATTCTTAATTTAAAAGAAATTCCAGTGAAGCTGTGGCTTTGATGTCTTCACACTTTGTGTAATTTTGAGTGGCTGGTGAGAAGTTTAAGACCTATTTTATGAACCTACCATAAAACACTGCCTATATTTCTCTAATGACATATAAGAAAAATTAAGCAATATGGCTGTTAGCTTGCAAGGAAATTTATACTCTTGTGATTTATTAAGTTTGTAACTGTGATGGTTTTTTTAAGCCCTGTTTAATATTATAAGAATGTTGCTAATAAAAGTCATGAATATTGCTGTGCAACTTAATGAGTATTGTAAAATATGAGGTCTGAACAATTAATGAAATGCAACATACAATTTCATGAAATCTGGGCATGTGCTGTCTTGGACTCTGTCCGACTTACAATATATTTCACTGAGATCTTAATTATTTTCTTTATACACTGGCATCTATATTTCATTCAAACATCTGGGAATCTTTTAAAAATGTTTTAGATATTTCATGCAAATTGCTGTCTATGAGAGCAGAACTGCTCTGGCTGGAAGTTGCTCTTTTCTATAACCTTTTTCAATTACTAAATGTAAAATATTTCTTCATTAAAAAAAAAAAGAAAAAATAATTAATTTCGCTGTGAAGAACTACACTAAAGAGGAGAGTTTGTAAACTTTAAAAAGTCATTAAATTTTGACACTTGCTATTACTAATGCTATTGCTAACTATTACATGAATTTGTCAATGTCCAAGAGACTACAAATTTACAACTCTACAGCCCACTTTGTTTCAGGTGTCTTGAGGACCAGGGTCTTGTGTGGATAGAGAGATCCTCAGTATGGCTGTCAAACCAAGGATTTGTGAAGAGGGAGGAAACTGTCCTTAATGTCACCAAAAGTTCAAGTTCCATTACTGTGGAAGGCAGGTAAAATAATATGAACTTGGATGACTTAAAAGATGCAGTCTCCCACACCCTTCAGTTAAGAGGTGGTTGCATCTTGCTTAGACTGGAGATAAAAAAATTATTTCCATGCCTTGTTTTCCTCAAGTATGACACCATCTGTCTCGAGTCCTCTCTGTGTATTCCTGTGATGTATGGCCAGTGTTGGGGTTTTTTTTGCTGTGGACCATGGATCAAGAAAAGCTGACTGGCAGCAGCAGTGGCTCCCATCACTTCAGTGGGAAAGGGAAAAAGAGCTTTCAGAGGACATTGACAGGAAAATTCTTAGAAAAACCATGAAAGAAATGTCACACTTTGAATGCCTGCAGGAAGGTAACAACAGTGCAGTGGGTTCCACTGGCAGACTGCACCTAGTATTGGAGAGCACAGATGTATTTGTTTAAGGAGGTAAATGGAAACTCAGCAAGACACAGGCAGATTGATTCCCTCACAAAATGCTGCTGGCATGTAAGGGTGTAGCTTGATGTAGTGGAGCAGATGAGAAGGGAGTGCTGCCTGAGAGTGTTACAGCTGTACCTTCAGTGTATCCTGCAGATAGGTACAAAGTGCATTCCCTGGTTATAATAGCCCCTGTAGGATTTCCATGTAGAATTGCCTTGTTAGGCAATTACATGCTCCATCACCATGACATAATTCTGCGAGTCATCTGTCATAAGTGTCATCTCAACAACCCAATGATAAAAATGGATCAAAATGCTTTAAATTATATCTCACCTCTAGACTGCTTCAGAAACTCACTTCACTGTAAAGTTTTACTACCCTAAATCTGGTATGTGGCACACTAAAATCACTGCCAAGGTAGACAGGTTGGTTGCTGATGCCAGAATCCTCTTGGACCTCTCTATCATCAGCTCTGTGAATCAAAAGCTGTCCTTACTTTAAAGGGCCTGGCTGTGTTGGCAGCTGAGAGAGGCTCACTGCAGGCTGCTCTCTGACTGAACACCAGCCAGCTTGTCAGAACCTGAACCCAAGAAAATTACTGCTGGAGGTCTGGGCTTTGCCCAGTTTCCTATGGGGATGACACATAATGACCCTGTGTGCACATGCATATGTTCCCAGTAACTTTTTAACACATTGATCAATATAAATGTCATTTCATATCAAGCTAGACAAGTTAAAGACATTAGATTCCTACAGGTTTCATTAAAGTATGCAGAGGAGGTGGAGAGGGACCTCCCGTAAGCATCCTTCTTGAATGAAAGGTTGAATTCAATTCAGGTGCTAGCTGTTGCACACAAAAGTGAATAGATCATGAGCGTCCTTATTGCCATAGTATAAATCACTTTGAGTGTCATTAAACATTTTAAATCTACAGGTGATTCATTTCCTTTGGTTTTTACTACTCATGAAACCTGCTGGGTTTTTTATTTTTGGCTCTTCTACAGTTTCTTTTCATCTTACTGTGTTAATAAAACAGGCCAGCCCAGACCCCTCCTGGTTCAGGTACCCCTTCAGGGATACTTCTCAAGCTCATCCTGGACCTTTCCTTCTTCCCTGCAGAGATCTGCCACTCACTGTCTGACAAAGAGCTGATGTACCAAAGCCATCTTCTGCTGACAATGATGCTAGGGATATGCAGCTAAAGATGCCCACAATTTTCTCCACAGCTGGATAAGGCAAAAAGACTACTTGGTCCTGGTGTGAGACACAAAGAAGGACTGCAATATGCTAAAAGCTTATCTTTGTCTGTACCACATCAACAAGCAGTGAACTTAAAGCACCTTCAAAACAAACTGAGGAAGAAACACTGTCTTGGCAATCAGTACATTCTAATTACTTTGCATTGTTAGTTGTTAGCTGCAGCTGCTTTCAGGAGCAGTAGATATGCTTAATGTGAAGTAAACACCTCTGTGAAGACACATCTTCAGTTTTGTACTTGTCATCCAAACTGTTGCATTTCCACAGGAAAATATCTATTTTTTTTTTAAACCTTCTTCCTCTATACATTTTCTTCAACTGTTTTGTAAAGTCATCAGCAAGACCCTGTTATGAGTTAATGGTATCCAGCGAAGTAACTCTACCAAAACCAAACAGGTGCCCTCAGATGAGGAATTTTCACCGAGTGGGTAACCCACTGTCCCAGTCCAAGCTCAGGAGAGCCCACACCAGACCCCCATAGCTCAGCAGCAGACCCCTGCCCTCTGCCCCCCCCCAGCTGGATGGCTGCTTTTGTCCTGAGCACCTGTAAGGGAAGCAGGAAGCTGGAGCCTGCCAGCATTATTCTTCACTGACAAAACAAAAAGTGGCTGGCAAAAGTTGAAGGTTGCCTTGTGGCGTCTCGTGTCCTTCTCATTTTGCTCCAGATGGAGACTGGGACAAGAAGATTGAGGTGATTAGAGGGTAAGTGGCTCTCCAAAACTCTAAGGTAGAGGCCTCACCTCTGGTCTTGCAGAAGGCCCTCAGGTTCTCAGGCTGGTGAGAGATGAACTCCTCAAAGATCCTGGTATACAACAGATCCTGGGAAGAGGCAACAGAAATACATGAACTTTACAAAAAAATGGATGGTGTTGCAGTTCAGTGTTCACAGGATGTTCCCACCAGACTCATTCTCAACTAACAACTTCAAGAGATCCCATTTAATTGGCCCTGGGGAGTCCTCCAGTCTCCCTAAAGAGAGAATTGAAATCTTCCTATAGGTCCCTCAGAGGTGTGCAAGTGCTTTGCTCTGGCTAGGATAAGTGCTAAGAACTAAGAACATTTGAGTTACAAATAGATCAGTGATTTGCACATCACATCTTTCCAAAAGATGTGACTTTCACTTGCTAGAAATCAAAAAGCCCTGTTTCATGAAATGGAAAATAATTTCAAGACTCCAGCCTGAATTTGAGTCACAAGTGCTATTCCAGGTCAGCACAGGACATGCCAGATTTCAGGGTAATCTTGAGGACACGTGTATAATTCAGGCTTCCAAAATAGCCAAACTTCATGTTTGAAGGGCATGTTAACTTCACTCTAGCAAAGTCAGCACCATAATATGAACCCCAGATGAAGCTGAAGGCTATAATTCGTGGATTCACAGAGATTACCTGGGAATTCCTGGTGTGGTGACTTCAGACTCTTGGAAAATCCTACTACGACTTCAGGTATGCCGATGCTCTCCGTGCAACAGCTGCTAAAATGTCAAAAAATCACAGAGATTACCAATAAACAGCAAAGTTCAGTCGCTGCAACACCCACACTGAGACTCCAATGCAAATGGAAAAAGCAGGGCCAAACCCAGGAACTTGACAATTCTCCTGCATTACAGTGGAAAACGGGATTCTAGTGACCAAAGCAATACATGCATTTCAAAGAAGCCTTCTTGCAAAGCTGGTACGGTGCATTCCCAACAATTCTGCTTGAGCTCAGTGTAGTCTGCAATTTCTTTTTGTTTAAAGGCTCAACAAATCACTCACAGACTTTTCTGGAGTATACAGCACTATCTATTGAAGCTGATAAGGTAAACAGTGCTGCTAGTAAGTCTTCAATACCTTGGATTAAAATGAGTTTTTAGTAACTTCACTGAGTCAAAAATGCTCCTGACCTCATTAGTAACAAAAGGTCTCTTAATTTCTTCCTCCTGTGATGCACTAAATAGGATTTTCCTATCCTCTTCTATCTATACTTTTCTTTTTTTTTCTTTTTTTTTTTTTTTTTTCCTTCCTGTCAGTAGCATCACTCCCACAACCTTCTAGAGATCTTTTCTCTAAGGACTCATGCACATGTGAGGCAGGCACGTCTTTTCTTAAGGCTAGAGCACCTAAGTTAAAACATAGATTTTGCACTGAAGACGAAATAAATATTGTCATCTGTACTCCTTTAAACACCTCTTTTCCATCACAAATATAATCAGTATTTTGTTAATAAAAAACAATTAGGTCTGGAATATCTCTGCAAACAAGGCCACAGGTCTTAGTGACTAAATTTAAAAATGCAAATACCATCAGTTTGACTTAAATTATGAAATTTTACCCTCTTATACTAGAAAAACTTAGCACAGATGTTGTGATACCCAAGACTTCTGATAGAGTTAGGTATTTCTCCTTTGACAGCAAATTTCAGGCTCAACCAAGTTGCTGGCATACAAATCCCTTCTTGGACCTAGGACACGTCAGAATTTCAGACTGTGGATTCTGCTGTAAAGCACCTGACACCAAGAGCTGCAGAATCACCTGTATGCTCATTATTTTTGCTTTACATTCTTGGGAAGATTCAGATGCCAGGTTTTTTTACTGAAACATATCTGAAACATATGTCATACACCAAGATGTATTTGATTCTGACAGAGTAACTTTGTCTTGTCTCAGACTTACCATTTGGGAATCTGATCCTTTTTAGAATCAAGGGGTAATGCCTGAGTTACAAAAACCTGACCAAAACAGTAGAGTGCAGCTCTTCCTGCACTACAGCTGGGTTTGGGAATACCCCAGTGCACATGGGCTTTCTAAATATTCCAGGAGCAGAGGGAGAATCCTTAGGGTACAAGGTTCATCACCTGAGTAAATCAATGGGAGGTCAGAGGGAATTTCTTTACAAGTCAAAGAGGGCATGCTGCAGGAGGGCATGGCTAAAATGCTTTTAGATTGGATCTTAGCTGACAAGATATGCATGTCTTGTAGCTAAATTCAGAGATGTCTTATGGCTTGGCAGGCCTGAACAGGTGAAAAGCCATTTTATCTGTACCAGAAGCTAATGATCCAGTGAACCAGAGCAGTAAAGCTGCCAGAAAAGGGGCATAAGTGCAAAGCTGCATAATCAGAAGTGGAGACCAAGACCAGCAGTTGGTGCAATGCCTCTGTCTAAAGCAATTTGCTGTGCTGACAAGGTTCAGTAATGTTGTGTTATGCAATTGCAGAAGACTATGCAGCTGGTCAAATGCTTCTTCCTGCCTGGACAGCTATTTATGGATTCCCAGACTGAAAGCTGGCATGCAGGCACGAGTTGGCCTGACAATTGTGTGGGCTTTGCTTTCATTAAAAAATGAGCCTAGTTTCACCTCAAGAGCTTTGGAAACTTCCAAGGCTAATAGATCTTCTGAACTTAGGCTTTGAACCAAACTCGGTAAGTTTTCTGGGCACTGCAGCTACCTAGCAATATTCAGTAGCTTTTCTTTAGATAACCATTGTTTTTTAAAATCTCCTAAACCTTGGCATTAATGTGTCATACCATTAAAGACAAAAAGGACTTCAATGGGAACTAAAAAAGCATTTTAAGAATATTTATAAGGTACAATGCTATGTTGCTATGGCAAGTTGTATTAAACCCTGAAATTCAAAAATAATATTAAAATAAACTCCCTGCACTACAAAGTTTTAGTGCGAGTTAGAAAAAGCAGCTAAATACTTGAGATGGATTGAGGTGATATGATAGGTCTGTTAATTTTTTGAAGTATTAACAAGGCATGAAAAACAACTATGACAAAACTCAATTTAACCTTTTTTCCTTTTGGTTTTTTTTTTTCCTTGTCTACTACAGGGTTGCCATCTAAGCAGAACTGGTTTCTAATCTGTGCATAAAAAACAGCAGGAGCTTTTTAATGCAGAGGAGAGACACTTGTAAGCAGAGCTGCAGAAGCCATTCCACCTGGAGCACAGGCATTAAGTGAGCTCTCCAGAGCAGGAGTAGGGAGAGCAAAGATAGAGGTCACTGCTCCTCAAGACCTGTAAAGAGTCACTGTCCCTGTGGGACCCAAAGCAGATACCAAATTAGCCACAGTCATTTCCTGAATTATTTGCACTGACCAAATTAAAATCAAATACTATGGTGCTACAATAATAGCTCTTTTTTAGCAAGCTTGAATAATCACTGAGCATATGGAAGGGTCACAAAAAGAAGACATCTTCTTTTTGATATGGCTTTAGTATAGCTGTTCTCTTTGCATTCCTTGTCCTCTGAAGGAACAGCAGATCACCTCCAGATTTTGCTGCATTATGGTCATAATTATGGCAGTTAAAACAAAGTATGTGCAACGAGGCTTGCATAAAAAATAAGTGACTGAGATGGTTTTCTTGTGTAGTGTTGTTGTAGATGGATGTGTTGTCACAGGAACTCTTAAGTGCAGAAATAATTTGTTTTTTTTCTCGTTAAATCTTTCATTCTGTACTGGAAAGGGAAGTTTGCAAGTATCTGCTGGTTTTGGATTTGTTGTTTTCTATTGGCAGCAATTCTAAACACTTTACAGGTGCCACACAGCTGATCTAAAATGAGTAAATATAATGTTCTAGTGCTTTGAATAGAATTAATCTAACGCTTTTAAGAAACTAGTTTTTCAAGACTTCTCCTCCTCAGCTTCCCCAGATTCAGGAAGGATAAACAACGCCCAGTGCCTCCTTGGGAAGCTTTGGCCAGCAGTGTCCGGGCTGGGTCCGCAGTTCTGTAACTCACCAGCACCTCCCAGAGGATGCTGCGGGCTGGCAGCTCTGCACCAGCCCAAATAGTCTTATCTGCCAGCCAACAGTCTCCTCTTAGGGGTGCAAATGTTGATACAGGTGTGAGTTATGATGTAAAGTATCTAATACATAGGAAGTCCTCAGCTGAAGGCCTCACACAAGGTAGAGTCACCTCGCCTTCAGTCACAGGCAGTGAACAAGCTCCTGGTGAAGCTGAGATCTTCCTGCATCAGGAAGACTGAAGGGCTGGAGAAGGCATTCAGCTCAGTTTGGAATCAGGAATATGAAAGCAGATATTTTATCTGTCTAAATAGATGGTGTTTTGAAATTATTTTCAAATAAGAAAGAGCTCTAGAAAGATGCATTTTATATTTAATGGGAACAAAACTTGTTGAAATCTCAGCGTTCTCAGAAATTCTCAGTTTTATCAACTGTAGTATCATTCACTCTGCAAACTGGGGTTGCAGTGCTGGAGTCTAACACATTCTTAGCCACATTCTCAACCTCATAGAGGCAGAGAAAATTGGGTCTTTCAGACTCGAGAAGAGAAAGCTTAGGGGAGACCTTATTATAATGTTCCAGTACTTAAAAAGGGCAGCTACAAAGAAGGTAGAGAGCTGTTCACAAGGAGTCCCATGGACGAGACAAGGAGAAATGGGCACAAGCTGCTCCTGGGGAGTTTGCATTTGAATACAAGAGGAAAAATTTCCACTATCAGGACAGTCAGACATTGCAATGGCTCCCGGGGGAAGGGGTGGATTCCCCCAGTTTGGAAAGTTTGAAGTCTCAGCTTGACAGGGTGCTGAGACTTCTCATACAAACTGTACCACTATAAGGGTTGGCCCAGATGATCCTTGAGGTGCCTTCCAAGCTGACATTCAGTGATTCCATGATTACAGCAGTGCTCTCCATTCCAGGGACTGGCAGAAGAGAGTGCTGAGCTACAGCTCCATGACACCATAACATGCTGGTAGCTTTCATCTAAAGGATATCACCTCTTTTCAGGAAATCTGATTCAGTCTCTGTTGGATTAAAAATGAAAGACTTTTCTGGCTTAAGTATCAGGTAGATGTGGTCTCTGCTGTATACAGAACCATCACTGCCACTGTGTAAGTAAAAGAAGCACCAATGGAATTATTAGGCTTTCCCTTTTTGTAAGTGGGAATGTAATAGATTTCCAGTCCTGGGGAGGAACAGATTCCAACTCTCTGAGCAAAAGTGTTTCTGAATAAAACATAGGAAATATTCTTTTAAAAAATCAAATGCAGAGAATATGCAGCATCTCTCATTTTGCCTCAGACCAATGTCAGAGAAGTCTTCATTGGTCTACAGAATGTTTCAAATAATAAAATAATTAAGAGATATTACTTACACCTATAAAGATTCATATTCTTACATCCTTGGCCTATCACAGCTATAGTAACACTAGGTAGCCCACTCTTTATGAAATACACCATTTTCTTTAAATATTACAGTTGTAGAATCAGAAATACAAAGGGAGCTTGTTTGAATTGAGATTGTGCTTTAAGAGCTGGAAAGAAAAAGCCTGAACATGGAGAGTAATAGATGTTCTGACATCTCCCTGGGGTGGCTGTGGGAGGGAGCCTGTGGAGCTTTAGAACAGATGCAACAGAATCTCATCTGCATTTCAGAGCTGCAGATTGCAGCTGCAGAGAGGTTGCACTGAGCAAGAGTTGCTTCATTACGGGTCTTCACTGGAAAAAGAGAAGAGTTTTTGTTCAGGAAAGGTTATAAAGCCCATAGAAAAAGTACCTGGAACATATTTAGGAGAGCTGGTAAAACTCAGAGATTCAAGAGTTTTGAACTAATTAAATTTCAGGTGGGTTTTTTTGGTTTTTTGTTTTTTGGTAACACTGTTGTTCCAAATGCTATTGGGTAAGCAAATATGGACTGCTTCTTACATTGATAATTATCCCTACTCACTAGTTCTGTAATAACAGTTCTTGCCTAAAGAACAAGATGAAGCAATAGGAGAACACTCCTCTTTTTCCAAACTACTTTTGTTTTTTGAAACCAACCAGTATCAGGCAACATCCCTGCTCACACTACCAGGGAGTCTGGAGAAGCCACACACACTACTGCAAACCTAAATTGTTGTGACTGATGTTTATGTCTCATCAGCCCCACAGATGTGACAGGATAATTCTGCCTGAGTTGTTTACTCTCAGCACTCTGAATCATATAAGGTGTCAATTATACTGAAGTTAATGAGAAAATATTTAATTTACTAACTGCAGGATCATACAATGAATCAGCCCCTGAAGAAACAGGATTAGTTAAAAAACAACAAACAATAATTGCCTGCATTTAAAAAAAAAACAAACAACCAACACTTTAACAATATAAAATCTAGCTCAGTCTTATTTTTCACATACAAGTCAGATTATTTAAATTCATGAATAATGGATATATCCCTTCTATGATGTCTTTTAGCTTTCTATTGTATGAAAAGACAAGCATTATGCAGATACAGCATCTTATAAAAACAATCTCTTGTCAAATAGGCATAGTTTTCTATTTTTCTGTTGCTAATATAATTGACAAAATACTTGATACTACTGATTAGGCTTTTTCTTGTAAACCACTTATTTTATGGGCTCAAACAGCTGTGATTTTGCCTCTATGAATTTGTGATTTTATTGTAAAGTTGTAACCATGCTGTGAAAGAGCAATAGCAAAGTCTTAGGCATAATATCCTACCAGCTGGTAAACAGCATTTGATGGCAATAAAGGTATAATTCAATCAGCATTGGTACATCTGTAAAAAAGGGATAAGTTTAATATTATTCTCCCCTCCTCCTCCTCCTCTTCCTGATCATCCTCAAGTAGTTGAACCCATATGAAATGAACAGAGATTTAATTTGCAGCTCTGAATGTAGATGTTCTTGATTTATATATAAACTCTTCAGAGACCTGCAAACATCTGTCACTATTAACAATTCCAGGTCTCACCCTGGGACACCTTAAGTCAATTCAGCTCTCTTCAAAAATTTCTTTTAGGATCCCTCCTATTTGCTATAAAATTAGACTGCAGGCTTATTCAAACCTAGTGGCTCAAAGATTAGAGAAAACAAGATTAGAGAAAACAAGATTACAGTTAAGGCATAAGTTTGTTCATTTCTACATTACACCCTTCCTGCAGGTGAAACCTAGCAAAGTTCCACAGCAATAAAACAATTACAACAAAGTGGCAAATTCTAGCTAAAGATGTTGCTTCCAAACACTTATTACAAAGTTATTTGCCGCTAAAGTACTTCAAACTTTTCAAGTATCTCACCAGATTGATTCTATATTGTTACAGGCATTGAATGAAAACACAGTTCTGAAAAATATCACTTTGGGTTCAACAAGATATTTGGGCTCAAGTCAAAAGAAACTTCATTAAGTTGAATAAGAAGGGCAAAATACAGCATGTAAGGCAGAAAGCTCAGATTTGTGCCACCTGCTTTGAGCAGAAAAAGGAGAACAGGACAGGAGAGGGCTCTTGAGGCAGAGGACACATGGACTAAAAGGACAGGTTGAGGGGAAAAGTACGATTTAGACTGACAAGGAGAGGAAAGCTAAGAGGAACCTGCTGCAGCCTACAAGAACTGACTGAAAGGGAGTTACAAAAATGATCTTCAGACAATGGCCCCAAGCTGGAGTTCAGACTGGGCACTAGGAAAAACTTATTTACCAGGAAGATACTGAACCTTGGAACAGATTATCCAGAAAGGCCATACAAACTCCATCCCTGGAGATTTTCAGGACAGATAGGCAAAGTTACAGCAGATTTGACTTAGATTCAACAACAGTTTGCTACAAGTGGGATGCTGCAGTAGACAACTTACGAAGATGAATTCCAAAGAATATTTCTGTGATTCCATGTGAAGAACTGAAAACGTGCATGGAGTCTTAGACATGCTTGCCTGTGGAGAAAGAACATGTCCCTGTATTTTTTTTTAATTAAAGTAAATTAACTGCAGTTTGAGTAACATAGCAAATTGTAATTAAACCATTGCCATCTTCTAAGATATCTTTCAGTTTTGTCAGCTGCACAAAAATGAAGTTATTTCAGCAGGGAGCAAGTTGAGATCTAAGAATTGCAACCAGGGGCAAGCACCTTTGAGAAATGGAATTTGGACCTTATTCCTCTTCTCTGTATTCCTCCAAAAGCCTTTGCAGCTTCTTTGAAATTATTTCTGAGGTGCTTCATTTTACCTGCTCCATTTGGCACCTGTGCTCTTAACAAGAACTGGGAAAGTTAAGGACTGCAACAGGATTTGCCAGTGCAGTTTCTGAACTCTGCAGTACCTCTGCTGAAAAAGATGGGTTGAAGACACAAGGGAGAATATGTTTTTGCTTTTAGCTATTTTGTAAACACAAAAAATACTAAATTGGAATACACTAAACAGAAAAGATTCACAGGATGTGTTTCATACAAATGATGCTCCAGTTAGCTGCCAGGTTTTTCACTAGAGTTAAAAAGTTGCAGGATCATCCTCATTTGGTTTCCTTTTCTTCAGCTTTACACCATGGCTGGAAGAGGTATGGAAGATGAATAATAAGCTTAAAATCAAGAAGTTCTTTCCAGTTTCTGGTGTCAAAAGTATTTTTCAAAAGCACATAGCTCACAATTGTTGGTGATGATAACCAAAATCTGTCTCTACTGACTGAAGCACCTGCACCAACCTTTTGCCATCATTTGTCTGGCTTAAGATCTGTCTGTTTTTTTCTTTATTGATGAAGCAATGCAGTCTTGTCCCTGCACACATATGTATGTGCATGTATGTGTACTGATCAGCAAAATCTAACTAATCACCATTTACCTCACTGATCTGGAACCAAAGTTTGCAGAATAAGTGGCACTCTTTTTGATTTTTTTTTTTTTTTTTTCTTCTTGGAGCTAAAGGCTTCCTTCACTCCTGGCCATTCCAAAGCAGTCTTGGTGATTCACAGAATCCTCTCTGATAACTCACCTTCTGAAGAACATATGACAAACCCATTCAATGCTTGAACATATTTGTACTAGAACAACCATTTAGGAATTACATTAAATTTGAGCTTCTCTTGTATTTTTTTTCATACAATTTTGTCTGCTTCTGTGTTGTACTAAATTGGGATATATTTTTTATTCTAGTTTTTCCAAAACATGTTTTTTGTGATGTAAATTTCATCTGCATTTTATTTTACACCCTTATTCTGGTTGAGCTCAAAGTACAGTGACAATCGGCATGCTAGGGTTGCATCAACAGCTTGATTTACCATTAGCCCAGGAATGCTCTGGAAGTACAGGATCAGTTCCAGCACAGGTACATTGAATTTTGTCTGAGTTCCCAACAATTATCTCTATTATCTACAAAGCTGTCTTGTGGTCTGAAAAGACTGGCATGAATTAGAATGGCCCAAAGTTTAATTTTCTTTCACATTTAATGCTGGCAAAAGGTGGAGGAAACCTTAGGAAAGGAATTGCGTAAAAGTGTTTATTACAACGCTGATGTTCCCATCCTTTGGAAAAGCAAATTTTCATAAGGCTGTTTTAGCCTCATGAAAATAAAAATCTCATTTTACCTCCACATTAGTGCTTAGATAAATAAAACAAATTACAGAGAAACACCAATCAAAAATGAGCTTGCATTTGCACTTCAATTAATTTTAAAATCTTCCCGTGTTATTTCACTGTTCTGCCTACACATGCAAATATACCCTGTATAAAAAAAATATAATTAAATTAAAAATCTCTTTTGAACCTTCCCTGCAGGTATAGTACTTCTTCTTTTTGCCTCTAGCTAAAAAATGTCTTACTACTCTTTCACTGTTTTTATTCAGTTCAATCAATTTGACATGTTCATGGAAATAAAAGTCTTTCTCAGCAATTCAACTTACTAAGAATCTCTAACCCGACTCATCAGCAACCCAGTATCACTGGTAAGTATTGCTGAAAAGCATTTATTTGGGTATTTTTAGCAATAAAAAAAATTAACTTAGATTTAAAAAGCCATAATATGGTCGTTTGTCTGCAGTTATTTTATTTGTTGTATATAGGTATTATATTTGACAGATTCATCAGCAAATGCAATCTAATTACCTGTCTTCAAACTCCACCATGCTACACCATTCCTTACCTGTCCATTCTTTTCATAGTGTCAACTAAAACCAATGAAAAACCACCCCACACTGTGAGTAGGGACTAAGTAGAACTCTGCTTTATGTTCCATAAAAATACTGTGTATTTCTGTATTTCCAAAGAAAGGCTTCTCAACAAAACAAGAGAACAAAACATTCTAGAGGAAGAGAGATTGCCTTTGGGATAGATTTTCAGTCAACAAGAATAGATACATGATTACCCAGTTCCTTCATGTCTCCACATCTGATACCCTCCTTGAAATGCAGAATTGTCTGGATATCCAGTTGGGGTACCCCACCTAAAAGCCTGCAAGTTTTCTGTGTGTGGAAGTGATCCAGTTGCATGCTCTTTCCTGAATGCTGCACTGAAAGAAAGTGGGCTTTTTCAAAAAAATAAGACTATTTCAATATTTTCGGAGAGAAGGTTTTATGGGTCAGAAACATGCTGTTTAAAAAAGCATGTAATAAAGTCCTTAATGCATTCAGAACAACCTGTATTTAAATAACTTTTTACTGATAGAGCTGAGAACATAAACACACTGACATGTATGGGAAATGGTGATGACTGTAAATACAATGTTATTTTATTCCAGCATAGTTGTCAGTCTCCCTTCTAACCACTCCTGGAGGCCTGACCCCACTGCCAGAGCAAGCAAAGAGAGGATCTCTGTAAAATAAAGGCAGTCAAAACAGAAAAGCTAATAGTGAAAATACAGGATTGCTGATATAGAGACACTTAACAGTTTAAGGGGAAAAGAAAAACAACATATGACAGTATAAAAAAAAATCAGGAAGAAAAAAACAAGGAATCAGAGGATGACAACTCAGGATTTGTTCTAAGGATGAGCAGAAGCCAACCCTCCCCCCCTTGGCTGACAAAAACAAATGCTCTTCAGGTGTCTCATTGGGGTGGGGAGTATGCAAAGGCTCAGCTGGGTAGCTTAGTAATCAACAAGAGTACTGTAGATATTTTTCCATACCAAACCCCATAACTAAATCATTAGATTCTGACTGGCTGGGTATTTTTCCAGCTGCAGCCAAAAATGCATCTGAGGTAGCTACAACATAACTACTGAGGTGATACCTTGCAGATCATAAAGAGCATGCCTTTCCTGACAATATGCATTTCCCCTGAAGTTGAATGTTAATTCAAATGCCTCCAATCTGCTATTTGTTTAATGTGGCACTGCATATTATCCCCTGTTGTGTCTATCATAATTCAATACTTGTAAAAATCAAATAGTTGAGGCCGGTGAGTAAAATTAATTTTAGTTATAGCTGAAAAAGAAGAGAGCATTCGTTGCAGGGTTACTTGATTCCCATCACTACTAAATGAGAAAGTGCATGAGCATCCTCTTTAGAACACACACAGAAAACAGCTTAGAGATAACTCCCTCTCAGTATGAGGAACTTTACCTCAGAGCCAAAGAATTTGGTTTCCTTTTGAAAGCCATCAGCACTGATGAGGTTTGCACTGATGTCAGTGCAGAACTGAGCAAGAAGTGGTCTGAGATGACTAACGGATTTAGATTGAATTAGCCATTTAGATGGAATTCAGTTGCTTTGCTGCCCATTATTAAATCGTGGGAGCTCTAACAGAGGACCTGTGTAACTGCTTCCCACGTCAGAATGCCTCTAGGCTTACCCTAGCAGGCATTCTGTGGCACTGAAACCTTGTAAGACAAGGTAGAGGAACGAAAATACTTGGTTTCATCTGTCTCTACAGCCAGACAAAGCCAGGGAACAGTTAATCAAACTGTCTGAGGCTTGACCTTCTAACAGTAATATATAAGTAAGATACAAAAGGTATTTGTGCAACGTGAAGCTGCCTCCAAGCCTTGAATTCAAAGGGAATCGGAGACTCTTTTATAAGTTTGTAAAGATCCAGCAGTCACTGGGTGAACATGCTATCTGCAGTTTCAAATTCAAGGAAGAGGAGAGCACTGTCTGAGGTTCTATGCCAATAAATAATGACCACATTGTAGTTTATGATGTAGCTTATAATGACCGCTGTAGTTTAGACTTTATATTTCCAAGTTTATATAAAAGTTTAGACTTTTATATTTCCAAGTTGCAGAACTCTCACATTTTATTAATAGTACAAAACATTTGTGCCATAACAATTGGAAGAATCTAATGGTAAATCACAAGATCAATCCCTAAGTAACAGAGATGATTATCATATTGCTACAGCTAAACTGTAAAAGAGGAATATTCCAGGTTTTGTCATTTACTGTAAGATGTTTTGCAAGATACCGTATGAACTGTATGTTATTGATGGGGTTTTTTCCCCAAAAAAGTGATATTTGTGTTACTGTTTGTTTATTTTTTTCAGAGGAGCAGTATTTATACTCTTCTCAAATATAGGGAGAGAAACAAGTATATTTGTTTGGATCAACATTAAAACCACAGAACACTCATTCTGAATTAACCTTTACTTTAATTGTTCACAATCTTGCCATACTTTTTAGACAAAATGCTATCCTTAACAACTCATATCATGCACCAGGTAAAAATCAGTATCAAATCCATCCACCATATACAAAATGTTAGGATAGAGCTAAAACAACATAGGAATATTCATGCCTAAAATTTTTCATGAAGAAAAATTCATATGCATTACTTCAGGAGATTGTATTTTATATATGAGGAATGTTGCAACATGTTACTGTGGTGATCAAAATTCAGACCTAAGAACAACTCTGAACAATAAAGGGTAACAGCTGAAGTACAGAGCTTCCCTTCAGGACAAAAAGTATCTGTCTGTACCAAGTGATCGTTTTACTAAGAAGTAATTTTACCTATGTAAAAGTACTGTCAAATATACAGAAAGACATGCTAACTCAACCTCACTGTGGCTATATATTAAAAAAATATATATCCACAAAACAAAACTAGGTTTACCTAATTCTGTTCTCAATAAACAAGTGCTAGAATTTCAATTGCAGTGGGATATGACTACAGTTAAGAGCAAGATAGCAGCATATGCAGTTTTATTGTAAACATTCACTTTACTGAACAGAAATTCTCCAGCTTAAACAGAACAGATTCCAAGACTTTTCCCAAGACACAAAACAGGTTTCTTTACCTAGCTTTATAAAATTACTTTTTATCAGTCTTTGACATACAGAATAGACCAACAGATTCTTAAACCCTTGCTAGTATAACATCCTGGCCTGGCTTTTTATCACAACATAATTCCTATAGGAGATCAGAAATATTCATTGTTCCATTTTGCAGCCTCATTTATGGCCTTTTAACACAACAGGGAAGTTACAAGTGTTACTGTCGCTCATTCCCTTACTGAATTTCTATTTAAAGGTACCAATTAAGCAGCTTTTAGTCAAAGAGTGTGCTTATTCTCAAATAAATAATGCATTTTACCCAGCCACCTATCTGTACAAAACCAGCCCTCTGAACCAGGGCACAGCAGCTCAAAAACTGAAAGACCAGTTCTGATCTCTTACAAGAAATGAAAATGCTCTCAACCTTATTTCATCACCCACTACAGTTGTTTATCCGATGGCCTAAGTACCAGCAAGGGACTGGTACTTTTCAAAAAGCTTTGAAAAAATAGAAGGGCATAAAGCTGAAGTTAGTTAAAGACTACTACTAATCTCAAAGGTGACATTACTCTTTTTCAGGGAGAGAAGTTTTGAGAAGTTAGTATGTCAGCTCAGCAGCAATTAATAGAATATTCATTTCCACTTGAGTTAATGATAGTTATATAGAGCTAGGTTTCTACGCCTTCAGTTCTCTGCTTTATTGTTAACATATACTTGCTCTCAGAATGCATTTTAGATAACCACTTTCATTAAATGGTCTGCTTATAAGAACTGTTAAAAAAAATTATTTATTCATGTAGTTAAAAAAAAAGAGTAATTATCAGTAAACTAGCTTGAGGGTTTCCTGAGGGATTTATCAAATTTTCATTTGTTATGTTTCATAGAGATGCAAATTTAATTTCTCACTTGCAAAAATACCTGCGATATTAGAACATTCTCCCATGCTGAGTAATCTGCATCTAATATAAACCAAATGGAATAGACATAGGGGAGCTTTTGAAAATGCAAAAGAAGAGAGAGAATGAAATAAAGATAGATCCTCATTTATTTCAAAATGTGCTTTCTTTACTGATTCTCAGATATGTCAGGAGGTGATCAAGACAACGTAGGTTTGATATTTTACCTATCAAGCATTTTACTCTGTGAACTGAAACATTTTCTAGAACTGTTCCACTGATGCTATATTATTACTATGTGTACACAGACACTGCTCAGAAACCATAGATCTTTATATAACACCTAATAGCTTTAATTTCAACCTTAATGCTAATTTTCCATCTACCCAAAACACCTTTTTCTCCTTAAAACCAAAATACCATTTTCAGTCATTTCAGTCATGCTGTCAAAAATAAAAGACACCCTCATTTCTTTGGCAGTTGCAGTTTCTTTCCATCCTACATTTTCATTCCATCCCACATTCTTCCAGTCAACACTGAAACAACTTCAACTTCAGAAAATACTGTGTGCCACAGTGGAGGGTAGTATCAGAATGACAGTTCTTTTGCAGCTGTCACATATTTTTTGTTCCCTTGTCTTCTCCCTAGGGAGAACTCTATGTGCTGATGAGCATTTTGCTTTGGTAAGGCTGGTGGGGTTTTTTTCTTAACAAAGCACTAATGGTTACTGCAGGAAGGATATGGAATTGTAACTGAAAGGTGATCTAGAAACAAAGCTTAAACACTCCACCATATGAGGAGATTAGATCAAATCAAAACTCAACAACAAAAAAGTATTTGTCTGTTGTCCATATTTCAGGTCCAGTTTCAGTATAAATGGTGGCTTAGAAAAGATGTTCAAGCATTTAAACTAAACCATATTTGACCTAATATCTTTTTTGGTTTGGGTTGGGTTTTGTTGGTTTTTTTGTTTGGTTGGCTGGTTGGTTTTGTTTTGGGGGTTTTTGGTATTGTTTTGTTGTGTGGCTTTTGGGGGGTTTTGGGTTTTGTTTTTTTTTATCACAGCATGAGAAGCAAAACAAACTAAAATTTCTATAGCTTTTCATGGTCTTCAGGTTTATTCTGAGGGCTGTAGGCTTCCTCTTGCCATAAGATTGTTTATAATAGCTCCATTTATGATTAAACCACTGATAGGAGAAAGATTGAGCTTGAGGCTACAGTCTAAATCACTGCTTTACAGTACTCAGCACAGGAGCTCTGATACAGTATCTATCCTGTAAACCAAAGTGTAACAGCAGTCTCAGTGTGCTTCATCCTGAGGGTAAGGATGATTTTACAGCACCTTTCTCATGTGCAAACCGAAGCAATAAAGATGTCTTTGAAGAAGGCAGGAGCATCAAAGGGCATCTTCAAGCAGGTTCTTTTTAGTGCATGAATAGGAGTTAGGAGAGCCAGATGTGGTCAAAAACAGTGCACATCTGGACAGTGTGGACCAAGAACATAGTGCCACGTTTTTGACAGCAACCTAAACAGTAATATCCCAGACCTATTCTGGATGCTTTGCATTTTATGCAATCCTTTATTCATTTCTTACTCCAACTGCTCTGGCAGTTATCCTGCTTGCTCTGTGACTCTGCCACTATAAATCTACGTTAGTAAGCCCATTTCCTACATGGCGTTTTCATTCAAAGTAAGTCTGCACCACAAACTTTTTAAACTATATACACATACCCCTCTGGGTTCCTCCAGTACTGGAAAAAACATAAACTGTGCAACCCAGAGCTCAGTCTAGGCTGGTGATGCAAAATTATATCAATCTTCTGAGCCCATATTGAACCCTGGAACTCTGTGGTTTTCCCAGTAGTCAGGCTCAGTAGTTTGAAGGTGGCTTTGACAGATCTATACTACATAACCATGCTGATGTATGTCAGAGGATAAGTCTTCTATTTATTTACATGGAAAATTTGTGATATGAGAATCTAAATCTGCAAATACTTCTCTATCAAAATGCCATTTTCCCCGCTTCAAAATAGCTTACATAATGAAATATTTTACATGAATACAACTAGGCTTATTTTGACTGACACTATTTAAAAGCTAGTTGAATGATGCTCTCTCATAACAAATACAGCAGGCTAGATTAATAATTTCTAGGAAGGCAGAAATAGCTGAATGAATAAACTCAAGCACTTATAGAAATTAAATGTTAGAACATACAGTTCATACCATGTGACATACCAGGCTTTATTATCATCACCTACTTCTTCTTTCCTGTTTTCTATCGCCAAAGCAGAATAAGTGAGAGAAAGCAACAAATAAAACTGTGGACACTTTCTAATTACAGGCATGACTCCTGGTTCTAGATTATAAGAATGCATTTCATGAAAAGGCAGGTAGATTTATACTGGAAATTTAATTAAAAATATCAGAATGATATGCTGATATGGTCGGCAAACGTTAAATCATGAAAAAATGAAAGAATAAAATCTAAGAACTAGTATATGAATACGTGTTATCATACACATAAAATAATGAAGTATAATTTCATTATCAAACAGTATGGAAGAAATACCTAAAATGCAAATATTTTTAGGGACTTATTTTCACAGTTTAGTAAAAAAATTATATGATGCCTTTCTGAAATGCACTGCTACCTGCAGGAGACACAGCTGTATGAATACTGATTGCCACTTGTAACATCAAAGGCTTTATGAATGGCACAAATACTCCCCTTGCATCACTCTTCTGACCCAAATAATCCTGCAGATGCATATCTGAAGCCAGCCAAATAAATTTACTTAACAAGAATAACTATGAGTACAAATGTTAGTTTTATTTTCATACCTGTGGGTTTGGGCCCTGAGGGCACAAATAGAAATGACAATCAAATGCAAGCTCTACTGTCTTGTCTCAGTATATGAGTATTTAAAGCTGAGTCTTTTAAAATCCATCTGAGCTCACTGGAAAACACTGAGTCTCACAATCAGATCTATAGCATTGTCTATACACCAAATGACTTGGGAAATCTTTACTTCAGCATTTCAAAATGAAACTACATTGTTGTAGAAGCGTATTCAGTGAGAAAAGAGCAGAATCACTCAAAATCCAAACTAGATTCTAAGACAAAAAAATGTGCCACTTGTAACAATTTTTGATAAATGCAAAGACTGTGTTTACAAATCAGAAAAAGCTGCATGCGATGGGTCAGTCCAGATTTCCACATGACATTCCGTAAAAGAGCTGCTATAGACATAGTAATAAAAGTAAATACCTGTAAAGATGAGGAAAGAGACTGAGAGCTAGTGTGCCTTTCCTGGTGATGTTCAGAAATTATTTCTTTAATTCCTCTATATAATCTATTATTAACATTTCAAAACATTACATATCAAAAGATCTGTTCAACAAGCTTCTCACATAAAGTATGTTAAAGTTTTATTGCTGCTTAAAAACAAAAAAGCAAAATTAAGAGCAAGTGACTTTAACTTTCAAAAGGCATCCATGTCAATTTTACTTGTACAAGGTGCACTAAAGTCCCTGACATCAGAAGCATTTCTCCCAGAAACTTTTAGACCTATCACTGAAAATCACTGTCATATCTACACTGGAAGCACATAAATCTGTGTTACGGACTGCACTAAATCTTATCTTTCTCCAACATTGGTTCAGAACTTATTAAAAAGCTAATACTAATACCATTAACATTTTAAAACTGCTTTACAAAGATTTGCTTGAACTTATGCAATGAATGTTTTGCATTCATTTTTGCATAAACACAGCATGGTTTCAATTACACAAATTGCTTTACATGCGTCTTCCCTAGCATCTGCCAAAAATCCCACGGAAGATCAATTTCTACTTTAAATAAATATTTTCTTCCCAAAAAGTAAATTTTGTTATACTTTTTTTCATATGATGTTGCTGAATTTGTTCTGGGGGAATATTTTTTTTAAATTAAAATATCGTATTTTTAAATTATTTTCTACTATGTAATTTGGCAAAAGTCCCCCAAGTAGGTCTTTTTCAGATAAACTGTTTTCATTTTGTATCTTAAACTCACACTGTAATATCCCTGCAGGTCAAGGAAGGAAAATAATCGTGGAGTATCAGTGAGAATTAATTGCTCGTGAGGAAGTTATTACAAAAGAGAGGAAGCCCACCAGGCTGCCAAAATTTGCACTGTGCTCAAGTGCAAAAGACATCTAAAACCTCTTTCAGACCCAAACAACATTATTGTATGTGACTGAACACGAAAATAAAAGTATTTTTATTACCCAATCTCCCTACTCTTTCTAACACTGACTATCGTAAGAAACAGGAAACAAAGAACAGCAACCCCACAAGCATATTTTTGTACCTGGAATTTCAACATTTTTTGACTAAATTTCTAAAGTTCTAGAGAATCTTACCACATTTCACATGTGCATATGCTCTTCGAAAAAGTGCTGGTGTTTGGAGGATAGATGTGGAAACACAGCCAATCTGACATAATCTCTGAAGAAAAGAGATGGGATCATGAACTATAAAGTTATGATTTAAGCAAAAACATTGCACTACATCCAATATGATTACACCAAGTAAACACTGTCATTACAAACTTAATGATATTCTTGAGACATCCACATTAGCACCATTGGTCTTTTATTTATTTCAAATTACTGCTCTTATTTACCTCAGCAGGGCTCTGTATGATTACTCCCCAGTCTGTTCCGACTCCTGTGGGGATGATTTATGTTGTCTTTCCAATATAATGTTTCCCCTAATTGTACTGTATTTAAAAAACATTAGAATCCAAGGGGCTAGACAAGGAGTTATAATATTAACATCATGCTCATATAAATCAATTTGCTCCGTAGGAGGGAAAAAAACACGGTAAAAAGAAGTTAATAAGATTACAGAAGAACTTCAAAGCCAATGCAAACCTACAATTTTAAGTGTGCTTAATCAATAACTGTAAATGCATCACAGACAGAGTGTGGAAATGAAAACATAAGCAGGAATCCATTTGCAAGTGAGTAGTATCTTGTTGTTGACATTAGTAGACTGATCACAAGAAGTAGGAAAAAACATTATTTTCAATCCCAGAAAGTGTCAAACCCCTCAAAATGCTGTAAAATCACAACATCTTTAAGAGTTCTCAGGCTCTTGTAATATCAGTCAAACATAAGGGGAAGAAATAACTTTATCATTGCATTGAGGATTCCAAGTATACTGCAGGGATCAAGAAGCAACCTATGATTTCAGAAACACTGACCATTAAGGACAAAATCTAATGATAAGGATTATGTCAGTAGAAAACCAGGAAACTTCATCCTCTCCTTTCCATTACCTACTAAAATTTATCATTTTGTTTTTAAAAATCTCACAAGTCATTTTTTAGTATGCTTAATGCAATGTGCAAGCCTAAGATGACCGAATGTGTTCATAAGATGGATGACTTGTAATTCAGTCTCATCTGAGCCTCTAAAAGCAGTATTGTGTATTATACTAACTGATCTAATTTTGCTGTACTGTAGCTATATTCTAAGATGCAGCTGTCAATCAAGTCAGAACCAAGTTAGTGTAACAAAAAACTACAAGATTGAAACAGGACAACAAACCCTTTGAAACACTATTCTGATGCACTCCTTGATTGCAAATGTAGCAGCTCAGTAAGCCTAGGGTAATTTTCTCTACAGGAAGAGCAGGAAACTCTGCAATGTACATCCATCCCATAAATCCCTCTGCAGATGTACTTTTGGAATAGGTGAAACTACTATTGCTTTAGTAAGTTCATCCAAAGCCTCTTTGTGCCAATGCCATTTTTGTGAGGCTAAAGCCAAATGATCAGAACCACAAATTAGTTTTTTTCAGGTTTAGTCTTGCTTAACTTTGCTTTAACCTTAATGACAACTAGTTTTACTCTTTTTCCTGTGCAGCCATTATATCCAAGCATCTACCTACTTCAAACACCTCCTCTAAGGTGCTCTCAAATCGTGTCTATCTCAAGACAGATTTTTAGGTTCTGTAAAGCACTCTGCTTTACAGGATTAAATGGAAATATGCTGCTTCACAGCAGCTAAAAATCTAACACTTCTGTCACTAACTAGAACAATAAAACTTCCCACTGCTGTGAGAACTATACTTTTATTTCACATTACAAAATCTTCAGTCTTCCCAAAAAGAGAGGAGATATTTCATAAATCTGACAAATTAAATTTAAATGCTGCAAACTTATCACAACACTAAGCCACTAGAAATACTTACTTCAGGCTTGCAATAGGAAAAAAAAAATCATTACTTCGAATTCCAATATCAAATCACACATACAGACATTACAGACTGGAGAGCTGGGCCGATTCCAACGGGATGAGGTTCAACACGGCCAAGTGCCGGGTCCTGCACTTTGGCCACAACAACCCCATGGGGAGCTCCAGGCTGGGCACAGAGTGGCTGAGAGCAGCCAGACAGAGAGGGACCTGGGAGTCTGGATTGACAAGAAGCTGAACATGAACCAGCAGTGTGCCCAGGTGGCCAAGAAGGCCAATGGCATCCTGGCCTGTATCAGGAACAGCGTGGCCAGCAGGTCCAAGGAGGTGATTCTGCCCCTGTACTCAGCCCTGGTGATGCCACACCTCGAGTACTGTGTCCAGTTCTGGGCCCCTCAGTTTAAGAAGGATGTAGAGGTCCTGGAACAGGTCCAAAGGAGGGCAACCAGGCTGGTGAAGGGACTCGAGCACAGGCCCTATGAGGAGAGGCTGAGAGAGCTGGGGCTGTTCAGCCTGGAGAAGAGGAGGCTCAGGGGAGACCTCATTGCCGTCTACAACTACCTGAAAGGAGGCTGTAGCGAGGTGGGAGCTGGACTCTTTTCACAGACAACCTTCAACAAGACAAGAGGACACAGTCTTAAGTTGTGTCAGGGGAGATTTAGGTTAGATATTAGAAAGAATTTCTTCACGGAGAGGGTGATCAGGCTATGGAATGGACTGGCCGGTGAGGTGGTAGATTCTCCGTCCCTGGAGACATTTAAAAAAAGACTGGATGTGGCACTCAGTGCCATGGTCTAGCAACTGCTCCGGTGGGTCAGGGGTTGGACTAGATGATCTCTGAGGTCCCTTCCAACCCGGCTAATTCTATGATTCTATGATTCTATGATATGCCACGAACTGAACTGCTTAGTTAAACAGGGATATTGTGGTTAAACTTTGGCACCTGGGAAACAAGTAGGAGTGTAGCTGATCTGAAGTTCTATTATCAAAAATAGTTTAATCTGAACACATAAGGTTTTTCAATGCAAAGTATTTAATTTAATTTAATTTAATTTAATATAATTAATAAAAACCATCCACTCTAGAAGTGGCAAATCTGGAAAATCCAGATAACATATTGCAATTCAGATTACCTGAATTGTCCTGGAACCAAATATGCCTGCAAGGACAGACACTGTAGCAATTGCAAAATGTGCTGGTGGGAACTGCAGCTGAGGCAGGAGCTCTGAGCATTTCACGTTTTAGACTTCCAGCAAAAGTAAAATTAACACATACAAGTAAACCCTGGTGTACAGGATCACCAGTAGCTGGAGTTTGGCTATTGACTGCAATGCAATCAGATATTAACACCTTTTAAAAGATGGAGGAACAAGAGAGGTGAAGACTTGAGGGAAATCTAAGAAGTAACATAGAAATGAGTCTTCATGCTCTGTACATTGAGAGCCAGGTCTTTCATAAGAACTTTCTCTTGCACACATAAGGTGTGTCCTGCCCATTTATACCAACTCCAGGGACAGTAACATTGCCAGTGGTGCTGGACGTATCATGCCCAATTGACATTTCTCTGTCAGGTTTATGTTCTCCTTTCCTCTTCCTGACCCCACCAAATGACCTTCCAAATATCCCAGCAGCTCTCCAGAACACTATATTTTACAAAATACCACAGGGGTAGTTTTTGTGCAAGCCCATGGTACCAGGGGCTGGAGCAAGGAGCTCTGGCCTCCCCCTTGTCCTCTGGGAGATTGATTGTGAGTTACAAATCTGTGTAGCAACCATCTCATCCAGAGCTGTGGGGAAACATCTCTTGCAACCTTCACGGGAGCTCTGCAATCCTCAGCAGCCTGAAAGCCAAATACGAGCAGACCTGCAGGGCCTCTGATGAATTCCAGTAAATGAGCAATGGGTTAAAATATTCATCCTTAAATGCTTCGTACCTATTTGTCTCTAGTTATGAGAAGCAGAAATAGAAAATTTTAAGCAATCTTCTTTAACTGTTACTGTTACTCCCTTTCTATGCTTTAATAATTGGGATTTAATAAATTAATATATCATTACTACTGTAAAAGGGAAACAATTGTTAAAGCTAATTCATTCTGGACATTAAATCAACAAATGTGTCAGTGATTTCTTCATATAACTGAAAATATAATAAATATTCTAGGCTTTCAAAATTATCCACTGCCATTTGAGATTTCTAAAAATGTTATTTGGACATTAGTATTTTGCAAAGGCAGTGTCAAAATATTGGGGTTTTTTCAACATATCCAATCTCATGGTTGAACCACACAGGTTTTTGTGGGATCTTCAGAGAATGGCAGTAAAAATTGACACTGAGGGAGTAATCCCAGAACTTACAATTGCAGCAGGAGATAAACAGGGACAGCATAAGAAGAAGCATCAAGTAGAAGGCAGGAGCAAATTAACTGGTTTTTGGTTGGCATCAGCTGGTATTGGAGGAAATCCAAGCTTTTTCCTCTTGCACAGCTGCCCTCTGAAGCTGGGTTAAAAACTTGGCTTGAATAAGGTTGTCCTTCTGAACAGCCATAAGCATCCCTGTGATCTGTGTCTGTTTCAGACTAAGCAGTGCCCTGTCTTAAGAAAAAATTAAAATAAAAAGCACAATACCAATAACTGGCACACAAAGAACATTATGCATCTGTTGATCGGCTGGCAATGTTACCTTCCTTAGGAAGAAAGAAGGTAAATCACTTGAATTAGACTGACATGGCATTTATCCCAGTCTTTTCATAACAGGGTTTTAACTTCTTCCAAAATCAGTTTTAAATGTTAACTCTATTTATGAGCATGGTCCCATTCCTTGGAAAACACAGTTGTTCACTGTTAGCCATGCAGGTTTGTGATCCCCAGAAAATAAACAGCATATCTTAGAGTGTAGACACATAATAGATAATTTAAATGTCTGGATAATTTGAAGGGCATAGGCTATAGTTTATAGTTTAACTTATTTTATCCTGCTTCTTGTAAACCCTGTATGCTTAAGCATCAGGTTGATGTGGGTTTCCTGAGCACAGATGCACAGCCCTACAACAAAAAGCTGCCACATTAAAAAAAAAAAATCATATCAGAGAAATTATTGCTATTCATTTACTGTTCCCACATTCACTAGTTCTGGCAAGTCATGAATGCATTGGGTCACTTGTCCTGGTGCATATTTCATCTCTGTAAATGCACTACATCCTGGGTTCATGAGAGCTGCTACTACAACACATCCCAGGTGTGTCAGTGATTTTTCACAGCTAACTGTGCTGTGTAAGCTGGCTAGATAATGCATGAGGTTCTGCACTTTCACATTAAATACATGACTGATGCAGTTGTTTCTAAGAACTGAATAGCTGAGATCAAAGTTTGGCACAGCAGAAACAGAATTTAAAACCCCACATGCAGAAAAGGGCAGTTTGGGAATACGTCAGGCATCTGATGTTCGTCTGCTGCCAGAAGGGGTGGTCCCACTGCCTTTCCCAGTCCGAGCAATCAAGCCTCTCACTTTCCCCAAAGCTGGCATTTATCTGACACCATGGTAAGGCAGTTGATGGAGCCAGCCTGCCAGAAGACCTGAACCACTTCCCTGCAGGACCAGATAAGCACCAGTGCCAAAATAAGAGAGACAACTGGAGCCCATGGATGAAAGAAGGGAGCAGAGTGGGAGCACAGAAGTCCGGTTTTTTCAGCATCTGATTCAATTTAGCTCTCCTGTAATCCCACCCTGGAAGCAGCAGAGCAGGTAGCACTAACAAGAATGACTAAATGCAGACTAGGAAATCCAAAATCCTATTATTGCTGAAGATTTTATGTTTCTGAACTACCTTTCATCTGTATAGGAAGCAGTGGCTAAAGCATTTTTGTATGAGCTAGCACTTACGAATGCTTTAATAAGCACAATTAAGCACAAATGTTCTTATTACTAAGAACAAAGCAAGGCTTACTATTATTTTTTTTAATCATAGTGATAGATACTTATCAGTGAAAGGAGGTCTGAAGTATGTAAAATCCCCTTTTGAGCAGGCAAGTTCAGACCACATCTTCAATTTTCTAAACTAGTACCCCCTCTATTAGGCTCTATTCAGAACAGAAGCAGATAAACATCTACAGCTCACAATTCATAATGCCTAACCTTGCAGGCACATGAAAAATTACATTTTCTTACTCTATTAGCCCATCTGGGTCACAAATAATACCACTGAGATGGCAAAAATACCAGTCCTTTCAAACTCATGGTGCAGAATGCGTGAAGGCTAATTCATAACAAAATGCCATTGTATGAAAAATAACCTTCATCTTTGCTGTAATTTTCCTGCCCATAGGTGCTAGAATTACTCACAAAATAGGTAGTTCAAATAGAGTTAATAAAAAGTGAACACTTGTGTACAGCAGCTACTTTAAAATATTAGAATCCTTTCAACTATTCCAAAGACAGGATCTGTGAGAGAGTCACCTCTCCCAAAATTGTATGTAGATCTTGAAAGCACAGAAACAGGTTGCTATAAAACATGGAAGCAATTTGGCTTGGAGCAAAAATGGTAGCCAGAAATGACAGTGCATCCTGTGCTTTGTGACTGAAGAGATGATTAACTTTAAAAAACCCAAAAGTTACAGCGTGGTGAAGAGAGACCTCTGAGACCTGAGCTATATTTCAGGATACTAAAAAAAAAACTATTGCTATGATCTTTGAATCATCCTTTTTGTACTCCATTCACACTGTTCCCACAGAGAAAAAAGGGAAACAGTCAAGTCCAAATGTTTTATTATGTTTTTTGCAATATTCTGTGATCAGTATTCTCAGTACCCAAGCAATGACATGGCTTAAATGGAATGACTATTCAAAACTCATTTCCAAGTAAGGGAGGGAATATTAGATATGTTTGGTTGTTTATCTCTAAGAACAGAAGTGCAGAAGAAAAAAAATCAGTTACTTTATAAAAATGAAGAGGAAATTTTGATCTTTCCGGTTCTAAATTGCTGAGAATGGATAAATATTTTTAATTAAAATTCTCTGGTGAGACGTCTGGTAAATCCAGAAAGAGAATATGGGGACTAAAGCCTACGTACCCAGCAAGCCACAATGGAAGTAGAAGAGGTGCTCTTATCACTGTCCATCATTCCTCTTGAACCAGTGGGAATGTGCAGCAAATTCATTAAAAGAGAACTGGGGATGATGGGATGAGGATGACTCTCCCAGTGATGGTTAGCAAAGCCACTTTGGAAGGAGAGCCTTTCCTACAGCTGCACTTGCTTCATCATGAAGCATGTTTTGAATTTTTCTGAGGTGACAATAATTTCATTGAATGTAATATAAGAGAGCCATGCACAATAGGCTGCAGGAGACTGAATTTTTTTTGTTGTTGTTGTTTTGTTTTTTTTGAGATGGGATATTTAACATCTCTCATACCTCAGCTTGGAGGGAGACATGGAATGGATCTCAGCTGCTCAACGCACACCACCTGTCCTTCAAAATACAGTAATTCTCACCCTTAAGTGCTTTATTACAAAGCCTCCTGAATTCAGCCTGTCTTGGGGCTGGAGGCAGAGAAGAACCAAATTTCTGGTTCTGCTGAAGCTGGACTCAAGCACAGAGCTATGATGGATGGGTGGTTCTGACCACCTACAGTTCCAGGCATCCTCTTCCAGAAACACAGTCTTGCACTTTGCTGCCTAAATTGTTCCTGACCCTCACTTTCAGCCCCTAAGACCTCTCTCTGATCTTGCACTTTGTGCTACATACAGTCATAAAAAAATTTACCACAAAAAAATAAAGCATAAGTTTATGATACTAGGAGTTACTCTGTAAGGTTTTTTTTTTAATTACAAAATCCCCCTTTAAAATGATGGAATAATTTTACTTAAAAATAAATGTCTTACAGTAGATTCTAGCGTTCAGCTAAAGTTTTAGCATCTCTGATCAGCTGTGGGCAGCATCCTCCCTCTTTCTTCCCTAGAAGAATTAAGATAACCAGGCCTTGGAAACAGAATCCAGAAAACAGACTCTACCAGAAAAAGAAAATAAGCCAACTAATATTTTGCTGCAAAAACCAGCATAATAGTGCCTTATGTTCTTTCCTATGGATCAGCATGTTCTCCTATTAAATCTTAATCAATTTAATAGTGGTTCTGTCATAAAAAATGGTCTAAAAAATTACAATTCATAGTAGGGAGAGTAAATAGTTAATTTAAAAAAATGGAAAATAGTACCTACATCATCTTGAGAGATGTGATATGGTAAAATCCAATATTAGGCATTATATGCTTTTCCTTTAAAGAATATAAACATCTTCCACCCCTACATGATGTGATTTGGTATGCCTTCTTGTCAGCTTTCAAAATAGATTTGCATAGCATGTACCACTGATTTATAGAAGTCTGGTCTGGGGTGTGTTGAACATGATATCTAGCCTATTTTCTGTATGAATTATAACTGCAGGAATGGGAAAACGCTCTCACAGCTTTCATCCAACAAAACACAATCAAATTTTAATTGATTCACTTCCCTTTAAAAAAAAAAACGCAGAAGAGTTTTTAGATAGCCATTATCCACACAGACCTTGGAAATGCTGCCAGAGTCAAAAGCCATCTGTGCAGAGACCTTGTGTTTCCACACAGCTGCTCTGAATATATTTTCTTTATTCAGAATTAGAGGATGTAATTGGTACTGTTCTAGGTTCCAGGCTCCCTTGCCTTATAACAAAGGAATCACATAAAAGGGTAGGGAAAACCTTTATCCTCATCCTATTACCACGTAGCAAAAGCTTAGTGATGAACTAATAGACCTTTCTCTAAACCATTAATAGCCACTGGAGGTTGGTATTTTGCTCTCCTGAATGGATGCCTATTAATGAAGTGAAGAATCAGGTTGCAAATTTGAGACAGCTTTGCAAAAAACCTCTCAGCTGGCAGCTCTTTGTCTTTTTTAACAACTGCAGTTACACTCACAGTGCTCTCATTGTCACAGCCAGCACAGGCATTGCGTAAGGACACAAAGGAAAGTTCCAAGCTGACTCAGGAATTTTCTAGAACAAAGCCAAAGTCTCAAAGTTTGTGTGGAAAGAAATGGACGTTATGTATTATGAGGCTTTTTTGTTTTATTCTCTTGGAAAAAAGCATTTCTCCACCCATTGTCACTGTCGTTTTCAAGACAATACAGTGAAAAATACATCATGTTAGAGTTAGTCAGCAATGTCCTCCTTCAAAACAAATACACATAACTTACTGGTCAGCAGAAACAGAAAAATCCTGCATAAAATCTGCCATGCTTAGCTAAGAGCAACAAGCAATATACAGTTTTCCATAGATTTGAGTTTTAATCACAGCTGGCAGTCACGCAGTTTTAAAATGCAGATATATTTTTTTCCATGCCTTCCGGCAGGTTTCCTCAACTTCATACCACTGCCTTAGTCTAGAGAACTGAGCTGCATCCATCTGCTTCCCAGCTCTGTCCTCATCAAAACCAGGTAAAAGGTAAAATGTTGAAGAGCAACATTAGTATAATATTTTTTAATGCCATATGAAGAAAACATTAACCACTCACCTTCAGTACTGGCTATATTCTCTAATGAAAAATCACAGAATTATCATGGTTGGAAAGACCTCTAAGATCATCGAGTCCAACTGTCAACCCAGAATAAAACACCATACCCAGTAGAGCATGTCCTGAAGTGCCACATCTACAAGGTTTTCAAATACCTCCAGGGATGGTGACTCCAGCACCTGCCTGGCCAGCCCATTCTAGTGCTTGCCTACTGGACTGGAAGAACTGTTTCAGCCACATTCACTGCAGTGGTTACCAGTGTTTGAAAATAATTCAGCACAAGATGAAACTAGGAGAAAATGTAGAAAACTCTTGATTAGACAGCTAGAAAAGGAAACATACATGGCAAAGCCAATGCATTGCAATCCATTGAAAAAAATTGTTAAGAAACATCAAGATAGTAATTGCATTACTACTATGCCTCTTTCCTTTCAGGTCAATTGCTAGGATTGGAAGTAGTTTTTTTTCTTCTTGAGAAGTATAAGATGGGCAAATCATATGTTGAATTTCAAACTGACAGAATTTCATAATGTTAAACTGCAAAAGCTCTCATCTTTCCAAAGTACTGGTCTCTAATTAGATTGTAGATCAGATTAGATTACTTCTAGAATAAGCAAACTATACTCAAAGTTTAGATCAAGTGTGATGTTCCACTTGCCTATTTTTTGTGAGCTTGATTTTCTATAATTTCAGAATGCAATAATTTTGATGCACTACAGAAAAATTTTAAACTTTAATTGGCCATGAGCTCATGGGGTTAGTCAAAGTCCTAAATGCTGATTCTTTCTTGCTTTCAAGTGCCAACTGCAGGTAAATATTTAGTCATACATAACATTTTTCCAACATGACACTTCTCTACTATTATTTGCCTGAAGGCATCCTATCACAAGATTGTCTCTCTTCAAATCAGTCTTCACCTTGAAATTTGAGAACCCCTGCTTAGCCATTTTTTGTCATCTGTGTTGCCACCTAGACTAACATGGATCAAACTGAAAGTTGCCTCTCCAAAATTTAAGTAATCAGACAACTTTCTGAAGATTTAATGTCTACATGAGGAAGATTACCTTATTTAATATTTTAAAACCTTTCTCAGACAGCATCTAGTCATTTCATCTCTGAGAGGAAATTCTGCAATGATGCACAGCAATTTCCTTTCAGAACTCTGATTGCCACTCCTCTCCTCTCCTCTCCTCTCCTCTCCTCTCCTCTCCTCTCCTCTCCTCTCCTCTCCTCTCCTCTCCTCTCCTCTCCTCTCCTCATCTCCTCTCCTCTCTACTCCTCTCCTCTCCTCTCCTCTTTCATTAAAATTTTGAAGTAGGGAAAGTTCCTCTCCTTATGACCAACCTCTCTTTCAGAATGTAAGTGAATGCAAATAAAACAATACAAAACAAACATGTGATTTAGCCATGTCATAATTCTCAATTCAGTGTTGACAAGCATAAACATGCCAAATCATTTCAATTACAACATGCTGCATGGAATATATTTGCTTGTTTAAAGCATGCACATATTTTGAAAAAAATCTGTGTAAGTAAAAAGATCAATGTATAAGTCTTCTCTTACAGAGGTAATGCCGTGAAAAGGGTAGCAAGTCAATAATAGGCCTCTGCAGAAGCTCAGTCCATCCACCTTTGGACCTGGGTCTCCATGCAGTTTTAGCTGGAGGTATAAATCCCAGGAAAAAATGCATTCTTTGAAGACAGATGTCTCTTTTTGTTCTGGCATGCAAAAAGAAAAATAAGCATTCAGCCATCAGCAGCAGTAGCAATAAATATTCAGCATTCTAATACGAAATTCCTAAGCATTTATAATCTGAAACACTGCTTTTGTCTATCTGTTTTAGCATGACACAATTTTTATCATTGACTTTGAATTTAAGATGAATCACTAGAATAAAAAATAGTATATTATTTCTGGCATTTTATCTTTCTCATTAACAAGAATATGTATTGTCGTTTTCCATGTACAAACCCATTTTCTAAATGTTTAAAAGGTGAGCAGGAGCTATCCCAAATTCTCTATGCTAATTCTCTTTATTCCTTTTTTTTTTTTTTCCTTAAAACCCCCTCAGTTAAATCTCTGTCCTTGCAATCTTCTGATTTGAAGCAGCTCACAGCCTCCAAAGCAGTTAAAGCAAACGACCTGAGGGTCTGGGAGAACCACTGCAGAAACACTCACCATGCAGTGCCTGAGCAGTTCTTCCATGGGACCATTCTCATGAATGTTTTACCAGTATGTTTAGGTAAAACAGAGTGGAATTATTCATTCTATAACTAAATATATATTCCTACTTTGCTAAGAGGCACCCGGAGATCCTGATTCTTGAATTATTCTCACACCAGTCCATATTTTCCTAGTGTAATGCTATCAGCTTCACTCAAGTCAAGCACATACCCAGAGAGTGGAGTGTCTTTGGAGGGCAAGTTGGAGGGCAAGTTGGGAGCTTCTTCCTTTTATGACAGACCTGTTACAAAGGAAACAGGGTGCCATGGTTATGATCAAAAAATTCTATTATACCCACATGTAAGATGCGATGCCAGTACATGTGTTCTGCCCCTTTCTCACATGCACACATTGCCACTCTACAAGAACTTTTTAATAAAACAGATTACTACCATAGGTCTGTACTTTTCAGGTGGAGCTATATTTGCAGTGGAAAAATGAATGAGGGAATGAATAAATGAAAGAAAAAAATTGAGACTTCACTAAAAACACAAAACCACAACCAACCTGGATTAGTTAACATAAACTTAGCTTCTTACACTCAAAACTGTTTCTTGATATACAAGTGGGTAGAGAAGAATTAGAGAACTGAACACAGGAAAAGAAAGATGCAACAATTAGTGCCACAGCAATGTAGAGTCCTTCTGTACCTAGTTTGATGTACTTTTGAAGTTAACCCAGAAAGTAAACTTAAAGTGTGATTTTCCTCAGTACTGTAGTTATGGAAGGATAAAACTCATAAATGAAATCAGGTACTCATGTTTCATCTTGGAAAAGGCTTTGGCCATATTAGTTCCTGGTAAGATATGGCAGTCACTTCATTGCACCTGTGGGAGATAAATACTCCTCAGACCATGCTTCTATCATAAGGATTTTTCTATTTTTATGTAATGAAATCAAAGAAAACATAGTAAGTCAATTTTTTCAGCAAATTTTCCCACTGTAATTTTATTAGAGAAGGGACTGGTGTTCTAATTAGCCTAGTTCTTTCTAACAAGTTAGCATAGACTCAAACATAAATGTTTGGAACAAAAGTTGTTCAGAGATGCTCGTGCATGGCTTTTCACCTCAGCTGAAATGTCAATGAAAAGCAAGCAATAAACTCCAGAGGAGTCAACACTGGAGTTGTTTGGGATGCTGAAGGTCCCTCATTTGTTTAGCATGGAAAGCTTAATTAGGGAGTCAGAGGTCTATGGATACAGAATGTTGGATGTAACTGTTGTACTGGTACAAGGAAAATACAGCTCTTAGGTTTTTATTTCAGTGGGTGAGACACAACAAAACCTCATTTACACTGGTGTGCACTTGGGGACATATGCAGCGAGGGAAGCAACAGTAACACAAGGCAGCATCTGGGAAAAGTCTTTCCCTCTGATTTATGCCACTGTGTGTTCCAGCAGATCACAACACAGTAGTTTCAGTACACCAGCACAGCTTCCCACAGTCATGACCCCATAAGCCACACATTACTCCCTCCTTAGCACGCTCAGCATCTGGGTGGCAGTGACTGAGCAGCAGGACAGGAAGGGAAGGCATAGAGCCAAGTCATCTTCTCTTCCTCCCCTCCCCTACCTGTTCCAACTGGTGGGACTTGGAGCAGTAATGCAACATTTATAATATTTTCCTGGTGAGTAGCCTGTCCTGGAGCACAGCAGAAAAGATCAGATTTCTGGGGATGTTTGTGCTGCAAGTTGTCTGATAACTGGGGAAACAGGTTCAGGGGCAGAGACTGATCTCCATGTCTCCCATTGGAATTGGGCTCAACCACCCTTTGTCTGTGTGTCTTGTGTAGTCTTAGGCAGGAGGTGGGTTCCAGGAAGAAAATGTGCAGTAGCAGGAATTTAGGAACAAGAGAAACTTACAGGAAAATTTAGGTGCTTATTGATTCCGATCAGAAAGGATTTGTGTAGACTGTTCTACTGACATCTTTTGCCTCCCCAAGGTTCTGCCAAGCAGGCACAGTCTGAGCCATTTCAGTAGCATGAACAACCTGCAGTAGCATTGCACTGCCTGATGCTGCTTGCTGGCCAGTTCCAAGCCCTTCTCAGAACTTCAAATGCGAGATATGGTCAGAACAAAAGTTTATCAAAAATCTTTTTAACTTTGCAGAAGAACATCTTTCCCTTTTGTTTCATTCTTGGAAACAACTGAAACTTTAAACACAAAGGGGTAGAGGAAGGGAAGAGGAAAATCCTCTGTGAATCACGTAGCCAGCAGGAAAGTTTTTGGCACAGCATTTAAAGTCTGGGAAAACTACAGCAAACAAAGTTTAGATCCTAACCTTGAAAGTGTCATATAGTTCCATTCATTGGCACTGCCACCAACCCTGCTTATGCTAATTTGGTGCATCAGCATCTTTCCACTACTGCTAATTATAGTACTCTGAAATCATTACTTGTTCAAACAGATGCCACTTACTACAAAAAACCCCTTAAGTTTTCATTCTCCCTCCCACATAATCTGTCCCCCCGCTATTAAAACAATATGTGATATAAGATTGGTAACACTGAGGCCTAGCTAAGATCTAAAGAAGGCAATTCTACACCTACTATCCACTGCTGGAATAGTCACTGTTGTTTTAAGAAAGCTGTTCTCCCAAGAGAAAAAAGCACTTTACCACAGTGTACTCACAGTTCCCCTGATCAGTATCACTATTGTTTACAGCAGTGGGGCTATGCTTTAGGTCTCCTTTCACTGAATCATTTTCTTCTCATAAATCATTTAATCTACTTCCAATCTGCAAGATCATACTCAGGCTGCATAACATAAGAACAGATGGATGCTTTGCAGCCAGCAAGCCAGACTTTCAGAGACCTATATGCTTGTCCATGAGTAGATGACAAATAGTCTCATCATTTAAAATATGTTGCTTTCCCCCTTTTAAAGTCTTAGCTTTTCAATGCACAAAGTTTAATATTGTTAGTCCCTTCAAATTAATTAAAGTTAGGCAGATCCACAGATAATATTGTGTGTAAAAAAAAGTAACCCAGACAATAATTTCAAGCAGCACACAGAAAAAAAGAGTTTCTTCAAACACATGTATTTATGGGGCCCAGTAAGAAATTATGCTAGGTAGACTATTTGTCTGCTTGTGGATAGGGACTGGTATATGTATTTGTGAAGAGTGACTTTCTCATGCCTCTATCCAGGAAGAATTTAGAACCAGTGTTTACTGAACAAGTTTAATTGTTCCAAAACAAGAAACAACTACGTTTTAATGAATTGTACAGTAACCTGTAAAAACACACTGTAAAAACACGCAGTGCTAAAGTCTAATTAATTAGAATTTGTGCTCTCACCCTAGGAGTAGCTTTATCAAAATGCAACGCCTTGCAGTGAACACAGAAAACATTTAGATGACACGTGCTGCATACAGAATGCAATTAGTAAAGTTGGATATCCTGAACAAGGCTCAAAGCACATCCATCTGTGGATCATAAAACCAGCAACTTTATTGTTTGCATTTTTTTCAGTGATATGTACAAGATAATGCTGAAAGTCTTAAAATATTGCACTCTATAATCTACATGTTATCATTTCTTGCCCAGAAAACAGTAAGCTATAGGTACTGCTATCCTCATTGAGAGACAGATACATCATACAGAAAATATATTCTAATTTACTAGAAGCAAATTTAAATTCTGCATTAGAAGATTATCAGCACTAGGATGTCTTTATGAAAATAAGAACAACAATACTTAGTTTTAAATAAAATTAATTCCTATAAAGTGTCTTAAATTGACCACATACAGGAGAGCATCACTGTTCTGACCATTTGAGATCTTTTTATCATTTGGACAATGAAAAGTTGGTATTGCTGAAATACAGCATGAGGCTACATTCTCCAAGCTCTGACAATTTTTAACAGAATGTAATTATTTTCACCTAGGACAAAATGTAAAAAATAATAACTTGAAAAAACATACAAGTTTGGGGCCAGGATAGCAGTGGAGGGAGCACTAGAGTGTGTGTTTTCTCCTGTCCTTTCAAGGGTGTTTAGAAATGTATATATGTATGTTTGTGTCCACAAATAAAATGGAAGGTGTCAGTAAAATACTTCAACCTCTATATATAAAAGTCTAGGACAAGTAAATGCACAAGATAATAGACTGAATAGATAAGATCCAACAACCCCTGGTAGAGATGGTAGATGATACTCTAGTTTGCTAATGCCTTTATTCCACTGAGTCACAAGTGACTGTGTTAACATCTTTTTAAAAAAGCAAAGAAAACAACATGGTGCCTCATTACTGATTCTGATACAGATTCAGGAACCTGATTCTGTTCTCATTTGTAGATAAAAACCATTTTGGGGTAAATCATGCATAACTCTCTTGAAGTCAATAGATTTAAAATAGTGTAAACTGGGGTGAGGGAGAAGAATTATATCTCTCAGCTGCATAAGAAAACCATTTCCATGATATATTCTATAAATTTGTAGGAAGCCTACATAAAATTTTCCATTTAGGCAATTTCCTGTAGCATAGCTAATTACTGTCATCTAACTAAGGGAAAAATGTAATTGCAATATGACTCACTAGAACATTAAAGTACTCAACAGAAGATATAGTTTGCATAAACAATCTCAGCTGCAAATAAATCTCTGAACAATACTGTTTTCTAACTATTTATTTCAATATTTTGCAATGAGATATTTAAGAATGGCCAAACCACTTTATGGTTAAGGCTCAAGATCAGGAAAATGTGTGACAACTTCTTTTCTTAATCTTGCTGCAAAGTAGCCACAAGATTATAAGCACAAGGTTTTCCACAGTAATGTCTCTGAGACATTCTAATACATGTTTTTGAGCAGACTGAAATGTGCCTTAAATTTGATAGGGCTGAGAAGCTCCCACCTTTTGGTCACCCAGAGACCGGGCATTTCCTCTGTTCTGTTCAAGATATGAACCAGAGAACATCCCTGACCACAACTGCCAAGGCAACACAGGGTGGAAGATGCAGTGCTTCAATGGGTTGAACATACTATTGGTGTGTGGGACACCTATCTAAACTTTTTCTTCATACCATTAAGAAAACTTAAGTGCATAGCTCCAGGATGAAGTTCTCCATGTAGGTTAAAAGTGTAGGAGGGCGTCACTTTAAAGCCTATTGATGGATGTTCAGTCAAAGTGTTGAGGGTGTTCAGGTTAAGTTGTCTCTCTCAGTTCAGGTCATCACACAGACTTTTTCTACATTCAGTTGTGGCATTCTCAGCTATTCCAATGTGCTGGTTCCCAGCTGTAACAGAACTACTGCTGTGGTGGGGTATATGGGGAGCATAGGAGCACAAGCCTGCAGAGCATATTGCGTGGCAAAGCACTTCAGAAGTTTTGTGATAGTCAGATAGATACAGACAGATGTTGCTGAAGTCTACAGGCCAAAATTCTCTTTAATACTGGAAGAAATATGTTTGTCCTTTTGAGATGCTGGAATAATTGTGAGGCAGTGCACAGGCTTGGAGAATTAAAAGTGTTCACAGAGCTCTGACACAATATGAAATTCAATAGTTGTGTATAACCTGTCAGTTCTGGTACTGAAGCCTGCATACTCTCGACTACCATTAATAATCTTTTGTTCTCTTTATCAAAGGCACAGACAGCAAAGGGAGGAAATGAAAGCACTAGCAACTGGAAGCATTAAGCACTAATTATATGTTTTCTTTTTAGCTGCCTTTTAAGAGGGCAGTGATTGTTCTACCTGAGGGGCAAAAAGGAAAAGTTACAGGGACTGCAACTGCAGCTTTGCTATTGCTATTGAAAACCAGGGTTTGTTTTTTGGTGGGGTTTTTTTTGTTGTTGTTTTTTTTGTGTGTATGAAGATAACAAAAAAACACCATGTACAAAATAGCAGAGAAAAGCTAAGATAACCTGCAGCTTTCCATTCTGGTGCTGGGAACCTGGTCTGATGAACCTTCAATATTACATGATGAACAATATTACATTGTTCCTGTCTTCAGCTTCTTCCTGGTATTTGAAGGCAAATGCTGATTTCTGACTCTGCTTTTTGAACTGCCCGTGTGAGTACGGATCCTCATCTTCTGGATGAGGACCAAAAGTATCAATCTTTGCCTCACACTTTGTACTAAACCCCAAACCATAAGCTGACACCATTGTCCTCCCTTGTCTTCTTGTATCAGTATCTAGGAGGACACAAGCAACTTGGACAAAGCCAGGTAAAGATAAACCTCAGAAAGAATTCAGTTAATATAAGCCTCTCCTACATGTTCTTGGGCTAAAGGGAAGCCTGCCAGTGCAAGTAGCAAAACAGGTATATAATTTTTGTCTTAAGCAGGGGACTAAAAATATAATTCTAAATAATTAGGAAGTCAGTGCAGATCATGCGTAAGATTAAAGAAAAGCAAGACTGCTCTTCTTTGTGAACTCCTTGAATCAGTATCCAGAAAGGCCCAGAAAAGGCAGCAGCATGTGAAACTGTGCTGCATCTGAAACAACTGCTTTTGGCCAAGGAGAGAGTGCAGCTGTACTTCATTACACCACCCTGTGGAGCTAAGCAGGGACAACTGGACTGTATCCATTTCAACGTGGCAGATACTTCTTTTATAGCATAAATGGCAGAGAAGAAGAGGAAAGATTCTTGTGGCACTGCTTTAGTGCAACGTTGTCAGAAACTTCTGTTTTTCTGCTCCCAGTGGCTCACCAGATACAAGACAATGGACACTTATAGCTGTGACCAAGAAGACTGCAGTGTTCTCCTGTCCAGCCTTTCTCTCATGCATTTACACACCAGGCTGAGCCTGAGCTGCTGGAGCCGCAGAAGCCATGGGGATCACGGAGGTCATCATCTCACTTACCTGCTGATCTTGGGATGTGCCCTGGACATCATTTGATGTTGATTCTCTACAACCAGTACTTGTTTATTCATGCAGTCGTTCTGTTCCTGTCTACATAATATTTAGCTCTGTATTGTTTCCAAAGTGTAACTTGACCTCCGTAAGCTGACACTCAGAGGAAAGAAAAAAAATAAAAAAATTAATATGAATCTAATACCATAATGAGAGTTTAATATATCTGTAAAATATAATCCCAGGAGCCCAATATACTGACACATACTTTTTTTTTCTGTTAAAAGGGTTCTTTCTTTTTGATACCCAAAGCTGTTTACTTCTAGCTCCATGCAGATTTGGTCATTACAGACAAACTAGTGATTATGATTTGTTTGCTAGAATTAAAAATACAGGACTGTTTATCCTGATTTACAGATGTACTTTGAAGCCAAAAATATTATTCATGTACAAAAGAAGTAACAGAAAAAATAAAAAGGGCATCAAATTCTCAAGCACTCCTACAATTTTATTACTAAATTTATTAAAATTTTATCACTAAAACTGACGTATCATATTAAATGTAACTATAGAAAATTAATGTTTACATATGAGTAAGAAAAAGAGCTTGTAATTCTGAAGCCTTGGGAAGATTTTGGTAGAAACAGAAGTTAACTCCAAATAGAAAAAATGCCAGCACAATAACAATTACTTCCTACTAGAGTAGGCAGACTTATCTTTTCTCACACAGATCTGAGAAGTGTGGGGAACTGTGTTATCTACACATCTGCTAAGATGGCCATGAATTTTAATGGATTTTCAAATGTAATCAAACACTGCAGACCTCTAGCAGAAAAATACCAGATTTCTAAATTTTTTTCTCTGAATATCCTTGTCCTTTGAAGAGAAAGTATGAAGGGTTCTAGAAAATGAACAGCGATCAGCTCCTAAATTCACTGATGAAGTGTCCAATAAAATTCAGAAAACTATATGAAGGGTTGTATTCTATTCTTCTTGCTTACAAAAATGAGATTGAAACAATGTTTTCCTGGGAAAGAATGGCAAACCTGAACTTCAGACATACATATTGCAATATGAAGATGTTTCCTTCATTCTAGGACCTTCCCTTCTCCCTTGCTTATACATATTTTACTTTACTAACCTAACCCTTTCCACCTCAGAATTTCCCAGGGTGACCTGCATGTTGTGAGCATAAAATGGTAACAGCTCTAAATGGTAACAATCAGCATCCATTTAGTACCTGCCAAATGACTACAGCTTACACCAGGCAGTGAAGAAAATGCCTCATTTTATATTATACACAATTAAGCCCTTCCCAACTTTTCTGGACTGAAAACGCATTGCTTATCAAGAGAGAGATCCCTTTTGGCTGTAGCATCCCTGTTCCAAAGGAGTCTTTCCACAGGCACCAGAAGCACAACACCCAGCTAATTTCTGTTACTCTTGTTTCATTGCAACTCGAGTAGTTCAGCCTATAGAAGTGGCATTACACTGCGTGCTTACTGGTGTAAAGCAAATGGAGCCCGTAAGTTTTACATTTGATAAGACACAGCAGGCCATTCCAGCTGCTTTGTGTCACTGTGGTGACATACATCATTAAAGAACCCTACTTAGCTGGTAGTTGACGTCTGCTTTTTCTTCCCAAAGTGGGAGTTTTCATGGATGTAAGATTTTTCATCCAGCAATATCCTTGGGAACCTAACAGGCATCTCCATGGCTGTTCTGCACAAACTGTACTCAGTGGAATTACTTGAGGAACAACTCCAGCCTAGACACTTACCATCTAATTGCCACTGAAGTCAAGGAATACATTAAAAAATAAGAAGCTCTAATATTAAAGGACAGCTTTTCCTTACAGCATTTGTTAGGAAGCAAGAAGTGATACCAAAAATGGAATTTCCATTAAAATGTGTCATTTGCATCCAGACTTAAGTGGCTCAGGATGTTGGTTATGCATGATATTTGCAGACCCTTCTAACTGCCAGTTTAGAAATAGTTGGCATGAAGAAATTATAAAAAAATACAAAACTGAATCAGCTATTTTCATTTTTTTCTTCTTAAAAATTCAAAAGGCATTTTTACTCTTACAGTGATTGAGCTCCTTAGTTATTTCTACATAAGAAGGCATAGATGGAAAAACACTGTGAAGCAATAACCTGCAGCTAAGTTGTCCTTAATGTACTCATTTTCTCTCTTTTATAACAGTTCACATACTGTGACTTACTCAACATTCTATTCTAATATAAATACACTTTATCATTTGTAGCCAATAAAGTATAATGCAGCTTTGAATAAAAATCCCATCATGCCAAAATAACAATTTTTAAAAGTAGATTTGAGAAAGTAGAATCAGTCTCAGCCTGCTTTTTTTTTTTTTTTAATTAAATTTGACTAACTACTTCATATAATTTCCAGAACTTTCAATATACAACTCATTCACATTCATATATAAAGGTGGATATTTCCAAAATTTAAAAATCCTCATGAAATAATTTCTGGCAAAATGTCAATAAAATGAAAGCCTGAAAGTAAACTCCCAAGTGAGATTTTAGAATGCTAAAATATTCTCCACAGCACTGAACATTTTAATACATTTTTAACAGTCTCTGGATTTCAAAACAGCAGAAAAAGGGCAAAGGTTCAAACTTCAGATCTGAAGAACAATTTTATTTATAAGATCAAAATATTATTTATTATTAAAACTTCACCAAAAATCACATCAAAAGTGACTTGGAGGCCTTCCAAGACTTGAAGCCTTTGCAAAATATTTTTAATGGATGAGTGGGTGCGCTGAGAAACTACTTCAAAGTTTAAGTCTGTTCACATGATGAAACCTCCTGCTTATCCCAGTTTTCTTCTGAAGAGTGAATGATGCTGGTATCCCAGATGACTGCTGACAGTGCATTTAAAAAATGTGGACTTCACTGCAATTGTTCTGTTCATTTCAGATGCTTATGCCAGTAACACAATCATACTCTTCATTTCACCTTTTCTGTTGGATCTGTTTTCTTTCTCCCTTTTCCTCTAACACCATTCTTTTCTTATAGCACTCATGCTACAGGGCATCTTAAAAAAGACACAAATGTCAGCTGAGGACAGTGATCCACAATTGCATCCATACCTTCCCATAGCAGCTCTGAGGCCAGGGGTTTATGGGGTAACCCTGGGAACTTTACACCCTGGCCATGACCCTGGCCAGACCACTCACCCCACTGCCTGTCTCCAAGGCAGGAGAACTTGGCTTCATAGGGCCTGAAGCTCACACAGAACCAAGTGTTGTCTCCTCAGGGATACATGGAATCTGCACAAAGGAACGTTCTTCATCCTTTTTGTTGAAGCTGAATATTGCATAGCCAATAGGGAATATTTCATGACTTAAAAACAAATTCAACATACAAGACTGAAATGAATATATAAAAGCAGCAACCTAGAGCACTGTTAACAGGATATAGGTTACCCAACTCTAAATCTGTGCTCCTAATCAAGACTTTTTATGTACACTGCCTCAACTGACATTTTCCTATGCCATTTAGGGAATATTGCATTTCAGGAAAAAAAAACATTCCCGGGAGCCACAGGGAAAAGAGATACAGCTTCAGTCACTGGTCAAGTTTCCCATGTTGTACATGGAAGATCTGCCCCTTGTTCTGGACATGATGGGGCAAAAACTTCTGAAGTCAGTCACAAAACTCCCATTGCATCCATTAGGGCCAAAAGTTACCTGAAGGAAGCAATGTACTCAGATGAGTACAAGTTATTACCAACACAGATGCAAGGAAGCAAAAAAAAATCATTCTCACTACCACATAAATCTATGGAAAGATTGATGCAATCTTGCAGACAGCATTTAAACAACTGACATCAGCAGCTACACCCATTCTGGTTTTCCATGGTGGCTGGTGGCTGTCAACTTACACATGATAGCAATCTATACAAGCAGTTTCCAATTTATTGTTGGTATTGGCTGAGAATTGACAGAAGCCAGAAAATCCGATGCCTTACCTGAACCTCAGTTAAAGTCATCCTCACTGTCTGTGGGCACGGGTGTTTCTCTTCATTTGCAAGGTGAGATTATGACTGGAAGGGCTATGAAATTTGAGGGGGGGTGGGGGTGAATTATTCAAATTGGCTTCATGGTAGAGCAAGAAAACTGATAGAAATTGGAAAAGGAATTACTTTCAGTATGAGAGCAGGTGAAATCACTTCTTATAATCATTAATTTGTGAATCCTGATGGAGTATTTATGGGATTCTGAACCTTGAAATATAAGAAAATTGTTCCTATAGCATGTTCCATCTGCAGTTTCCCAACATGTATTAAACTCACTGTCAGACTTAACAGTCTTACCAAGCAACGCTAACCAAGCAATCTTTCAGACTAGTGTAAAATTTTCCCTTTTGTATAGAAGCATTTTTTAATAAAAATTAAATGTCATCACCTTTCCTAAAAAAGTACATCTTAAGTTTAAAAGTTATGAGACCTACACTTCTGTATTTTTTAGACTGTTTTTGCTACTATATCTGTAAGATCAAAGGTATTTTGGAGAAACTACCTTATCTTTATTTTATGTGTTAAATGTGTGTGAATTTAATATAGTTGTATGTATGCATTTAGGTAATCCCATACACATGCACATGTCTGTGTGTAGTATAAAAAAGCTGATGGCAAAAGAATATTCCAGTTGCAAGTTCAGGTATTCAGAAATTATAAAATGCTAGAATGAAAGCTGCCAGTTCACCATCATTGGCTCCCATATCCAGAAACAAGTGTACAATAGGTACTTTTTTCAATTTTTAATTGTTATTTCTGCAACTCCCATAGCATCACAGTCCTCTAGACAAACACATAAACATACCTAGTAATTCCATTTATGCATATACCAACTCTTAATTATTAGCCTCTCAGAAAACACATGGACACACACAAATTATACGATTATTATTATTGTTGTTGTTGTTATTATTGTTGTGGTTGTTGACCCATCTCATACTTTCACCTTCCATTCCACATTCATACTTTTTTGAATAGGTGTTGCTGTTTTCTGTTTCAAACATGGACAACAGTTTAGAATATAAGAATTAGAAGAGTACAATTATTCCTCCACAAAGTTTCCCTCTCACTTTCTATCCATCCTTTTATTATCTCTCCCTTTCCTACCTCCAAGATGAAATTCCTCTTTTGCCGTAGTGGTATATTTTACAAAAATTAGAGGTCTATAGCAGCCAGCCTAGGTGACTGGCTATATACAACTCTTAATATATAAAGTGTTCTCTCCTCTAGTCATCTTGCTTACTTTGATGTCTTTCTCCTTCTTGCACTAAGGGAATTGCAACAGCATCCAGTTATATCTCTTGCATTGATGTGCTGCACATCCCTCTGACTTGAGTATCATTTGTTGGGTTTATTATGACACCTAAGACCAAGTGAACTTGAATTTGCTTTGTTCTAGGCAAAATACAAACACAAGATAACAAGTAGCCCCTGCTTCAAAGAGCTTCCACTAAAAATAGGCACAGGAAAAGGGAAGGTGGGTACCATCTGGGAGTCAATTGCTTGAGCAACATTGGCAGACACCTTATCACATCAGACAAGGAAGAATAGAATAAAAACAATTTTGGCAGACTGCTGTTGCCATGTTTCTCTCTTGTTACAGTGCTGTGTGCTGGAGAAATCCCTAAGACTTTCTAACAAACCATCTTATGCCATGATGCATTCAGTGATGAGGCTATGACCCACAGTCTCCTGGGAGTCTTCCATCCTGGTAAACTGACCTGGGGCCACCAGGGTTATTGGGCAGTGATGTTAGCCCTTATTGGTGGATCAGACTAATGACTACTTCACTGAAAACTTGTCCAGGTATAAATGCAGTAATTAATAATTTCAACAAATGCAAACAAACTAGATCATAAGAAAATCCAAACTGGGAGAGACCTCAGGAAGTCTATAGGCCAACCTTCTGCTCAAAGCAGGGTCATCTGTGGCCTCAGACCACATTGCTCAAGGAGTCTTTCTTGACAAGTTCAAGTTGTTTCTTGACAGGCCCCATGGCTGAGATAGCACAGCCTTTTTAAGCAGTCTGCTCCAGTGCCTGACTTCTTCTTTTTATCCAGTCAGAACCTCTCTTGTTTAAGTTTATGTTTCTCTTTCACCCTCCTGCCATGCACTGCTTTGAAGAGTCTGCCTCCCCCTTCTTGACACCTCCCTGGTGTCAGCTACTGGCAGAATGCTGTTAGGTGGCCCCAAAGGCATCTTTCCTGCAGACTGAGAAATCCCACTTCCCCTGGCTTCTCCTCACAGAGCAGGTGCTCCAGCTATGGAGTGTTCTGCTGGCCTTCTGCTGAACTCATGCCACTTGATCAGGGTTCTTGTACTGGGGGGCCCAACACTAGACATGGAATCCAAATGTAGTCTAACAAGTGCTGAGTAAGCCTACATTAGACTTCACAGAGAATTTGCATCATAAAGGTTGTAAAATGTTTTCACATTGTAAAATGTTTACTGATTTACAAAATAAATCAGTAGGTGTAACGCCATGACTTGGAACTGAGTTTGTCCTGAACCCTGAGGTTATAATCACAATGTGGCAGTACATATCATGGACTATGAAGCTTGTCTCTTCTGCAGCCAAATGCCTGATTCATAGAGCTGTGTGTACCCTAGCTTAAAATTATGTAGTGTGGGTCCTGAGAGAAAGGTTGCTGCTGCAGTACACCATCCAGCACAGGCCTCGGGTGAGCACTACAATCTGAGATAGATGTTGCTGCAAACCATCTGAGTCAAGACAGTTTAGTGTTGATATATTCCATTTTCATGATAGGAAGCATTTGCAATTGAAGCAGTACTTTACCAGGACCATTAAAAGGCAAATAAAGTTGAAGAGAAGTATTATAACTTCTGCATTTTAATAATATTGTCCTGGCTGGAAGTTTGTGCACAGAGAAGAAATGGTTTGGATTGCTACTGTGATTCTCTGTAATAGAAATCTCTAAAATAACCTTTATGTAAGTGATACTACATTTTGAGGGTAAAGGATAACGGTGCAAAATGGGGGACCTAAAATTAGGTGTTACATTTAATGAATAATGGATTTCTGGAAATTATTAGAGAGTATCTGTGGAATGCAGAGCTTCAACTCCTTATATTTAGGCAGGGCAAAAAAAGAGGCTGCCTTCAGTTCTTCAAAAAGCTTAAATTTTTGAGTGACACTCCAGAAATCAAATAAAAAGTGAGTAAACACCTCCTTTATTAACACTTCCACCACAATATTATTTGCTGTGGTTATCAGTGGTCTATAAAAAGAACCCAGGAAAATGAACATATTCATAGTCCATTGCTGGGCCCTTTGCAGACATAATAGGAGAAAACTAATCTAGTTATGGCTAACTTGAGATTTTCTGTCAGCTCTGCATTTCAGTTCGGATCTGGACTTCCTACTGTAATGTGTATGTAGCCAGTATACACATTTGGTTAAATTTCAGCTGAGCAGCCAGCAACTAAACATCCATGTAAAAAAAAATCCAGCAAAAGTGAATAAACTTCAGTAGTAACCCAAGTACATGAATGGCTAATTCATGGAAGAGCATTTTACGCTTATTTTAGACTAACCAATGTATGCTCCATTATTTTTTGTCAATCAGGCCAGAGTAAATGTAACCAGGTTTCCTGCCACTTTTTCCAGGAAAAGGAAAGCTAGTGAGAAGGGCTGTTAAGCAGGACTGAACAAGCTCTCTTCTGATTACCACTACTGGTGCTGGAGTTCATGGTCTAGAAAAGTGCTAATGTGTTTTGTTTTCCACTTGACTGTGAATTTAGTTTCCAAAATTCTCCTGACAGTACCTGACCACATTAACTACATAGTGCAGCTTAATTTCATAGTCCACTAAGCATCATAAAGGCAAGAAAATGGCCTTCATAAAGAAAAAACTGTTTTTATACATATGTGTATGCATATATACATAAAGAAACCCTGCTATTCCTAGCATTTGTTATGCATATTTTTAATTATCTAGCCAGCTAGGAACTTCACAGCTCTCACTCCACTGCACAGCATGAGCATGTGTTTATGGGATGAAGCAGGATACAGATTGTTGGTGGCTGTTTTCTGTGCATATGCCTCTAAAGGCAGAGGTGCAGCAGAGATAAAATGACCCATTAGCATTGTAGGTACCACACAGCATTCCCACTCCATCCTACTGAGTACAGATGCAGAGGCAAGCTTGTCATTAGACTACTTTCAGTCACCATTCATCCTATCAACAGCAATGTCAAAGGTAAATTTTGACTGAATGTGATACATGCATAGAAGATTGCAAAAGGAGGAAGAGAAATGTTTGGATGTTTTGGAAATGAAAAATATAACATATACTGTATTTTAGTCAAGATATTTGCCTAAGATTGATCCAAATCCAATCCCTGACTGGCCAAAGCAGAAGAGAAGAAGGAGAAAGAACACTGATACTGCCATAAGTAAGCCCAAGAACCCAGGCAATAATAGTGTTAAAATAAAAATTCCTGTGTGGCCAGTAAGGCATCAAGGTTACTGGGGATGGATACAGCCTAGTTCTGCACAGCATCCCTGCTTCTGACATCACTGCATAATGGCAGTCACAAACTGGTGTCTGATTTGGGGAGGAAAGGAGAAAAGCATATAAGAGGGGGAACAGTGCAGATGTATTTCTGAAGATGGAAATTTGGTTCATCATACTTAGGAATGCAAGATTTCTTTGGCAGAAAGAGCAAGTATCACAGCAATAGTGCAGATCAGTGGGGTACCCACGCCACGTGTAGGTTTCTCAGAGGTTAGACAGGCCGAGGAGAGCGATCAGATGGCAAGAACCTATCCCCTGGCAATGACATGAAGGATGCAAGTAAAGTTTCTGTGACTCTCATTGACAAGACCAGAAAAGCACAGAATTGCTGCAACTCATTACCTGGAGACTCATTCCAGTCCTCTGACAAACTCAGCCTTTTAACCCTACTACAAGACACTTTTTCAATAGATGCCAAGAAGAAATCAACAAATTCAACAGCAAGACTGTGGTCTGTCTATACACAAATGAAGAAAGATTTCTGTGCGATGGGGAGAACTCAAGAATCATGATTGAGCTAGGTGGAAGCACATTAGGGATGCATTCCTACCCAATACTCTTGCAGAACACAAGTTTTAACATTGGCTATAATTCATGAAATCAGATATTTGCAATAAGGGTCTGATAAAATGGAACAGGAAGTGAACCCAGCATGTTTGGAATGATATTACAAGCACAGTATTTATTGTATCCTGTTCAGTAAGTGAGGGACAAGCTCACAATTGAAATTACAGGTTCTTCAAACCAGCTTGCTTCCTTCCTTTTTCCTTTCCTTTCCTTTCCTTTCCTTTCCTTTCCTTTCCTTTCCTTTCCTTTCCTTTCCTTTCCTTGCCTTTCCTTTCCTTTCCTTTCCTTTCCTTTCCTTTCCTTTCCTNGCCCTTTCCCTTTCCCTTCCCTTCCCTTCCCTTCCCTTTCCCTTCCCTTCCTCCTTTCCTTTCTCCTTTCCTTTCTCCTTTCCTGTCCTTTTCCCTCTCCTTTCCTCTTTCCCTTTCCCTTTCCTTTCCCTTCCTTTCTCTTTCAAAATGATGGTGTGTTGATGACTCCATTCTATGGCACATGTGAATTGCTAGAGATAACAACCATGACTTTCAGTGAAAAGAGCAGGTCCTCAGTATCTTTGAAACATGTGTCCATGGTAGTTGCCTTTATCTTAAAACATGAATCATACATCAGTAATGTCTTGAGAGTGGCTTTGAAGGAAAAAAGGTGTAATACAGTCCACAGCAGTTGTTTGATGCTGTATTAGAAGCAGCAAGTGACTTTGCAATTTTTTGTTGCTTCTGTGATGTTAGCACCAGAGCATATTCTTTGTCTCTGCTCTTCCAGCCATGAATTATGACAAGAACAACAGAAAATTGTATCATTTCCAAATCTGTTGTTAAATAATTGATTGTTTTGCTGCCGCCACGAGGACACCTTTAGAAACAATGCTTGCATGGCAGTGAGTTTTGGGGCTGTGGGAGATCTATGAAATGTGTTAATTAAAATTACTAATTTAAAAAATTCATTTTGGCAGTTGAAGATAAATAAATGCATGAGAGATTTGTTTCCTGAGTTCCTATGGTCTGAAATTACAGATGACAGTCCTTCTGCAGAGGATGAGAGAATTCATTCAGATTAAATTATCCTTTCATTTCCTCTTCTAAAACATCAGAAAACCTCTCTAACTGACATTTTTGCCTTTGTGTCAGGGATAGCATTAAAAATAATTTTCTGTGATTGTCTCTTCGACAGGCAGAGAACTCATTTTAATCGATATATCGTAAGCTGCTATTACAGCTATTTGCTATCTTAATTCAGTCTGCCCTTCATAATTATGTGGGTTTTTTCCTGGTTTTGGTGGTTTGTTTTTTGGTTTTTTTGTTTGGTTTTTTTTTTTTAAAAAAAGACAACAAAAACACCAGCTCTGGATGGTGGCAGATTTCTACCACCTAGTGGAAGAAGTCTGTATTGTCTCCTGAAAAGCTTAGTTCAGATTTCTCCCTGAAGTCTGTTTTAAACCTCCCCATTGTAAGCTGCCTTTTGACATCTCTCATTACTGAAGAACCTGTTTTTTTCCATGCTCTGGTAAATGCACCCAGGTGTACACAGCCGCCCTTGAAGGTTGCAGAGGGTTGCAAATTCCACAAACCATATGTCTCAATGTACAGGAACTCTATGTCTGTGTGGGGTTTTTTTTGTTTTTTAATTCAGTGATTTGTGATGTGAAAGGGAAATCGAAAAGCTTAAAAAATGGAGCAAGATCTGCCAATGAACATCTCTTGTTTACCTCCAGCCCATCTGCTTTGTGAGAAGCCTTGATCTCCATTCAAGTGTGTGTTCCAGTGCAAACTATGCCAAAGCCCACCACATTTGTTCATCCTGTGTCAGGATGCTCTGCACTTTGGGTGCCAAGACTGAAAGGGACTGAAATGCCAAACTGAATCAGGGAGAAATTTCCAGAAAGGAGAACTTCAAAGAAAGGCAAATGCAAGTGGTGCCATTGTTACTTCTTCATTGAGACTTTCCTGACACACCTGCAGAGCATCCTCTCCTTTCCCACTTGTTCCAAAGGGAACAAGTGATGCCTCCTTTGGCATGAGAAGAAACGTCTTTTCAGATCCAACTCGGAGTGTGACAGAGGTAAGACCAACATGGTAAGGAAGCACATCTTTAATATAGTCCACATGGCATGCTGACACTGAGGAAAATCCTGTGCCTGTTGAACACAATAAGAATTTTCTTGTGTTTTTCCCAGGAAAAAAAAAAAACAACAAAAAAACAAACAAACAAACAAACCCCACCACCACCATTATCTGGTTATCATTAGATGCCTGAGGGTATTTAGTGCAGCCCCAAAATGCTTCTCTGAATCTGGCAAATGCTACTCTCTCCAGTTCACACCTGGAGATGTATAGCCCAGGGAGATTAAGGTGTAGATTTACAAAAGGCTGTCATCATGACAGTCACTTTTAGGAGTTACTGGAATTAAGTGTCACAGGGATCCTGAATGGTCCTCCTCCCGTTTGGTTATCTTCCTAATCCTTTGGACTGAGTTCTGGGAGACAGCTTTTTTCTAGCACCTTTTTTTCCAGCTGCCACCTTATTCATCTGTACTCAAAACTGAGACCTTCAACAACACTCCATCCAGTTTGCCATGTAACATTGGAAGCATGAAGACACATCCTTGCAGCAGAAAATTTCCCTGAACACCCAAATACCCTCTTCTGGCAATGCTGATCAGTTGGCATCTAGTTCACAGCTATGATGTGCCAAGATTCAGAAATGAGCTGTTTGCATGTCTCTCCTCCAGTGCCCAATCTGCTTTTTTTTTCTTTTTTTCTTTTTTTTTTTCTTTTTTTATTTTTTTGGAGCACATCTGATGAATCATGGCCTACACAGGATAAAAAGGGCAATGGCAGTGTTAATGTCCCTTCTCCCTTCTTCTGTTTCAGACAGTTTCTCAGTTACCATGTGGCAAGCTGCAGGAGATTTTAGCTATTGCTTCCTATTTCCCAGGTGAGGGCTGTAGCTCTAAATTAACAGGGAATTTAAATATAACTCTCAGTGCCACTTGTTAAAGTTGTACCATTTACATGGAATGGTAAAGGAAAGGTTCTGAGAAATGAAAGGTTACAAGTAAACCTATCAGCAGTCAGGAATTTCATATGAAGTTTATGGTTTTGCAGAAAGAACAAGAAAATAGAGTGCATGAGTAGCTAGCAAGAAATTAACAGTAGGTGAGACATACAGTCTGTGATATTTATAAAAGAACTCCCCCAAGAAGCAAATTAATTAGAAATGAGAAACCCTACAGCTTTTTCTGAAACCTTGCCAAAAACTAGAACTTAGCTATACAACAAATTGTTGGAAAATACCATAAGATGCTTCACTTTCTGCCAAGATGGATATCTAAATTGAGTGTAAATACCATTTTAAAATCCTTATATACCCAAACAAGTGCTTTAAGGAGACAAGAGTTTGTCTTGAAATGTCTTACGTTGCAACATGTTACAATCACTCAAGACAGAGAAATTAGTCAGATAGCAGCTATCCTGTGAGGACCAACCTCAGGCCAGAGGTCCCCTCAAAAGAAATCTGTATACAGAGGAGACTGCAGTCTCTCAGTGATGAGAGGCCCAGCTCATTTCAGCAGACCCAGCTCCCTCTGGAGTATTTTAATGCTCCTAGTAAGAGCAGAAAGGGGAGTTTCCTGGTTACTTTAGGATGGCAGATACTGCATAATAACATCATACTGGGACAACTAGTGTAGCTACTTGTGTAGGATTACAGAAGTTCAAACTACAAATCCCAGGTTCTTGTGGAAAGGGAAATGTGCATGATGAAGGACTTTTTTTTGAAAGACATGTCTTCATCTTTGCCAGCCCTGGTGGTACCTTATTTGGGAAAGTTTTTTTAAGTGGCATAAGAAATTCTTCATCTCAGAATGAGTGGATAGATCATGGATTGAAAATTGTCCCTTGCATTTTAACAGCTTTCAAGAAGACATGCATCTCCCCTAAATCAGTGTATACACCTAGCCCTTCTCAAAGTAATGACTTCAATGTGTGCCTCCATGTCCATGATTCCCTAATAGGCTTAGCAGTAAGTTCTCCATCAGTGTATGAATGGCCCTTCCAGTAACTGGCAAAATGTCATTTTATCACAGAGTTGAAGGAAGAAAAAATAATGCTGAGCAGACTAGTGAAATCCATGTTAACCTCCACTCAGAAGATGCTGCCCCAGCTCCCAGGCTTGGCAAATGCCAAGTGCTGAACACAGGGCTGCTGCCTCATTTGCCCCCAGGCAGGGGCTGCATTTCCCAGGTCTGCAGGGCCACCGCTGGCCCTTTCCCAGGAATGCACACAACAGACTCCACTTACCCCAGCTCTGCCCTACACTGGCAAGCAGATCTTTGTGAGGTCCACGTTTTCTGTGGCTGACTTGCCAGACATCACCACCCTGCCCATCTTTGTCTTCCAGCAGAGACCTCTCGGGCACATTGCCTTCTCCTGCCCTCCCCAGGGAGGGAGAGGAGGGCACAAGGGGAAGGCTGAGACACCGGGGCATGGGAATTCCTTTTAGACTTCAACTTACCAGGAGCCCCTGGATGTACTGTTGTAGTGCAAGGCAAAGTATCTTTCCAGGCCGAGGATAATAGAGTCACTAGTGACTGAACTGCAAATACTAAGAGGAAATTTTTCACTGTTCCATTCACATTTCTCTCATTTTTTAAAGTTAATGTTTTTGATCAGCTGCACTTCTGCCAAACTTCCTTGCTCTTTCTCCATATGTAAGCCTGGCAAGCAACCAACTCAACCATTTCCATCAAAATAGCAAGTAGAAACTCATTAAAAAGGCATTACCGGTGCCCTTGGGGAAAGAAAAAAAGAGAAGAGAGAGAATCACTGAAGAAAATCAGTCTTTTCTGATAGCCTGTGCAGCAGCGCCCTTGAGGATTCAGCGCAGCGAGGCCCCCGACACCCTCCCGCCCGTGTCCGTGGGCTCCCGCCAGCTCCACTCCGAACCCGGATCATTCTGCCGCAGACACGCCCGTCCCCGGCGCGTCCCCTCCCGCTCTTTCGAGTCTCACCACGCCTGCCGAGGCGGTGCCGGGGACCCTCCTCCTCCTCCTCCGTTCCCCTCCCCTCAGCTCCGGGGGCGGGGTCCCCGGCTGCAGGGGGCCCGGCGGCCACCAGGGGTCACCCTCGGCCGCAGCGGAGCCTTGAGGCGGCCTCACCCCGGGGAGGCCCAGGCGGGGTGCGGGGTCAGCAGCGCCGTGTGAGGGGTGAGGAGGGGGGTGCTGGGCAGCGCCTGGCACGCAGCCTCTGGAAGCCAAGCTGCAGCTTAGACAAGAGGGCATGGTCTTAAATTGTGCCGGGGGAAGTTCAGATTGGATATTAGAAAGAATTTTTTCACGGAAAGGGTGATCAGACATTGGAACGGGCTGCCTGGGGAGGTAGTGGACTCTTCGTCCCTGGAGATATTTAAAAAGAGACTGGATGTGGCACTCAGTGCCATGGTCTAGTGACTGCAGCGGTAGTTGATCAAGGGTTGGACTCGATGATCTCTGAGGTCCCTTCCAACCCAGCCCATTCTATGATTCTATGATTCTTACGGTAACACCCGCCTTCTGGTTGACTTCAGCCGCGTTGTCGCGGCCAGCGGGTTTTCATTACTGGAGAAGCAAGTTTTAGGACGTGGCGGATGCCGGTGTTGGCAAGAAAAAAATCCCTACACTTCTCAGGGCCTGATCGAGCACTGTGAACATAGAAATAGGAAGGGGACATATTTTCCTGACAGGAAAAGTCCGAACAGACCCGTGGTTTCCCTTCCCTCAGCTGAGGTCCTCGAGTACGGACCTGAAATCACCGGCTTAGGCTGGAGGTGGGATGTTCCTGTGGGATGCTTCCTCTTTTAGGTCTTATCTTGATGTCTTATGACAACAGTTCCTCGAGGAGGTCCTCCGTGAGTCACTCAATATTTATTTATAGGTGCTGAATCAGCCCAGCAGCTTTCATTCACTCCCTCTGCGTTTTGGCCACCTGACCCAACTTGGAGCCGATAGCTCAGGCTCCTCCTGATGCTGTGGGCTGTTTTTATGAAGCTGAACCAGTTCAAAACTTCTCCTAAACACTAGGACTCGGGGAGCTCTTTTTCGGTCACTTGACTGCATCCAGTTACAGTATCTGTGTCAAACAAGAAGTGCAACACAAGAACTGTTTCTGATCAAAGTAGCAGCTCAGGAAAACCAAGCTGAACAAAATCTTACAGGTGAGCATCTACAAGAAGCACTTCAAAGGGAGCTTTCCTTGGCTCCACAATAGGGTGGTTGCCTTTTTAGTTTTTTGTTTTTTTTTAAAAAGCGTACTTCAACTGAAATTCCATTAAAATTCTATCATTAAATTCTGGTTTTTCTTATTACAGTTTTACAGGGAGCGTACTTTTCCTCCATTATCTAGTTATTTAAACTTGATCCAGGATACAAAGTCAGTCAGTCACTAATACACAAAAGAGAAATAGACTCCATGTCACACCATCACTTAAAAAATAATTAAAAGTATTGTTTTTACCACCTACATATCTACCCATATGATTTTGAGCACATGGGGAGAGGTCTTCTGAAGAAAATGCTTCATGCTCATCTCAGAAAAAAAATTAAAGCACTAGTGGGAGTTGATGAGTTAACCACAAGCTTTTGCTGAGGAGCAAAAGGTGTCTGTGAATTTCAAAATTTATTGTCATCTTATAGACAAGCTGCATTTTCCAAAGTCAGTTATGTGATGAAGAAGATATTAAGAGTAAATGAGCACTCCAGAACTTGAAAAATCAAACCCATAATTATTAATAGATTTTTTTAATTGGCAGGCAATCGATTTTTAAATTGTCCTTTCACCTTTGTGTATAATGAAGTTTGCCTCACAGTGATAAATTAGCATCAGCACTGTGTTATGACTGTTTCTACTGGAAAGTTCTCATTACCATTCAAGGGGTTTGCAGGTTGATCAGTGAATTATGGACAGCATTTTAGTTGCTGAAGTGTGGCTCAGAAATGAGAGAAAGGATGGGAAAGAGTCTATAAAAACCTTTTCTTGAATTTTAAGATTAATCTGCTTCACAAATAAGACGAAACTCTTGGCCACAGTGTTACTATTTCTTGCGTATCCCAGAGGAAGTGACAGAACATTCATCCCATCTGTCCTTCGATCTAAACCTCAGTAGTCTTGTTAAGCTGTCAGGAAAAAAAAAGAAGAGTTGCATGTAGTGGACCAGATGTGATTTTTCTTAATTGAAGAGAACAGCTCCCTTAATCCCAGTAGCACTGGGCTACAATCTAAGGTTTGGATCTGATTTTCATTAGTCACCAACATCTTCACAGACAAATTATAATAGCAGCATCTAAGAAGATCAAGTAAAGAATCTTTTCAGATGGATGATTTTACATTACAAAGCAAAACATAAATCCCATTTTTAATTTTTATTTGGCATTTTTTTAATCTATATGTTGCTTAATCAGAGTTCTAACTGGAACTGGTTACAACTCTATTGAGACAGGTGATATTAATACAAGAACTTTGAATTTTGGATCTGAAAATGTGTATTTAGAGGCAATATAATGTGTCATTTTACAAGATTGTGTTTTTATAGAATGAAAATGAATACTAAATCCTCAAAGACTTCAAAACCCCATGAAACGTGATTTTGTTTTTCAGATAATTCTGGTTCTGGCAATACTCCTGCTTTGTTCAACATTGTTCCACTCTGCTCATTTTGCAAATGCCTTGACACCACATTTAGTGTTCCTGAACAGTTTGGATTGTGTGAAACACACAGCACATCACCTTTGAGAGAATGTGGTCTAACAGAACTTGTGACAATCCTTTTGCCACTCATAGAATTTTCTCTTCTCTTTTTCCAAATTCAGAGTGCACACATCATTACTGTTTTTCACCTGTGTTTGGCATTGTATTGTTACCAGTGAACTATGCACATGAACTAGATTAAGGATAAATGTATTAAAATTCCAAGTATCTCAGTGGGTAAAAAAAACTTTCCTAAGAGTACAATTGCATTGCAGAGCCAGTGTAAAATAAAATAACTGAAAAACTGGAAGATAACAATAGGCTTAAATTTCAAGAGTGAAAAAATCATTTAGACTTCAAGAAAAAAATTAGCCATATGGTTACTCAAGCACTAGAAGAGGACACTTGTGGAAGCTGCATCATTTAAATATTTTACTGTGTGAATGGACAAGCATTTGTCAGTTAAAGTAAATCTGATGCTGTTGTCAGGCAAAGGATTGGATTTGATTGCCTCTCAAAACCTCCCTTTACTCACTGGGCATCATTTGCAACTGAAGAAGCCCACGGTCTGCATTTGCCTAACCTCTGGCTGCTTCATAGACAAGTCTCTATAAAAAATGTTTTGTTCTGAGTTCTTACATGCTGCTCGTAGATGTTGAGCTGTTTCCCTCTAGAGGAGCACAAGACTAAGTACAAACTGATATTCTTAGGATAAAATGACCCCAAGAAAGGCAGGAAAATGCCAGCACTATCTGACCCTCCACTATTTATTACTGTATAGTCTCTCCACATGCAGTTTCACATGATCAGATACCGTCTGGTAGGTCTTGGGTTAACAAGAACATGGACTCCTGTGGATATCTGGAACAAAGGGGTGAATTTCTCAGCAAGCTTACTAGGGGGAAAAAGGTGTTTTGTCTATTGGTATTACCTAATGACCTAAAGATTCAGCCAACACTTCTAGGACTGGCAGGCTGGCACCATGATGTTTTTGGCTGAAGCTGAAGTTAGCTTCTCAGTTAAATCTTTTAAGTGTTTCTCTTTGCTTATTCTCATCTCTCGAATATTGTCCCAATTTATTCAGCAGAAGATCTTCTGAAGTCAGGTTGTTATTTCAGTAATGATAGGAGTTGCAGCTGTTGAGAGAGTGTGAATGGCATGTTGTTATATCTGAACCATTTGCATATAGTTTTTTTTACAGTGGTCTCAGAGAAATAGTGAAAAGCAAATGACTGTTAATAGATATCTCTATAGCCTGCAAATCAGAGAAAAAGGAAAGAAGCAGTACTACTGAGGAGAAAGACTGACTACTGTAAGAAACCAAGAAGACAACAGAAGACTGTCAGATAACCTTGCTTCTTTCTTGTAATACAAGACATTGCCTGAGATGTGCAGTTATACAAAAAGAAATCTTACCAATTTCTAGAGGAGACGTTGCAATATCCACACACAGCACAGTAGTTATGCCACATAGAGTTGGAGCTTGGAGTTTACTAGTCACTTAGCTGTTTCTTCAAGATGAAGATTATGGAGCTCTAGAATAAGCTGAAATTCACTTCAGGGTCAAGTACGTAGAAAATTTTAAGAGTCAGGTATGGGTTTGTTTGAGACTCTTTCACTGTCAGTAGATTATACAGAAATGTTCCACTGAGGTAGACGTGACTTGAATCTGTTTAGGGGGGTACACCAGAAAATGGAGTGGTTGTGGCACTCTGCTGCCAAGGCAGCCCTCTCAACCTTTGCTCTGGTCCCAAGGAAAGCCATTCTAACTGTGAGTGGATATTGGTGATTGGAGCTGAGAAGCCATAAGCAGCCCTGGGCAGTGCTGTCCCACATCTCCCTTGTACATAAGTGGCTCCAACACCAGATGTGTTTCAACAGTGCTAAGAGGATGGGCCTGAGGAGTTCCTCAGACATTTGCTCTTTCTGAGTCACTGATATTAATCATTGATTGCTGCCAGTGAAGAAGCAATTAAATGTTAAAAGGATGATTTAGGGCCTCAGTCCCGCGTGATACTGAGCACACCTGCACTTTGCTATGGCTCAGGTGGTGATAAATCTGTGGCAGCTGAGGGCATTTAGCACCTTGCAGGATCAAAGTGTAGAGTAAAAACTCCCCACAAAGCTTCTATCAAGAACAGGGACAGAAACAGTGGATTTATTATGAATACTGATTGAATAATTAGATTAAGAGTAACAGAGGACAAGATCAGCTAGATGAGAAAGCTTTCGTTTATTTGGGGCCTGTTACTGTAGCCCATATTTTATTTACAGCCTCCTGTCAGAAAAAGTCTATTGACTATTTGTTTCTAGAGGATCACAGGCTGCTCTGATAGCTGGAATTGCAACAAGGGATGTGACAAATCCATGTGCTTAAGATGCACAGTGTGCCAAATACTGGAGTTGTTTGTCCCTGGCTAAGAAGTACGGATGTGTGTCAGTGCAAGACAGGAGCTTGAAAGCAGTTACAGTAGCTACAAGATGAGTGGGAGAGATGAGAATACTGTCACTAAAAAGCAACTGATAGCTCAGATAATAGAGAAACTACATTGCGAGTGTCATGTTTTTATGATACTTTTTTCCTTCATTATTTAACAGCATTTACAGAAAGATGTTTGGATTGTGCTTTAGGGTTCCTTTCCTTAGAACTTATCCTATGCTTAATTTTATCATTCTCTGTTATATATATTAAAGTCATCTTTTTAATAACTACTTGTGCTGTTCAGAGGAGATAATTACAACAGCAGCTGGGAGTTAGCAGCAGGAGTAATAAACTCTTAAGACAGTTTTCATGTGAATGACTTGACAGTAATATATCAGGAAAAGAAAAATCAAGTAGTAGAAAGAAGGTGATGTGAAACACGGATGTAAAACAAAGCACTCCTAATAGCAGGGAGTAGAGCAATAGCAAGAAAGATTCCTGGATCTAGTTCTTCACTCTGATGTAAAAAATGAAGTAGTCATAACAGAAAGGACTATCATTCATTCTGGAAAAGGAGACTGCAATGCAAGTCTTCAGCTTTGATTACTTTTCTGTAAAATTGTCCAGTAGAGATAAGAAAGCATTTGATGAGAAAGAGAACTCGAAGTAAAACAGAAAATGTTGGACATGCTCCATAGTGTCAGCTGCCATTGCACTGTTGTGATGAGAGTAGCCTGTTTGATTCTTGGTAATGAAGGTGGCCTCTGAATGGATGTACTAGTGGAAGATTTTGAATTCTAAAATTATGAAGCTTCCCACCAGTGCCTTATGTGATCACACTTTTGGGTGTCAGTGTCCACAAATGTGTGAAATCAGAGTGAGAACGTGTCAGCTTCTGCTTTCACCCTCTGAGGTGCTCCATTTTAAAAACATCAAAGGTTCAGCCCAGATGTCACCTGGCACTTCTCGATAGTGGCTAACAGCAACTATAGGGAGTACAAGAACATATAGGATTTTCCTTACATCACTTAACCCAAAAACTGCAAGCAAATACTGAGTACAATGTACTAGAATTGCTACGAGATGGGTATTACCAGACTGAGTCCTTTAAACCCACTTGCCATGTAAGACAATATGACACTTACTTCCAGTCAGTACAAATCTGGGCTGAATATAGCATGCAATGAAAGGGTTTGCTTTCATTCAAATTTGCTTTTTCACAAAAGGAGTAGTAAGTCAGTCTGTTTAGATGCACAGAAAGGAAAACCAACGTACTCCTTGGTAGAACTGTATTTATTTTTAAGTTATGGAATCTGAAGTTATCTTTAAGTAAAAATAACACAGAAGCAAGCACAAAACTTGTTCCAAAGAAACAGGACAATGACTAAGTGAACAAGGTCATGCTGGAATCATGTGAATAGAATTCACTATTTTCTGTGATCATTCACTTATATTAAAAGTAAAAGTAAGCCCTTAGCCCTGCAACTTACAATGCAAGAGAATCTGAAACTCTTGCCCAAAATTGCTGATAATCCATTGTTCATTGTAAATCATATGGGGTTGGTTTTCAAAATCTATATACACAAAGCAGGATAAAATATAATTTTCTAATATCCTTCATTCAGCTGGATTTTCCAGTGCTCCTGTGGCCATATCAGAATGTTTACATAACCTGTGTACCATATGTGAAAACATAAGTGCATCAATAAGATGAATTTCTTTCCACAGAAGGTCTATTCTCCAGGGGTTTGCAGCTCAGCGTGGGTAAAGAGGTTCTCATGAAGATCAGGAGGTTGTGTGAAGAGGTATCTCCCCTTTTCCTTAATTCCTGGTTGACGAAGATGCTTTAATATCATATTGTTCATTTTCTTAAGCTCTTCTATATTCTTCTTTTCGTATGTTAGTCTGCTTGATATTTGGTCCATCTTGTTTCTAGTTTGAACTTGAAAAGGAAATTGTACTGCATTAAGTTGGCAACATTTAAGTCAAGAGCATCACTACCCTCTTCTGCTTTCCTGTGGGAGTTCGTAGGGAATTAACATGAGTAAAAATATTAATAATGGAAACAACTGCAGAACCTAATGATAAGAAGTGATGCATCTGGAGGAGTGACCTACTTACTACTTTCTTCAACTGCTTATTTTCTGTTTTATTCAGTTCAGTGCAGTATGATAAAATCAAAGATGGCTGAGACTAATTTTGCAGTTTCTAGGAGTGCATCCATGACATTAGTGTCCACAGGACAATGTCTTATTTAGGGGTCCAAAACCCTATTTCTGGGCAGTAAGCACCTGTATTTTTTTTAAAGTGCACTTACTGTAACACACAGCAGACTACAGCAACATCACTGGATTTCTTACAGCATTTAGATAAATGGAAAATTTTTGCAAATATTGGCATTTGGAAGCTAGTTTCCTCTGGAAAACCAATATGCAGTATCTGTCATGTACATTTCTGGAGTTATTTGTATTTTATCCTTCTGCAGTTAACTAAGTTTACCCACGGGTTTTGAAGGTTAAATCTAACAGTGCCAATGCTAAACGAATCTGTGTTTATGGATTGCAAACATAGTCTCAGATTTTGTAATCTAAAACACTGCTGGAAATTGATTTTGAAAACCACAGGGCTCCACCAACCTGAGCTCAAGCAAGCTCCTTTAATCCCTGTAAGCAGCTGTTTCACTGTTACATCACCATTTTCCCCTATAAGGGTATATTGCTCATTTTTCTATGCCAGGGTTGTCCTTTTAGCAGCTGCCCATTAAATAAATCTGGATTTCAAGTATGAGATATTTTTATTAGGGTATTACAATCATACCACTTAGTATTTCCTTTGTGTTCTTTACTTGTCTGCTGCCTGTCCTTTATGTGCATGTGGGCAAATTCAGTCCAGGGTTAGGATTTCCCATTCAGAAAGGAAAATGAGGATTTTTTAATGCTCAAGCATATTCCTTCCATTTCTTTTACCCTCTTATAGGGTAAAAGAAATCTCGATTTCACATGAATTCCAATTCTGTCAAAATGGACTTGTAAGTTAAAACAGTTCACCCTATACTCTGTTCAGTACCATTAGTCCAGAAAAGCCCAAGATGGCAAGAGCTCCATAAAGCAAGGTCACTGTAGCCACTTGTTTAGCTGAGCCAGTCCAACCATCCCAGCTGAAGCAGAACAGCAATTACATCTACAAACGTACATCTACAAATTTGTGTGCCAAATTTGATCTACCTTATCTGATTTTTTGTTTCTTAAATTTAAGATTTTCTTAGTTCCAAACCGATTTCTAATCAGTACTTAGCTGGCAACTTTCACATTTTTCTTCAGGTAGCTTGATTTAAGAGTTAGCCTGGCTGCAATTCCAGTTGCAATGGAATGTCACCAATACTGAGTTTTATCCAGAAGGGAATGGAAGACATGCTGCCAAAGTATCTCACTGCCATACAGTCATCTTTCAAATTTAACTTAATTTCCAGTCACTGTTTTTAGCAACACATGTAACCCTGCTGAGCTATGTTCTTCACAGTTGTTGAGGCTGACAAAACGTTTGAACTAAGAACAAAATTTTGCCTTTTAGTGGAGAGTAGAAGCCTGTGCTTTTGCACCCAGGGCCAAGACCCACTGCCCATAACCAAGCAAAGCCTTTGACCATGCAAATAGAGCAGGAGCATGTCCCAAGGTAGCACGATGCATTTCAGCAAAGTTCTTGTTCCAATTGTCCCTACATTTTTAAGAACCACTCTTTAGTTTACTTACTTATTAAGAATATAACAAATGAAACAAGTGCCAAGCTGATGATCAAAGTAAGAATAAAGGTGGTGAAGAAGAAACGTTGGTTTCTTCCGTTGCTCCCTGTTGTGTCTTCTCCAGTACCACCAGTGTTCTCTTCCTCATCTATTATGAGATGGCAAATCATTTAGTGAGAAAGTTTGTTAAGGCTGGTTAGGATGAACATGACAAAATGCTTCTGACTCCAAGAAATGATGTAAAATACATTGTAATTTTGGCCAACGGATTTTATTTCCTTTGATATTGCATGACAAGGGAAGAAACGAAGTTTATGAGCCCAGCTTGAATTTGGGAGTATAAAAACTAATACATCTGTTATAGCTGTTGGAACATATTCAGCAAAAATGTTTCTGTTATTGGAATACATTGTTTTGTTGATGTTGACCTGTTTCACAGCTCAGTCTTACATATATAAAGGTTACAATGGAATTTTCATCAGAAAGATTTCTAAGCACCTGAACGGACTCAACCTTTTTAAGAGAGAAGAGAGAAAATTCCTATTTAAAAACTAGGTACAGATTCATCCTACACATTCATCCTCCAGATTTGCTGCTTTTTCAGTTTGATGATAGAATTATTTATTTCCCAAATTAAGCACCTGAGTTCAGATCCTGGTGTTGGATAGGATGAATGTAAATATTTACTTTTTATATTAAAACAGATGTTTTCTCTCTTCTTTTCCTTTAGGTTTTATTCGTTTCATTCCAATAAAAAATGAGATGCATACTCTCCCAAATTCTCAAAAATGGATTAGGCTCTCACATGGCTACATATGTCATCCTTTCAGCATATGAAGAATGAGGGGGAAAAGGACAAATAGTTGCTATGTTGCCCTAAAATGAGCACAGCAAGCCAGTTCACTATTTTTTGAAGAATATTTTGCATATAGGGGAAGTTAGTAGTTTCCCTCATATAAACAGTTGTGATCAAAAGAGAGGTGGCAATGAGCCCTAAAGATAAAAAGGAAAGACAAGTGAGTACCATGAGGAAATGCATGTGAATAATTAAAAAAAATCATACTTGAGCCAGACTTGGTTGGGCTCAAATTTGCACACTATTTTAACTACTTACTAAGGTTTGGGTTTTGCTTTATGTTTTCGAGGTAGCAGGGAGCTACTGTAATTTCATTTCAGTGTCAGTCTCATACATATTAAATTACATGCTAATTACTGTAGTTTGTCCTCCTGTAGTTGCTGTCTTGCCATACTGAAAGGAAGAGTAGCCTGTGCATCTGTGAAAAATCTCTTCCTAGATCATGTTCTTGTTTTAGCTGGCAGAAATCTCTGAGGTCTTTGCAACTGAGCCTGCAGTGATAAAGCTGAAGAAAGGCTGCATATACCATTCAGCACTTTAATAATGAACCAGCCTGGGGCTGACCAATTCACTGAGCTAGCAGGAGATCTCTCAGAATATCTCTACTTTTCTTTATTGTATTTAACATGACCCTGCCCATGGGTAAGATGTAACATTTAATATTTGGGGTTGGGGGTTTATTTTTATTCCCCCTTAGCATTCTTGACAAATGCAGTATATATTAGGTGTTGGCACCAATATTTCTTCCTAATCAGAATAATGATGGGGAGGGCCTGCTACTGCTTTTTCTCAAGCATACTATGCTATCAATAGAGGTCTCAAAAGTGGTCTGTGCTTGCTCTGCCTAATGAATGCTGCTTACTATTTCAGCTGGCTCGACGTGTCAGCTGCAGTGCTGTGAGAAATCAGTGAACAGAGATTCCTGCCAAGCTGCAAACAGTGGGGCCATTTGATCAGCAAAACCATAAAGAAATTGCTGCGTGGCTGCTACCAAAGCAATTTAAAGGTGCACACATTTTAAATAGCTTAATGGTTGCCTGTGTGTTTGATTATGAGAGGCCATATTAAGCTACTGAACAAAATGATGGCTGTGTACTGCAACACTCCCAAAAATTATTTTTAAACCAAACTGGGCATCTGCTATGCTACTGATAGGTAGCAAGGTTTTAATATTTATCAGAAGTTGAAAAATTTTCTGTCAGAAGAAGCAGGATTTTATACTGTTGAATAAGGCAGCTAAGGACTGTGAAAAAATAATTTTTTGTATTTATCTGATAGGACAAAACATCTACAGAATCTCTGAGAGGAAAGAAAAAGAATAACCCTAGAACAAGCCAAAGCACTTCACAAATTCATGCATAAAATACATATTAGCCTACTTTGATTTACTGCTGAAACATAGGGAAGAGCATGCATATGATTATTCCACAGAATCCTGTCTATTTATCTGGAAAGTAAAAAATACTGTCCAATAAAAATTATGAAAGAAAGCAAGAGAGTCACACTGCAAAGTGTTTCTTTGGCACTGAAACTGATTTATCCCATTGTCTCATTTTGTACTTGTAGAAGTGACAATATCAAGACCATCTACATATTAAAATCAAGTAGCTTATGTCTAACACCTTTTTCTTAAATATAGAAACCAGTACCACTCCAGGTAGCTGCACTAGGAAAAGTTACAAAAGTCTGGAACAGAAGTAATGGAAAGATATTTAAGCCTTATAACTAGAAGCAGGATTAAGTTGTGGCTACTTGAAACTTATTTAAGCATAGCTGTTTAGCTTTTCTTGATTCAAGTTTGCCATCCTAGTAAAGGAAATAAAAGCAGATTGAAATATTGTTGTGTGGAATGCTGCTAAAGAACTCCAGGCTTTAAGATGTTTTCAGCTCACAAAGAACTCAAATAGACTGTAGTTATTAATCAGTGAAAATATTCTTGTTGCCATAAGAAATCAAAGATAAAAGCTGTATAAAACCAATTCAAGTGTGAGAGTCTATATCTCTAAGTAAAGAGTCTGTAAATTTAAATGCATAAAAGTCTCATGAGATATTTTAGGCACCTGGTTTAAGCCCTGAGGAGATGTGTCTTAAAAGAATGAACAGAAAGTCTCCCATGTTTCTATTGCCACATCTGAATTCTCATGCTGGTGAAGAGTCATGTAGACTCCTACTACATGAATTCTACTCATGTAGTAGGAGTATATTGACCCTTACTAGAGACACTATCCTGCAAGGGATCACCTCATGGATCCCACTGAAAATACATTCAGGCTTACCTGTGAATCCCTAATGCAAGGATTTTCAAGTGTCTGCTAACGGAAATACTCAGCAGGAGCAGCTAAACTATTAATCTGTATAAATTATGCCATTTTCCATGTTTTTCAGTACAGAGCTTGACATATACATATTGGCCTATTGGGCTGCTGAAGTCAGTGCAACACAATGTGGTCATGTGGTCGGTCTTTTCAAACGTCACAAACACAACTCTTTTTTGAAGCAAACCAGAACCATCACCTCTCGTACATACCTTGTGCATGCTGGGATTCATCTGGACAAACATTTAGTTTGTTTAGGTTGTTTAAGGAGTCAACTACATAAAGTTTTCCTTCTTCGTGAGTATCGGGAAGGTTAATTTCCAAGGAAGGCCTCTCCATTTTATCTAAAAGAAATAATAATTAGAGAAGTAAATTAAAACACAGATATGGGAGATAACTGGTAATAATGTCCACTTCTATGTAAATGCTGAGCAGCCTTAGCAGCCTTTAAAATAAAAGGGTTTGAAGGACCAGCACACTTACTATATCTTGAAGGTGAAGGTAAATTGCACTTGTTTATTCTTGGGGATCTTTGGTGATTATAAGTTTTCATTTCTACATTTTGTGTGTGCACATGTGTATACTTACACATAGGTGTGTATATGAAAAAAGAGAAAAAGAAAAACCTATTTGACCAGCCTGAGCATTGATTTGAACATTTGTTATTTATCTGTATAACCCCTTTGATTTGTTGAGTACTTGATAAAATGATGAGTGATACCCTGCCCAAAATGAAAGATAGACCTTGGTGTTCACTACCAGGAAGGATGCTGCTCAAGGCCTCTGCTTTCAACATCAAATAATTCAGACATCGCAGAATCACAGAATTGTCATGGTTGGAAAAGACTGTCCAACTGTCAACATGCCCCTTCCCATCATAAAAAAAGCAAAAACCAAAAAACAACAAAACCCCCAAACAAACAAAAAAGGAAAAAAAAAAAGAAACCAAACATGCCCATTAGAGCATGTCCTGATGTCCTGAGGTACCTCATCTACATAGTTTTTAAATATGTCCAGGGATGATGACTCCACCACCTCCCTGAGCAGCCCATCCCAGCTCCTGGCAGCTCTCTCAGATAAGGCAAGGAAAGCAGGTACAGATGTAGAAGATAAGAAGCTAGAATATGGGCCTGCATACACACCTTAGAATATCACTTTGAAGTTATTACTTGTGAAACCTGGAGAAAAAATAATCTTCTAATGTGGTTCTACTCCACATAGATTCTAGTTTTGGACAAATTAAAGCCTGGTGGCAAATCCTATTCTTCAGACTAGTACTCCTTGATTTAAGAAAAGCACTGGATGAGGCCCAGTCAATAAAAACTGCTTCTCTGAAGAGTCTGAAGCATCTTGAATTATCATTTGTATGAATACATTTATGAAGGAAGATTATATATAGAACAGAAGTAATAACAAAGCAGGCTCCTCTATGAATTACACATTATACCTTAACAGTCTTCTGGTTTTCTTTATGCTATCCTGACTCCAAAAAAGTCTTTTAGACGCAAACTACAGTTTTGGCCATAAGGAAATGGAGATGGTCTAAGCAGGCATCTTGGACTACACTGATCACTGAAAGTGTGCTCTGCAATTAGTGAAGAAAAAACACTTTCAGGTAACATCCCTCTTATTCTAAGATACATCATTTTGCCAAGTAAATATTCATTGAGTTTCAGTAAGTCAGAAGACTAAGTGCTTAAATTGCTCCTGGCAATGGGGCTCATTTTCCTTATACTGGGGATTGAGGGGCCTACCTGTGTACTTTTATATTTCTATTTAACAGAGTGCAAGTAAAGATTACAGATTTTTTTTTCTCTGTTCAGAATTGTTGCTGCAGAATCAAAGATAAGGTAAAAAAGCTGGCATAGAAGTGATTACCTTATGTGACGAATGGTTTTGAGGCGGGCAGCAGTGATTTCAGGACAGATGGCTGTGTCCACTGTCTTTCCCCCTAGAATGTGGTGTGACCCCAGGGGACGTGGTCTGCAAGCCACGTCCCCACCAGCACTGGTGCTGCTGTCTCCCCAAAAATACTCCCTCCCCAGCAAACTGCAAGCATTACAAAGCCCTGCCTTTCAACAGCGTGCTGAAAGTTACCACCTCGTGCAGAAGCTCTTGGTTATTTTTAGTTTCCCAAGAGCAGCTGTTCTCATGGGTATTTTGATGAGTACCTCCAGGAAACTTCAGGGAAGACTCTGCTTAACAACTTGAACTGTAAAGTGAGTACCTTTGATTCATTAATATTACATTTCTGCTTTCACTATTACTTATTTAAAACTGATTTCTTCACTGTGCAGGCAACTGCAGTGGAGATAAAAATAATTATTATTAATTCCACAAAGTCTACACTACTTTTGTTCATCTGGTTGTTTCCATTGACATGCCAAACAACCAGGAGAGGATACAGAAATGGGTGTCACTGACCAGGAGTATTAATTTCCCAACAATCTAATCTAAACTTTATGGGGTTTGGAGTCGCTGTCCTGTACTTCAACCTTTCAACTTCTAAATTTCTCCTTTACATTGTTGTGGCAAAATTAGAACTTAGTATGAGAATACACTGAAAATTTTTCACAGAAAAAGGAAAACAACCAAGTCTAAAAGGAAATTAAAACTCGGAGAATGAAATTTTACTTACAACATAAATGCCAGCATGGAAGAAATCAGCCAGTGAAAATCACCCGAAGAAAACTCCTCTCTCTGCTTTTAGACCTATAGGAAACTGTCAGCTCCTGCAGGACCCATGAAGACAGCTACAAAACAGACTGTCACTTCCAATCTATATTTAGAGTTCATCTTGGCTGAGTATTACTGACTTCTTAATATTGATCTGTTTAAAAAGAAAACAGCACATATATATTATATTGGAATCATTGTGATAATACCCTATAATGGAAAATGAGGTTTGTTACTGATGATCAGTATTTCACAAACCTTTTGGTTTATGGTGCCTCTTTAGCTCATTTGCTATGCAGGAGAGTCATATCTACAGCACTGTAGCTATGAGTAACCAGCTTGCTATGCAGAAGAGTCATATCTACAGTATTGCAATTACGAGTACTTTAAAGGAATAGACTAAAAAAAACCCAGGGTTTTCTCTTCTTTCTCCCACACAACCTACAGACTTGAGTGGGACAATATTATGGGATGGACTACTTCTTCTGCCATCCTTAGCTGTGCAAAAAATAAATTCTGATGAAGTGCTTGGGAATCCTGGTAATTGCCCCTTTGCAGACAGTCCTCTTGATCACTATTTTTTTTGCTGCTGACATTGCAGAATGCAGTGGCACAGCACACTGTCAAGACAGGCAGCTGACACTGACATGAAGGGACCATGGCTCAAAAAAACCAAATCCTCCCTGAAGCCATTCTCCGTGTCTAAAAATTTTGTAGCCCTTTAAACTGAAAATAAATGTATTTTTCTTTCAGGAGGCAAGAGAGGATACATCATCTGACACACAGTTTCCCACCACAAGCTGACAGGCTTTGCCACTGCTCAGTCTGAGTAGCTGACCAGTAATGCAGATGTAACAACTTTGTTCCCTCTCTGCCGGAGTCTTCAGAACTCCTCCCTCCAAACAAGGATACGTGCACAAGCCAGGAAAAAACACCAACAAATTAAAAATCTCATCTCTGTCCCTGAAAGATTCCTGACACCATCCTAACTGGAAGACAAAGATTCTCTGGCCTCTCCTGTCCTAAGATTAAAAAGGTTTACAAACCCATCAGATGTCTGTAGGGCAGGAAAACAGCACATCTTGCCTTCAAACAGCCTTGGGAGCCTTCCTGGTCTCTGTTTGGCAGCTACAGTGTAATGGGGAAAAAGGCAACCACATGCTTGGCCCCCTGCCAGGAGGTGCTGTATGCAGAAAGCAATCTGGCAGAACACTGGCAAGACAGGAAGCTATGGAAAGTGCGATTTTACGCCAGCAAAACATGCCAAAGGTGACCACCCAGAGGCCATGAGAAAGACCAGCAGGCTTGTGACAAGTTTAGGTCCCAGGGGGGAAACATCGTGGGCTGAGCAAACACAGGTAGACAGCATCACCAAGTTCAAAGGTCAGAAGTTTCGGAGACAAACACTGGTAACACACACCACTAATAGCACAGGTTGCAGCTAAGAAGCCTTGTTGTAGGCTAAAAAACGTTTCATAAGCCAAACAAGTTACTGTATAATACATCTGAGAATAAAAGAAGGCTAAGTTAGTAGGTATTCTAATTACCAACCCTGGCTGTAGCCAGGTGGGTTCAGTCTCTTCTCCCAAGTAATAAACACAACAAAAGGCAACAGCCTCAGGTTATGCTAGGGGAGGTTTGGACTGGATATTAAGAAAAATCTTTCCAGAGGGGGTTGTCAGGCACTGAAAGAGGCTGTCCAGAGAAGTGGTAGAATCACCAGCCCTGAACATATTTAAAAGACATGCTGCTTAGGGACACAGTTAATAGTGGACTTACCAATGTGCTATGTTAATGGTTGGACTCAATTTTAAAGGTCTTCCCCAACCAAAATGATTCTTGTAATTTTCTGGAATAGGTTCTACTATAATCTGAAAACTTAAAAAACAACCTAAACCTTTGCCTTATCATAGTTTTTGCAGGGTAGGGGGTGGAGTTGTTTAGGGGGATGTAACATGTACGTCCTCTGCTGATAAACATTCTTAAAGCTGTAGGTCAGGTTATTTTAACAAGAACTTTTACACAAGCTATCTAGGTTTTAGTGCCTTCATTACTTAGACCCCATAATCCCTGAAAAAGACAGGTCACAGGTACTGTCCTCTAGAGCCAGAAAATGAGGGGAGTCGTTTTCAGCATGAAAAAAACCAGCGTAGCTGGAAGGGCTCCAGCAAGATAAGGGACAAGTTGGCTTGCAGTGACAGAACTAGGAAACATTTAGACCATTACAGAAGTGATAACAAACCAACAGTAGTAGGCTGCTGTGCAAAACACAGGTAAATAAGAGGTACTTCCAAACCAAAGAAAATTACAGGTTCATCTGGCTTCTACTACCCAACCATCTGTCTGAATGGGCAAATAAACAAACGTATGTTTCAATCTTCAGGTTTTCTAGCATTTCAGATTTACATTCAGACAGGAATCACTTTCACACAGAAATCAAGTCGTGAGAAACATCTTTATTCCAAAAATTAAACGTCCAATTTCAGAACACAAAGATCATTTTACACTGAGGCAAGTATTTGTCATTTCTTACTTCATTGTTAAGTAAAGGTAATTGACCTTCATAGTATCCTCCAGGATTAAGTCATACTGTGTAGAAATTTCTTTGTTCAATTGCCACTGAAGAGTTTAAAAAGTTGCTAAAATAATTTCACACAAACAAGTTCATCTTTTCAAAACACCTGGTCAATGAATTAATTTAATTTACCTTTATATAAAGAATCCAATCTGACACACTGCATTTGACTACAGTTACCCACCCCATTCAATAGTTCAGTTATAATATACTCAACTTTTGGAGCAAGGTGCATCTAATGTAAGTGTTACAATGTATAACTGCACCCAATCTTAAAACAATTATATACAGTTTATATGCAACTAAACAACAACATGCAGTATATTTACAGACTTTATACAACATCCCTGTGCACAAGTGCAAACTGTGACTACAGATATTAAAAATTTAAATATTACAAATCGATTTTATTGGTGAAAATTGAACCCCTCCTGGAAAAAAGAGATCTAGAAAAATTCTCCCACATCTGCTCTTTTATCACGACATTTACTTCTAGCCTTTGTCCGGGCCTTGAATGCTGCAGAGTTGTACAAGTGCTAGAAAATAAAAGGAAAAATTAACCACTGATGTTAAACAGGCTTATGCCCTTTAGTGTTTTTTTTTTCTTATGTTAAACAGCTAAAAATATCTTTATTAATCTCTGAAGTAAACCGGTAGGCCTTCTAAAATATATATATACTGTAAATATTATAATATATATATGCATATATATATATAAAATATATACTATATCTTTGCACCTAAGGCTGATTCATTTTAATATTTAGATATTTAAAAGGTAGTTGGACTGCATAAGAAAGGCCAAGCTAGGAGCAGTGCTGGAAACTGGTCTTAACATCATACAGACAAAATGCAGATGAAGTTTGCCTCCTTGTTCATACATGTGATGAGCACATTTACAATCAACAGAAAAAGGTCACACTCCTGGTGTCCATTTCACACTGGAGATTTCATGAGACTATCTTTATACAGACTCAGCTTCTACTGTTTCCTCTAGGTTGCTACCCAAAAACCTATAGCTCTTCTAAGAGCATCAATCTGTTAGCAATCACCAACCACAACCTTCAGACCCCCCTAGGAAAACAGGCAGGTGCTATGTAGAAAATACACTTTAAGAGCTCAAAGACACACGCAAAGACTTGTCTTTATCCAGTGACAATAGAGGGCACTCTTAGAACTAAAGAGTGTAACAGAAGGTGACATGTTTGGAATACCGTTTTATTTAGGAGAAATATACTAGTGTATGAAGCACAAAAAAAACCCCCCAAAACATTAAGGTGCAATAACCTACCCTTTCAAAACGGGATATCTTCATTGTTTTAAGAGTTGCAGCATCTAGCATTACTGGTGGACCAAGCTCAAACACATTCCGAAGAAAGTCATTTGACTAAACAAGAAACACATTAGAACAATCAGTTTCTCCTCTAATTATCAAGTCTCCAAAAATGGCCACTGTTAAGTATTCCAGTAAGAAATAGTATGATTTTTCAAATTTGTCCTATCTTTTGCAATTATGCCAGGGAACCCTTCTTCCTTTCATCAGAGTAAGGCTAAGAACTAAACTGGACCTCTTAAGAAGAGAGATAATGATTTTTTTTTTTTTTTTTTGTCCCAGCAAATTAGACATTTTTCTGTTAAAACCTCTACACAAGAGTAGGCAGCTGGACACACATCTGTATCATTTCACAATACTCTGATTTTTAAACATCTGAATGTCAAAGTACTATTCGAAACAGGCAAAAAAGTTGCTTCATGGCTGAGCTCCCACAGTCAAGTAAAAATGCAATTTGAACTAGACTGAGCCATTTTAACCCCACGACTAACACAGCTATTTCAGAGCCCTTTCTGAGCTCCAGTTCCTGCTTCTACTACACACCCGGACAGATGACTACTGCACAAGCAGTTCCTAGAACAGAGATAAATATTATCTCTTCCCTTCTGGAAGGCTGTCATTAGGCTGCAAGCAGCATTCCTAATTTTTTACTCCAGTTTTGCATTCCTTTTTAAAGGCTTGAGCATGAAGGGTGGAGGCATTAAGCTTTAAAGTAAGCAGATGACTACATGACTCAGCTGAAAGAGACCATAAAGATTCAGGAAAAATCCTGATGCTAAGAAGATATTCTGCTTCAATCTCTTGCTTCTTGGAGAATTCTTCTAATTGCTAACCCAGGACACTCAGGCTACAATTCAGAAGCAGCTTACCCAGACAGTTTTAGCTCACTGTAGTTCATTTTTAAGTGCTGTCTTTCACATTTCTGATACATTTTCTTTGTAACAGAAGCCCATCATTTCACCATGTTCTACTGATGGTCTTATAATTCAGCTGAATTACTAACAAAGAAACCAGACAGGAACAGTCTGAGCACGTATCAAACAGCAGCTCACCTGCAAATGATATTGCATCCCTGACCCCAGAATCTCCTTGAAGGTATCATAAGTTTGTTTTTTAACCCAGCAGTCAATATACATGCGCTCAGGTCCAAACTTAACCATCTCTGTAGGAAAGTCACGCTCCTATTCAAAGTTAAAGCAAACAGTATATATAATTTTAACAGTCTTTTGTATTAGGAATTGTACCTGTGAACTTTGGTTATTTTTATTAACAAAGCTGGCATACCAAAACCTTCCAAATAATAATAATCTGCACACAGTAAGTATTTTATTTTTTCATAAACTGATGCACACCTGAAGTTGAATCTCATGTAACACTTTAAGCTGACATTTTTCAAGTCAGATAGCACTTTAAAGACAACATTTAACTTTCATATTTAAAATAACTTTAATAATTGATTTCTCTCCTGAAAAACCAGTTCTCTGTGCAGGAGTCATCTTTCAGTCAGCTTATAAGCCTCATTTAGTCCCCACCTTTCAAATGTGACAAGCTACATCTATGACAATGGAACGTAAAAAGTGCTTAGTAAGTGACTCCAATCTCCTGCAGACAGAGTCTCAAAGGTGACCTCAAGGCCTTCTCCCTATCCTGAGATTTTCAACTATTCTGTGTCAACTAATATTTCATTGGTGTTATCCATACAATAATATAAAAATATCGGATAATTATCTGACAAGCCAAAAATCTAGTTTGAGATGTGCAAGAGAAATAACCCATTACAGTAACAGAAGTTAGACATTTGTCTTAGAGGCTTTACTTAGAAGTTATGTCACTGATCAAGTATTTTTAGAATCCTGCTTTGCGTGTTGTTCTCTTAATCTGGATATGGAAATCCAGAAGATTAAAGCACAACAAATAGGCAACTCCTCTCTATTAAAGAAGTGCCAATTGGAGACATACCTTAGTAAGCTGCTTTTTGTTTGGGACACACAGCAGTTCAACAGATTTTAGTGTAAACCTTTTCAGAGTTAAGGACACCAATTTGGGTGTCCTATGAAGTTTTCTATGAAAAAAAATCTCCTCATGTTATAAACTAAAAAGCACTTAGTATTTACAGTGCAATGTTTAACCTTCTTTAAACAAAGAAATATGCTTCAATATGAAAGTCATGTGCATATGAAAGCTTGACTTTCTTTGTTCTATATTCTGAAAACACTTTATTATGTGTACGTGATCAGAATTTGAAAACTGATTTTAAATATTTTTTTCTCTTGCTTTCAGTGAAATGAAATTCTATTTAAAATAGTAAAGCTATTTTGATTAAGTTGTACACTACTGAAGTTAAAATCCAAACATCCAAAGTAACACAACAGAATCACCTCAACAGCTCGTAGAACATCTCTGAAGACAGATCGCTGCTTTCTTTTATCTACTTTGGCTCTGTGTTTGTTTCCATCAGTAGCCAGAGCTCTTAGTTTCTCTGTTAGAAGTTCCATATCTTCATAAGAGAAATCCTAGGTAAAAAAAGATTTTTTTTTTTTTTTTTTTTTTAGTTTCTGGCATTAACTTCTTCCCCTGCAAACAGGAAAATGGATCTCTCCAAATTCTGGGCAGGTAGACCTTGATAACCTGTTACTTTGTTATTTAGACAGAAGTGGCACTAACTTCCTCTAGGTTCCATGTGCAACACTTAAGCCAGTAAGAACAAAGTCACAGAACCCAGTTTACCCAGGTAGGACACTATCAAACTGTATTCCAGTGGTCAGAGCCACTTTAAGCAGTACAGCTCCTCCTTCAGTGCATGTATATATATACCTGTCAATCTGTTCTGCTCCAGAATTCCAAGGGACTCAAACTGCCTAACTCATCTGCTGAACCTGGCTGCCACTCCTGTTGACAAGCTGAGAGCACTTTCAGGTTATAAGCACAGAATTCATGCTGTTGGGGATGGATTGTGAGACACCGTTAGACTGACAGTATGGAATATTTAGTCATAAATCTTGCATGGGGTGGAAAATTAAGAAGCAGTTTTTAAAAATGCTTAAACAAAACACTCCCAATCCATAGCTGTTTAGCAGGAAATATCTTTTCCCCTGCATTTGTTATTTCAGTGATAGTTTAATTAGTATGAATGTATGTAAACTTATTTTTATCTAGGTTTCTGTGCTTTTTTTAAATCTGAATGTTTTGTCATGTCAGATGACTAGGCTGTGCTTGCTTTTGAAAGAAACTGGTCAAAGGGAAAACATAGTGAGCATTTGCAATCTGCACTTAAGGATCCAAAGAGCAGATTTTGTAATGATTACAGGGGAGTATCCTCAGTGGAAGAGGACAGGTTTTCTGTGATTATAGCCTCACTCATTAATGCATTTAGTTAACTTGCAATCAGTTTGAACAAATAAAGCATCTAGTTCTTCTTGGGTTCAAAGTTGGCTTCCACAGCCAATAGACTCAAATCCCTCTGTTTGCAATTATACAGAAGTCTCAGCATATCATTTCAGATTATGCAGTGTCAGTGTGTCATGTACCCTGACTCAACTGGAGTTATGCTCTCACTTTATACAGTGGTCTTGCAGGGCACAGCAGCCTTGATCAAAATAAGAGCCATTCAAGCAGCATTCCCACACTGCACTATGGGTAAATGGAGATTATTTTCTCCAGTGCTACCAAGAAATAGTTCAGGAATTGATAACACACACTGAAGAATGTAAAGAGAACTTTAGCTGTGTGTGAGAGTACTGAAAAGCTTGCACCTAATTCAACTCAAAGGCAAACCCCAAGAAATCTCCCCAAATATGGCAACATGAATTTCTGTGCAGAATCTGTCCAAATCCTTTCAAAAATCTCCCTCCTTAAATTGACTGACCAGTCTCCAACTGACTAAACCAGTTACAGATTCTGTAAAACCATCATGCAATCCTAGCCATAATTCTTAAGGTACCAAAATAGGGATACTGAAAAAACAAATTTCAGTTGTCAGCACAGAATCACTGGAACTTGTCTGCATTAGTACCTAACAAGCATTCCCACTGCATGGTACAAATACTGTTTTATCCTGGAGACTCTGGTGATGGATTTAGCTTTTAAAGCTTGTAACTCTACATTTCTAGTTGCTCTCCCATACTGTTTGATGTGTTTTATTGTACTGGTCCTACTTTGCAGTGTGGAAATTTGTCTAAAATTTTTAATTAAATTGCTGTGAGGTATTGCTATACTCACACTGGGGCAGACTCACTACAAAGAACATAACCCAGTGCCACTTTCAGAGATCCAGGGTGCTATGCAATGTGGGGTAAAGTATTTGTTTTGTTACAATCTCAATGCTACAAAATTTAGTTGGTGACATCTACTTACAGCATCTGTTTCACGTGCCAGTTCAAACAGAAGGGCTAGTGTTTCTCCAGCAGCTATTCTCATGTTGAGATCATCACAAGACAGCAGACTTGGAAGTTTATGCAAGTGCCTAAGGAATAAGTTGCATTTCATTAGGTTGTAAATTTTGTTGACACTTTTTTTTTTTTTAATGCAATGAAGCAAAGTCACTGCACATTTTGTTTACCAAGAAAAATACTCACAGTTCAATTTTTTTCTTCACTTCATTCATTGGACAAATGGTCAACAGAAGTGTCCATGCTAAGAGAGCACTGATGTGAAGCACAGTATTATGGGTACTTGATACACCATTAGTGTCTCTATCTCGTTGATAGGCCTTTGTGAAGATGTTTTCCAGGCATTCCATAGTACAGTACAGTTCCTGAACACAGGAAAAAAGATCAGGGAAGTGGCTTAAGAGTGACACATTTTTCATGCTGTCTATTTATTTAGAAGGTATGATAAGTATTATTTATCCTCACCGTAATGTCATCAGTGACAATGAAACAGCAAATGCCTAAGCAGGTTGCACACTAGAACAAAAGGAAAAGACGTGTCAGTATTTGACATTAATTTGAGACTCAGCAGATCAAAAGTCTTCAACACTGTTTAATTTGGATACTTTGTAACATTTAGCTCTCACTCTCTATTCTCAATGATTTTAAAACAAATGATATTCACAAGCTTCCTCTTTTCTTGTGGTATTATTTAACATAATTTACAAAACTATTCCAAAAAGATACATGTAGCATTCCTTTCACCCAATTATTTTAAATCCCTGTAGGATTCACTAGCAGACATTATGCTGGTAAACAGAAATGTACATCTGATATTAACACACAGCTGTGGGAAATATTTTTCCCTCTGTGCACTATTACAATTAAATTGCATGGGACACTGACTTTAAGAACCTTTCTAAGCACTATCCAACTTGTACTCTTCCCTGTCCCTATAGTCTACCCAGTCTCCTCCCACATAGAATATGAAAAAAACATTTGCAAGTCATGTTTGCACTAATCAGGCAGGACTAAAAACTACATTTAAACAGGCCAAGCTTTAACAGTTTTGGTTTGTAGAAACAAATGCTGTTGAACTGCTACTACCTCCTCTTCCAGCTGAGAGCACCCATAGCAACACAGCTTGAGTAAAATATGAGAAACAGACATGATAAAGGCAAGCTGGAGAATGTTAGTTAAAACTCTGAAGTTTGTAAAAAAAACCCCACAACAAACTCTTGGCAAGAGCTTTAGACTATTCAGTTGGTATTTTGAGCTTATCACTGATGTATAGATGAGATGACTGGGTGAAACTTTTGGCAATGCAAATGTATCGTGCATGTAGTTCTGTATCTGCTATTGGTAATTTTCTCACATATATTAGCATAAATAGCAGTTCTCTGCTATAAAAAAATTCAAATTAATATGGGAAGGATGTATCAGTCAGTGGGAAAATTTCTTTTTTTCCTCTATGGCTTCAGCATCAGTCCTTAGAACTGCAGTAAGGAGGAGTGCAATAAAGCTGAGTGAAGACACTGGACAAACTGCTCCATGTAACAGCTCTTTGCAGAAGTCCCTGGGTTGGAGAATTACGTTCAAGCTTTAGGTGGAACTTTTTAAGCCAATGAAAACAGCTATGGATCATTCAGAGCATACATCAACATGAGTTTACAGTAGTGTAGTAGCCTTTTGTTCTGGATTACACAACAGTGAGCTGGTTAAACTGCCCTCTGTCCTTGCCTGACAAATAAACATTTTATACTTACAGCCTGTCTGGCTTGGGTACTGGCTGTTCCATCACAGACAATCTTCTTCAGAACTGGACCAAGGGTTTTAAAAACCTCTTCACTCTCAATTCCTGACCCCATCTGCACACACAGAAGACATGCCAGTCCGGCAGCAGCACACTGCTCATCACTCTTACCTAGAGATTAACACACCAGGATGAGTTATCACCTTGTGCATTGCTTCCTTCCTTTAGAAATAATTAGGCTGAAAACTTCCCAGTGAAAATTCATAAATCAACAGATGGAAGATAATTTCAGTGAATCTTATAGGTCAGTTAAAATACATCTAAATTCAAAAAAGGAACGTAGTTCTAACTAAATTAAGCACTCTCTAAAGTACCAGACAAGCCTCACCATCTTAATTCCTTTTAAACACTAAGCTACTTCATGGGGATTATTGCTTTCTAATAGTAAGCATGTTAATTACCTTTCTTTATGCAGCGTTCAATACTATCAGTTAGTGTCATCCTCCTTTCCATGATAAATTCATAGAGTATTTTAGAAGAAAAAGCACTTTTCAGACTTTCAAGAGCTGCTTGTCTTGTCTTTGCACTGTTAGAAGAGAGAAGGAAGAGGTCCTGAAATCAGCACACATCAGTTAATGCTCAGCCTTTGTTTATATGGTAGTTTGCATTTCTCTGAACCCAAGAGAAGAGGAACCCAAAGCAGCACCATGAAGTATGAAATCCTATGAGTTCCCTCCTTCCTCAAGGACAAGGAAACTTACATTGTAGATAGAGTTCACAGTAATACACCAAGCTAGAAATAGGTCACTCTACTTCAACTTATTAGGATAGTCTATCATTCATCCAAAACCTTGGTAAGGAGAGAAAGGTCTTTTCAGATACAGAAGAAAATAAGTCATGAAGGCATAAAGCTGTCATTTCAGGAGGCACATCAAAAATTTTGATGCATATTTCCCTTACTATATCAGAGGAATTCAGAAAACAATGTATGAATGCATTTCTTCAAAGCATACTGTACCTCTTGTCCAATGTAAGGTCTATAAATCCCTTCAATTTGTATTCTAAGTCTTCTTGAGTGGCTTCTTCATCAACTTCAGGCCCTAATCCAGAGGAAATAGTTTATTTCTACTGATATACATTTTATTAGCAGACACTAATATCCAACACTTAACATTTTCAACACTAAGAAAGCTGTTTAACATGAACAATAGCTACAGAACTGCTCACCAGTACAGCAACAGTACGGTGTCAGGCCTACTACACCACAGCACCCCTTAAAATAGATCTATTGATACCTTCGTGCTGTTTCTGTACCTAATTCTTACATGTGTCAAATATCATTGAGGAAGCTAATCAGGTCTTAAGAAAATTTCTTGTAACTGAAGCCCATCAGCAGCACAATTTCATCCAGCCCTGGAATACAGCAGGGTGTTCACCACTGATGCAGTGTGTGCTAAGCTGCCTGCCCTATTTGGCATCATTTCAGATGTCTCTGCATCAGCAGCTCAATTAAGGGCAGCAAGTATTCACAGGGGGGGCTCCTTGCCTTATTCCCCTGTAACATGCTTTTTCAGGTCCCCTTTTGCTAACAAAATGACATTAGAGCAGCCCAGGTAGCAGAAACAAGTTTCAAATCTAGATCAGAAGAGGCAAGTGTGACTCTTTCCACCCTAAACTCTTTGTGCAGTTCTTGTGTGATCTTCTTATGAAGATCAATCTTTTGTAATGCACCTCAAAATTCCTACTGTCTTCAGAAGTTAGCATTGTATAATTTTAATAAAAAGACAATAGTTCCATAAAAGGCTCATGAAACATGGGAGTGTATTCTTGCCAAACAAACCAATAACCACTAGATTAATAATTTTAAGTGTTTAACAGAATGTAATTATTTTGCTACTGCTACTTACAGTCTAGTACTTCAATTCTTAGCTAAACTCAAGTATTACATTTTCTAGAAGATGAATGCTCAGCTCAATAAATAAAAGAATTTACCATCCTCAGTGAAGCTAGCAGGATCACTGAAGCCGCTGCAGTGGCTCATAGTTTCAATTGAAGCATCTTCATCACTAAAAGGCTGCACATTTCTGGGCTGACCACCTTAAGGAAAAAGGAATACAATAGTCTGGTCACTTTTCATATGCAAAAGGAAGATATTAACACCAAAAGTAGAATTTAACCCTCCCAGCAGATTCATTCTCCCTGATCCAGACACAGAGAGTACATTTCCTTCCCTTGCTTCTTCCTTTACTCCCACCTGTTTTTAAGACTTAGTTGGCTCTGTTCTGGAAGATCATTTGTGAGTGGTGGGGAAGAGCTCACCTAGTTTTCAAAATATTCTCATAATTAGTAGCTCCAGATTTAGGATGATCTTTCTACCATCAGCTCCATGGATTTCTACCATCAGCTTCAGGTTATGCAATGTCCTGTGACTCTGCTTTAAAAATAGCTCTATATTAATTTAACCGCTAGGACAAACTCCCGAAAAATATTGCCACATTATCTTTACTTTTCAGTTTTGGGGGATTTCAAGCCAACATAAGTTACACATTCAGGTAAACATACATTACCCAGTTCAATGAGGGATTTACAGAATTAAGTGTCGTATGTGCAACATCAGCAGTGTCCGACCCTATTTTAATACCAAATTACAAATACAAGCCAGATCAATAAATGCTTCCAACAAGGGAACAGTTTTCCCTGTCAGGACCCAGAAGACCAGTACAGTAACATTAACTTTTTTGAAGAAAGCAGTATTATCTTCACCAGTGCTCATCTCTATAGCTTCTCACATGTGTATCTTCTTGTTAGAGCATTGAGCTGAAGGCATTTCACCTACTGATACTGTCATTTCTGCTGCTGTCCTCTCCTACTACCTAATTTGCATCTACTAAAGCAGATCAATAGCTTTATTGTTATTTCTCCAACAGCTCCCAAACGCCATTTAAAGAACTAGGAATTCTGCTCTTCCACCTATTTTTTGTTTATGGTACAACCAATTCTAATTTTTTTAAGGCAATGCACAATTCTTGTCAGCTTCAGGCAGGCTTCCCGACTACCAAGATCTCTAAAAAGTGTTTTTAACTAAACAGAATCAACATTGACCTAATCACTATTACAGTGCTTTCTAGTAAGCTTAAATTCCCATTTTAGGACTTTCGCAGCTCCTAGCTGCAAACTATCTACTTGTACCACTGGACTTATGTTTCCTATAGCTACCAAGAACAAAACATTAGCCAATATCCAGGACAAAGAACTTGGAAGCTCAGAGCTCTGGCACCACCAGCTTCTTCCTTTTAGTAATGTCAAGCAGGGAAGCTCAATGGCAGAAGTGGCATGAATGACTGCCAGCCCTTCACAAACTAAAATAAAAGGAGCCGCAGAAAGACCCAGTGAATTGCTCGCTTCCTGAGCATTTGATACCGGAGAGACAGATTCCGCTCACAGCTACAGCACCCTCAAGCGAAATGTCTCACCACCCCACAAAACCTCCATTCTACCATGCATCACACCGCAGCCACACACATTCTGGATCCACACGAAGATCGTTTATTTCCTAATAACCCTTTTTTAAGGCTAAGAAGAGGGGGTTTAAAAAAAAAAAAATAAAAATCGCAGCCTTTCAGATCCCAACGCGCAGACCTACAGCCACGCCAACCACCAAAACCACCGGAGTGACAGCAGCAGCCGGTTCCCCCGCCCCGGAAGGGCCCACGCCGCCGGCGGTGGAGCAGGGCCAGACACCGCAGCCTGTGCCTGCCGGGGACGCGCCCCGCCGCCTCTAACAAGGCCCCGGCTCCCTCTGCCGCCCCAGGGCCA
>JAAWXA010000009.1:24602027-24697071 GCA_038090715.1 Florisuga fusca
GGGTGACGGGCTGGCGGGTTAGCGCGTCAGCGCGTCCCCGCCCTGGCGCTGCTCACCGGCGGGGCCTTCTTTGGGCGCCTGGAAATCTGGCATGGGCGGCCGGGAGCGAGCAGCGGGGCGCCGGGGAGAGATCCCAGGCGGGGCGGACAAAGGAGCAGCGCCTTGGGCCCACGCAGTTTGCTGTATGCGGGTGTTGTGAACCGCGCCGTGTGTCGGTGGCGGTGAAAACGGGTCGGTTCTGACATGGGGAGTAATTGTCGGTGGACGGGGACGCCTTTAGCGCCGCTTTCCGTGTCCGCATTAAAGGAAGTGGCAAATGGTTTCGACTCTGTGCCTTTTGTTTAGAACCTTGTAAATACGGCATAGCTTGGCTCCTTCTTCAAAATGTACTTTTTCTCCTTTTTTTTTGTCACATTTTTGTTAATAACAGCTTTTAGACTTGTAAGTCTGTATGGTGCTGTTTTTAATCCAAATTTGGTGTTTGGTTTTTTTTCCCTGATTTTTGCTGAGCTTCAAGTAAATATAGGATAGAATTACTTTGCAGAGACTGTATTATAGTGTTTCTGGAATGCAAATAATGTTTGTGAAGTCTCGCTGACGGGCTGTAACAGTACTGCAGCATTTGAGGGAGGGAAGGCAGTTTTGTGGAACATGCTGAAAAGTTACATAAGCCATAACAATGGCTGCACTGTTTATATCCCCTTTGCATACAAACAGTGTTTACCCGGAGTTCCAGAAAGGTAAACTTTCATAACAATTCTCTTTAAATGCTGCATGAAAAATAAAGCAAGTAGGGTTGAGTGACCCGTTTGTGTGTGTTGAATAGGAAAACACTGGTGGTGTCTGTTTCTAGAAGATGACAGCTGTCAGTTGTGGTACCTGGGGGTAGAGCTCAGTGTTCCGCGTTGCTGTGGGGTGTCAGCCTCCTGGTGAAAATCCCCGGAGCACAGAAAAATCAAATTGGTGGAAGATTTTAGCCCAACTCTTTTAGCATCCCATTTAAGAAGTGCAGAAAAGGGGCAAAAGTCAGTACATACTGCATGTGTGCAGGAGTGTGTCAGGCACCGGTGTTCAGCATGAAGTGTCAGAGCAGGAGACAGCCTCCCAGGCAAGCAGGTGGAGGAGTTGGAGCTCAGGAAGGCATAACTGTACCCCCGTGGGTGTATCAGAACAAGGGAGCAGTGCTGGGATCCTATGAGGAGAGGCTGAGGGAGCTGGGGCTGTTCAGCCTGGAGAAGAGGATGCTCAGGGGAGACCTCATCACTCTCTACAACTACCTGAAAGGAGGTTGGAGCCAGCTGGGGGTTGGTCTCTTTTCCCAGGCATCTCTCAGTAAGACAAGAGGACATGGTCTTAAATTGTGCCGGGGGAAGTTCAGATTGGATATTAGAAAGAATTTTTTCACAGAAAGGGTGATCAGAGGCACTCAGTGCCATGGTCTGGTAACTGCAGCGGTAGTGGATCAAGGGTTGGACTCTGATTTCTGAGGTCCCTTGCAACCCAGACAATTCTGTGATTCTATGATTCTATGTAAGCTACAGCAGCTGACAGCAGCCAAGAAAACTTGGGACAATGTGCGTGTTTGGGGTGGGGGATGCCAATAACATGTCCGTGTGGTCAGCCGTGTCCTAACCACTTCCTTTCTGCTGGCCCTCTTAATGTATAGATGAATCCTGTAGGGGCAGGCTGACTGGAGTGAAATCCTTTGTGCTGTTAGCCCTGTCTCACAGCAGTGCTGCCTGAGGCTCAGGCAGGGGCTGGGTTTAATGCTGAACTCCTTTTTGGTTGTGACAGGGTGGGAGCAGCACACAGAGGTGTGCGTGCAGACGTCAGTATCTCGTGGTGGAAGTGGAAGAATGAAGTGTTGTAGCCTCTGTATGTTTGAAGATGGTCTCACCAGGAGAGGTGGAGGTAAAGCCCTGCAGGGGGAGTGGAGAGGATGTTGCAGCTGGAGTGGGAAAAGCAGCTGCTAAGGTACAGAAAGGTATTGCCAGACTTAGTTTGGCCAGATTGCCAAACTAAGTTACAAAAGGTGACAAAACCAAAGAACTCAACAGCTGCTTTGAGTATGTGGCCACTTTAAATTTTACTTGGGCTTCTGAAATGCGCAGCCCTCGTGTTACAGAGTTTCCCTCCTTACCTGACCAGCGGGTCAGTGGGGTCACCCAAGAGGAGTTGCATACAGCTGCTGAGTTTTGCCATCTGTGTGTCACAGAACAGACTCTTTCTCTCAGCTGCTGACTTGTTGCCCACTATCCTGATTTATCCTTTTGGCAGGAGTGCATGGTACCAGTAGGCTGGCTCACAACAGCTTTCTAACAAAAATCTCTGGCTAAAAGGAGAGTCATGTGGTGTTGGCAATCTATAAATCCATTGTCTGACTTGGGCTGGAGCTACTGGTGTCTGGGTGTCACAGTCCCCTGGTACCAATGATACAAACTGGAGGTGAGAGGTGGCATCCTTTGGAGAAATGTGTTTTATGAAGTGGCAAAGCAAGCTGGGAGCAGCGGGTGACAGCAAGGCAGGCATGGCAATGGCTTCACTACCAAGCAGGAGCACACCCACAGCACCCAGACAAGAAGAGCAAAGCAAGTCTGGTGATGGTTACGAGTTTCAGCTAAGGCACAGATCACCTGAGGATCCGAGTGACTACAGTGACAAGGTTTGAGGTCAAGGCAGAAAGCCAAGTCAGCGAGTCAGGATCAGAAGTGTCTTCAGTGACAATAACCAGGGCCAGACGACTACTAGTCTGATGGTCACCAGACAAACCCACAGCAACAGGAAGGAAGGATTGGAGCTGAGCCCAGGGTCTGGGCCAGTGTGTACATGGCCAGGCAGAGGTGTCTGTGTAACATAGCTCAGGAAGGACTGAGAGAGAATGCTTTGATTGAAGTGCAGCTCCTGAGCAAGCGTGAGCAGTCCTCTCACAGCTTCTCATGCAGCACTCTGATCCAAGGCTACTTACCTGCTCCATGGCAGAGCTGCTTTTAAAACAAGGCAGCTTAATGCTGCCAGAGGCCCCAAGAAAAGGCCTAATGAAGAACTTCAGCACAGCTAAGGGATATAGGTATGTGACTGACTCAGTATTATGTGGCTTAGCAAGTATTTGTATGCCAGAGTTTACTTTACAGACATATAAACCATCATCATTTGTGAAAGTTGGAGGCATGGCCAGACATACTCTATTTACACCACCAAATGCTGTAAAGAAATCAGAAATGAGGGAATCGCATGGATCCTCGTTTCAGGTGGCTGCTTTCCTCCTCTTGTCACATGCTGCTGCTTCTGTCTTTGCAGACAAAAGCCTTTGGATTTTTCTTTTTCTTTCTGCTGTTACTTAGGATATGACCAGACCAAGAAGAGAACCCAGGCTCATGCTGGTTGCCTTGTCAGCTTTCTCACAAATGCAAAAAAATCTTGGAACCAAGAAAAGAGTCCAAAGCTGGAATATGGGCCATGCTAAGGCAGACCCTGAATGAAGCCTCTGAAATGCCTGTGTTTCTAGTGACCTACCAGGACTGTCAGGCCTTCAGAGTTTGAAACTGTTAGCTCCTCACTCTGCAACACTTAATGCTCCAATTGCTGTCACCACTGATGTGTAGCCTCACTGCCCAAAATATATCTGCCTGTAATGAATTACAGTCACAACCTTCCTCTGTTCCAGCTGCAGTTGCTGCAGTGCTGTGCTTGGTTGGGACTTATAGGCAAAGGCAACTCAAAATAAAATATAGAGAGGCAAAGACAAGAGTTGCAGCTTTTTTCCCTTTGAATGCTGGAACATGTGTTGGAGGTCTAAACAGTTCCTGCCATAATATTTCAGGTTGCAGCAAAAGTTGTACAGCATCCAGGTTGGCAGTCCTTTTGGTTTTCTTACATTTGCCTCCTGTCTTATTTGTATTTTGGAAGCCTGACCAGTTGTGGTCCAAGTACACTGAAGAACCCCAAGTCCACAACAAAATTAAATGTGACTGCAGGCTTGCTATTGGAATCACTGTTGTTAGAGCCTGAGGGAGTTTTGGCCTTAGCTGAAGAAGTAACTTCAATCACTGAGGGAAGCTCGTGATGACTAGAGGAGACTGAAGTCCAGAGTTGTAAGATGATGCCAAAGCAGCCTTGTGTGTTCCTGTGATTTCCACAGCCTTGTGTGTATGGGCACACAGAGGACGTTCTGAAGGGAAAACAAAGCAATCAGGGAAGAAGTTCAATTATTTATGGTGAATGGATGGATTTAGCAAGCTGAGACAGAGGCATGACCATGCAAATCAGCAAAATGGTTAATGGTTAAAAGATAGCATCCTCTCACAGCCCTTGTGGTGCTTCTATTATATACACAGTGCTAGCAGCATATAGTGCACTTTGCTCATAAACAGAAAGATGGCTCGTGCTCATTCAAATTTACAGTCCTCTTTAAATTAACAATTGATGCAGTATAATATGTGGTGACTTTAGAACCATAGAATCACTTTGACTGTTATGCAGCTGAGCACATCCTCAGTGACATGCTACCCTGACTTTCTGCTGCAGGGGGGTTCAGCTGCATTCATACTCTACTTATTTTGGATGATTTAATCTATATTATACTGATACCTCCTTTCCTTGAGGCAGATCCTTCACTCCATATTTACGACTTACTCATGCTTAACTTTTTTGGACCTCAGAAGGAATTTTTCCTGGAAAGTCATGAAGAAGCAATGCATACTTAAGCTGTCTGGCACATAAACCATTATTAATTTCATATCTAAATTTGCCTGTTTGAACTTCAACTGCCACTGTCTATAGCAACTGACCACAGACATATCCCTGACAATAACAGCATTATAGAGTAACTGTGGCCCATGGAAAAAGAAAGATAAGACTCTGTCAAATGTAAAGCCCTTGCAAACATTTTGCCATAGCTAACAACATTTTACTGGAATACGCAAAAAGTAGTAACAAAAAAATTTGTGGGTGTCTGAATTTGTCTAGTTTGTTGTTTCTTTTGGGGCTTTAGTGAACAAACATCTTTGAGTAATGAACATCAGCGCTTTTGTAAAACTGTGTTGTAAAAGCAAGTATTTCGTGCCTCTTAAGTCTTTGTATGTTGTCAGTTTGTGTCTTGCTTCACTTGTTTCTCTGCCTGTTTTGCAAAATTTTGGGTTTCCTAATAGTGACCACTGAGTTGATGGTAAGTATTACTGAAGGAAACCAGCAATTTTCTGCTATTCCAAAATAGAGTGAGGGGGTGGGTGTTTTGTGGGGTTTTTTGATGGTTTTTGTTTGGTTGGTGTGGTTTTAAATCTAGGTTCAAGTTTAAATCTTAATGACTTCCATCCTCTCAAATTAATTTCTAAGTATCAGGGCTGGGTAGAATTAGAAGACTGTGACACACCCTTTCTCCTAGCGTGTGCTACAATAATGAGTAGTACACATCTTGTTTCCCTTAGCAAACAAATTTCTATTGCATTAGAATGCTGTTGACCCAATATTGATTAGCCAATATTCAGTTTTATTTGTAGCTAAATCAGCTAGTTCTCTGTTTCTGCCCCATTATTTTCAGGCACTGTGTACAGAGGCTCATTCCATTGAAAATTAGGATGGGTTAAATAGCAGGAAACAACACTCCAAATCTCATTTCTGTCAGTGCTTTAGCCCAAATGACTCCATGCTCACATTTCCATGTCCTTTTCTAGCTGTTAGCCAGGCACTTGGCTTTGCTCTGCTGCCTCATTTGTTGAGACACAGCTGCAATCCATAGTCCATGTTTGTATTTGCTGGGACATTTTTAGCTGTGTGTCCCAACCACCCAGTTGGGGCTGGCCCATGGGCAATGATTTTCCAACACCGCAACAGTCACAAAGTGGAAGGACACTAATTTGCCCTAATTTGCCATCAGTTGTATCCCCTGCCACATGTGCCACGTGTGCCAGTGACAACTGGAAGCATGTTCCTAGTGTTTCTGTTCCTTCTGAATAGCACCTTGCCATGCATTTCCCCATCACTTGGGAGAGTGGAGCCTTCCTTGCCTTGGGAAGCACAAGCATTGTCCTCATTTTGCCAGGTTATACAACCCAGGGGTAGCTCAGATGCTCAGTGCTGCAGATGTTCTTGGTTGTTTTTGGAAGGAGCTTTTTGCTGGCCTTCCCCTGGATGCAGATGAACAATGAGAAGGCAGCACCACCTTCCAATAATCCTTTGCCAAGACACACATCATTTTGCAAGACTTTTGATGAAGTTATAAAGGATTAGTCCTGTTTGTCTTCAGTAACAGAAATCCAAATAAAACAGTGTAGCATAAAAGAGCAGAAGGGACCTTTTTTTTATCTGCCAGTACAAATATTTGCTCTCCCAGGTATGTTCATCACATAACCTTTTAAATGAACTCATTCACCTGCAATTTAATTCTAGTCAAGTTCCAATACCCTCATCTCCATATGGAAGGGTGTTGCCAAAGATTGGCCTTCAGTTTATCAGAGCAATTAATTTGTGACCAGCATTTATCAGCTTGTCCTGCTGATAAACCTCACCTTGGCCTCTTCTGTGCTGTTTACACTTCTGGGAGCAGCTGGTTCCTTTCTCAGCCTCTGTTTTTGAAGGTGCCATGCAAATTCCTTGGTGCAGTATTCTTCCTATGTTTGCTTAAACTATTTGAATAAAACATCTAATTTAGGAGCCCAGTCAGAACTTAGGTAGGCTGAATGACTGGAGATGTCTTTCTTTTTCCATTGACTGCAGGAGTCTTTGGTGACTGTGCTCCTAATTTATGCATTTTTGTGAAGTACCTGCAGTTGGGCAGCATGAATCCAGGCTTTAATGCTGTTGGTTTTTATTTCCTGACCAGTCTTAAAGTCTTTCTTTGCACTGTTTCCCTTGGGAATTTGTCTCTTTTGAACATAGATGGCCAGTATTCCAGATGATAAACATTCTCATCACTGTTATCAATAGCTCTCCTGCTTCTCTGCCAATTGGAAATACCCTGTCTGAAATAGTTTGCCAACATGTTTACTTTAAACAGGTCTGAATTCAGTACTATATTTCCTTCCTCCCCATGATTTACAGTTCATCAACTCCCTAATTTGGACCTGCAATTCATGTTAGTCCTGAAGTCCATGTTTTTTTCACCATGGATTATTAAATTATACTTTATTTCTGTCAGCCTAGACCTTATGGTCAGTTCTTCCTGGGCAATATTTAAAACCTCTTTATAAAGGCATCACCTCTGACATTACATGAAAATTTTGAATTTCATTAACACCCTTTTGTTTCTGGTGGCCTGGTCATTAGTGGCAGCATTAGGCTGCTTGCTCCCAAGAACAAGAAATTCCTGTTGGAAGTCCACATTTTGTGCTGAATAGTCACCCACTTGCTGCTTATACATTTGCCCAGCTGCCCAAATAATGAATGTTGAAAGATGTCATTTCTTAATAATAAATTTGTTCTTCAAATGGAAAGAAATGTAACAATAAAGCTGTTATCAGCTCTCATGTAATTGCAGCTCTATTTCCATTCCATCAGTGGAAAGTGCTGCTTATTTGAAAGATGATTGTTTGATTGCTGCTTCATTGCTGATTATTTGAAAGGTGATTTCTCACTGCACTGCAGCTTCTGGGACCTGCTGAGTCCTATTCTCCATTATGTGAGTAATATGCACAATTCATTCTTCTCTTTACACTGAAAACTGTGGCTCACTCTTGGAGAGAAAAGATAGTTTCAGTTGCTGGATTTCAGCGATACAGGGAGAGGAGTGGCAGAGGTAATTTCCAAAGGAGAAGGAGGTGATCTTTTTCTGTTGTGTCAAGAGAGCCAACAGCTACACGGCTTTTATTCTACCTAAGTTAAAGCAAGGGAATACCAGGCTGTACACTGTGTGGTACCTTAAGGTCAAAGTCCTGGCACATCCCAGATACTTCTTAATTCCTTCCTTCGTCTACCCCACAGAATGACTCTACTTTCCCTCCCCATGTCACTCTATTCACCATCTCTGTGTCCTCCCTCTCTCCAGAGCTTCTGCTTCACCTGTATTTGGGTATGCTTTTACTCCCTCAAGGGGTTCAGTGTCCCTTTTTTCCTTTTCCCTCCCCATGGCCACCATGATTCCCCTCCTTCTCATCCTTCTCCCCTTCTCTTTTACAGACTCAGACACTCTGGACACTAGCTAGAGGCTCCAACTTCTGCTGGCTGGCTGACTGGCTCAAAATCCATCAGCTTCTGCACAAGGATGTCTGTAACATTCCTGCAGTGTTCTGGAAGTGAATGCAATGTTGTGCAGTTACCATATTGCAGGCAAACATAAATAAGCAGAACTGGATATGAAGGTTTTTGTGGGCCTTGGCTTCAGCTCCCAAAGGTGAGGACCTACTGGATGCAAAAGCTGTGTTACAGTTTTAAGCACTTACGTACAAAATTAACAGAATCAAATTGCTAGTGCTACGTAGTCACCTGCTCAGTAAGCAACTATGCAGAGATGCTTTTGTACTGCCAGGAGAAACACAAGTGCCCAGCAGGAGTCAGAGAGCCCTTTCTGGCAGAACAAGAATTATTTTCAAATGAAAATAGAAAAAAGAGGATGTGAAAGGAGCAGAAATAGAATGCAAACCCATATAGAAAACTCCCGTGCAATCTCTGGAGTGCAGAGGATGTACAGGGTGATAATGTTTATATTTTCCAGTAGTTGTCAGTGCTGGCCAAAAAGAATGACTCATTGAAATATGCTTAAGAGCTGCACTTCGAAAATAAAAATCTGGGCAGACAGGTACTGCCATGGAAATGTACACAACACTTTGTTTAAATAGTGTCTTTCACAACCAGCTACTTGGTGACACGTGACAAGCTATAATACAGTAGCCACATCAGTAACCTATTCTGCCTGTCCCAGCTCTGTCACCTTCCTATGGGTCTGTGCTCAGCACCCTGGTCACTCTGACCTGCCCGGCAGCTGCACAACTCTCACCTGCTCTCAGGCATGTTTCAGCCCTGAGGATGTGGCAGTACAAACTCTTAGTCTTACCAGGCACCTGCTCTTCTCAGACTTTCAAGGTTTTACTATGGCACGCAAGTAATTTTCTCAGGTTGTTTAAGAAAAGCAGAGTTTTAACACGAGAAGTGTTGTGTAAAACCCCATCCACACAGAAGCCGTTGGAAAATACACGTGTGCTGTCAGAAATACCTAACCTCGTTTTGGGAGAGGTCTGTGGGTAAAAGCAGGCTGTCTTCCTGATCTTTAAGCAGATTGCTTGCTCATATAAAAGAGGAAAATACGGAAAAGAAAGCCTGTCAGACTCTCGTTGTGCACTGAGGAACACAGACACAGCATCTCAAACACGCGGTGTGTCTGCAGGCTCAGAGATTCCCCTGCAGCCACGCTGCTGTCCCCCGTCCCCTCTGATGGCTGTCCCTGCAGGCAGCAGCTCCCCATCCCTGAGGGGGTTTGCAATGCCCCAGAATGGGAGCTGTCATGAATATTGTAGCAGAGATGCAGTGGAAGAGAGGCAGTGGAAATGCCCCCAGCTGCAGTGCGGGGTGAGCTGGCTGGCTGGAGGCAATAATCACAAGGTGTAGTGCAGGCAGCATTCCTCTGCCTTGAGGTCAGCACCCCAAACCAGTCAGACTGATGCCAGCACCTTGCCACACCTGCCAGTAACGTCGCTAAAAGCCACATCCTCACCTCCAAGAATCTGGCATCAAAGCCCCGTTCAGTCCTTTTTTACTTTCTTGGCAGCCCCAGCCAACAAACATCTCCATGGGGAGGGGGATAGGCCGAGGCCGGGCTGGGACATCAGCCTGGATGTGGCTGGAGGTCAGGATCAGGCCTGATGAGCGGTCTCCTGACACCTGGCAGCTTCACTCCACTAAGTCTGAAATTTCTAGGGCAGAGTCAGGAGGCTCAGGATGGAAAACAGCATGAGCAAGGTCTTAATGGAGAAGGTAAGATACTGCAAGATACAACCCAATAACATGAAGCGTTGTATTGTGTATGATATCACTGCTGTGGTGAGCTCTGCCTTGATCGATCAAGCTACAAGGAAGGGCATGGTATTTCTTTTGGGTTGTTCTCCATTTGTGTGGTTTTTGGTGTCAGTTATTGGGTTTGGGGGTTTTTTTTGAGATTCCAGCAGATCTTGAGAAAGCTCTCTTTTGTCTCATGACAATGTTGAGATCTAGGCACTATTCCAACCCATATAATGCACCTGCATCTAAACTTTCATTTCAGAGGGCACCTCATTTTTAAAGGAGGCTCTCAAGAAAGCTCTGTGCTGCAATTTGAAAAGGCACCCAGCCTGCAGCAGGGAGAGGGATGGAGCTTACAAGCCTTCAAGTGCCCTTTCCTCCTCCTGCAGGGCAAAGCCTAAGGAGCAAAAAAGCCATAGCAGGCCTGGCTTGGGTGCTGCTGCCCAGGGTCTTCATGCTTCTGTTTTATACCACATTGCTGTGTGCCCTTTTTGCCAGAATTATGAAAAACTCCTCTGAGGACAGTTAGACACAATTTCCCTCTTCTTGTATCACAGAATTTGTCTGTTCATAATTGTACCTAAAATATATATGGAGGGATGAGGCACACCCTATAGATAACATACAGTACTGCTGCATGTACCATCCCTTTCCTTTTTTATTTGTAAACATCTCGGGAGGAGTAGAATACTATGCTGAAAATGTAAACCTGGCTGCATTTTTTAATGCAGTTGTGTTGAGAAATGAGGAAACAAGACAGATTTACATATTAGACTATTATAGACCCACGTAGGATGAATACTCACTGAAGCTTGTAATAACATTTTTGACACAGGTAGTAATAGGACATAATTACATTTGAAGTGTTTAAGAGAAGGCACTTCTCATACAGGCTAACCACAGGAATAATTAGAGATGCAAAGTCCATTTTCCTCACGTGGTCTCAGACACAGAATATATTAAACTATGTACAAACCCAGAGGTTGTGATCTTTTGTTCTGCAAATTAACTAACCTCATAATTACAGGTTTTTCTATAACTAAAGGAAGTTCCTTTTGATCTGGACTTCTTCTAGTTTAGGTTTCTTTACATCAAAAATATTCACTGACCTGGTTTGCACAGGGGATATCTCTGAGCAGTATTAGTGAGCCTTTTTTTTTGCAATAGAGCTTGTTACACCTTGGGGGCTGTGGATCTTTAATTTTCAGAAGGCAAAATCGCTCGTATGTCTCTACCATGGTTGAAGTGGCTTGTAGCTACAAAACTCATGTATTCCTTCTGGCAATATCAGCCTTTCTAAGTCAAACAAGCCCCATAAAACCTTATAAAATCAGTTGTTTCCAGTAGTCACAACTAATTTCTCACTGATGAAAGGAGTGTGACACAGGACAGATTTATTTCCATAAACATGATTTACTTTACTATCTGTCTCATTAAACCAAGCAATCAGCCAAAGCTTTAGATGTGACAGAATTTTCTGTGAGGATACATTGACACTGAAAGCAGATGTTTCTCCAGGACAGGAGTTCCTTTCCATTCACAAAGGCAGCAAGACAACTCACATTCCCAAAGTCAACAAAAAACATAACCAGGGGCTGTCTGTCTTTTCTCACCATTCGAATTCCCTTTCAGGAGAGCACATAAGCAGCAACCTTTGCCTCCTAACCTTTCATGGGAACATGTGCCTAGAGTTGCCCCAGCTGTGCTGAAAGCCATGGATGTATCAGAGCATCTGTTCCAGCCCCAGTGCTGATGCTGCCCATCACTGCCCTGCAGAGCCCAGGGCAGCACCAGGAATTTTTGCAAAGGCCCTCAACTTCACTGCTCCTTCTGCTCTGCAGCACACAAACACTGCCCCCAGCAATGAAGCTCATTTCCCCTGTGTGCTCTTGATTCTAGGCGATAAATAAATAAAACACATATTATTGCAGGTGCAAAAGCTTGTAACTGAAGATGTGGTTATCACACATTTATCAAGCATGACACATCCTGACTGTAACACAAGCATCCATGCCAATAAGCTTAGCAGCTGTGTTGCCCTGAAGACTGGTCCATATTTAGAAGGGTAAATAAGATTCCTTTTTACTTCAGTGGTTGCTGGCAAAGCTCATAATAGGTCTAATAATGCTTGTGTCCTTTGGGAAATATGTATGCTAATTTGCCTGTGTAAACACTCACTTAAGAGAACCTAAGGTTGTGCTCTGCCTGGCTCTTTGTGTTAACTTCACATGTTTTATAAAAGCAGTTCAATAAAAAGCTTAATGCCAGTGCCTCTTCTCACTGCATCAATGCCACGAGGCAAAGTCCAGCAGCCCCAAAACACATTGATGATCTTTATGATTTCTCCACAGAATCTCCCCAGTCCTACTCCTCTCTAGAGTAAAATGCTTTTTGGTGAATTCCAAGGAGATCAAACGAATTAAGGCTACTTTTGTCTTTTTTGGTCCTGGTATCCTGGGAAAGTCATGCCTTCTGACAGTTTTATTTCTTGGCATCTTTACCCCTGGTCTTTGCAGCTTAGGCCATTGCAAAACTGGCCTTCAAATCCTGGGAAGGGATCCCACAGTTCCTTCCACGTTCCACAGCTTTGTTAATCTCTTTCAGTGTCTACAACTGCAAAGACTGTTTTTCTTGCTTTTTAAAAACAATTTTCAAACGTCGATTGGTACCATCTTACCACTGATTGCTGCTCAGCATGAAATGTAATTTAGGAATGGAAGGCACGAAAGTGGTTTCCATTGCTGCCATCTTCTGGTGCAGTTAATGAACTCCACATGGCAATAACAAAGGCACATTAACAGTGAAGAGGAATTAAACAAACTAAAATAGCATGTAAATCTTCCTGAAGGCGGTTGTTAGATGCCAGCAAAGCATCATAAATGGGAATACACACCAGAAGGATCACCGCCAGCTGAAAACTGCAGTGCTTCCTGCAAATGTCTTGCCCTATGTTGTAGTACTGATGTAACACCCTTGATGATACTAGAAAACACAAAGGGGAAAAAAAAAAAAAAAAAGAAAAAAACCACAAGCAAAAAAAAAAAGGATTTATCTGTTTTTTTGGGAAGCATTTGATATAGAAGTCAATTTTATGGCTTTGCTGAAGTCATTTCCCCCGCTGTTTGTATGGCTCTTTCAAGTAGGGAAAAAAAGAGAAGAACATTTTGGGTTTTAAGCAGGTACACGTGAGACAATGGAAATTACCCAGGAAAGTTCAAGGAGAGGTGCTGGGTTAGATGGAAATTTGCTTTCTGGAGCTGATAGCTGACAATGTCTCTGCAGTTACTGTACTTTGGTAACTGTGGTCATTGAATGAAAAATTAATACATTTCTTGGAGTTCAGTAAAGGCAAAGTAAAAAATGCCTTAATCTGAGAATAAATGAATAAATATCTTGTGAAGATATCTTTTCTGCACACCATAACACATTTCAGTGCAAAATAATAGCCTTTGTTGTGCTCTGCACAGTGAGCAACTTCATGAGATGCACAGCTAAATCCAGTGGGAGCCCACCATACCACTACAAAATACATTGAATTTCTGCCCTCCTTTTGTCAACAAAAGCACAGTATTCTCTCTGTATTCCATGGATTTGTGCTGAATTTCAGATTCTTCGGAGTTCTGTGATTGCACTGGCTTGCTCATGAGCTCAAATTAATTTTTAATGAATTAAGAATAAAAAAAAAAGGGCACAATATTTCCTGAAATCCCCCCTATATCCTTACTGCAAGCTTCTCTAATCCTCAGCCATTCATAGTGCTGCCGTTATGGGGATGCTGGAGCACTCCTTAGCTTTTTGATCTCTCCCCCCAATGGTTGCTCCATTCTCCCTCCAGCCAGCTGGCTGCAGCAGCTCCCTTTGGAGTCCCTTTCCCTGACTAAGCAGTGCTGCCATAGAGCTGCTTTGTGCCCCAGCTCTCTGCCCTTCCTCCACAGATGTTACCATTTCAATGGGCATACACAGTCCCTCAGCAAAGCTAAAATACTGCTCTGCCAAGTTCCTCTTGGCCAAGATACTTCCTGATGCTGATTTTTTTTTTTTAAAGGAGCTGTTGCCAACTATGTACCTTTCCCACCCCAAGGACAGAATGTCTTTGGTCTACCCTGGCTGGCAGCCTGCCCACATGATGGCATCCAGTTTTTCTGGAGTTCAGCATGGTTTCCATATGATCAGATTATATTAGTTGGTGATAATAAATGATTTGGCAGGGCACAGCTCTCTCTGAAGTGTAGTTATTCGTGCTCATCAAATATTTTGCATACAAGATATGCAAGACCCAGAAATATAAAACCTAACTTTAGATAGAACTACTTTTCTTGCATGGTAAAGTAATAGTATTAAATAAAATGTTCCATATGAACACCTACCCCATGCAATAAACTAAGTAGTTTTTACTTCTGTTCTTTTAATCCCACTATCATTTACTCTGGTGAGATACACCTGACTCTTATGAAATTGCTCAAAAATAGCCATGATCAGAATTTGGACTTCCTTAGTATAGGGTATCACTTCTGTTCAGAATAAGGTAGCCAAAGATGCCCTTCTCTGTTGTTCTTATGGCTTTCCTAGTTCATGTGTCACATACAAAGGTGTGTAAAAGAAAAAAGAATTAATACTCAGAGACAAGTGTCACCTAATGAGAAATTCACTGTGCCCTATGGTGGCAGGCAGGTGCCTGGTATGATTCAAAGTTTCTTACAGTAAGGAACAGCAGATTTACTGCTGTCTCGTAGAACGGGTGAGAACAAAGGTTCACAGAAGACAATATGAACTATTTATGGTTTATTTGTCTTTTCATAATGAGTATATATATTGCAGACATACCTGTGGGAAAACTTCCCTTACATTTGGCAGAAGCAGATGCCTGGAAGCATTTGCAGGCAGATCACAGCCTGAACGAAGCATTTCAGTGAGCTGTGTGTGTGCATGGGGAGCAGGAGAAAAGCTGGAAGCTCACGTATTCATGTGTAGCAGATGGGGCTAAGAGCACTTTCCAAAATTCTTTCTCTGCACTTACACTGCTCAGCAGTTTTATCATTGACCCCAGAAGGGAAATGGGAGATTGAGAGGCTCTGTGGGCTCGCCTTTCCTTGAAGGCAGTTCTTACTAATGGGGCAGATGATGCTTTAGACTCTGGTGCCTCTCCTTCCACCTAAATGAAGGAGCAGGGGGGCCATGTTTTCCAGCCCGGTGGCTTTCTCAGGCAGAGGTATGTCACACACACAAGAGTTAATTCCAAGTACTTGTTCTGTGGACAAAATCTGGTTCCTCACAGATCATTTCACATGTTCCTCTCACATCCTCCCACACATGATCATCCCAGTTGCCTCATCATCTCTGCACCCACTTTCCTGTAATACTGGCCAGATCTCCTCTGTCTCCCTTACTCTTTTCCTCATTTCTTTCAGCTGTACATCATGTTTTCACTAATTCCTCACTGCAGTGCTTCACTTTCCTCTTCTGCCTCTATATTTTGGCAGCTCAAGAAGCAACATATGCTCTGGTGGGGTCAGAGCTAGGTGTGTGCAGCCTGGTTGCCAGACTGCATGTGCTGTTCCCACAGCAGAGCAATGCCCCTTGCAGTGGAGGAGGGCAGAGCTACCCTTTCCTCTCCTCACTTGGGGTACTCCCTCAGTATTCTATGCTCTGCTCTGCTCTACTCTAACCAGTCACTGGCACTTTGTGATCCTTGTAGGAGTTAAATGTCTTTGAGACAGCTACCTTTTTTTTTTTTTTTTTTTTTTAATAGCCTGACAGCTTCAGGAGGCCTTGCAGGATGGGGAGGCAGACAGGAGGACAGGCAGCCGCTACAAGTGCACTGCTCCAGTTCCTTAGAGAACCAAGCTAAAAATGAATGGCATTGAAAAATGAATCCTAAGGAGCTGGACTCATTACTGTTGCCTTTTGTCTGTTTACCAGGCTTCTCATCTCTCATCCTGAATTTAGATCGCAAGGTCTATGGGGCAATAAAGGTATTTTTACTCTCAGTATTCTCCACTGCAGTAATAAAAGAGTAATAATAGATAGAAATGCACAAGATTTGACTAGATTAATTCTCTGTGGCAATTGACTCTCACAAAAGTGTTTTAAAAGCCCCAACATATGGAGCCAGTGAACTCAAACTTCAGTATGATTGAAGATGCTGCAAGGGGACCCTTGACCTCTTCCCCAGCTGCTCTTTCTCCTCCACCTGATATACTTCTTTTTTTTTTTTTTTTTTTTTTTTTTTTTTTTTTTTTTTTTTTTTTTTTTTTTTTGTGCCAGTGCTCCTTGGGGACAGTGTGCCTCTCTCAGCCATTGGAGTGACAAGCCCTGAGCAGAACTGCACCCCAAGGGATGCAGTCCCCAGCAAGGTCTGCCTGCCACAGGGCTTGTCAAGTCTGCTGGCACTGCTGGGTGTCACATGGTGAATGTAACACAATGGAACAAGCTCTGGATTCTTAAAAACACCAGGGTTTGTACAGGCTTTCCTGCAAATCTGCAAGCTAATCACAGGGGGTCACCCAATGGGTGGCTGCACTGATGCAACGTTAAGACTTATGAAATGATAAAGCAAGAGAGGCTGTGTTCACAATGATTTCTTAACACCTGTGGGGTGGTCTGAAGCAAGGTGTAGTAATCAAAACTTTGGCTTGACATTCAGTGCCAGGAGCAGGATATGAGGGACATCACAAAACAATGAACCAGCTTACTAGAGTTAAATTTTCTTCCTTAGTTTGAACAGTAGGATAAGTGATTGATATTCGTGCATGTTACAAGAGGACCAGAAAGATGCTCACACAGGAAGAAAAGGGAATGTTAAATATCTAACCAAGATGAATAAATGAAAACTCCTGGAAACAGATGGGAGTAAGGCTGTTCTCAGTGGTTTGAAATACAGCAATATTTATGACCACTGCCCTGCAGGATAGATATCAAATTTCCATGTCTCATGTCACTAGTCAAATAAAAATTAAAATTTTCTCTTTTTCAAAAGAAGGAGGCAAGAGCTATGAAGCCAGATCACCATTTAAACTCTTGTGTTTCTGTGTTGAAGATCTTGCCTGCTCCTTGCACATTAAAACATTCCTCAAATCCACAAAACTGTTGTTTGGCTCTGTCTGTGATACAGCCCCCAGGTGATGAAGAATATTGCTGAGTTTTAGTATCTGCTAAAGCAGCAGCCAGCTGGAACTGGGGAGTTTCACAGAAGCTCTGTTTCTGTTTTTATGCACTTTGGATACCTGCTGTTACCCTTAGTCTGAACCCAATAAATGTGATGTTTGGCAAGGGGACATAAGCAGAAAAGAAAGGATAAGAAAAGAAAGGGGTCAACATCTCAGCCATCTAACATTAGTCAGCATTGGGCCTTGTAAGGTTAGGCCCTTCCCAAAACAGAGACACTTTGAATGCAAAAGCTGCCCTGGGGTTAGTTGGAAACCCATGAGGAAAGTCACTTCTACTGCACATGACCTACTGCACATGACCCCAGCAGGGTGGTGACTCTGCTCACGGTGCTGGAAGACATGAAATCTTATCTGGCTGTTAATTACAGAGGGCAGGGAGAGCTTTTTTGCTGACGGTGAACAAAAGCGACTTCTCAAGAGGCTTTCCAGGTGTGTTTAACTTTCACATCAGGCAGGGCTGCATGCAGCAGACAGAGGTGAAGGTGAGGGCTGGGGAAGCCAAGGAGAGCACGCTGGAAAGCAGTGCTGTGAGCTCTGGGTTGGGCCAGGCAGCCATGGCTGCCTTTGCTTTCTGCACCCACCTGCAAGGCCAGCTGGTGCCTGCTGGGTGCAGGCAGGAGGAGGAGGATCCTGGCACGTACCCAGGGGTATGGAGTGGGAGGAAGGCTCCATGTTTCTGTCACTTGGCAAGTCTAGTGATTTAACAGAGCCTAGGGGAAAGAAGAGTTTTCACCAGAGGCACTGGTGTGGTGTGGTATGGTGTGGCCACCCAGCTACCTTCTCTTCCCCCACGCCTGTCTGCCTGGCAGCCTCTGCTCAGCACCCAGCCAGCCCTGTGGGATCCAAGGGCTTCCAGCTTTGACAGGTGAGATGTTGGGTGCTTCACCTCCAGGGCTGCAGCTTGAGCTGCACCTTCTGGCTTCCCTGGGTGGCTGCGGTGCCCTCCTGGGCCTGGAGCACAGGATAACTTCGCCGTGGGTTCTTCTACTTGACTCTGCTTTTGCTTTGCCCCATCTGAAGGTACAGAAGGGTTGATACTTTGGGCTGCACCAACATCTGTGGCCTCGGCTCTGTTTGTGTGTTGCCTGCAATGTCCCCAAGTGAGTCACTGTCACCGGGTGCGTGGGGCCAGGGCTGGGGGGATGTGAGGCTCTCTCTCTCATCTTCTCACCTCTTGTCTGAAGCAGGGAATGCTCTCTCACTCTTTTGCTGTGTAGCTGCTGGGATAAAGCTGTCTGCTGCCTAAGGCGACACACAGGAAAGTGCTGAGGTTTCTCACAGGCATTAGGAATTAAACACACAGACTTTGAGGCATGCCTGCTGCCTGCATGCGTGTGCTGAGCTCTGTCAGCTTCTGGGGGATGGCAGATCACAGCCACTAACACAAAACACTTTTCCCTGGCTGGCTTAAACTCTGTAGAGCTGCTTGGTCTGAGGGCTGCTCTGCATTCCAAGCTGCACAGAGAAGCAACCGCGTCTGTTACAGTATAAAAGTTGTGCTAATAGGAGCCCTTTCTGGTAAGAAATGCAACACCCAAAGACAACCTGAGCCCCAGTGGGTTCCTATGGGAGATGCAGGGAGAGGAGTGCAGTGATGGGAGGAAGGAAGGAAAGACACAGCCAGAGGGGCAGCGGGGTGGTGAGAGGAAACCATGGGAGCTGTTGGTGTGTATGTAAGTTAAAAAGGGATTTGGAGCTGTAAGCAAAGCAAGTATCAGGAAAAGGACTATTAATTGAGGAACCAAAAGGAACTCCTGAGTCAGTTAACAACCCCCATGACCCCCAAATATGTAATGGTTCACAATGTTATCCATTGGAAAAGCTGCCATGTTATACCTGAAAAACCCTCTTAAGCATCAATATCAATGCCATTTGAGTGGTAGATATATTCTTTCAGGACCTTATTCTCACATAAGTGCTAATCTCATGCTTAGGTGATTAGAAGCAAGCACTTGGATACTCAGGCTTGTACAGCTTGTACTGCATCCTAGTTTAAATTTCAAGTAAGTCATGAAACAGTCACTGCAACTTGTGCCTTAAGGAAAAAAAAATATCAATCCTATCTCCAAATCCTTTCTGATATTACTTCAGTGATATACTTTCAGATACTTTCTGATATTACTTCAGTGCAGCAGTTTTAAAATATCACTGTCAACAACTATTAACAGAACAGTTTCAACAAACAAATAAACATCCTAAAAGCTATTGCATTAAGGTGCTAGTCCAGAAGTGACTAGAGCCAGCTGCTTGTCTTTGCATTTATTTTTATCCTGTTTAGCCTTGGGGTAATCATTCAGGCCAAGACTGATTAAAGCACAGGCCATGCAGGACCAGGAGCTCTGACAATTCTCTGGAGGTGGGAAGGTGGGTGGCAATGTGGGAGCAAGCAGGGATGTAATAACCACTGGCTGATCTCATGATGACTGTGAGATCCCCACCAAGCTGGTAGTGGCACAGCACAGATAACCAGTGGCACTGGACTGTGAAAGAGCTCTTGAGACCAACACGTACATGAAGTGACAGCCTGTGCCATCACTGAATCAATGGCTCCAACAGGACAAAACATTGTTCATTTTTAGAGACTGCTTGGGGAAAAACTGCCCGATGAGTATGCTCTGTTTCCTGACCCAGTGATGTTAATGGAATAGGAGTATATGACCAGATGTTTAGTGGAGTGTGCTAAGGCTTCTCTGCAGAGAATTGCCCTAATTGAGGAGATGCCTCTGAAACTCGCTGCCTGGTTTGTTTGATAGGCTGTGTGATCTCTCTGATCCCCACTTCCTGCTTCACAGTGGCACTCTGCCCCTCTATATACACTGCCTTCTACAGCCTGCCAGACCCTCTGCACTTGCATCCTCCTCTTTGGCCCCCTTCCAGGAAGCCTCTTCTTCACCCTTTGTTGGGAGGCGGCTCCTGTGTTGTCTCCCTGAGTTAAAATCAGTTCAGTGGCCATGTACTCAGGCAGCAAGACTGAATCACACACCTTCTTCATCACCTTTTTTGAAATCTGTGTTTTGGCACCAAGTTCCCAGGATCTCCTGAATTCATTGTTTTGCAGAAGTCCCAGCCATTTCTGTCACACTTTTGGGTCGCTCTTTTCTAATGATTTAAAACTTTCCTCGTGTAGAATTCTGTACAAGTGGCATGAAAATCTTCTTTCCTCTTCCTTGCTTGCTCATTATTTTTTTCTGTTGCTTCCACCCACTAACACTTTAATCTTGGCTGCTTTTCTAATCCAACCTTTTCACCTTTGTAGGTTACACACTCTCTGCATGGATGTGAGATTTTTTTTCTCTGTCTTTCCCATCTGTCTCCACATTGCAGTTGGAGACAGCTTCACTGAAAGAAAGGTTTAATATAAAAGAAATTGCCTTGCATTATACTGAGAATGCACTTGGGCTTCGATGACACTGCAGACCAACAGGGAGCAGTACCACACTGCATGCTGCTCCTTACAGACACAGCACAGACGTTGTCTTTCTGTGGGTAAAAAATAATTTTCCAGCTCCAAAAGAGGAAATCCAGTTGATTGTCCCTAGCTTAACATCTGTTTCATGAGCATGTGTTAGCATCCTTACCTAAATTAATTTGGTTTGTGCACAAAGAAGGGACAGCAGATGGAAAAATGGCTTTTTGGTAAAGCCACTACAAATAAACACTTTTTACCTGTTCATTCAAAACCCTCACAATAACAATTACCTACCCTGTGTTTTCATGGCTACAGAGCCTCAACAAATAGCTGTGTGTCTTCAGATGAGATGCACACATGCTGACTGCAAATGGGATTTAAAGTTATCTCTTCTAAATAGTTAATATAGCATAAATGAAGTATAAAGAAAAAGAATTTTTAAGCAGGAAAGATAGAATGGTGTCTTACTTATGCACAGCACTTGCAGTCAGCCTGAATGCTTCTCCTTTAGCAAGGTACACTAATTCCACTCAAGGCTTGCCATTTCTATCCCCCAGCTCAGATAATACGGCTGCCTCAAAATTAGAGGTGCTGCAAGCCCGTGTTTTGTCATTTGCATTACAGGGTGCTGTGGATCAGGGTCTTTGGCTGCTGTGAAATGGCACAGACCCACTGAAAAGCAAAGAAATCCTGTCCTGTAAACCAAGATGCTGCTCTCTGTTTATGGTCACACTATAACCTGCTTGTCATGGCCAGATGATTTAGTTTTCCATCTTATGGGGTATCAGTTTCCCTTGACAACAAGGGCAAAGAACCTAGCCTGTGTGTGAGTTACCTAGACTCTAACTCCCAATAATATTTTTTTTCAATCTATCTTCCAAACTCTGAAGGTCCCATTTTACAAGGGCATGTATTGACAGGGTAAGAGGGAACAGTTCTGAACTGAAAGAGGGTAGATCTAGGTTAGACATCAGGAACAAATTCTTTGTGTGAGGGTGGTGAAACACTGTCACAGGTTGCTCAGGGAGACTGTGGATGCCCTCTCCTTGGAAATGTTCAAGGCCAGGTTGAATGAGACTTTGAGCAACCTGGTCCAGTGGAAGGTGTCTCTGCCCATGGCAGGGGGGTTGGAACTAGATGAACTTTAACATCCCTTCCAACCCAAATAATTGTATGATTCTATGGCTCCAAATTGCCTATCAATTCCTTGCAGGGATATGTAGAAATACCAGGAATATTTTTTTTTTTTTAAAAAAAGAGACACTCATTATTCCTGGGGCAAGTGGGAGCCCTGTGGGAGGAGGGCAGTGAGGCTTGCACATCCCACTGCCTCCTGGACAGAGCCCCGAGTTGCAGCAGCTCATGTGGGTGCAGGTCCCTAAAGGCACTGTGGTACTGCCATGCAGCTGGGGGTGGTGATTCTGTGGGTTCCTCCCATTCCTCTGCAGGAAAGGGGTTGTAGAAAACTCTCATAAAGCACCCTGTTCTTGCCAAGCAGATGTCATGCACAAGGCACTGTAGATTACTGTGTATCTGTGGAAACTGTCTCACAGCTGTGAAATGGTTTTTTTGGTACAAAGGTTTCTACCTTCGAAGGAGGAGACCTTCCACCATTTGTCTGCCAGCAGCTGGTGTGTTTGGGTTCTGTACAGATGCTGAAGTTCAGCCCTCCCCTGGTACAGCTCACTGCTGTCTCTGATCACACCCACAGAGGATCTTGGGGGGGCCTGTGGTGGGGTGCAGCCATGCAGTTGGCACCACAGTCAAAGCAAGATGCAAGAACCAAGTCTTGAGCAAACAGTCGTAAGTTTGTGGCTTTAGGGCTGGTTTTGACAGAAGCTGAAATGCCCCCCCTTTGTGTGAAGTCACTCCTAATTAAATGGCTGCTCTGAAATGAGTCTCTATTGCTACTTCTAAACAACTACAAGGAACCCAACCTTCCTTAGATATTTCCTTCATTTTTAGCTTGTTCTAAGAAGATGCTGTTAAAAACCTCATAACAGAGAAGGAGGATGGGGATTCCTACCAGCACTCTCAGATATTTGCAGACAACATTATCTCCCTAAAATTGTTCTGTTCTGTTTCCTTCCTGGCTTCTGGGTGACAACATTGGTAAGAACAAGCATAAGACAAAGGAGAAGGAAGTGAGAGTTCAGTTCTACAGATATGAGATCATCCCCAAGGAGAAACTAGCTTTTATTTTTGTATTCTGGCTTCCTTTACTCCTGTAACTTATCTTCAGCTGCCCATTTGCCCTGTTGCTGTGCACTGCCTGAAGCAGAAAGAAGCCACACAGAAGGGTTACTGTTGTCTCCCCCCACCATTTCTCCTGGGTTCACAGACCTTTCTTGCCCAAGTGTGCAACATAGGCTACAGTCAGCAACATTTGCCTAAAAGAGGGACTAAAGGAAGGAAACAAAAGCATTTCAGAAAAAAAAAAAGTTAGGCACTTCTTTGTTGGCAATTATAGGAAGGTTGATTATCACATTGGTTGTAGATACTGCAGTTGCAAACAGCAATGATGGTAAGAAACTCCAGTGAGCATCAGCCAGAGGTACCAAAAGGGGAAAAGGAGGGGGTTATGACAAAATCTACAGGTAAAATTACTCATGGGGTGTTCTGATGCCTGAAAAACCTAACACAAACAAAAGCCAGGCTTATTGCTTATACCTCTCTCCCCCTCTGAGCAAACCCATGGGATTTGGCAAGGAAACCCCCCAAAGATGAGGGAAAATCATGTTGTTTCTGGGAAGGAGAAGTGCCATGAAAGCTCCTGTCAGCACCAAGGACATCTTTGATGCGGACAAAGTATGTAATGAGGAAGACTGTCAGAACACAAAAGTAGTATTAAAAGGCTCTGAAAGCCTTTTAAAAGCCTTTGTACTCATTCTAAAAAGTCTTGTGCCTTTTATCTTCAGAGCTGTCAAATCAACACTTCAAAAGATGCAGTTGTGGAGTAGGAGTAGATTAAAATGCTACTTAAAACTCATTCTGTTTTCTGTTAATTTGTCCTTAATTTCTGCCTTATTCAATGTGTCCAGATTATGTTTTCATGCTTTTCTTCCCTGACAATGAGTGTAAAGTCATCCTTACAAAAAGTCTGGTGTCTTTTTTTTTTTTTTTTTTTCCATCACAAAGAGCTACACCGTTTGAAAATGAGCAGAATACCATGAAACTTAGAGCTGTGGCAGTTTTTGTCACCTTGTCCTTTACCTTAATGCTGAAGCATTTGTGCCCACTCTGATGCTGAGCTCCTCTTTTGCCAGCAGGCAGGAGCTGGCACTGTGGTTTGCTGTGCTCCCGTGAGTCAGTCCTTCCTCTGTCCCCCTGACTTTCAACCCCCCACCCCACAACCCTCCAGAAAGACTCTCTATGCCTTGCCACTTACTCATTTCTCACTAACAGTGCATTGAGTTTCCAGATGAGATGCAGGTGCTGGCAAGTGACAGTTTTAAGGTGTAGTTATGTTTTCTTCCTTACCTATTTTGCTTCCAGTGCCTCGTAACCAGATAGTGGCTTTTTAAAGTAGGGTAAAGCCATGCACAGGCTTAGAGAGCTGCAAAGAAAACCTGTCTTTAGTGTCCTTCAGAGTGAGTGTGGTTTCTCTCCCTACACATACAGGAGAGGAGGAAAAGGTGATAAGGTGTCTTTTCTCCATCCCTTGCCCTACAAGCCCCTCAGCTGCATGATGTGACTCTTCCCTCTCTGAGCAGGGCTGTGTCCCCTCACCACACTCTGTTCACACGTGTCTGGGTGCTCCTTGGTCTTCTCTGAACCAAGCAGCAGTGAGCTGAGCTGTCTGCTTTTGTACTGGGGCTCAGTCTAATCAGATAAGGAAGTTTGCAGATCAGAATAGATGGTATGGGAAATAAAGGTGTTAATGAGCTGAGAGAACCAGGTGAACTGACAGATACCTTCCAGAATTTCCAGAGAGCAGTGAGCCAGGTCACCCTGTGCTTGCAAAGGTGACTGCAGATGAAAGTAGCAGAGCACTGTGCCAGCACAGATTCACAGAATCAGCTGGGTTGGAAAGGATCTCTGAGATCATCAAGTCCAACCCTTAATCCACTATCACTGTGGTAACCAGACCATGGCACTGAGTGCCACATCAGTCTCTTCTTAAAAACCTCCAGGGATGGAGAATCCACCACCTCCCTGGGAAGCCCATTCCAATGTCTGATCATCCTCTCTGTAAAGAATTTTTTCCTAATATCTAACCTAAAGCTCCCCTGACAGAGCTTAATTCCGTGCCCTCTTGTCTTGCTGATAGCTGCCTGGGAGAAGAGACTGAGCCCCCCCTGGCTACACCCTCCTTTCAGGGAGTTTTAGAGAGTGATGAGGTCTCCCCTGAGCCTCCTCCAGAAAAGGACCACCTACCTCCCTGGTGGAACACCTGGGACGCCTCAACAGCCTGGATGCAGGAGATGCCACTGTCATGGTGAGACAGCCACAGGCTGGGAAGATGCCTATGGCCTCAAAAATATGGGCTAATGCTTTCTGTTATTTGGCTTTCTGTTACTGCAGGGAGGGAGGACCCCAGGATGTGCCTTGTCCCCAGCAGCCCCAGGGGCAGCCCCAGTCTGTGCTGTATCCCCAGGAAGCCCTGCCAGGCTGCCCTGCAGTGTCTGGTTGCTGATGACAAATCACTCTGATCTCCTTCCCTGTTTCCAGGATTTCATTCAAAAAGTGTAAAGCCACAAAGCAGTCTTCCAGGGCAGTAACAGCAGAGTGTGACTGCAGGAGCAATACAAATTATTCAGGCAGGCTGAAAACCAGTGATGTACCAAACTGAAATATTACCTTTTTTTTTTTTTTTTTTTTTTTTTTTTTTTTCACGTTAAATAATTATATTTTACTCTATGATTGCTTGTAAGAAATTCTTCCTTCCACACTGCTTAACCTCTAACTCCAGCCCAGTAGTCCTTCAGTGAGATGATTCTTGACTCCTGTGTAAACTGTGTCTGCAGCACTGGTGTCTCCCACCTGAAGCTTTGTGATGCAGAGTTCCTCAACTCATGAAACACTGATTTTGCTAATTATGGCCTGTTTCAAGGCATGTCACTTGCCCTACGTCCCAAGTAGCCTGGATAAAAGATGGAAGTAGTGTCTTCATTTGCAAGTTATTTTCATTGGAGACAAAATATGTGAAACTAAAATGAGTATGTCACAGGAAGGGGATGATTTCTGCAGTATTCTGGACTTCTTGCATGAATCATTTTGTGTGTCTGTGTGTTCCTCTTTTGATGACTTGGCAGAGCAGAAGTAATGAGTCGCATGCATTTAAAGCCTGTCTGAATTCTGCTCTGGGTTTCCACCAGCGTTATGGTTTGTGCAGCAAAGTTGTTCAAGTGACAGTGGCTTACATGGAGGATTAGATTTTTTCTTTGCTTTTAAGGTTTCTCAAATGGTCTGTCCAGTACAGGGTAATATTCATGTCAGAAAAAAACTGTAGGGATTATGATCTCTTGGTTTGTTCTGCCATCACTGCCTGTGGTATTGAAATGATGCTGCAGACATGTAAACATACTATGAAGACTTGTCTGTGTGACTCTCTCTATGATGAAGGTTAAAGTATCTCATTTTACAAAGAAACTGGTCCACCTGGCAGAGCAGAGAAGAGAGGAGCAATATTGTTAAGGATAGTATAGTAGCTTATTAGATTTTTTTCGTATGTTTTGTGAGACACAAAAGCTCTCCTGTCCTCCAGAGGGATCCTGGACTGTGTGTAAATCAGCTGCTCGATCTTCCACCCATCTTGCAGTATTAATCACAAAACCCATGATTGTCATGTGTTACATTAGACTTATCCCCTTCACTATTTTAAAAGAGTTGCTCACAAACTTTCCAGCACTATATTCCTCTGCTGAAAAAGCAGGTCAGTTTAGACCAAAAGGTTCTCCAGGGAAAGGTCTTATTTTGACAATATCTTAATTTTCCATTTGGCATATAATATTTTGTCTTCCTCTTTTGAAACAATTTTTTTTTTTTTTTTTTTTAAATAGTAGTGTATTTCAGTAATTAAACCAGTTACCAGTTCTCAGTTGGAATGCAAAATGGCCCATTAATGGCCAACTAGTACTTTTCAAATGGGCAGCAAGTGAAGTTTTCAATAATCAATTGTCAGTTTCTATATTTATTGTAATCTCTTCAATTCTGACTTCAAGATAAAAAGAAGATAACAAAATATATCTGACAAAATCTATTATTTGAAAAAAATATTTCACAGTCTCTCCTGCAAGAAAAAAAAATTGCATAATGCCATAATTGTTACAAACTGAAATCACCAGCTTTTGTCTAGTCCTTGTATTGTGCTGGTGAGAAGATACATGGAGGGAATACCATGCAAATTGACTACTATTATATAAAATATAATATGATAGAATGAAAAGGCTTTTACTTGCCTGCTGAATCCTCTAACAAAAACCTGTTCCAAGTTATTATTTTGCTACAGTGACACAGCTGTCTCTGGGATTAAATGGCTCCTGAAAGGTGAGCATGAGGAGTTAAGTGACAACCTAAAAGGCAGATGCATGGTCAGTCATCCCTTGTGATTCTTTCTTTATGGTCTCTGTGCTTTGATCCCTCTCTGTGAAACAAGTAGCAGCTCTCCATTTCATGGGGAGTTTATGCTGTACTTGGGAATTTCAGAGAAGTAACACAGACTTGCTGGAATCTTCCTGGCAGCAGCTGTTTGTGCAGTCACTACACAGCACATGACACACTGGGAAACTCTTCTGAGGCTGCTGACTCTGTTGAGACATCTTGGTTTTGCTGTCACCACTCACGGCAGTTGCAGTATTTTCCACTTTCCGTGTAGCTGTCAAATTCTAAAAATGGGCTATAAATAGGTATTCACTCTAAAGAAGCACACTTCTTGGGGTGTGTAATCTACTAAAGGGTGTATAGCTCTCTTTAAACATCAGATGCCTGGAAACACAAGCAATTTAGCACACAGCCACTGCTCCAGAGCAACCGATTGCAGATGGTGCATCTTCCACTGTGCTGCCTGGGAAGCACTAGGCTCCCCCCTGGAGAAAAGAAAGAGAGGACTCAAAGTTAGGCTTGGCTCTGAGACAGCCCTGTGCAAAGCTTGCATTCTATGTGGAGATGCCCCTGCCAGAGACATGGATGTGCCCAGCATTTGGTGCTGCAAGGGACAAAAGCTGGTTTGGGAAGCTGCTGGTGACCACTGGCAGTGCCAGGCAGAGCCGGCCAGAGGCTCGGTGGGGGGATGGCCCATGTGAGAGTCTGATGCACTCCAGAGAGGGATCTGGCTTAAGAAATGGTTTTTACTCTCTTTTACTGGAATGGATGTGGAGCTGACAAAGCCCTCCAAAGGGGACACGTGGGTTGCAGAAAAAAAGATTCATTATGTTCAAGAAAAAAAAGTGCCTCCAGCTTACACTAATGCAGGCACTGGTCTGCTACCTTAGGCATTTATGGGTAAGCTTAGACCATGAAACTTAGCTATATGCCACCACATTTTTTCAACAGCCATGCTTCTTACCTGGTCAGTATTCCAGATTGAAGCTTCTGTAACCAACCACAGAGAATCTAATTCAGCTGTACATATTTTTACCAGCTCAGCAAGCATTTCAGAGGTTTCTTGGGCATTATCAAGCTGGGATCTTATTTTTTTAAGGAAAAAAGAAAGAAAACCTCTTCATCATTTTGAGGCCATTACATTTCAATTGCTACATGTGTTTCAAAGTAATTTCTTTCTCTTGCAGAAGAAGGTGATGTCCTAATAATACCTCCAATGCTCAGAGAAACTAGCAAACCCACTGCTGCCAGCAGTGACTGGGGATATAAGGGTTCTGAATATGTGCAAGAAGCCTGAACCAAATGATGTGAGAGGCCAGAACTCTGGATGCTAGCACTACAAATGCTTTTTTTTGCTGGTGCTCCCATGGCTCTACTTCCCCATGAAGCAAGAATGCAATGTTCAGAGGAAGAAAAATCTTCAAAAGAGTCAGAGGTAGACAGTAGATCCAACACTGAAAAGAAAACAGCATAGAAAAGGAAAAGCTGGCATAAAGTCTGTTTCCAACAGAAGGGTTTCACAAGCAGTCATCCAGGCTGCCCCTTCCTCTCTTGTTTTCCTGACTTGCTTCTAGCCTCCGAGAGCCTGATTTGCAAACCAGCAGTCTGCAAAAGGCTTTGTGGAGCACCTAACTTGCATGTCTGATTGCTGGAAATGCCAGATTTTCAGGATTTTTGGAATGGCCTTAGAACACTCTTACTATAAATAAAGATTTAAAGCAAGGATGTTTAGTTGGCACAAACTTCTAGCAGACCTTACTTTGTTCTCTTGCTAACACAGAAATCTTTTTAGTGGCCAACCCAGTTACAATATGCACAGTCTTTATAACATGCGGGCACCATGCAAAAATTGGAACAGCTGGAAGAATATCTACAAGGTGTAATACCATACCATGTCCCTTTTATTTGGAGGTAGCTTGGTGTTTCTTTACAGAAGCCTCATGCCAGAGATATGTAACCTTATGAGTTTTGTGTAGGAAAGATTTCCAACTTTAAATGCAAAGTAGATCTGAGTCAAGTCAGAAAAAATGTTTGTCTAAAAAGCCTAGAAATGCAACCATGCTTTCATAGCTACAGAGTATAGCAGAATAGCACAATTATTGGAAAGTAGCAAAGACCTTCCCTGCAGAGATAAGTTACATATAAGTTACATGTAAGTTACCTATAAAACTTTGTATTTCACCAAAGTAAAAAATGGGGAGAGACAATAAGAAAGAATTCCTCATTCCCACTGGGTAATATGTGTTTGCATTCAAATTCCTTTGCTCCTGTTAAGCAATACCTCTGTTTGGAAAAGGAAGATACTATTCAACATCCAGCTAGTAACAAAGGCAAAGAGTGGTCCCATGTGAACACAAATGGATGTGTATTGGAAATAGGAAAATGTTTTCAGTATAATATCCTAAAAACAGCTGCTGCAAACAGATACATAGTGAGCAAAAATGGCATGCAGGTGCAGCCTGGACTTGTAAGGTACACTTGGGATTCCTGTGTGCATAGGATCTTTCCCTCTTGCCAGGTACCTATGGTGTATGTTGATTTACTTCCACTATATTTGAGTAGTTTAGCACATTTAATTCAAAGATCTAAAAAAAAATAAAATAAAATAAAATTGCAGCTTAGTGCTTCACAATGCCTTTCAGCAGCTCAATGAGCAGAGCTGGCTCATGGCTGAGTGTGGATGCTGGAACTTGTGAGGAGAATGTTGCCAGCCTCCCTTAACAGGCTTACCAATAGTTAAGTTCCTTAATGACTTTCAGGCAATTCTGGAGAACTGCTTTTCTTACGAGGGCATAGGTTTGCACTAGATTTTTTTTATTGATTTTAAGACTTCAGCATCTAAGAGTTAGACCTTCACACTGCAGCTACACGGGCCTTCCAGACTGTCACCACCCACAGGTGGGTCAGACAAAACAACAGGTTACAGGTTACAACCAGCAAAACTTAACAAAGCAACGGGTAGTAAAACTATAAATTGAGAAAGAGAGAGAAAGCTGAAGAAGAGGTAGGAAAACTATCACCACCCTTGGATCCAGTGATGATCTTGGTAGGAAGTTCAGGTCCTTGGATGGGCGGGCGTGCATCCAGCATTTTGACTCTGCCTCTTTTATACCGCCTGACCCCACCTTTTTTGGGGGGGGCTTTGGCATATCTTGGAAAGCCAGGTGTTCACTTGGGCCCCTCCAGATGGGATGACACAGCAATAACCCTCATTTCTGAGCATGCTCCCTCTCCAGTGGCTTTACCCGGGGCACACACAGGATGTCACTCTGCCTCTGCAGGGTGCAGGTTGCCTGACCCTGTCCCTTATGGAGTAAGGAGAGTGTCCTGCCTGTCAGGGTGGCCATCAAACAGAGCTCCCCTTGCAAGGACAGTGTTCAGCTGATCAGGATGGCCACTAAAGGAGGGGGTGCTCTTGTGAGAATAGGGCCCTGTTTGTCAGGGTGGTTACCCAAATGAGGGCCTGTCCTCTATGAGAGAAGAGAGTCCAGATAGCTATTGAATGAGGTCTCCACCTGAGCACTATGTCCATTTTGTCAGGGTGGCTGTTTTGAGACAAGTATTCTTTTTGGAATTCTATGAAGTCCCTGCTAAGTAAATTCAATGACTTCCATAAGCATAGAAGTGTAGAATTGGGCTTTCCTAGAAAACATGAGCGCAATACATTAATGAAATACTTCAGGGAGGGAAAGATGTGGTTTCTGAGAATATTAAGAAAGTATTGGCTGTATGCCAGCTGGAAAACTGTATAGAATACTACAGTGAATAAGCCAAACCTAGTTATAAATGGATGCTAAGTGCCCATGGAGGATGAGAGAATCCACCTACCTGATGCTCAAAGGAAGGAACTGGGACCTGGTACCTAGTACTGTCATTAATTTTTTATATTGTACCAGAACTTAAATCAAAGTAGAAAAGGTACTTGTGTATTTTGGCACTCCACAAACACATATGGATGTATTCCTGATGCTCAGAGCCCAGGATCTAGATAGGATTAAAATGCAACAGAGGACAAGGAGTAGCAAGAATGTAATTATGCTGTTTGTATTTGCTAATGTAATATCAAGACTACCAAATATTTTTTAATGAGAGCCTACTGAATCATTCAATAGTCATCCTACCTAGTCCAAGAAAATAGCCTATAAAACAAGGATTTAGGAAACAAGCACAAACAGAATTTCCATCTAATTTTTAACACTTCCATCTGACTTACATTTTCCTGTAATCTGAAAAGGGGAATCTAGGCAATTACATACAGGACAGTTTCTGGTCTGCATAGGGCTTTGTTTATCAGTCTGGGATGAAGAGCATTGCCAAGAAGTCACAAGATACATGCAAAAGAAAAAAATATATTGGGAAGTTGGTATGCAGAAACAAATAGAAAAAAAAACTTTTCTTTTTGAAATGTAGTCTTTCCCCCAGTAGTTCTTTCTTCATAAAAAAATCATTCTATAAATAAATACAGCTTCTTCACCTTCAAGTGCAGAAAAAAAGGCTATCATTAATCTTCTTTTCTGACACTTAAGACACAGTCAGGGAGCTTTTTAGAGAAGAGGACTTACTACTTTCTCTTTATGTTTGCTGGTTAATTTATTCCTTATTATAAAATACTTGCCAAGTTGTACATATGGAAAACCTGATTAGGAGAGGGTAAGTCTCTTTGAATTAAAATAGATGGCTGACCACTGTTTATACAAAAAGGCTCTTTAGAAAGATATAAATAGATTAAACTGATAAATAGATTTAGTATTCTTGAAACTCAAAATTTGCTCTGCAAGAAAACATATTTGTCAAATTGCCTTAAAGCAGGAAGGAAAGCCGCACTGATAAATGAAGACACTGTGCTGGACCACGAACTTCACTTCATCATTTTTCTGGGAACTGGCCAGCAAAGACAACAGTGTTACTCTGTAAGAGGATGTCAGACTGCTTTTGCCCTTCTGCTGTCAGTTTTATCTAATGCAATTGCATTTATGCCTTCTTTTTTCTCCTCACTCATTTCACTACAAAACCCTAAGTGCTAACACAGAGGTTGTGGGTGGTAAGCTTCTGAGGCTGGAATAAACTGCTTTCTAATAAAGAGGGACAAATATCATCAGAAACTTTCAATTCCCTTATCTTAGGAGGCCTTGTCAGAGTTAGGCACAACAGCAAATGCAGCTGCCTGGCCTTGCGTGCTCTTCTTAGATTGCATGACCTGCATTAAATTGCATTATGCTCAGTCTGACGTGTCCTCACAAAAATTAGATGTGTGGTCCATGAGGCTGTTGAAGGAAAAAGAACTACCAGAAAATAATAACACATGTGCTTGATTTACAAATCTTGAGTAAAACCACAAATATTTGTCAATGACACTCAAATCCGCAGATCAACAGATTTTTTTTAAGAAAACATTTTGGATAGAGTGGGAAAGACAAGAATTTATGCACTAGAAATTGATTGCAAGATATAAAAATACTTGACACTAGACGCAGCATGGCTGATGGCACAGACTCTAGGTGCCTCCCCCCAGCAAGCCTGCACTGTAATGAACACCCACATGCAGCCTCCATTCTTGTTGCATGAAGAAACCACTGGGGGAGGGGGTAGTTCAGATTCGATGTCTTACCTTTCAGCTGCTGGCTGATGACTGAAAACCAGTGAATGTGCAGTGATTAAAGTTCTGAAATTAATCTCCTGGAGGTCAGGAGGTGCCTCCAGATGTCAGATGGTACAACTGTCAGCTCCTGAATACAACTGGATTCCCTTCATGTGAACAAGCAAAGGTACAATTAATAACGCACAGAAAATAATGAATAAAAGATTTTCAGGTATATCAGTCACTCAGAATCACTTGAACTCTGCTTTAATGTTGCTGGACTGAACTGGAATGACTTGAGTCCAGTGACTCAGAGTGGTATCTCTGTGAACATTTGCTTCATTAAAAGGCCACGTAGCAGGAATGGTAAGATGAAGCACTACACAGTGGGGTACAGCTGCTCTCAGCCCCACAGTCCTTTCTGTCCATTCAGGTCAGGCCACTCTACCTATTGTAGTCTACACATAACTTTTACACAACAGAAAGTATCTTTTCATAAAGCCTGCTAACTCCCACTAACCAGAAGGTGGGGCACACTTGGTCCCTTCCTTCCTTTCCTGCTCAAAGTCTTGTATCTGTGTTTTCCAATTAAATGTTGCAGAAGCTGCTTCCAAAGTGGTCAAGGAAAACAGACTCCTGCCCTGAGTGTGTGTGACTGTGCCACAGTCTTCAGAGGGGTCTGTGCTTCCTGGAAACATAGAGCTGAATATTCCTGTTATTCCAGCATAATCCCAGGACATTGCCACGCTTCACTCTTTCTTCTTCAGTGACGGTGTTTTTTCCTAAGATAAACCTTCTATTTCTTGTCCTAAAGGACACAAACTAATTTTCATTCTCTCTAAAGATTAATGAAACTGAATTTGTGAACTGAAATTATGCAAGATTTTGAGAAAGCAACAGCTCTTTGTAGTCTGTCCACTGACTCCAGCATATTAAGGGGCTAATTTCAGAACCCTTGCACACTGAGCAATGTTTGCTGTCAAAACATCACATCTCATTTTTTCCTAAGTTTGTAGCACACTGTGTGGAAGCAGCAGTTGTTTCTACATGTCTTCCAATGTGTTAAGTGACAGTAATGGATGCAGAACTTAAAGCAGTCAACTTTCTAAAAGTAAGGGAGTTTGCAAACTGTCACTGGTGACAAAACCAATTTCAAATAGGAACAGAAACACTGTGTAGAAAAGGACAGGAGAGACCTCTGCAGTTTGTTAATTGAATACTGTCAAACTTGTGGCAGTTTTTACGGCACCTGTGCTTTTCACTTTTGTAGCAATTACCTGCAAGCCTTGAGAAAATGAAAGAATACTTTACCATTTTCAGTCTCATGGATGTTGTGCCACAGGAGAGAAAGGTCAGTGCAAGAACACAGCTCCAAAACAAGCACAAATCTACAGCCCTGTGCTGAGGGCAGTCAAGCTGGAGGGGAGAACAGTGTAAAATCCACAGACTGATAGTCACTGGGGGGAAAAAACAGTGGAAAAACTGGGACCTACTTAGCTCTATTTTAAAGCACCTAAGTCCTTATTTGGATTTAGCCAGGGAATTGAGAGATTTCACTGAAAATTAACCTGCATACATGTATGAACTTGCATGTGAGCAGGCTGTGGGCAAAGGAAATTCAGTAATTAGTGCTCTAGTTGTGTTTTTAGCTGGCATATTACCTGTTGCCCTCAAAGCGAGGAGGAATTAAGGAAATCAGGGCCTGGCAGTGAACCATCTGCCTGTAACCCCCTAAGTGAACTTGCTGAGACAGGGATTTTCTATGTAATGTGAGACAAAAATACCATGATTTAAAAATAATGAATAAAACAAATCAATGGAATCACAGAAGCAAAAGCTAAAGGGTATTTAAAATCAATGACTAAAAATGGGATTTGTTGGGCCACTTTTTAAATGAATGGCTGCCTTGTCACCATCAGCTAAGGAAGATAAGACCATTTCAGTTGCTACCTAAATTTGGAGGAGAAAGGAGTTAACATGTTACAGAACAGAAGAGCAAGCAGTGACCACTCCAAAGACCTGGAGGAGAAGATCAGATCCTTTGGACAGATATAGCCCTCTCACAAACAAACATAAAATACTTTGTAACTAAGGGGACAAAATACTAATTGGTTCTTTGAAATCAGCCAAAAATCCAGGTTCCTTTTACTGTTTTGTACCCACCAGAACATCAATTCACAGCCTGCACAACAGATTACACCTGCCATTTGTTTATATTATGCTCAAATATTTTTATGTCCAATGGATTAGCACATACTTTATCATTATTGTTTTTTAAAAAGCCCTTTTGCAAGACCACAAAACTACTCATTTTTACATGGATCATGCCATGTACCTGCAGAAAATGTGCTCTTACCTTTTATTTCATGACCAGAGCACAGCAACAACATTTAATAGGACTTACTTGTTTCCCCTGCCTGTGAAAAGTCCTAAGTCTGCACAGGGACATCCTGCATGTGTACTAAACTCTATTACAACCTTAACTAATAATATTTAGTCTATCTTATGGATGATATATAGATACCTTGCTTAGTCACATGGCTTCATCTGCCACACTACCACTTCCACTTGGATGACAGCTGGTGCTTTGGTTTTTTCAGCTCTATTTTTGGCCAATGTTGCCCTGATATTTCAAGCTTAATATTTTTTATTCTAATAGAAAATGTTCTGTAGTAGTCTTATCATCTTTCTTAACCTTCCAGCCATTGCTATTACTCTGGGAGTCAGTGTAAGTTCCAAGAGAGTCCCCTAACCCTCCTGTGATTTCTGCACAGCTTATTATCCAATTTTCTCTTTCATTTTAAGGTAGTACTTGGGGCATGGTTTTTTTTTTTTTTCAGATTCCTTTATCTCAGTCCCAGAGTCCTTTATTTCTTTTCAGGTCAGCTTTCAGCTACTGCTAGAGTCTTATGGGACCTTGCCATCCCAGGGGAGGAGAATTAAGAGTCTGAGCTTATGCTGTGGATGACTCCTGTGAGCCTGCAAGATAGAGGTGTGAGAGGTAGTTGGGTGTAATGAGAGGCATGGTGGCAGAGGCAGAGCTGAGAAAGAAAACAGTGGGAACAAGAAAGGCCAGTCTCTGACTGTACTACTTTTATTAAAAGAAATGTAGTAGATAAACTACATTTTCTACTGTCTTGACTGTCAGCGTCAAGTAATTCTTTTTTTCAGATGGATACAAAACTCAGTATCAGAAAATCCTTGCTTGGCAGATGCTGACGTTCATTTTGGATACTGACTGAAATCCTAACTGGTTTCAAATTAGTCATTAGGGGCAATTAGACAATTTTCCCAGTGGCACCAGAGTTTAGTAGGAAACAGCAGGAACTCCATCTCCTTGATCTTAAAAGGTGACTGGGGACAGTCCAGCATCAATGGGGAAATGATCCGTGCTGTTCCACTGCAGCAGGGATCCCGGCATCCTGCTGCAAGCTGGAAGTGCTGCTTTTACCTGCCTCCCTGCTACACTTAGAGGGTGAGGTGTCCATGGAGAGCACTCTGGGACTGCCACAGGTGTCAGCAGCCACCTGGTGAAAATCTCCAAAAGATTTTTCCAGCCCAAGTGAATCAGGAGTTCTTTTATTAAAGATTCTTTTATGGATCTGATTGCTTCCTGTCCAGAAAAAGATAAAGTAATTAAGGACTGAGATTTTCTTGTTATACATAATACCTACAGAAACAGTATTAGCACTACTAAGTCATCAGTTCTTTCACAGATTGCTTACCTGAAATGTAGCCTGTTGGGCTGCATGGCTCAGTGCAAGTTAGAAAAGTCAGGCCTCTGGTTAAGATAAGAATATGAGTAAAGGTATCATTGCAGTAATTTGGAGAAGAGAATCTCATCCAAGTCCTTGCTATGATAGACAAAAAAGACTTGTTCTTGTTGAACAAGGAATTATTTTTGCAATGATCTACTCACCTCTTAAACTAGAATTCTAAATATGAAAACCTGACTAATGCACGCATACCTTGGAATCCTACCTTATATGTTTCCCTTTTTTTCCTGCTAGTTATTATGATACAATCCCAATCATAATGTTTAGGAAACTGAGGCACTGGGAAGTAATAATATTTGTTGAATGAGGCATGGTAAGGTACTGTCTGTAAATATACAGCAGGCAAGCACTGTCACACATTCATGATCCTTCTTCACAAATGCTAGGCTCCGTCCTTGCTTATTTGCTCTTTATTTCATCTAGATTCAAACAAAAACACCAGGCCATTTATTAAAATAAGTCAAATATTTGTGAAGACTCACAGCAGTATTTCTGTAAATGGTGTTAAGTCAGATGTGCATCAGACAGTAACAAACCTACCACAGTACAATTTGAAGTTTAAAGATAAAACTACCCAAAGGTTGAAGCAGTGCTGAGCTCTGCAAAGCTGTGGAAGGCAGTTTACAGTAAAGAAAGACTCTCTAATGAGCAATCAGCAATTCCTGCATTATTTATTTCTATGTTGTTCTGATACTTCAGAGAGCACAGAAATGAAAAAAAAAAAATTAAAAAAAATCTCTCCTAACACTCAAGGGAGCTGTGGCTTGAGGTAATGCCAAAAACCTGCCTGTAATTCTTCTGCGGGATTTCACTACATCCTCATGTGATGTGATACAAAAATACCTTGCACAACACTCTCTGAGTTTAACGTTTTGAAGCATTATTTATTAAAAAAAAAAATAAAAATAAAAAAAAATATATATATATCTATCTCACATTTGGAGCTTACGAGTGTTCAGAAGTTTAATAGTAATACTACAGAGATGCCTCTGGGATAAAGGGACAGACAGGGGTACCTCGAATGCCTCTGATCCAAGTAATGATACCAGTGGGGATATCCATGAAATTAACCCTGCAGGGGTGGCAAGAGTCTGACAGTGTGTGGGCACACTGAAGCAGCAAATGCAGATAAAGAACAGTGTTTTTCCTTCTTGAGATGTTATAAGGTTCCTTGTACTCACTTCCTTTACAATATACTCAGATAAACAACATGTAAATAACAATCAGCAGCCCGTAGATTTAAAATATAAAATCTGTAGATTTAAAATATCTGTGACTAATATCTGTCTTAGGTTTCACACCTAGCAGCAGCCCCTCTGGTTTGAATTCACACCTAAGTCCTTGTGGTGTTCTAGCTTCCTGGCTTATGTTTGTAGAGAAGGGTATGAGCTGCCAGAGGATACATTTTGTTGGGGTCTCTTCTGTCCTAGTTGCATGCAAAGCCACAAACTCTTTCCTTTGCAAAGGCACCCTGAGGGGATATGTGCCACTCTAAGTGCTTTCTTCTGTGATGAATTGGTACAAAGACTGTTATAATTCATGTCAAGAGCCAGGTTAAATTAATCACTATAAACCATAGCTCTTTTTTTTTTTTTCAGATTACAACTGAGATTTCCTTAGGATTTCATTACTTGGCCATTACTTCGCATTGTAACAATGCCTGCTGCTCTCCACCTGGTCAAGCCATGTATGCTTAATGCTCAAATTAAAAATTAAAAAAAAAATAATCAGGTTTTGACCCAAAATGCTTATAAACAAACAAACAAACAATTGAAAAAATTAAAAACATTGAAATATGAATGGAAAACCTAGGATGTGATTAGAAAGGTGGCAGTGGGACACTCAAATTTTAGCCATATTCCTCAATGTGGTCTATGGACTCTATTACCATGTTTTCACCCATATTCATTCTCAAGAGGGTCTTTCCAGACAAAAAATACAGACCATAATAATTCAGACAGGAATAACAAAGATACCACAAGCTATCTGCAGGGCTTATCTGGCTTCATGACTTTTCCTATTGAACAGCAGCAGGTTACAACTGAGATTCCTTGAGTCAGGGAAACACATATGTAGGGTATGTTTTATGGAGTAATATTGCTATGTTTTAGTGGTTTCTATGCTCAGGTCCATGACTGTAATTTAACCATGACCATATGTGCCTAAAGGTAACCAGTCCCTGTCCCCAAAGCTGTTGTGAGAACAGAGGCTAAATGACTGATTTTAGATATTTCAAATGTAGCTAAAAAGAGTTGTTCTCCATTTTAGAAGGCAAAAAGCCTGATCCATGTAGATATCTACCTGTAGATTAAATGAATTCTGTAATTTTTAGAGTAGAATTCAGCTCTAAATTATTATAATTAAATTTAGGAGTGCATAAGCGAACAGATGTGACCCAGGTGCCTGGTTCCATTATAGTTAATGCAGCCTGAAAAAGATATTTAGCCACCAGCCAAAGGTGCTGGATTTACCTGCTTAGGTATGCCTCAATGCCACTTGGGATGCTGCATCTTATCTGAAACCCTCATATGCAGCTGGCAGAACAGACACAAGAAGTCTGAGAGATCAGAGCCCTTCAAGAGAAGCAGCTGGAGACCATGAATTTTCAAGCATTTCAGACAACACTAGATGTCTATGGGCAAAAAAGTGCAAAATGTTTTAGGTGTTTAAGATTAGCTGAATGACTTCAGGATCCATACACTGCATCTACTGATTATAACAGAAGCTTAGACCAGAGGCTCATATGTAATCCATGCCCAGGCAGCTTCTTAGTCTCAGGATGGTAAACCAGATGGAGAGAACTGTGTTCCAGGGAACATTTGTGTCAGGAAAATGCTTTTATTTCTATCTAAATTTATGCAAAGATGACTGATGCATTTTTAGTTGCAAATATCCTAAACTCACTATACAGACAGTGAATTAATCAGGGACGTAAAATACCAAATGGGAGTTCAGTTAAGGGATTACATGGTAATTTATAAAATAGTTACCTTATCTGTATCTTCATGAACAAGAGTCTGGAAAAAGCTGTAAAATCAAATTCAAGAAGCATTTAGAACTTTCACTGGTGGAAGAAGTGAAATCAGTTGTGACTTAGTAGCAGAAAACTTCAAATAGTAAAAAAACCCCAAGCATTGGAGAGAACAGCACATTCGGTGCTCGTGGATGAAAGGAATGAATTTTACATGAACTGTGTTCTCCATGCTACCACTGTTCCCTGTAGTATTTCCACAGCAACCAATTCTAATAACTGTTACATGGAATTCATTCCAGGATTACAAATGCCTGTTCTGTGCATCAGTTGTTATCTACCAAGGTTAATGTAGCTGGCAGAGAAAGATGAGGGCGCAATTTGACCAAAGACACTTCAGTTGTTCTATTGTAACTAAACCCCAGAAAGCAGCATAACTTAACAAAAACTCCTGGGAAAAAGATTATTCATCTTGTCCTGTAAAAAACCCACCTTCTCTCAAGTGTCCTCTTATTCTCCTTTGTCTCTGTATACAGGTAAGTGAAATGTAAATCATGCAAGATTATTTGGCACAGCAACAAGTCACAAGCAATGCTGTGAAATCTGCTGTTGCTCAATGGCAGTGGAGAGTAAAGATTGCCAAGAACTATGTCCAGGGGGCACTCTACACTGGAACTTGAGCAGAGAGATTGGAAGAAAGTGACTGTACTTCTGTTCACAGTTCTTGTGTCAGATTTGGGTCGACCACCCTGTAAAATGGCAGAAACAGAGACACTGAGATACAAAGATCCCACTCACTAGTAGAGCTCTAACCAGAACTCAGAGCAAGAGAAGGCACTGAGAGATGACAATAGCAGAAAGGCTTTTCAGAGACTTACTTCGGTGTTTTGCACATCAGTTACCATTTAGCCAGCTGAGAGCAGCTCCTGACAGCTCTCACAGCATGCCAGACAAATGTAATACAGAAACTGAAAACAGTAAGCATCTTAAATGAAAGTCAAAGACCATTAACTTGTTAAGTCAGATTAAGTCTGCGTGGAATTGTCAGAATAAATTGTGTGTTGAGATGTATCAAAGACATAATTATGGTATTTGTAAAAAGGACAGGAGGAATTACTGGTCACCAGCTTTGGTTTAGACGGAGGACAAGAATGACAAGGGAAAGTTATAAAACAAAATACGCTATGCTCCAGAAAAATGTTGCATAGAAGCATTGTGATAAACAAAGATGCTCAATTTTTACTCTAGAAACTGTATCCCAAATCTCTTTATGAACCCATGAAGATTTTAAACATTGTTGCTTGCTGTTTGCATTTAAAGGTCAACCCTAATCTGGCTCCTCATGTTCCATGCATTTCCAGTTACACACTACTGATTAATTTTTCCTAAGTACCTTTCCCTGTTTGCACAAAAAGGACAATAAATCCATGTTATTTATAATTTTCTGTCTAGATATTCTCTTAATTCTGCACTGATAAAATGCTATTTCAAATTTCTTTTAGAACCAGGAACAACTGTCATGCTACTGCCATATTGCTGATATTAATTTTTTATTTCATTTTGTATTTATTTGAGTGACTCAGCATCACATCTCTCATGATTAGGAAATGTTTTGCAATTTCACTTTATGATACATCAATAAAATTTTACCTGTCCCTTATTGTGTCCTTCTGAGATACCATAAAAGTCATTGGTGTGCTACGGATTTAGCCAGTTTTCTTGCTGATTTTTTCCATTACTCAAGACACGTACCATTAATGTAAACCCCATTAACTCGTCCTCACACCACAGCTAAGAATCTGACTGGAAAGCAAAGACTGGAATCAATTTCTAATTTAGGAAGAAAATAACTGCTTGGGAAGAAAATTACAGTTAAGGAGGGAAAAAATAATCAACAGAAATGGTTGTAGCAATTACTGCATGAAAGTAAGAAATTTACATGTGCAAGAAGTACAAGTATTTAAGATGGTTCTAGTTCAAAGACATTTGGGTTCTTCCTTCTAAATTTTTGTACCAGTTTAATCAGAGCCAATGCACCTGCCCTTTGGTTTGTCTGTATCCTCAGCACCTGCTGAACCTCTTCTATCCCATTTCCTCTTGACAGAGTCAGATATTGCCTCTGGCTCTGTTTCACTGTGCAGTTCAGTGGCTGATCTCTCTTCCTCAGTACATTTTCAGCATCTTATTGTTCTAACTTATCTCCAGAGCACCTGTGCCCAAGAGAAAATAGGAAGGGGAAGCAAAGAGGTGCTAGTGGGTGATGGGCAATGCCAGGACAAAGCAAGTTCAATGCAGATTAAAAGAAATTGATGAAAAAATATTGCAGGGTGAATGAGACTGGATATGGAAGCCTAGCAGAATACGGGGGAAGATTTGAACTTTAGCCTCGGCTCCCAGGGACTGCTATATAATTCTCAGTCACCATATAATGACAAGCAACATCTCTTACTGACAACACTGTATTTCAGGCAAAGAGGGCTGTGCAAGGGCAAAGCTATGGCTTTGAATCTTCCCAGGCAAGGAAGGGCAGTGAGCCAAAACTCCCACACTTTGATCAACCGCTCTAATACCAACTCTAAGAATAAAAAAGAAGTGCTGTCAGTTTTGAAAGTATATTATGGAAATACATCCTATGGAAAGCCAAGCCTGAACTCTGTAACTACTTGTTAAGATAGTTCTCTCCTTTTTCAAAGGAGAAAGAGAGGCTGGAAGACCTGGTTTGGATCCTCCTATCAGGGCTTGTGATCTGAGCTGCTTTGCCCTATCTCGACTTCGGTGCTTTCTGGATGTGCTGAAGACCTTCTGTTACCTTGGGAACTGTAACGTAAAATATTAAAGCAAATATGGTAACTTTAATGGACCTGTGATTTGAGATTTTGAGGATTTAATTTGGATCTATGCATCTTCAATCCCCCCAAATAATTTCCTTTGCTTGTATGGTCAGTTTCATGACCATACAAAAATTCTACTTAAATTCTCTGGATCCTTGATGCAATCAAGACTGCAATTGTTCCTACACTTTTTTAGGCTTTGGACTGGCAGCTTTCTCTGCAGTCAGATATTCACAAGCCAGACAGAGCTTTACTGATGTCTCTGAGCCAGTTTTCAGAACAGGCACCATATATCTTATAGATTGATGATGAATACACTTTGAAGTAGGTTTAAACTTAAAAACAGCAAAATTTGCTTTACACAACAGACCAAAAATTAAATTAAAGCTTTTTTCTGTATCCTCTCCAACAGCAGTAACACATGGAAGATTCACTCGTTGGTTCATATATCAAGGCACATTGTCTCAATTGTTATGCCTTTCACAAGATGGCCTTAAACCAGAACTTTAAATCTGATTTATTCAGAAAAAAAGGGAGGAAAAAAAAAAAAGGAAAACCCCACTTGTAAATAATACTAAAAGTTATTGGAGGACCAAGCAGAAAATCCAGCATTTCCCATTTCCTTTTAAAACAAAGCTAGAATTTAAACGAAATCCAGGAAAGTTTACACTTAAATTTTATTTAGCATTCACATTTATATAATATTTGCTCAGTGATAATATCTATCAGTTAAACTGTGTTCCAGTATTGGTGAAAGAATGTCTTTTTTTTTTTTTGTCTTGCAGAAGAAACACTTAAAGATCAGCAACTGTAAATCATAGTCAAAATTCCTCCTGTCTCTTGTTCTCTTCATCCAGGAGCTGGTTTAAAACACTGCTTTTTTTGAGAGCTTTTAGACTGGATATATCTTCGCTTACAACAGGGACATCTTCACTTTGATCCTCAGTTATCAGATCTTCACTATCTGACAGCGTACAGAGGAGTGTGTCATTTTCATAGGTAGGAAAATAATACCTGAAAGCAACAAGGCATAATTACTTCATAGTCACATACTCTGTTTGAAAGTGATTGAGCATATTTTGAGATTGGATTTTAAAAAAGCAAAAATGACAAAAAATGACAGTCTAGTTGTCTGGAATGACAGCAAACAGCACACCCCAAAAAATCAGGTGGCTTGTATGTCTTAAAGAGCTGTACAGAAGAGCTGGCAACAGACAAGTTCTTCCCTCTCTTTCTTTATCTGTATGTTGTCACAACTGAAGCCACAGATCCAGATCTGTCTCATGACAAGTGCTGAACTGAGATGTTTGAGTTAGAACTTGCTCTGGGCTTTATCACCATCATCCCCCAGGCCTATTCAGACTACTTAAAATCTGAATCAGTGTTATGTTACACCCTCTCTGTTTGCTATGGAGAAAACTAAGGGTAAACAACCAGCTTGTTTTGATGCCTAAAGCTAGGTAAACGTTATGCATGCATCTATATTAGACATGCAAAAGAAACAGTTTGGTTTGCTTCTAGAACCATGTGCCCAGATCATATCTTTTCTAGCAATGAAGTTTGTCAGATGTCCATCCTGGGCATGACCTGCATCTGCGTAGAGAGCCAAGAGCTGGAAGAATCTTAGGCCTACAAGTGAGGCATTTGAGATGTCACTTTGGTGCACAGATTCAACCTTGGTTCCACTAGAAGGGAAAGTGCACTGAGTGCACTTTTCACCCTTCACTGCACAACTGCGTATACAGGCAAAAGGCAGTTTTGCAACAATAAATATCACTAGCATACTAACTTGGCAGTGCAGACACAAATTATGGGGATAGGGCATCCTGGATGCAACTAGAAGAGAAGTATTACATATTCATCTTAGCTTCATATGGTACAGAAATTATAATTCTGAAAAGTTTTGAGACAAGTTATTATTTTATCATGTCCAGTAGAGCTGGAGAGCTAAGAGCACTGTTGCAATAGCAAAAACTAGAAATTTCAACTTGGTTTTACAGACATTATCAAGTAACAGTACAAATCCTGGAAGAAACTTGTGTGCTCTTACTGTGGTTGATCCCATGTAGACCTGTCTGGTAGGAATGTAATGTGTTTGGTTTCTTCCATATGACTTATCAGTTCTCCTTTAGACTGAAATTTCTCCTGGCAGTTGTAACAACGACAGTGATGGATTTCTCTTCTGATGAAGTTCACTAGCTTTACTTGCTGATAAAAGTTCAGACCTGGGAGAGATGGTAGTGGACAAGCACTTGAGGAACATGAGAATTTACAAATGCCTTCTTGGATTAAGCATAAATATTGATAAGGGTTTACTGAAGACCCCAGCTGCAGGGGAACTAGCCCTTCTTTATATGCAAAAAAATGCAAACGCCTTTCTTCCTCTCAATCTACAGCAAAAAACATTGGCCAAACACAGCTTAGAGCAGGGCCTTCTAAGATGCAAGCAAGACTTAACAGGAAGAACAAAACCTCCAACAACAATAATACTTATTATTATTATTATTATTATTATTATTATTATTATTATTATTATTATTATTATTATGATTGCTGTTGTTGTTGTTCTATAATAATTTTTTTTTCCAGGGCTCCAGCAGCCAGAGAATGAGTATTTGTAGAAACTACTCTGCAAAAGAATCCAATGGTTTAAAAAATAAAAAATAACACACATCTTTGGCACTAATAGGAGTTCCAGAAAAATAAACTGTTCCTGTCCTTTTGTAAGCTGGCAGAAACAGTTCTTTTGTAAGCTGGCAGAAAAAATTTCCATAATGGAAAAGCTAAATGTCTGAACAAAAATCAAATGGATACAGTTGTTTTCCAGTGTTCTTTTGATGTGGTTTTCTCCGTACTAGTGGCAAATTCTGACAATTACAGCATCTCTTACTCACCATAATCTGATTTTATTTTAGGAAAGTCAAATCCATGTGATTTCTGGAGGGAAAGAAAAAAAAGGAAAGAATAAAATATCTTATTTCCACTACTTCTACTATTCCAAGTTAAAGACAGCTCAGCTTTTCATAGACTGACACAGAAGTATGCATATTGACATGCAGACACTAACACATTAAAAAAATGCCCAAAAGTTTTGTTTCATTAGAAACTTTCATATTCTGCTAAGCTGCAATGCTTGGGTTAAAAAGTTTACTAAAACTAAAACACAATGTGTTAATTCATCAAGTGATTACAAAATTAAAGATGCCCTTTGTTGTCAGTACACTCACTATTAATAGCTAGTCATACTCTCAATGTAAAACGTGACTCCACTACATATTTTAGAGAGCAGATGCTGCAGATGCATGCAGTGCTTTAGTTCTGTGCCAAAGAGGGCATTCTAAAGCAGCAGATAATTTGAACTTAACAAGGATGCTACAATCCTACTTGTTAATTCCAAAGTGTTGAAAGAATGGATATTTAAAACAAATCCTACCTGCATGTGAAGATACAGTTTTTCTGTGGTGTTTTCTTGTTGTTCACAGAACAGGCAAACTGCACACACAGGATGCTCTTCCCAGTCTGACCAGTCTCTTATGCGAAATGAAAAAGATTCATTTAATTGTGGGAAAGAGAAGAGAGATTTTGTGAAAGGGCACTTCACATTCTGCATTCACAGCACCAAAAATAAATCCAGATAAACAGAATAGTTGAAAGGAGTGGAGAGACAGTGTGGATTTATAGCTGGAAATATCATTAGAATCTGGTTTGCAGTCTAAAAAAATTATAAACTCAAGAAAAAATGAGCAGCTACTGTTGGGTAATCCCTGTGCAGACAGGCAATAAGTCCTGCTTGAACTTGCCTGCACTAACAAACAGGATCTTAACTTCAGTTTCTATCCATTTGGCAAGTCATCAGATACTGTGTTCAGTGCTTATTTTTATAAGGTCTTTTAAAATTCTGTGATACCTTTCTAATCTTTCAATACATCAGCCAAAGACATAACCATCAGGAAGAGTTCATGCTAAGTGTTATTTACTTATCAAACATTATTCCTGAAAAAGACACTCATGCTAGCATTAGACAGGCAAACAGAGAAGAAGTACTTTACCAGTACATCCATTTAGGTCCACAATACACCGAGAGATAGAAGTATTATTGCAACCAAGTGTAACCAAGAAAAATTAAGCACAAATTACAGACAGACCCAGGAAGATCAGGGGCTCTGATAATCATAAATTACTTCTTGCTTATTCAATTCTTTGTGGCCAAGGAAACCACCCCTACAGTGATCTGAGGTCCTGGACTACAGATGACCACAGAGGAGATGCAGATACTGCCTTCATTCAGCATCAGTGAATGTTGTTTCCTTTGAAATCCTGCTTTAATCTCCAGTTGTCACCTTTTTATCAGACTTTTTAACAGCATGTAGTTCTCATGATGACATTTTTGATGTTTAACTCTTGTCTTTTAAATTTAAAAAAACTAACTGAACAGGTTTTTAGTACAAAAGTAAGAGATGTTTTGTCTACATCCTTACAAACCTAAAAGGCTTGCATGTTTGAGCTACATGCAAGCAAAAATTAGGCTTATGGTTGAAAAACAAAGTTTAAAGCCCTCCTTGTGGAGATGCATCTTTCATGAGTACAATTTGGAGCTGATTTGACTGGCCTTAAAATTAATTTTAACTGTGTACTAACTATGCACAGCAGTTTCCCTTAGTGTTGTTTTTGACAATAATGGTCTTGCAAGTCTTCAATAATGGGCACATAAGTGACTCTTACTCTTCTAGGTTATCTAGCAATTCCCGGTCATCCTCTGACTGTACTTCCTCCCAAGACTTTCCAAATTCCTGTGGAGAAAAAAAAAAAAGAAAAAACATTTCCGGATTCACATCACATTTTATATGTCAACTGAAAAAACATCTGGGAACTCACAATAAACATCTTATTTTGGATCACCTTGGTATTTTTGTGAGTTAGTCATACAACACTGCTTTAATAATAAGTTTTAAATTAGAAATTTATTTTGATGGGGCATTCCCCACCCTATGAATGGGAAGAAGATGATTTGGTACACAGCTCTCACGAGATGCATCTGAGCTCTGTGTAAAACTAGAGTGTTGTACCACTACTATGATGCTCCAAAGGTGGGTATTTTATCCTTGTCTCCAGTTTGCCATCACAGTAGCTCAATCCAGCCTGCTTACCTTGCTCTTCATGCAGCATATGCTGCTTAAACAATGCAGCTGTCACACCTGAGAGTTAAGTTGGCACAGCTACAACAATCACTGCTCTTACCTTGTACAAGGTTATGTCAGTAATAACACATTGTGTAAACTTAGCTCGAGCATACTCCTGAAAGGCAGTATGAGCCATGGCAGAGAACTCTGAGCTAGACTCAGTTTCTTTTCTGTCCTCTTCTCAGACATGAATGTAAGCACATCTATTCATAGTGTTCTGTTCTTCCTTTCAGTTTTTTTTGTGTCGTTTATTTATATCTTTTAGACCTTCAGCACAAAGTATATCACAATACATTTGTGCAACATCCAGCACAATGGGAAGCACTCTCAGCGTGACTGTGATATAAATAACAGGCAATAAAAAGCTGAAGTGCTCTACTGAAATACCAGCAGTGATCTTTACTTAGAATTTTCTTTCCTCTCATTCCTGCTTTGAAAATAAACCAGAGCAAATCAAAATAGCATTTTTGAACTCGTATTTTTGATGGCTGTGAAGGATTCACAAAGATCATAGCTAACAATCTTGTCTCCATTAAAAAAGAGGCAGCTAATAAAAAGATAATTTTTTTTCATTTATTTTGTTCAACTACTCCTTCTGATAAATATATTTAATAACATCCTTAGTAACAAGTACTATTATTATCATTTAGCAGTTTAATAAGGATTTTCAAAGCTGTTAGTGTCTACCAGGTAAATGATGAACAGATGTCTCTAGGCAGCTCTAAATATAATGTTGTCATATATCACAGAATGAAAATTCAGTAATTAATTCAGTGATGCTACATGGTAGTGTGTAAACTCTCTGAGTTACAGGGGACACTCATTAATGTCACCATTACTGTGAGATAACATGAGGCCATTAACACTTCTCACCACATGTTCTCCCAGCTGCACACTAGTTCCCTATGGCTGCTAAAGTTAACACCTTAATGAGAGGATAGCAGCTCACAACCACTGCAAAATGAGGATGAATGCTCACAGTTTTCCCCCTTACCAGCTTGAAGTATATTTGCAAAAAAAGAGTACCTTCAAAACAGCAGCCAATATTAAGCTTCACAATTAATGGGGAAAGGGGAAAACCATGCACAAGCTTTGTTGTTGTTGCTGTTTCTTTATGGTATTTCTGCAAGGAAGGCAGAGAAGGATTTTGTAAGAGGTCTCTGTTTCCCTCATCTGTTTATATTCAGAAGATAAAACAAAAGGGAAAAGCTAATCAGATCTTGTATCACTAGAAAATTGCTCGGCAAATGGATAACAGGGACACTGTGAGGAAAGTGCCAAGAGACTGAAGCTGAACTATTGGGTGGGAAAGAGTTTTTTCTAAACATTCTTACAGCTCTTTCAGGTTTTTTACTTCTTTTTTTTTTTTTTTAAAAAAAAAAATTTTTTTCACTTCTACAGCTTGATGATCATTTGGGACCAAGGGTGCCTTTGTTAGGCATTCAGCTTCCCTTGCTCTTTCATCCAAGATGCAAGAGCTCCCAGCAGTCATCTCTAGAGACTCACATGAAATTCTCAATAAAACCAGAGGAAAAAAAACTAGACTTGACATTGTTTGTAGTTCAAACAGCAGAAAATGTATAATTAAATAAACCAAACCTGCATGCCTTGATATATAGTCAAGGAAAACTAACTTTAAAAAAACAGACTCCCAATGTACCTCACAGAGAGGAGGCTCATAGAAAAGGGAGGAGAGCATGCAAATGTGTGCAGTTTGATTTCCTCTTCCAAAATGAAGTCTAAATGCACAGAGATTAACTGACTCAATATCTTCTCTGCTTGCACACAGTTTTAAGGGTTCTATAGCGAGAGTCTGTGTGCTTCACTGAGGCATCATATCCCAACTTGAGAAGTGCTGATATGGGAGAAACTAGAAACAACAGCTGGCATCTCAAACAGTTTTCCCAAAAGAGCAGTTACTGAACTACATGCAAATGTCGTTCCAGGCCTGAGGAGCTCAGAAACCCCAAACAGATGCTGCTTTTCTCTGCAAATTTTCTCTCATTCTTCTTACCTTCATTACCGCTATTATCTAAATATTATATTGCTGCAGGACTTAGAAATGTTTTTTCACATAGAAAAGATGGTCCAACTCCAACAGTAATTAATAGACATTTGATAAATTTTATTATGAAGTGTTCCCCCACATGGGGGATTTTATTAAGTGTCAAACTATCACCAACTGATGAGGGGTTTTCCTTTCGTATTTTACAAAATACACCCTGCCTAAAACAAAAAACACTAAATACAAATAATAGCCCCCATAAGAAAACATTCTCCCAGCTCCCAACAATTAATAATGATTATTTAGAGCTTGGCAATAAAGACAAAACTATTTATCTTCCAGGAAAAGTAAAGGCTTTATGAAACAAGTTTTCTAGGAAATTACCAGCACCATTTTCAGCTGTCTAGCCCTGTGATAAGCACATTCATTATAGTCATGTTACATTACTACAGATACATGCCATGAGTCAATTTGAATATAAACATCTGTGCTTACGACAAAGCACAATCTATACTTAAAGTGCCGCTGGTAAAAATCAGGTAAACACCAAAAGGTCCTGTTAGTCTAGATCTGACTCCTGGGGCTGGGAACATGGCCTCCAGCAGAAACAACAGACTAATGCATCTTCCCTAACCATTTTTACTTGACTATTTGTGCAAGGCAAGTCATGGAGCCACGTGCTAAAACAGATCCAGAAACAAGAAAATTAGGTTGGAACTTCTTTTGGTGAAACGAAAAATAAGGTAGCCTACAAATGATCTTGCATGCACTGTCTTCACCCACTATGATGAGTTTTCCAAGCCTTTCTGAAGAGGATTAATTTCATTTTCCATACTTACACAACACTGACAAAAGACCTCAAAACTCACTAAGGCAGTGATCCCACTGCCTTTCAAGTAATTTGCATAATAGGAAAACTCCCTCTCTAATTCAATGTAAGTATCTAATAATAAACTTTCGATACTTGCTTGTGAAAAAAAAAGGTTTCCACTCCTACTAAAGATCATGTGTCCTAGTCTTAACAATAGCCTGTGAGCAAAGGAACAGGTCAATAATATGGGGGTAGACAAATCAAAGCAGTTTGTAGGTTATGACAGAAGTCATAGAAAATCTCAGAACACCAAAATATTTGCAAAGGACTTTGCTCTTAAAGAACTCGTTGCTATCTGTGCCAAACTGGAAATTCAGAGGAGGGAATTACCAACATACAGACATAAAATGTAACTTACATTATGAAAACAGATTCTCACAATTACAATGAAAACATGAGTGAAGCCAGATGCAGAATGGAGAGAAAGGAAGAAGGCTGGCAAGCCTTGCTCTAAATGAAACCAATAGGAGCTCTGCCATCACCTTAAAAACACAAGGCCAGAAGATCATGAGAGAGTTTGCAGGACACCTGAACAAAAAGACCATAAAATCTCTGTGCAAAAGCCACCAAATAAAGGAATCTGACAGTTCCAGCTTAATATGACCATTTCACACAGTGCTTGGTGAAGATAATATGCAACAGAAAATTTAAAAAAAGGACAATAATGTCTGTAAGATGGTTGTACTAGAGAACTGTCTGTTTAACTGAAGATCTATTTGCCAATAGAAAAACTTTATGGTGCACACCCTAAAACTAAAGTGGACAAGACTGTGATAATATTGATGTTTATCATTAGAAACCTACTTATAGTAAAGTCTCTTTATAATGAAAACAAACTGGATCAAACATAGCATATAGAAAGATTTTTGCTACATTCTCAAAATTCAAAATTTTCTGTGAAGACATATAAAAACTGTATGCCTACATATTTAGGTAGGATGAATTCAGTAGTCAATTTTGAAGCAGTACATCTGTCATTTTAGATAAGATTTCTAATCCGTGTCTCTGCCTGTGAAATTGTGTGACTCCCCTGGACATTTAAAACAATGTGAAGCACAGCTCTTTTACTGACTCATTGAGAAGTCAGCAAAGGTTGATAGCAAACATTAAAAAAAATATTCTCTAGTAAATTGTGAAGTGCTTGGGGAAAGGAAGCAAATACATCAAGTCATCTCAGAAAGTAGACCTAACATCTAGAATTCATTGGATATAGGCCCAGTTTGAAAAAAACAATACTGTCTGCATTACTGTAAACTAAATACATGCAATAGAGAATAATCTTATTCTTCCTTACACATAAAGGCTGATCTGCTGAACCCTCAGTGAACAAACTAAACTTCCTCCTGTTAAACTTCTCCTTTGTGAAAGCAAAAACTTTCTGCAGTGTAGGAACTACCCTAGGGATTTCATGTTAATGAAAAATCTAATGTCATGCAACATTAGTGTGCAAATACACATTTTATAGCAATCTATTTTACAAGTGTGTAATAGAGAGCTTGCAGTCTGTTTATAATCCTTTATTTAAAAAAATTCCATTCTTTAAAAGAGAAATGTCAGAAGTTCTGATATGGCTACAGTTTGAGGGACCAGAAAGACTGGATAGAAAGACAACTGGGTAGAACATAGTGAAAGACAACTGAATATTTATAAAAAGAAAATATGGCTGTAGAAGAGCATGTAGAGCCAACAAAGAATTCTGATCATTCCATGTCTCAGAAGAAGCACTGGCAGCACACTAGTAAAAACCTTGCACCTGGAGACCGCCCACCAAAGATTTTGGTGGTTTCACAGATCTTATTTGAATTGTATTCACCATCCTCTGTCTGTTAATAGCAAGGACTTGAAAAATACATCTCTAAGTAACGCTGTTAAGTGATTAATGCCTGAAATTGGTCATAAGAAGTTACTCTGCAAAGGCCTGCCCAGAATACCAGCTGTAACTAAAGAGGACTAAGGCCCTGACTTGAGCACTGTCCTGTGATTGCTTGTTTAAGAGTTTCCATGTTCCACGGCCATACCAACAGCACTAACTAGGCAATGCTGGACATGGCTCAGGAAGCCACAGACCATCATCATCAGACAGCACAGGCAAGGTCACCAGTTTTGGAGCAACTGAACAGAGTGGGAGAAGAGGTTAGGTATTTGAGTATTAGTCTTGCTGTTCTATTTACCTTGGCATATTCTGCTCATTAACATGACAGAGACACTGTGCCTGCACTGATGTCATGACTTCCCTGAATGTCTCTAAAAGTTCTGAAGAAATATCACACATTTCTCTGTGCTCCTGGGCAGTCATCTAGCTCAATTTCCTGATCAAAGCAGAGCCAGATTCAAACCTGTACATAAGACTACCTGCAGGACTAGCAGAAAAGAATGGAACTATTAAAATCACTTAAAGGAATAACATTAAATTCAAGCCTGTTAACTTTCAAGAAAGAAGTGAATACTTGGTTTCGTTGAGAAGCTGAGAACATATATCCTGGAGAACTTCACAGCTTCTTCCCCCTTACATAAAGTATAGATCATTTTTTACAGCAGTGATACTTGATATCTAGAGAAGAAAATATAGACCTCAGATCATTGATCTTTGGAAGGGAAGTACTCAGGATCACAGAGGGAACACATTCCATCTTGCATAGAAGGGACTTGGAAGAGCATTAAACGTAAAGCTTTTTGTTCTTAGTTTTAGAGTAAAACCCAGGGCAAGAAATGAAAGGGAAAGAGAGGGTAAAACAGTGCAGGATGCCTATTTATAACCTGTATATTAATACATGTAAAAAGCACAAAGTCTAGTTCAGGTGAAATATAGTTATTTCTGGCACAGAATGTAGCAGCTTTTGAAGCAGCTCCTACATTCATGAGTTGAAGACAGCAAGTGAAAATCTGTTACACACATGCATACATATTCTCAAAGGTCTGAGATAAAAAACACTAATGCCTAGCAACATACACCTACCTGGAGGCTAAAAACAAACACTTTTTGTTTCATCTGCATATCTTTCATTTTCATGCTCTTTGCATACAATTTATACTCTGAAGTGCACTTCCAAATTGAGGTCTTAGAAAACAAGCTAAAAGCCAATAGCAATCAAGTTAGACCTCCATGCACTTCATCACTATATCTCATTTTCCCTTCTAGTTGTTCAAGAAGAGACTAAGCAGTAACAACATGATGATTAGCATCTCTTCAGGCTGCATTCTGGCATCTCTCAGAATCAATTTTCAACAATAAATGTTTACTATTCTTTAGTTTAACAGTTATCCAGAATATCATATCATAAATGAGCAAATTTCTTAAGAGTCCTTCACTTGATTTTTGACCTTCATACTAATTGCTGGCTTGGAATTACTAGCTTTTAACAAGATATTGTCTGCATCTCTTTAGTCAATTTACTAATTATTCATAAAGCCACTTACCAAGTAATTAATGATATAAAATTTGTCATATTCTTTGTTTTTGGCATTGATTCTGCGATGCTGCTTCTTTCTCATGTGATCTTTAAGTGTGTTTTTGTCTCTGAAGACTTTTTCACAGTATAAACACTGCAATCTAAGACAAAAGCAGGTCAATATGTCAAAACAAAAATAGCACAAGATAGTATCCTCAAATTAGCTGGAGATATATACAGTAAAATTCATGCTAAGCATATGAGAGTAAGCTAAACAAAAATAAAGTTTATTTGAAATAAAAAAGTACAAGATAATCTTAGATCACAGTTGAGTAAATTAAACACAGAGAGTATAAAAATTACATCAAATGAAAATATAGATAATTAACAAATTTACTGTCTGCCACCCATGCAAAACAAAAGAAAAGCCTGATTATCACAAATTGTTCCACCAAGGGCATGGAAGCACACCTAATGGTCAACATGTGAAATCTTCACTCAGCATGCACTTACAATGGCATACAATCCATCAGTAACTGAATCTTTGTAACTTAGAGTGAAAAAACCCAAAATCTGGATGTAGTGTGTAGATTTTAAAACTAGTTAGCCAAGGTGCTAAAACATTTTTCCTATAAGTGATCCTATCAAGAGGGAGAGAGTTTCTGGGGCTGTTTGAAAAATTATCTTTAAGCCAAAGGGGAAAACCCCTAGAAAACAGATTCTCAAGAAATAAAAACTCTACAGCTGTGGCATTTTATCTTTGTATTGAAGATGGCCAGCATGAAAAAAGAAAAAAAAGATGTTCCTTATGTTCCTTCAGCAAAGGCTGCATCCAGATTCCTCTCAGCTCTTATGTGTGGAGCAGCAACACAGGATTCTCTGTATCTTTTTGCCTTCCACGAACTGCTGTAATATTTGTAACATTTAGGTTTACTATTAAGGAAGTTTTGTGTTTGCAGCCTCAAAATCTAACTATTACCTTTTTGGTGAATCATAAGTTCAACAGCAGAATATATCTACAAATTTTAATATCTGCTTTGCTCTACCTGCTAACAGTAAAGTGTTTGCTCTACTTGTGAGAAATATTTCCAGGAGAGTTTGTGATGCTTTTCCTCAGCATACATAATCTGGTTATGCTATTTGCCTGAAACAAGATTTTTCTCCTCCTGATAATATTTTTAGGTACTATTCTACTAGCATAGCTACTAAGCCTATTCTCAGTAGTAGAAGGAGTGGCCTTTCACTACTTTGGAAGAAATTTCAGCATGTGGATTAATTGCAGAGAGGACTGGCTTTGAGAAACCTCCATTTTTTTTTCCTTAGATGCATGAACCAATGAATCCTAAATGTATTTGGCAGGATATTTAATCTAATTTCCATATTGCAGCGTTCACAGATTCCAGTGTTCTGTGGCTTTTAATTAGTAAGCCTAAGATTTAGATAAATTTCTCCTATAGTCCTTGGTTAGAGACTGTATTAAAATCTAACAAACTTGGTAATACTACAATTTCACTCTTAAGGAAGTATACTTTCTGTTAGGGTCCAATTTATATTTGCAGCACACTTCATATTGTCCCATTTACAAAATACATAAAGGACACTTAGATGTGAACAAGACTAAAGTGAAGACTTTCTTTCTCTTTGCTACCCAAATTCCCTTTATAACTTATTCCCTTTATAACCAAATTCCCTTCCTGCCAAATTCCCATTATAACTTCTTCAGTCATTTCAGGTTTACAAGTTTCTGAGGCAGCATACACTGGCTTTCCCCCTCTGCTCTGGGATGTACTCTTGTAAGCAGGGAGAGCCCAAACATCATGTGTTATGGATACACAGAGAGGCAAATGAAGATTGGCATAAGAACTCTGTGTTTAGTGACTAAAGAGATGTTGACCAAAAAGACTGTTATGATGAGAAACATGAACATTAAGTCATGAGGAAAAGGGATGTGCTGTTTTTGATGTCAATGGAAACTGTGCAATGTGTAACAAAGGAAGCACTGCATAACTCTGTTCTTCCAGCAAATACATAGTATGAATTGTTATGAATTAGCTTACAATAAGTCAACAAAAAGCCTTCTAAGAGCACTCACAACAAACTTACAATTTCTCTTTGTTTCTTCTTAAGCAGCCACAAATGTTAAATTAATTTTAACCCAACTTATTTCCAAGATTAAAGAAATATGACCTAAGTCCATGAAAAAAAAGAGAACCAGAAACTACTTACTTGTCAAGCTTCTCTTGTAAAAGAGACAGAAATTCATTGCAATTCACAATGTTATCTGGCAGCCCAATGTTAAAAGAATGCTCTCTTGCCATATGATTGAGAAGGACAGATCTACAAAAGACATTCAAAAAGAACATTATATATTTCTGAATATATATGAGAACTATTCAATTAGTGACTGAAAATACACCAATTGCTCTATAAATACATAAAACCTGACATTAAATAAACAATAACAGAGCTGCTGCCACTGCTAGTAATATAGAATGCAACTTAATTGAAATAGGAAGTTTTCAATTTCAGCTCTCCTGAACATTCACTAATATTTCAACGACTTAATCCACATGCATAAAATATAATCGTTTAAATGAAAATTACAGTATAGTTTATTTTGACCCTCATTGTTAGCAAGGCTCATTTAATAACTTGACTAAGCAAATGGCACGTTTCAAACAACTGTCTAGAGAAACATTCTAAAAAGCCATTAGTTAGTTTTTTCTCTGCTGGTTAACAAAGCAGAAATTCTTGCATGTGAGAGGCTTTTACATCAATCTTCAGCAATATAGCTGACACAGCACTAGCAACACAAACAGCACTCAAAAATACACATGAACAAACCTAATGGATGTTTAAGTAAGTTATTTTCCTAATAGAGGTATAGTGGTTAATTCCTTCAGTGCTTAACATCTCTCTATGCCTCAACTTCTGAATCTGGGGACTAAAGAAAAATCCAACTGTTAACTCCACCAAGCCTTGCTTTTGCCACCATGCAGGCACAATTTAAAAATCATATTCTGTAAAATACAAGAGTAAACAGAGAAAGAGAATGAAGTTCTTGGCAGCTGAATGATGTGAATTTCATTACACCAGGCAGTAAAGAGAACAGGACACACACAGCAGAGATGAGGTGCAGGGTCACGACTCCAGGCTGTTCTACCTTTCTGGAGTAACAGAACTATAGAGTAGCACATGTACTGTGTAAAAACCAAATTTTCACTGGACCAAGCACTTGAATGCAACTCCTGATCACACTTGACTGATGCTGCAAAGCACTCATTGCTCACTCTGATTTCTTTCCTCTCTTTTTCATTTAGTCTTCAAATTGACACTGCTTTGGAGAGGTTTAAATAGGAAAAAGTGCAACTCTCTAGAAATATTTTTTTAACAGCCATACTGACCTAAACAGCTCTCCTTGACACTAAACTGCTGAAATACTGTCTTGGTTTAAAACAGTTCAGCTCCCAACTCCAGTATACTGTGTAGTATAAAAAGTTGTATGAGATTAAATAAAAGATTGAGAAGTGGGAGGGGATCTATTTAAAATGGCACTGCAGTTGAAACAAATACTTAAACTATACCTTAAAATGAATGTTATCATCTGAGTCCTACCATTAGGTTCTAAAACATTAAAACCTTAAACAAAAATGCTGAGCAGATAGGAAAAAATTGAACGAAAGCAAATAAGTCAAGAAACAAACCTGTTTCCTGTGAATTCTTGATCACAGAACATACACATACTATGAAAACTTGTGTCATATCTCTCTTGCTGTTGCTGTTCTAGAATTTCTCTCTATTAAAAGAAACAGACACAGTGACTCAGAAAAAAAAAACCAACAGTAATTACATCACATAAGCTAACTATACCTCCTTATCCTCACTGGTAACAATCAATATACAAAATTATTATGTGTTACTCACAGAAAACAGAAGTTAGCATTTTTTGAGGGTGGGTTATCACAAAAATCACAAGTTTTCCCAAAGGCAGTATTTGCTCCAGTCAAGTTCCATTAACATTCTGATGGTATTGTACAAGGTGCATGGAAAGAAATACAATTCACAGTGAAATTTTATGCAGCTGTTTAAATGTTTCTCTACATAGATTATCAGTTTATTGTTTTTACTTAGGTTCTGATTTACCTCTGGTATCAATGAGCAAGTTTATGGGTAACCACATAAGACCCAGCAGACTGACAAACTCAATTTTGCACCTCTAATCACAGGAAGTCTGGGAGATGTTTTCAATATAGAGGAGTGATGGCAAAAGCCCTGACAACTTCTGCAAGGAGCTATAGCACATAATTAACTCATGGAAAAGGAGAAGTGGATTGCTTTAACCACTGCTTACTGTTTAATTTAGAGCAACAGGCTAAGGTAGACACTGCAACACTTGACCACAGTTTTCTTAACAGCAATGAAACCAGGCAGCAGGTGATTTTCTCTGGTGCTGCAAAAGCAGCAGTGTAGTTATGCTGTGGAGCTACTATACACTTCAGATGGAAGGGACAGAATCATCAGGGACATGGGAGAATAGGTATTTGGATTAAAATTTAGCGTATTTTCATCCTGGCAGTACACTTCCCTGCACTTGTGCTTTAAGTACTGATAACTGGAGAAGGATTTATTTTCCGTACATCGCAGAGGTGCTGCTGTCTGCTTTCTGACACTCAGGATCCTGACTGCATTTCTGAGAGGATTTTCTCAATCTTTTTATCTCCTTAGAGCCTGCAACAGTGGAGCTTTGTGTTTCTCACCTAGTGCTTTAGCACCTCTTTTGTGTGGATTAAGATCCAAATATACCCATCTACAATTTTAAGGCCCAAATTTACCTGCCTACATCTAAATTCACACTCAGCTCTTTCTAATAAGCTCCACAGAAAGCAGGCAAGAAAGAAAAAAGAAAAGTAAAAAGAAAGAGGGGGGAAAACATAGGAAGAAAAAAAAAGGGAAAGGAAAAAAAAACCCCAATCCAATCCCAAAAAGAAACAATAAGAAGGCTTGGGCTGTTGTCATTACAGGCCTGAATGTGCCCTGCAGCAGGGATGGGCTGGTGTGGGCCCACCACACCACAGCGCCCACCGCGACGGGTCAGGAGGCTGCTGCTGAGCGATTTGGGAGCTGTAGCTGTTGCACATCAGCTAAGAGTCTGTTACCCCAAAAATCCAGATCCTAGGGCTTTTTCCTTTGTTTTTTGTACTACAAGGCTGGAGTCACGCTCATCAGCACCTATCCAAATTTCAGGCCGGATCTGCTGCGCTATGCGAAATGTCAACTATCAAAAATATAAATTCCCGTTTTTCAGGGCTGACTCCTGAAGGAGATAAATGGAGCATAACACATCTTGTGAGAGCCCTTCTGCAGAGATGCAATTAAGTCAGGATATCTGTCTGTACCACATGGGCAGTGAACATCCCATAGCATGTCAGTACGAGCCAGGGCTTTCTCTGGTACTTGTATCTGTCACCTCTCTCCATTCAGCAGCACATCTGATGTGCTTTGGATAACCTTGAATTTGAAGATGACTGCAAATAGTTTATACACTTTGTTTATATTGTGTGGAGTTCATATACTCCACACTAGAAACAATCCAAAAGGAAATAAAAAGATATAATGTACAATTCAAACATTAAGATAGCAAGGGTTTAAACACTTCTATCCTCCCGTTAACATTATTCCGACATAGCTTCCTAATTGTAATCTACCAGGTGGGGAAAAAATGTCCTGCATTATTTAACTGCCCAACTCCAGATTCCCACCTTATACAAAATTGCTTATGGGAGTCCTGGTGAGCTGCTACTCCCAGTTATGCCTGACGGGGAAGCAGAAGCATTCATTCTATCCCCTCCAGACAGCGGATGCTCCTGCTACTTTGCTCTCTCACCCTCCCCATTTGCCCCTACACCATCAAGCTTGGCAGCTGGGAAGCCCTGACTAACTCAGCATCCTTGCTTTATGAATTTACTCTGTGGAGTTCAGGAAGTATTTTCCAAGGCAGACACTCCTTTTATCAAATGCTGGCATCATTCATTGCTAGAGGGAACTTTCTGAGCCAGCAAGCAAATCTGGTACTTGCACAAGTGAGGAATCAAAAGCACTAGTTCAAGTCACGTACAGTAAAAGCAAGAGGTCTGCTCTTCTTCCCCACAGACACTCCCAAACACCCTTCTACCCCCATTCCATTGCTGGGACTCTGAAGGGAAAATAGCAATTTCAATACTTGCATAAAACTTTTAAGATTTTTCTGAGACAAGACTTTCAGCTGGTAATGAAAGTCAAGCTGATGCTGAAATTATTAGGTAGGAAATAAGTAATTTACTTTAGTACTAGCACCAGTTTCCAACCCCTTCGAATTGCTAGAGCTATTTAGCATCAACTCGTGGTTGATAGGAGGACAAAAAAAAAATTCAGCCACAACTACTTATCAAAACTTTTTTTTTGATAGTCATATGGTTCTAATCCTAGAACCATAGGTTATCAAAGTGTCAGAGAATGAAAGGGCAAAGTCACTTGAGGAAAAAACAAACATATAGTAAAATACGCATACTTCAGTTAACTTCTTCTGCAATTAATACAATAATTGAGCCCAGATAGAAAAGGTGAATGTCCTGGTTTGGGCCAGGATAAAGGTGATTTTCTGGTTTGTACTTCTGCTTAACATACACTTATAAACTGTGACAGTGAACAAGAAAGAAGTGATACAAATGTCATAGCTTGTTTTCAGGCAATTAGTTTGCAATTTTGGTACAGTTTGTTGAAAAATTCCTGACCTTCCTTCTTTTTATCTTTTGTGAGAAGTTCTGTCAGCTATTTGTTGTCCACTTTTTCTGCAATATTCTATAGTTTGCTAAAAGAAAAAAAAATCTGACAAAATCCTTTACTGTACTGAAGGCTGCCAAACTAGTTGGGAAACAACTATTTACAGGACAGATATCCACGTTGATACAAAGCAGAACATAAATTACAGAGGCTTTTAGTCTAAACTCTTTGTCCCCACAAAGCTTATGAGATCAACCAGGCATTGTCAAAAACAAGAACTGGTAGATGACAAGTTCTTGGAAGTACATATTTAGACAGAGCCAGCTCAAATAAGCAGTAGATATAACTGTGGCAGTTAGCAGCCTCCTGTGGAGGAGCTTTAGGAAAATTCTATTGGACATAAGTGGTTGATCACTTTCAAACATGGCAAAGAGAAACTGGATATTACTGGTCATACATGCAAAAAAAATGTAGTTGCTTTGCAGGAGTACTTAACATATTCAATAAAATAAAATTCAATTTTAATCCACTTCCCCTTCTTTCTGTCTGGAAGAAAACATCTTCTATGGTTTTTAGTCATATACTTTCTACAATATAGGTGATCTACCATAAAAAAGTTCAATCGCTTTACGAAAAACTATGTATTTTGTGTTTTTACTAATAAAACAGAAAAAAACAAACCAAAACATGGGTAAGGATGTGCATGTGTTTATAACAGGATTATCATCTTTAAATACACCAGCACACTAAACTGCTAATAGGAAAAAAATTTTATCATTTGCATGACAATGTGCAATTTGGAATCTAGACAAATGCCCTGAATATTTATGATGCTCAGTTTGGGGTTGTGAGGAATTCAGATTTTCTCCCAGGACATGGTAATTTAAAATGTGCCTGAAAAAAAAGTGCCTATTTCTCTCCTAGGAAGTAATATTTTGGAACAAAGTACCTGTTGTGGAGTTTTTTTTGCTTTTTTTTCCAGAAGTGCTTAAGCACTATGCATCAGCAAGATGAAAAATGCATACTTGCAGCTAGTAAGCACTTTTCCCTAAACAATTACTTCATCTGTGATCTACAGTTTAAGAGGCATTCAAGGAATACAAAATGCCTTCAAAAGGTAAGACTGACAAATAACTCCACTGAATGCCAAAAACTATGGTTTCTGGATAGTTGGTTTTATGGTACACTAGACCTTTCTGGTATAGTAACCCCTGTTACTCTTCCCTCCAACAGGGGATGTATGCTAAATTATCTTTCTTTAAAACTGTACTCAGCATAAATTTTGCTGCTTTTTATTCCAACCTGAAGAAAGAAATGCTGGTCAAAAGTTTGCTTGCTTTTTCCAACTACATCAGTTTGTCCAACAAAAATATATTGCTTCTTTCTTCAAAATCTGTCTCTTTATAACCACAGCACAACTGACACATAAGAAATTAAGGCAGCAGGTACTTTTCTAGCTCCGATATGGAAGCAGATCACACTGCACAGTTTGGGACAAGATCATTCAGTGACTTCTGCTGCAATGAGATTTAAATTTATCATTCCTCAGTCCAGGAATCTATTTGCACAGTGAAGGATGGATTCTGCAGTTAAGTCTGTAAAACAGAACTAGCAGCAGTAGGCATTCTCTTTTTTAAGATGTTCAGGACCAAAAAACCTGAAAAATAAAAAGCCGAAAACATAGTGCTGCCAGAAGCCCTAGCAAGGCAAAGTCCAAAGTCTCTAGTCCAAAAACATAAACATACTGGTAGTCTAAACCTCAAGAATTTAAATGGTGGGCTGCATCGGGGCAATAGCATATAGTAGTTTAGGGTTCTTGTCGCACGTGCTTTACCTGTTCTGGTCCTTCACTCTCATCATATCTAGGCAAGAGACTAGAAAGACAGTATGTAATACAAATGATCACTTCAGAGTAGTTCCAATTAAAATGTTTTATATGCTCCTATATGATCTAGGGAGGCAGTGTGCTTAAGGATGTTCCTTTGAAGAGGAAATTTCATGACTGTTACATCGTGAAGGATTCGAGCATCTGAGCACTCAGCACTCAGTCACACTGTGGGGAAGAGTGCATGATCACAGGCCACATTCCTTCTGTTATGATAACAAACTCATTATTACTACTCAAATCACACTGTCTGCTTGGGAAATAAGGTATTATCAGAGAGAGCAATGGGAGTGTGAATTTGTATCTAATTATAAGATAGAGACCTCACAATAATAATATTATGCATTTTATCTAGCTCTCCTCCATGATGCCTTTAACACACAGTGTGTATCTTTAGTTGTACTTTCTTCCAATTAAAATAAGAGTTACATTTGCCCGCTGAGTGCTCACAAAAAACTAGTTCTTGCTGTAGGCAAGTGAACAGATTCTGGCTAAAACCCAAAACAAAACAAAAACAACTCCCCCAAAAATCATGCTGACAGACCACAGCAGGAAGCTGCTTATACACTTTACTGGCAATAAAACAAACAACTACATTGAGATGAAGTCCAGGATTGTTGACACCTGAGATGCACTACAGTCTCTAAAAACTTGCCAAGCACATTATTTATTTGACAATTATAAACACCACTAGAATAAATGACTCCTATTGGAGTAAAAATATTACTTTTTGTGTTTATAGTTTCCTCAAATATTGGCTGATGAGCTTTAGATTCTGCTTATAGCTGCTGAATAGGAAAAATACTTAAGAAGAATCATGGTATCAGAAGTTATATGTCCCTGTAAAAACCTGCCATCCCCCCTGTGTATCAACAGCTTCTCCCCTCACTTCTATATTCAGCTTCTCTCCTTACTGATCACAGTTCTCTGACTTCAATCAGTACTCTCTTGCCTCTTGACTAGAGAATAAAAACCACTTATGAATTCTGTAATCATTATCATGCCCTTGCCAATCCCAGCTCAAAAAAAGTGCATTTTATTTAATATTATCAGAGATGTCTCCTGCAAAGCCTTTCAGGAAACAGCTTAGCTGTAAGGTGCATGGATATACAATGAACTTGTCAGGATAGGACATGCAGTGCGGAGAACACTGACCAACTCTGAAGCCAGCTGTCACACCATCCAGCATCCATGTGTTTGCTGATTACTTTGTGCACTTTTCCCTCTCCTCCAGTGAATTCATACATAGTTCAGGATCTCGTGATCAGAGTCCACTGGCTAGACAGATGGATCGGTATTCAAATAAATGATGATAGCACTAGAGATCCACTTTTGGGACAGAGCAGAGAGGAGCATAGGGGGTGTGTGGTGATTTACTATCATCCAAGAGACATTGCCTGTCTGGAGATGAAACTGAGAGTACTCCACTTCATCTGGTATAGGCTGATCATTCAACTGGTCATTCCTGACTTTTTACCAGATACTTAGATAAAACATTACCACAAAATTCTGTGAACACAAATGAAGCAGGAAAAGGAATGGCTAGTGTCTACCTGAATCTCTTTGGTTGAGCTCAAGGCACAGGCACAAATCAACATGTTCTGGAGAGGAATAAATAGCAATGGAAACAGTGACAAAATACAGATATTATATCATTATATGGCTAGGAAAACAAAAGCTACAAATTAGACTCCTGATGAAGAGAAAAAGTACCTTGAGACATCAGCTTCTCAGTTAAGAGGGAAGACTTTAAACTAAGTTTGAAAGGACAGCAAGATAAAACCCAGAGACAAATAAGAGTTGTGACTGTGGAGAAACAGGAAGTTGGGAAGAAAACTGTGGTGGTTGTGAAGAAAGGATGTAAGAGGGAAAGCATGCTGGACAACCTACTGAATTAAAGAACCTAGGCAGACTAAATGAGTATAAAGACAAAATTATAACTTAATAATATGACTTTATAATAAATTGGCAGAAGTCTCAGGATTGTAGTATGAATGTCATAATGTTATAAATTTATTGTGAAACCTCTGAGGTGCATTCTCCTGGCTCTTGTTTTGCATGGCAAGTTGCCTTTAGGAATAGGGAAAATGTTTTTTTCTGTATCTTATCCTAGATTCCAGCCTCGACTGCAGAGCTCAGGTTGAAAGTGAAGAGGGTGAATGACTAATTGGGATAGCAATAAGGGCTAGCTGTTGGTCCTACTTGCTTTCAGTTATTCCTCTCTTCTCTATCACTCCTTTTCTTCAGTTGACTGAGTTGCTGAAGTGATACAGGCTATAACCTACACATGAACAGGCAATGAACAATGAGAGATCAGATGACTCTGGCTTTGAAGAGCACTGTGAAAAAGATGTAGAAGACATTCTTAGGGTTTGTTCAGGAAGCTGAGTCAATTAAAAATCAGAGGAAGAGTTTCATGATATGATGAAAACTAAGCAACTGTGTGAAGATGTACGAAAAGAAAAAGGGTTGCAATTACAGAAGATGTGTACCACAGGCTGCCAAGCTGAAATGAGAGATAGGGGAAATTTTTTTAAACTATAACAACCAAAACAAGATGGAGACAGGTTAACACAGTAAAACAGAATAGCTAAAAACTACATTCCCTCATCCTGAAATACATGAATGAAAATAAATAAAAAATAGAAGCAGATTACTTAATGTAGGAGTAGACCAAACAGACAAAGTGGAATGCGTGCAGTAGTCAGGGCTTTAGTCTTTTCAGAAAAGGTTAATAATTTCAAAGCTACTCATGAAGAACTTTCAAAACAAAAGAAACAAAGACTTGAAACCAGAAAAAGGTAAGAAAGTTTTAAGTTATACGTATTCAAATCTGACAGAATTTATTGAAGCATCGGTATGGAATTAGATAAAACTATTTCTGATCATTATTGTAACAACTCTTCAAAAATATTCTAGAGTGTTGGAGAAAAGCAATTAAACATCAAATATAAAGAAAAAATGGCCTACAGAATTTCAGATGTTTGTATTAGCATGCTAATATTATAAGCTCTACTGTGAGAACTTCAGATGTTGCATTATGTTAAATGAGGCTAGAATCTCAATCCCTTGCAGCTTCAACTTGAACCTTGCTTCAGCTTAAGCTTGTGACAAACTGCGTGTCACACAAACAGCTTATCCTGGGAAACTAGTATGGGTCTAAGCATCCCTGGGTCCCTTTTCCAGTTTTAGTGAAGAGTCCTCTTCAGTAGTAGCCTTTTCAACTAAAACTACCAGTCAGATGACAAGAGAATAGCTGCAAGCCTGACAGCAAGACAAGGGCAATGCTGTGGCAGTCAGTGTGTATTTTCAAAGAATAGGTTTGAAGTCTTACCTTTTCCAGAATAATCTTAAAGCTAAGCCCAAGTAGCTCATAGTGACACTGCTTCTCCTTGAATCTTGCTGCCAGGACTGCTCTCCCTGGTTCCACTGCCTCACAACTAGGAATTCTTTGTCAAGACTGTGTTTTCCCAAAAGATTGTATCTGTTTGGTATTACATAGCCTTGTCAGCTATTTCACCAAGCTGTGTTCTCTAACCTAGTTCAGACTCATTCCTTGGCCTCTCTCAATACATCACAGTCACCATAATGTCTCTGCATGACACACACCTTGGCTAGCACCCCTGCTGCAATACAGCCTGAAATACTCCTAAACTGGAATTCCAAAACTTCCAAATGAAATGCTTCAGCCCGCACATTTTAAAGACAACATTTGCCCTTGTTTGTGTTTGGTGTTGGAGATGGCACTTAGGTTCCAAAGGCTGAAGAAAAATCACTGAAACTTGTACAGTTCTGGTTTTTAATTCTGCACAACTCACATGAGCCCACTTGCCAGCTCACTCTTAATTGCTGGATTTGTATGGAGGTGAAAGACTTCACAAAGCAAAATAACTGTTTAACTTGCAAGTCAAGACTCAGATTGCAGCACAAGGAAACGAAAAACTAAACAGACTTTATTGCTGTAACTAAGGGGATGACTCCATCAACTCCAACTGCCAATTGCCAGAGACTACGAGAACATTTTAAGAAAAAATCACTACCTGATCAGAAGAGGGCAAATACTATAGACACTTTGCTGCTGACAAGGATAAGATACTGATAAAGATAAACCTTTTAACCAATCTAGGATGGCCTTCCTAATGATGAATTTTAAGAGAAGCTTATTAGGCATGAGTGCTTCAGCTGTTTTTTTTGTCAGTCTGTGACGATCCAGTGGAACAATGAAGGAATGAAGATTTCAGCTGAGGCAGCTCCAGTTCCAGGCGAAATACTCAGTGGCATAACCACTACAATTCTCCTTTGCAGGAGCTGGGAATCCTACAGAGAGCTGTGCAAGATGTGTATGTACTCCACAGGTTCCAGGGATTTGTCAGATGTGTGTCTTGACCTTCACAGAACATGACTTTGACAGCACATTGTAAGAGCATTCACAGTGTTGTGGAACAAAATTAATTTTGTCTGCAAATCCCAAAATTCTTGGGAACTAGAATTTGGTCTTTGTAAGAACCTTCTTCATTCTGAGTGCTAATGATTTAAGGAGTCTTTAATTGTATGCTGCATGTACAGGCATGTAATAGGAACATAAGGTACCCAGTAAGGTACCAGAACAAATGGTTCTGAGGGCTATATTGACAATTCCCAGGACATAGCTGTCAGCAGTAAACTGAGGAGCACAGCTATGTCATAACCAAACATGGACTAAGTTTAATGGGAGCTGAAATCAGCAAGAGCTTAAGTTGAAGGACCATCCATTCAGAACTGATAACTGAGAAAAGATATAAGAGATCTGTCTAAAGTACTAATTTGCTACCACGAAGCAAGAAGAAACAGAGGGGTTCAAGAGGATTCAACAGCCAGAATTTCTTGTCCTTTGCATCTCACACAAGTACTACTGGACAGACTTCCTTCACTCACACACCGGGGTGCTTGTGAGTATGCCAGTGTGAATCAATGAAATCTGGGTGAGAGAGTGTGAATGCACAAAACCAACTTGCTTTAAGATTTTGCAAATAAGTGTCACCTTCCCTTTCCACAGTATCACACACTGAGTTTTATTCTGCTAACTCCTCTATATGATTACACACAAGATACTGTGTCAATGCGTTGCAGATTCTGGCAAGAAGAAAATGTTCAGCACGCTCAGCCTTCTTCAGTGCTCTGGGCATACTTTCCACTCACGTGGAACACTGAAATGCAACCTGTAGATTTACTCCAAGGAAAAATCTATAATCAAGGAGTTTGTGTTGTTTGTGCAGCAGCTAGGGAAATGAGCTTAAAAAAATTTAAAAATCTGAATTTTTGCAGTCTAGCAAAAACCACTTTCACTTTACAGTGCTCACTATATTACAATATATTAAGCTATGGAACTGAACTCAAAAAATGAAATTACAGTAATTTCTTACCAGTCTCTTTTGCTGAAGCTGTTCTCTAAGTAATCTGTCTTCTGGTAAAACATCACACAGAAGAAAATAATTGTCCTGTTCTTCTGCTAAGAGATTAAGAAGTGTGGGTAAGGGATGAGAATTTGCAGATGCTTTGAATATTTCTGGTGCAGAATTTACTAAACCTTTGTAATGTTTTAAGAATGCTGGAATGTTTTTTTTTAAATCTGTATAAATCAGTTATTTTAATTTCATAATTTAATAAAACACACCTAGGTATTTGTATAGAGACATTTATAAGACCTTTACATAATTTATATGGCACTACAAAGGTGAAAGGGTTTTCCCCACTACCAGTTTTATTCTTTTTATGATGGTTCTTCTGGAGATGTAAAGAAATTTTAATCCTTTATATTGATCACAGATAAAGTCAGCATGAAAGAAACATGAATTTTATCTTCCATGTGTGATTTTCAATTATTTCCCTAAGTAATTGTCAGCTTTCATTTGGTATACACTCCCCTTACCTTTAGATCTCATTCCATCTATAGACACATTGAGCCTTGCTCTATTTACATTTCTTCTCATTTGTTTTATCCACACCTTATGTTTACTAACCAGTAAAAACTATTCATGTTCATATCCAATTTAACTATAAAACAAGTGTTATTAAAATGAATTACCTTAAAATTACTCAGCATGTAAGAAAATGAAAATCAAAGGGCTATGTGGCTGCTGAACTAAGTGATTGTTATTAAGTATTTTAGAATGTTATACTTCCTGGATTCAACCTTTCCCATTTTATCATACTGTCTGAAAAAGAGAAACCTCCTGATTTCTGAGCTTTCCTCTGGAAAGGCCAGTGATGATTTATAATTCTGGCAAGCTCTGGCACTCAGGTGCTTGATTTGCAGTTGTCAGATAGAGTAGTAAGTGTTAAAATTTCAGAAGCAAAACTATACAATAAATACAATTGTGGTATTCAGAATGATTTTCGTGTTTTCTGGGACTATTTTTCTTAAAATTAATTAGAATAATTGATATAATTTATTTTGACCCATTTTGTACTCAGTTTTCACCTTACACCCATCTCTGACGCTGGCTGCATGTACTTCTTCCTCTTTTAAGCTCTCTATGGAGAACTGAAGATGCAAGAAAGACTTAACATTCTCTTTCCTGCTTACAGGTAAACTATTTTTTTACTAGAAAATGGGAAGCTAAAGCAATGCATCAGCTAATTCTGAGAAAAAGACTTCTTCTGCAGGCATCATTTTCCTTATGAGGGAATGTCCCACTGTACCAACACAGCAGAACTGGGAAGTATGGTCTTTGGTGTTGTGTTGGAGCCCAGAAAATGGCAGTCTTTGTAGCCCTACCATGAAGATATTGTCTCTTAATGCTCTTGGGGCAGTTAGCACTGTGGCAGGGGAAAGGAAGGGTGAGTGTGGCCCTAATGTCCAGGAAGATGTGGCATCAGTGCACATGGTGGACAGGGTGAAGTCAGGAAAGACAGATAACTGGGAAAGTTTCTCCAAAATTCTGGAAAGACTGCTACCAATTATTTATGCAGTGGGGACCAAGACTTCTTACATTCATGATGTAGCTTCTAGACCTTCATTTTTGCAGCTGGCCCTAATTCAGCAGCACATTTAAGCACATATTGAGCTCACCCACACTCAGCTCAGTGCTGAAGCAGCACATGTTGCAATCCTTTGGAAAGGTAAGTCTAAATACGTGGTGTTTTTTGACCTAGTGTCAGATTACTTCACAGCTGGCTGATCAAAGCAGCAGTCTGTGCCAGAAGGTGTTGACCATGGCAAGCTCAACAGACAGTAAGCAAGCAGCAAACTTACCTAACGGAGCTTGTGAATTTGTTCTTATCACACTACAGAAGTCTGTGATGGGCTGTTCTGCAAACCTCCTCTTCCAGTACAAGATGTATCTTTAAAAATAATGGGGAGACAGTTAGTGAAAAAGGAAGCACAAAGAAAGTTTAATAAACAGTTACCCGCTCTTGTTTTTTCCCTGCTCTAAATTCTTAGGTGTTTTGTGGGGTTTTGTAAATTATTTTTTTATTCCTGTCTCTGTTTTTTCTGTCCTACTGTAATTTTACAATCCATTAAATTCATTCATCTTCATTGAAACTGGGTCTAACCACCCTGTCAGATTGAAGTCAGTAAGACAGATTTGCATTAAGCTCTGCATAAACACTGTGACCTATTCACATCTTCAGACACAAGTGTAACTCAGATGCATCTTTCCTAAAAAGATATACTACAGTGTACTCTCAAATTCCCAAAATATTGTGGTCTGTGTTATGGAAGACGCCGGGAGGAATCTGAAATTCGGCAAATACACCAACTTGTCAAAAGTGAGTTTTTTGCAGGCCCCCTGCGCAGTTACAATGAATCCTGTAGCTTGGCAGCAACTAGAAAGTCAGAAAAATGAAGTCCCCAAACAGCTGTGGGTGGGTAACAGATAGAATAAGGAAGCCCTACACACATCTTGAAGCTTTAACCCATCAGCTACAGTTGTTTAGAAACATTCTTGTACCACTGTACTCTAGCAGCATTAACAGATCCCAACTGAGACAGGTTCCCACTGAACTAGAAGCTACTGTCTAATCAAGAAGTAATCATCACCTTCAATTATATGATGAAGGGAACAAAGCAAACCTTGTGCTAATTAGCCAGAATCTTCCTATAACAACAACAAAAAAATCTGACAATGTTAAAGTGCAAGCTTATATTTATACTTGTGGCTTCAGTGAGTGGTAGAAACCATGTGAGCACCGCTAAAGTAAAGGGTGACTATTCAATGCCAGCCTGCTGTTTACATGCCATCAAACTAAGAAAACAATCATAAAAACCCAAGAGATTATTGCAAGGAAATTTTGAAATAGTTGTAGCTTTTAATACGTGTGCAATCTAAAAGTTTACTTGCCACAGCTATCACATCCCACGGTTGTTCATGTTACCACTAATAATTATCTATCATACCACACAAGGAGTTGGAACTCCAGCAGCCAAGGAATCAGCACATACTTGCTACTTGGACATGGAGAGGATTAACTTCTAGTACAGCAGACAGCTAAACACAGTGAAGCCAGCATGTATGTCTGAAGCTCATTCAGAGGCATCATTAGGTGTCAGTAAGTGAGGGATGAGCATTTCGTTCTCCCCCATCTACCCCACTGTTTTAAATGCACAATGAAATAGTCTTGCTGGAACACAGAACAGAAAGTCTTCTAAAACAAGTAACCCTTAAGCTTTTAATAAGGGTTAATTTAATTTGCACAATTAATAAATTAATTAATAAATGTGCAAATGCAAAGAGTTCAAGGTATCATTTAGTCTGTTCCCTCCACCGAAATATATGAACCCCATTCAGACAAACTCACCTAACCATAACTGTCTGTGTCATGAAACTTACTGTAAAAGGATTTCCTATCGTAAGACTTAAACCAAATAATAAATGATCAAATGAAACCAAAACCTTGTCATATTTCCAGGCAGAGAGAATGAGTGATCAGTGCACATGAGGGATCACGTCCAGCCATGCAGTGGAAGATTATTCCCCTTATCTCTTCCCCTTCCCCTAATGTCAACTAATGTTTATTCTTCCAAATCAGAAAGCATTGCTCTTCTCAGGATTCTCCACTTCTCTTAGGTCTGTCAAGAAATGTATTCCTAGGACAGACTGTAATTCATTGCTAAGTATAAAAAAAAATACCATGTCTTATTTTATAATGCATACCTCTATTTTTTTTTTTTTTTTTTTTTTTTTTTGTGCATGGTATTAGACTATGTTATGGATATTCAGTGCAGCAAACAAGAGAAGGCACACTTCAGAGCAACAACTCCATTATTTCACATCCTGAGGCCACTTTCTACAAAATTTGTCTACCTTCCAATTGCATTAGCAGCAAAAAGAATCTAAATGGGCATTTTTTGAAAAGGTAATTTAAAAATACATTTCTATTAAAACAGAATAATCCCCCAAGCACACTTAAATTGGTGGTCCATGACTGAGCAGCTCTGATCCCTTTATTTATCCGAGGAAACTAGCATTATCTCTGAAGAACACTGAATTCTTCCTCTTTTGTTCAACATAAAACAAAACAAAAGCAAGTATCAGTTTTCAATTTTAAGCGATGTTAAGCTCATACATCTGAATAAGGATTTAGATGTTTTTTTTTGGTATCTTGATAGACACAAGTTATTGGCTTTGGCTGAGTAACTAATCACAGAAGACTTACACGATAACTCCTTTTAATTAAGAAATCATCCAGCTAAAATTTAAATGCTGCAACAGAACTATCTAAAAACTGTTAGGTACTGTCTAGCCTATTGCCTGGCCCATACACTGTTATGTATGAAAGCAAAATGCCAAGCAACCCCCTAGTTTCTGAAGTTACAAGCCATGCCAGGTACTGGAGGAAGTTAAGGGAGAGAAATCCAAATGCGACCCTGCTGAGATGATCAAAGAGACAGCTGTAGATGGAGTTGCAATTGTATGTAGATCACAATATTGTATAGTCAAGGATTAAATGTGATTTCTATGGGGAAATACTGGCATCCCCAAAACAGAATTTCATCCTAGAATGTGAGAGAACCTGCTCTAAGAAGTTTCTGGGTACCATATACAGCTTTAGGACATTGTAGAGTGGTAGAAATAGATTAGCCCTATAGGAATAAAACCCCAAATCAGGAAAGTTGATTGTCTAGAATGTCTAGAATTACGAAATATACAGCTTTCTAGCTTTTATGCAACTTGTTGATTAGTGGAAGGACCTGGTAAGTTCCTACAGCATGTTAAAGAATGTCTAACACAGGAATTGCCCTGGATTCTACTACCAAGTCCCCTGGTACCAGAAACATCTAGGGGCTGGGGAGTGGCAGGGGAACAGCAAAACAACCATACAGTCCAGAAACAAGAAGCTCATGAAAAAAGTAATAAAAATCCTCCCACAATTTCCCACTGCTTTTTAAAGTATTTTTAAAAGATTATTTTTAAAAAACTTTCTGCACCCATACACAGTCATTTTAAATAATATAACTCTTACCTTTTAAAATCTGCAACCAGTTTCATATCTGCTATGACGAGCTTGTGTTCAATAATCATGTGTTTCAGGAGCTGGTTTTGTTCAGCTAAGAGATAGCATTCTTCACAGAAAATACAAGGCACATAGGGAGAACTTTCTACAGCAGCAACATCAAGTGGACTTTCTGGCAGAGACAAAGGCTCCAAAATACACTCTGTATCTAAAATAAATTTTAAAAATTAATTAATTTTGACTAAGTGGATAAATCTACATCACTTGAAGCATTTGCCATTTTTGTTGCCTGGATCATTCCAGCAATAAGGTGCTTGGAAGAGAGTTGACTGCATTATTTCTAAGAAGGATGGTGGGAGGTTAGCATGGGACAGCTCTCTGCTATCTGCTCTAAATGAAACTCCCAGCTGACATCAAGCCAAACAGAGACAAGAGCTCTGCTTATTACTCAAGGAAGTTTTATGATGAGATACCTACTTTTCTTCTTCTCAATACCAAGTCTACCTATTGATATGAATGAAACTACTGTCTGCCACATTCCTCATACCATCAGGAGGGCTTCAGACTGTACAGCACAAACTGTTTTGTATGTAAATCTCTTTCAATGATACTTTTATTATTTCACAACACTTCTAGCAATTTCTGATTGATTCTTGAAGAACTGTATGCATTTGTCTTGCCTCCCCCCCCCCATTAGCACCTCATTTACTGTTCTGTGACAAAGGAGGACTATTCCTGATAAAAGGTTACTGCCACATGGAAGCCTTTGTCACCTCAAACACCTCCTAACTGTACAGATGTTGAGGAGGGGCCAGCCATGCCCCATGAGGAATAGGCAGTGGCCCATGTTTGCATTAACCCACACCATTCAGACATAGGTTGCTCGAATGAGACCACACAGCAATGAGCCACTGGATGATGTTCTCCAGGTTTGCTGCTGTTTGTAGTTCAACAAGTGGATGGACTGCACAGTACTGCAGTTGGACTACCAACAAACAGACTGACTCATGGGGTGTGTGTGTGTGTGTGTGTGTGTGTGTGTGTGTGTGGTATACACACACTAACCCATTTTAACAACAGCAGTGTAAATTCATAACCTCTTCCACTGGTATAAATTAGTGTAATTCATTAAGAATGTGTGTGATCAACAGATTTAAACAGCTGGCCTCATCAGCCTAACCAAATTCCAGTTGTTCAGAAATAAACCATGGTGTTCATTCTTCAAACAAATGATATCACAGTCTTTGGTAAGGATTTATCTTGGCAGCAAATGCCAGTTTCAATATGCATCTTTCATTTTAGCTACATAAATTTTGGATAGCAAAAGGAGAATAAAAGCAACTGAAAAAGCTCCCCAACAGTTCCTGTGCTTTGAGAATGAAAAGAGAAAAGAAAAAATCATTGATTTCCTTGATTCTTGTGATATGAAATTAACTTCTGCAGTAGAAGAATAAACTCCATGCCTGTGTATTCCTGCAGCAACACAAAAAACTCTATATAGAAACGAAATTTCACAGAATTACAGAGTAGTTGATGTTGTAAGGAGCTCATCTCATCCAACAACTTCCTCAAGAAGGGCCACTTAGAGCCAGCTGCCCAGGACGACATCTAGATGGCTTTTGAGTATCTCCAAGGATGGAGACTTCACAGCCTCCTTGGGAACCTGTGCCAGTGTTCAGCCACCCCCACAGTAAAAAAGGTGTTTACTAATGTTCAGACAGAACCTCCTAGGTTTTGGGTTCTACAGATTCCTAAAGAATTAAGAAAAAGGCCTTATCCCAAACCTATTGTTATGTCACACTGGAATTTTAAAATGTGTAAGGTTAAAGGATGTTTAATTAACAATATCTATGAGTTAGAAGAATAATTGCAGGACAATTTTCAACTTACAAAATTCACACATATGTTCCATATATTGGCAAGCACATCAAATTTGATTATTTGCTAGCTAGTGCATATAGAAAAATTGAGAGTTAATTTAAAAAACCATTGCTGTTTACCTTTTTTCCCTCGGAAAATAAGCTAATGAAGCAGTGCTCCCCCCTCATCCTTCACCAAGACTTTGAAATAACCGAAGAAGGGCTACAGTTTCAGATGGACCTGGGAAATTCCTAAAAGTTCCATGATAAATTTCAGGGAAAGGAAAAGGAACCGAGAGGGGGACAGGATTCTGCCATCATCCACCACACGAACTGCTCAGCAGTGGCTGGCCAGCCAGGGTGGGCATGTCCCCAGAGCAGGGGACAGAGGTAAGCTGGAGCTACTGGGAGCCAGAGGTGGGAAAGGGTAGAGAACTGCAAGAAGTACAGCTTCATCACTTCCATGCTGCTCCTGGAACAACACAGCTGCCCTGCTCAGCTGTTGAGGCTTCTACTTATGACATTTGAAAAATGAAACTTCCTGAAAAGGCAGCGACTTGGCTGAAGACTGATGGTCAGGCTACACTGAATTCAGTTTATCTTATAAAGCTAAGCAGTGTGGAGAGATGGCAGCATGGAAAGCCTGGCATTACCTGGAGCACTACGATTCCTCACATCAACCTAACATTTTTCCTCTCATATTTTTACCAGCACGTCAACCCATTGCCTTTCCCCAAATATTTCTTTATTAAATTGTCATTGTATAATTTTTTGTATTTTTTTCTGCTTTAAGAACAACAGCTGCTACACTCAGTGCTAGAGCAATTCTCACAAAAGGGTCAGCTCTCCCAAGCAAAACTAATGTTACCTGCAAGACTCTAAGTTTGTGCATTCTTAGAGTCAGCATTAGTTGGTAGCCTGAAGAATCATTAAAACATGTTTACTAGGAAAAGTGGAGCAACTTAATTTCCTTTGCAATTGCTGACTCCCGCTGATGCCAAGAGAACTAAAAGATAACTCTGTCAGCCAGTTCAGCTGTGCCCAGTAAGCAGCTACACTCCTTTTAGTTAAATTTTGATTTAGGTCTCCTGCAATGACCTATTTAAACATTTAGAAGTCAAAATGAACAAGTGCCTACCTGCCTCAACCACCCAACTTTCAAAGGTCAGGTGTGTGTGGCAGGAACTGCTGCTCAACAGAGACAAGGAGCTGATACAGTTACTTAGGATTGAGTATTTAGGCATGGCAGTTGTTTGAGTTGGAAGAACAGAGCTGGTAATCTCCCATGGTAATGGTGAATTGCAGAAAGGAACAAACTGGGGTGAAGATTTTTTTTTTGCTGCCCATAGACAGTAGCTAATTACTAAAAGAGAAGAACTTAAATATAGACTACTGGACCAGTGTGGCAATTGCAGAAGCTCATGCAATTTATTTCAAAGGCACTTAAAGGAGGAGGTGAGGGAAAAAAAAATCCATGAAAATACCTATGTACTTACTCATCTGCTGCAAAAACACTGAACAACAGAGTAAATGCACTGAGCTGAACAAAGATGCACAGCCTTTAGGATAGCACTTAATGGACTGACACATAACGCAAACATCAAAATAGTACAAGTAAAGCTAAGCATATTCTTGAAATCTCTGCAAAAGCAGCTAATTTTGATGCTCTATTTGGATCAGAGTGGCCACAAGTACTGAAGCTGTAAACTAAAGCACAGCTAAGGGCTAACAGGAAAATAAAAACACTCAGAGGTACCCACATGCAGAGGTACTTGAAAATGAGGGAAAAGCAGCAGGCTTTCCTCTTAAATCTACTGTCACAAGAATGACCTCACAGGGTCAGATTAAACATCTGTCTAGTGCAAGCACCCTGGCTGACAGTGGAAAGAAGCAATTACCTGGGGAAGTGTATAAAACAGGGTAAACAGACAGTTATCACACAAATAGCAGGCTTCCAGAAATCTGACTGTGGAGAATCTAAGTCACAGGCTGTACAAGTACCTCAGTTTGAAAGAATTTTATAGCTTTTTTTTTTTTTTTTCCCCCAATGGATTTGTTTCAGCACTGTTTGAAATAGTGGGTCTTCAATACCTGCAGAAACCTGCAGCAACATTTCCCACTTTCCTTAAGGTCCCTCATTCCTTGTTGCCCCTGTTCAGCTCTTGGCTAGGTCTACTCTACCCATCTTCATGTGCTCAGGTGGGAGGTAGTTTGAAAATGTCCCAAGTCCAGAAGAAAAAGGATTTCTAAATCACTGCAGTTTTTTCTCAGTCTCTTACCTATTGCTATTTTATTTGTAGCATTTTGCTTGCTTTATGTGGTCACTGATTTAACCACTGAATTATTTTTAGTGCTTTTAAAGTCTCAGAAGTTGTGAAGCAGGTGTTAATGTACAAGACAGTGGACACATCCTTTGTGTTCACCACTGTCTGTTGCTCTGCATTTGTTAACACTGAATAGCACTTTTTTTTGTCCAGTTCATTCAGATACCATGAGATTTGTCTGCAATGCTTCCTGCTTATCTCTTGGGAAAAGAAATGGGTATTAACAGCAAAATTTGTTACCTAATCCCCTTCCTCTTTTTGTCTGCGGTGAACAGCACAGGACCCAGATCCCCATGAGAACAGAGCCCTGTAAAATCCATCCATCAAGTTTCTGCCAAATCATCCTGTCACCACTGAGTTTTCCTCCTCTGCTTAACAGGAAAACAGCATGACTGTTATGCTAATAGATAACCCAAAGGCTTCACAGAAATCCCAGTGAGCTCAGGAACCAAGAAAATCCCTCTCTCATTCACAGAATTGACAGTTGACACCACGTTGTTCAAACTTTAACAGGGCAGATAAAATTGTGGTAATTTACAGCTAATTCAGAGCTTAAAAATGTAGATTAGTAGAGGGAGACTACAGAAATACAAACTTTGAAAACAGTCACATGAAACATACATTAAGAAGTATACACTGTTCTTCAGGGGAAAATAAAACTAATAGATTGATAATATTTGACAATGAGATGGTATAGAAAATTATTTGGATTACCCAAATTACTTTCAAAACTAGAATATGCACAATTTTTTAAATAAGCACCCACTGGATACTTACTGCAATGGAATCCTGATGCCATTACATACCATTATGACAGTTGAAAAAGAAAATTTAAAAAGGCTGCCTGTTACAGAAATGATGCAGGTTTATTTTATTTTAAGAGTTTTTATATTATAGATTCGGTTAACCTTCACAGCCAATGAAGCAACAGGCTCAAAATGGATTAATTTTCCTTACCGGAACATTTTTAGTTTCAAATACAATTGTTCTCAACTTAAAACTAATGTTAGTTTGCACATTAAGTAAACATTACACCCACACAATTATAATACAGACTACATTAATACAGGCAAAGTACTCTACCTGCACAATCACACGTGTAATTATCACAAAGCAATATGGCATGCAATTTTATGGCCAATATAACAGATGTATCAGAAAGAAAAGGAGGGAAAAATTCAGCATTTGAAGATGAATTGTGGAAGGCAAGGCTCTCAGAGATAGCTTAACCTGTGTAACAGCTTGCTGCCCCAAGAACCGAAAGGATGCTATTGTGTCTTTCTCTGCTTCATCCCACCACTGAAACTATCTACACTATTGCCCTTCTGCTTGTGATGGCTCCTATGCTTGCCAAGTCCTTTGATGAGTGGATTCAGCTCTTTCACAAGACAGGGCTATTCACGTCTCCCTTTTGCTCAATAATGTTGAAAATGCTCACAGAAGAGTCCACCAAGGGCAAGAGCAAACTACGGAGTGCGTGGCAAGAAGGAGCAGGATGCAACAAGTCCTTCCTCTTTTCCTCTCAGCTTCCTCCTCTCTCCTCAGCATAGCAGCCTCAGCTGCTTCACGTAGTTTTACCACAAGCGTGTCTTCTAAAGTGTGAAAGGTTCCGTTTAAAGCATTACACACAAAAGAAAAGAAAACATTAAGATTTTATCACTGCACTTCTTAACAAGGACATCCAGCACTGGCTTGAGTTCTCAATACCCACAGCTGCCAGCACAGGCTTACATAAAACACTAAATGCAGTAAGAGCTGTTGTGCTCAATCCTTCTTGGTTGCACATCTGAACTTTGAGCTCTGACTAGGATCTGGGGACTGCTGCATAGATCACGTTCTCTAACTGGAGAGAGAAAGTTCTGGGGTTCAAATCAATGGGATAACTTCACTGTTACAACTCTTAACCCACATGGCTTGGCCCTGGGGTGCAACCTGCACCTGTGACTCAAGCACTGGAGTTCAGGGAGAAGTAAATCCCTCCAGCAGGTAACCAGCAAGCAAGGAACTCCCTAAAAATCAGCCTGCAGGGAATGCTGAGGAGAGGGGCACTCATACCCATCTTTTTTAAGCTTTGCCACCAGATTAAAAGGAATGAGAGTCACGAGACCAGAGAGAAAGGACATGAGTTAAAAGATAAGGGTTTTTTCACTATGGAAAAAGAAATCTAACTAAATTTAAAAAGATTAATAATTTTATTATCAGATGAAGCATACTCTTAAAATTCAAGGCTGCACATAGTCTACGAAATGAAATGATGAAAGGGAATTCATACAAATTGGCTTAAGATACATATTTACAGGCTTCATGTCACTTTTTGCAGTTAATGGTACAACAAGATTTTAGGATGAAGAGTATATTATGTAAATACAGACACGCAGAGTATATATTTATAAGTCTACTGTTGGTAAGACAAGGATAATGAAACAAAATAAGAACATCTGCTGGAATGTTAAGTGTCTTTCTAATTAAATCCAGTAGGTGAATGAATCAACTCATTACCAGCAAGTCTGGTTTATTATCTCATTAATACAGCTGGTTAATATTATGAGGAGATTAGCACAAGAACTTGCAATGATCCTAAAACAAAAATGAATGCAACAAAGATACACAGGCACATAAAGCCATCTAAGCAATGAGTAAAAAAGTGAGGCTTTTAGACATGTGGAGAACAAAGAGGAGAAAGGCAGGAAAACAAGACACCTAGAAAACCTGGCACTCCCCACTAACAGCATAACAGATGCCAACCAGAAAACAGAAAGGCTGAGCACCCTCCCCCAAACTCACCCTGATTACATGGCAAAACCAGTTATCAAAGTGACCAAACCTCCAAATATGGTATATTAGGGAAACAAGCTGGGTTTCTATATGTAATTCTGCACAAAAACACCGATGCATGTAAAACTCTTTGGGAAATAAGTAGTTTTAAAGCTTTGTCTGGTATTTGAGGTTTTTTGAGCTGTAATGAAAAAGAGTATTGAGAGGCACTGGCTTGACACTTGAAATACACACATGACAGCTTTTCTGTTTTGCAGCCTTGGCACTGCATCTATTTGTTGGCACAGCAGCATTCCCTAATTTGTGGTCATATTCTTGGAAGGGATTTTATACTGATTACAGGATTTTTCCTTTGTTTTCTAGACTATGAAAGATGGATGACTAATGACTTGCCAAATAAACAGTATTCACAAACAAAAGTCCAAATAATAGAAATGAAACACCCTGTCATCATCCTCACTAATGCTACATGCAAATGTTTCTTAGTGAAAGAAGAATCGATGTACATAACAATTTCCTAGCTCTGTGTATTAAAGCATTGAAACACTTCTATTAAGCTGAATTATCATTTAGTCTGAGTTCATGAGGAATTATTTTGCTATTACTTCTGCTTCTTTACACACTATGAATGATATTTAGTTAAAATGTGCTCTAGGAGAAAATATGTCCTGTAGCTTCCCCCAAGATCAGTCAGTCTCAAACCTGCCCACTTTTGCATTGAATGCAAATGAGCACTTCAAAAGGGTACTTAATCCTACAGCTAAACCATGCCAGTTTTACAGTAACTGTACGTACTCTGTAGCATCCACTGTCTGGGAATATGAGAATTTCACTCCAGTCAAATGACAGTTTTAAGAAAAGCTGTGAGTTACCAAACCCTAATATCTCAGGGCAGAGTTTCTATAGAGCAGGTGTCTGCTGGGAGCTGGAACTAACAGCAATACAACTGTGCTTAATAGCCATATTTAACAGGGCTGCTCTGTCGGGGAGCTTAGGATGTTGCAGTTTCATTAGCATTAACAAGTGTTGCTATGGGTACCAGAGCACAGGCATCAGAATAGGAGTGAATAGAAGGAGCGGGAAAGTGATTAATAAAAATGTGAAGTGTAGGAATTTTAATAAAACAAAACCAGTGTGCTTGCCAATAACATCATGTTTAAATAATAGGCTAGGGTACTGCCCAGTTCATCAGCAGGTATATGCCATTGCTCTGCATCTTTCTGCTTGAGCCCAGAAAGACAAAACCCTAGGTCAATAAAAACAAAGACCAGAGCAAAAACCACTCTCTCACATTCAGAGGGACGGATACACACTGATGGAAGTGACACTAATGAGTATTCATAACAATATTTAAGTATTGATGCTAATACGCAATTTATAAATATTAATAAATATTTAACAAACTTCAGATTTATAAATATTTAACAAACTTCGCAGCCACAAAACATTTCATTTCTGGGCAAGTGGCAGGGACTTGCACCAACCAAACTAAATGTAGGGTTTGATATCATGAAATTTGATAACATGAAATTATATTTGTCTAATTCAGAATGAATTTCTGAGTAATTTCAAGACACTGTTGAGAGCCACTCCAATTTCTTACGATTGTTTTGAAGCAAAATTAGTAACATTTCTGTTCACAGAACACTTAATGGGTGAAATGGCAGAATCACAGGGCTATCTGTGTTGGACTCAAAATCTAAATGCAATTCCTACTCTTTGCAAAACTTGGAAAACATATCTTACCCTAATTACCAAAAGAATGTATGTTTACCTTTTTTCCCCCCACTTCTCAGTCCAAAAGTTGGAATGAAAAAATGCACAGCAGCAGTAATTCCCTCAAGTGACAATCCACGTGATATTTAACTAATGGGAGAACTTCTGCTTTGCTGTTTCATTAAACAGTGAAGGCTGTGGTTGGGATTCCATCTGCATCCGGTACCTCCTTGATTTCAGCAACATCTTCAAAATATCTCCTGCATCTTAAAACACCCACTCTCATCCACTTTTGCCAGTCAATAAACTCCTACTGATTCCTTTGTCGGTGTCTTAGGATTTACTTCTGTTGCTTCCCTCCCCTACGGGTGCTGCTCGGGGCTCACAGGACAGATTGTGCCTATTCTCCATGAGATGCTCTGTGATGGGTATGTAGTTTTTCATTATTACTAGGGCCAAAACATGTTCACTGGTTTCAGCATGCCAGTCTTCTACACCTGTAGCTATAGCTTCCTTCTAACCCCACTCTGCCCACTCTTAGAAGGATGCTCTTACCACTGTTTTCTGCTTCTGAACACTGTCAGCACTTGTGGATCTGACTGCAAGCAGGAAACCAAATGCAGTTTCATTAGTTGACACAATTTTCCATAAAACTTACTTATTTCCTTCCACCCCTTGCTCTGTTCCTTGTCTGCTACTCAAACCCATGCAGCGCAGACATGGCATGCGTGTGAGTTAACCACCAGCCATCAGTCTCCCTTTATCCCCCAGCTCTCTCTTTCCAAGACCCCTTCGTTATTTTAACCTTGTCCATACGATATCTCCAAAGCTTCTCCTTTTGGATGCAGTTTTCCTAGCAATCTTGATGTTTAGTTCTACAAACATTTATTTGTGCAAACATTGTACTTATTCAAACAATCTTACTCAGTTCAGCAGGCTATTTAACTCGTTACTCACTGTATTTGCAAGATGAGAACTGTCTATCATAGATATATGGAGGCTTCCTTAAAGAATATCTATAAAGAACTACATCTGTCTACACTTTTTTTTCTTTAAACAGAAAACCAATAAAACAAATCAAGATGACTCTGAAGTGGTACTTAACACTCAGTGGTCTTCCCTGACATTTTCTCCATACTTAAATGTTTAATTAAAAAGATTTATACTTATGAATCACTTAGGCTTGTATGTATCATTACACTGGTTTCCAAAATAAAAGGCCACTTCAACAAAAAAGATATTTTTGAAGTAAACAATACCAACCTTTTCTTATTTAGTGTGATCACATGACATGGTAGATGTGGAGAGCTGAAATTTACCTTATGTACCAAGGTTAGGGATTAGGAAGCCATGATTACACCTTCATTTATTATATGGAAAGATTAACAAAGTAATAATGTAGCCTGAAACTTCGAATGTTTAGTTACAAAGAAGATGAAGGAAATATTCATCATAAGAATTGGAAATGGAAGAACAAATGTGGTCTTTTGTGTGGTTTTTCTTTTGTACTTAGCACTCAAACCTAATAAATAAAATTAGGGTTTTTTTCTGTTTAACTTGCTATTTAATACAAAGGTATAGCAGAGGTATCACAGAAGAGCATAAACAATACCAAACTTTTGCTATTTCAAAAGTATGGAAAGTATGAAAGTATGAAAAGTAACTACTTTAAAATAAAAGAGCAGAAACTTTTGCCAAGTTGATCAAGACCACATAATATAGAAACTTTAAAAAATATGCACTGGAAGGTGTCAAAAGTATAGTATAGAGAGAAACACGTATAGTATTTTGGTACTCATAGATGTTACCACTGCCACTGTTCAGCTGATTCCTCTACAAACATTAGAAACCTGGAAATAGCCATATCTTACTTTCCACTTACTGTAATTGTGATCTAAGCAAAGAAGAGGTCTTAACAGTATGTTTAATAAAGATAATAACACTTCTTCATTGCTACAAATTATTCCTCTGGTGCCTTTAAGAACTACTGTATTAAGCCCAGTATCTTTCATGGCCACACTGTTACATAAAATGTTTTAATTAGTTTACTCCTTACTTCTTGTTATCAGTGTTTAGTAGCAATCAATAACTCATTATTACAAGGATTTTCCTTATCTTTTCTCTTGTCACCTGTCCTTTTCCTCTAACAGGATTCAATTCCCAAGCATGTTTATCCTCTTGATGTTAAAAGGATTGCCTAGGTCTTTTAAAATTATTGCTTTACATTCAGTAGCTAAAGGACAGGCTGTGTGATTTTCCTTTAAAAACCTAAAGCTTGCTTTAGCCATTCCAAAGAGACACCTCCATGTCATTATGACAGGAATTTTTACCATGCTGCTGACTAAAATGTTTACATCACAGGGTTTCTAACTCTTTTTCCATTGGTAGACATTACTTGAAAAAGGAAACTATTTGAGAAAAACAACTGAAAATGGTGGGAATTTTTCATATTAAATGCCACTTTAATTTTTTTCAGACTCATAAATTAGAACTAACCTCAAAGTGCATGGGGTTAGTTCTAATTTCTTGAACCTGATGTGTGTGGGTTTCACACTGACAGAACAGGTTGAAATTTCTCTCAGGCTTTCTGAAGGAGTTTCCTGACACTCAGAAAGCCTTCAAGAATTAATCGTTTAACTGAATTTTGTACTTAATGAAGAATCAGTACAAGGAAAAGGCCCTGTAGCATTAGAAGCTCAGTGATCTCTTGCTGCTTTACCAGTGAACTGGAGATTTTCCAGATGAAGAGTAGCAAAAGAAGTTGTTTCTACTTTTAGAATCAAACACCCATAAATTGGTATTCAAACTGGAAAACATAACATCTGAAAAGGAGAGTTCAAAAATGTGATCAACATAGTTCAGCTTAAGTGGTGTCTCAGCTCAGGAAAACAAAGCTCAGACTGTATTTCAAATAATCCACTATTTATACTCTTTATAAATAAATTTTGGAAAATTAACTTCAGAAGAAAGTATTTTCAAGTCAGAGATCAAATATTAATGGCACACAGATCAAAGGGAGATCTCACAGCAGGCTATAACAGATTTCTATGAGCGTATTCTGACTTTGTCCTAGGGCTTGAAGTTAATATTTTTATGATTCTGGACTTATTTCTCTTGTCCTTCACACATCCATTAAATATATGACACAGATCTTGTCTTCTTAAGTATGGTATACACTTACTGTTACTGTTAATATAATTCAGGGGCATTTATGATAAAATAATTGACGTTCATTTCCTCAAGAAACAGAATTAGAATGCTAGAATTAGTGATACAAGCTGTTTATGTTTTTCAGGCAACATTTTGCTAACTGTATAAATACATACAGACTCCTGAACATTAAATTAGTACAGTAATAACACAGGCTGCATGTTTTCATCCCATGTAAGACAAAATCAAATTAAAACCTCAAGCAGGATGTTTTCTGTTACATACCAGCCTTCAGAGATAAAGCTCTATCTCATTTATTCATGCATTACTGAGCCATAATAAAATTCAGTGCTGGCACACTGGTCAAGACAAATGCTAGCAAAATGCTCTGGTGACAGCAGGATCACTTATTACCACAGACATTTATTTCACAACCATTCCTGGTTTTGTGTTGTGAGTCTTGTGCGCTTCCATCGTGGGACTGCCAGGGCTGACCTGCAGCACATGCCACAAACTTGAGCAGTGGTCCTGAACTGCAGGATGCTGTGCCATGAACTTCTCACCAGCCCTTATCCCTCTCTTCTTGCACTTCTCAGCACAGCTCTGACCCACACAAGTCCTGCCATCCCTGATCATCCTCCAGCTTCTCCGTGCATTGGTTGGGTTTAGGGAGGAGTTTTGGGGCACATGGAACCGATTTGTCTGGAGTCCAGACATGTACAAAATGCACTGCAACCCCTAGAAGAGACATCTGGGTCTAAACCAAGGGGCACTGCTTCAGACAGCTTTGAAACATCTGCACTTGGAGGCTTTTTGCATTGGGAAGGCTGACTACATGCAAACCAAAGCAAAAATGCCAAACTGCAGTATAGCTGCAGGGACTGTGGCACTGATTGCCTTTATGTACCATTCATGTAGACAGAGTCATGCTATGCCATACCAGCTTGTGAGGTTAAAACAGATGGCACATCCAGTTATAAAGCTTCTACCAGAGGGATATAGAGAAAGCTTTTAACCTGCTACTACTACAGAGAACATGAAACAGGAGAACCTACTCCTTAGGGTAGAGCCACCAATGACAAATGAGAGGATGATATCCCAGTGAGCAAGAATAAAACAGAAGCAGTTGGGTCACTTCACAGTGGTCACTGTCATTCTGTCATAAAAATCTTAGAAAAATACAAGAAAGTAAAAAAAAAGACTATTTGAAAGAGATGGTCCAGTGAAAACACAAGGCAAATAAATCAAAAGGCAAATTCAAGAAAGACAGTTGAAATCTATTACTAAGGACAGATGGATTTCTACATGAGAGTTTTGGACCACTGAAGTGAATGATAAAACATCTACTATAATTTCTCATTCACAGGTCTACTACAGAAAAATATTAGGATAGAGTGGCAAACAAGCAGTGAACATAGAACTACCTGCTGGGAAACCAGGCCTTGATATCAACAATCAGACATCAGATTTGAAATTATACTGTTCCCTATACTACCAAAACATTACAAGTTGACAGTTACTGCTGTGCACTGATGATCCAAAATGCTTTATAATAAGAGAATAAATTCAAGCAAAACCCAATGACCTTTTTGTTTACTTCATAATTACAATTTGACTGCCACAACGTAGCATATTTTGAAAAATCAGTAAGACTCCAGTTCAGCTACTACTGAAAGTATCAGATATGGGTACTATTTCTGTACAAGGGAGTTCAAGAACTCAACATGTGAACAGCAAAAAGGTGGTATTGTTTATACCATAGGGGCATAAATCTACTACCCTAATGAGTGGGGCAGGGAAGGTCCCTAACATGAAACTGTATTGGATAAAAAGCCACATGCATTGTATTTGTACTCTTATGTAGTACTTTACCTGTCCTTACTGAGGAGAACTGCTTGCACACTCCCAAATTACCTAACCTTACTGTTTAGCAGTTTGACATCTTTCAAAAATTTGTGCACTGTATGACAAGTTCAGCAGCGCAGTTCCAGTCTGGTGACACAGTTTTAATGGTGCTGGTCATTACTTAATTCAACAATTATCAGGTCACTGGACACTAAGTTTTCCCTCTCAAGTAACTGTAACAATTACTGATGACTCAAGACAACAATTTTGCAAGGAAACCGTGCTTTCACAAATTTCTCTTTGGCAAGCGCTCATCTGCTTTAGAGTTGCACAAAACTAATTCTTTTTTTTTCACTCCCAGTTCATCAAAATGCCATGACCCTTCTCACATCATGTGAGGTTTTATTGATGCAATACTTAAAGCTGTTTTGAAAGGTCCATAGAAAGACATTAAAATGCTTTCAGGCTTTAATCCCGGCTTTGGCCTGCTGGAGTCAGCGGATGAGAACGTAAGGCAGAAGACTTGGAGACAGTCTGGGAGCAATTCTAGTTTTAGGATGCAGATATTTGCATGAAGATGCAAAGTTTTAGCCCGGGCTACAAGACTGGGTATGGTGGAAAGACATACACATACAGGCTCAGAAAGGCTATGAAGGCTGTTCAAACAGACAGGAATTTCACCTATACAGAAGTTAAAATACTTAACACTTGTAATTTCTTAATAATTAGGTCCTTTTCTTCCTTTCCAGCTGCCCACTCTTACTACAAACATATCCCAGTTTAAGCCCTGTATCCCCTCATAGACAAAGCTGGCTAAAGTCTCAAAAGGGAGAAAAAGTCTCTATAACCAGGGACACATCATGGCATCCATCACTGGCTACAAGGAGTCACAGTTTTGGTGCTCTTCCAGAAAACTGGTGTTCCCCAGAAAACAAAACAAAACAAAACAACAGTGAGCAGGGTGTTTCAATAGGCATAACAAACTATCCTGGTGTTTGTCTCACTCTTTGAACATGAGAAAAACTTGTAATACTTTCCTGGTCCATACCTCTGTATCTAAATAAAACATGTCCACATCTATTAATTTGTTCACACAAAGAGAAAGCAAGTATTTCCTAATACTGAGACAGGCTAAACAATTTAATTAATCTGTAAACTGATGAACCACCGTTCCCTGATGCTCCACTGCAGGTAACAAAAGGCCTGAGCAGAGACTGCAAAAAATTTAAGGGCTTAACAAGTTACGTTTAACCTATTCTGTGGTCCATAGGCACATGCTCGCAAGGTAGACTGAAGCAGCTGACTTCTAGAAGAGGTCCACTTAATACATAAAGCTGCTAGATGATACTTAATAGCTTGTTCATGTCTTTACCTGTTACTGAGCAGGCAATAATCAGTTTGGACTACTGGAATTAAACGCAGATCTATGTCCACTAGTAGAGGGTTAAATTATATCTAAAAAAGACAAAGGCCATCCACCTTAATTTTTTAAGATACATAAGTTTTCTGAATTCAGAGAAAACAATCCAGCAAGTCTTTATTAGGTATTTTTGGAGAACAAAACATATCCCATGTCTTGTGCTAACAGCAGCTACTTATGCTGAGGTGTGGGGGACAACCCTTTGTGCTCAGATAAAATACTGTGCACATTTGTAACACACTTATTTGTAAAATTATGGCAGTATCACAGGCAGTTCAGATCTGTATTAACAAATAATATAACCCATTACTTATTTTATTAATCCATTACCATGCATTTAATGAAATACTTTGATTCATTTGTATATTCTCCCATGATCAGGGTTTTTTTTTTTCTTTTTTAAGCAATGTACTGTGGAAGGCTAAAAACACTAACACTTCATCGCAACATTATATGAAAAGACTTTGCTTTTTTACTCTTCAAAACCAGAAGCACTTCAAAGATTATTTTACCACCCATAACTTGGTAATTTCCAGCCCTCCATCAGATCCACATGCTTATCAGGTAGCCATTCAAATGAACAAGATTGCATCTTTAATTAAAAACCATAACAAATGTTCTTAAAACATTTTAAAATAGCACTGTTTCAGGACATTTAATTTTTGTAATCATAGTAAAATAAACTGTGTTGCACTTAATTAGTGAACTTATCTTGCAGGTGTAATTGCTAGTCATTCAGTTTACAACGATTAGCCTCTGCCTAACCAAGATACTTCATGGAGCTTATAACAGCTGCTGGTAGAAGGAATCTCTTCTTCTCCACTCTAAAACCTCTGGTAAAGTAGAAGCCCCAAGGTCTTGAAAAACTCCAATGAATGCATAGATTTACTGCGAAAAACAGATCACAAGTGGTACTTGAGATGCACGGAAGTCTACTATAGAGGAAAAACCAAGGATGCAACCATGTGTGCGAATGCTTGGAACTGGCTGGGTGTTTAAAGAGGGATATCTGTCAGGATGCTAACCTCTAAAATAATCAAACAGAAATAGACAGATATGGGTGGGCAGGGTTAGCCCACCAGGCTAATGTCTGAGGGATTCAGACGAATGAACAGATGAGAAGTGGCAGCTCCATGTGTGGAGCAATGCCTACTCCATCACCTTGCTGGGATTTTCACCTATGGCAGTGTGCAGCCAGGATCTCCCTCTTCACAGACTTAAGGAAGGAGGTAATCTGCACATTTGGGGTTGACCTGCACAGGAGGGATAGTATAAGAATGTGTGGGATGGGAGGGCATCTGATTCATTACCTTGTTTGGTTAAGGACTATTCAGTATAAAAGAACTAACAAATAACAAGTACAGCAGATTACACACAAAACCACACACATTAATAAGCAGGTGATAACAGAGACAGAACGCTGCATTTGGTTCCCTACAGGAACTAATGCCATTAAAGGAACCACTCAGACACAGCCTTGAGCAGCTTCAACCTGAACTCTGTCACTGAGAAGGAAGGGGAAATGTGATTATCATATGTATTACGGTATACTTGAGGGTGTCTGTGAGATTGCATGAAACTTGCTGTGAGATATCAGAAAAGGCTGGCAGGATTATACTTACCTTACAGGAAACTCAGAGGAGGCCAAAGGAAGAAAGTGAAGGATGGAGGGGAACAAACATCTGAAAACAGAGGTGGGGATAATAAAAAGGTCCAGTTGTATTCACACAGGGTGCTGGTGGGTACACTTTTCTGGTCAAACTTTGCACCAGATCACCAAAGTCTTTCCTTTCTTCTTACTAAATCATTTCCTTTAATGCTGTTTTGTGTAACTCACCTTCTGCCCTATGTTTGATGCTGCTGCAAAGCTTTGGGGCCAGAAGCTGCAGTTCACAAGGTCAACAGGTCCAGGAACCAGTGTCTAGAGGGACCACGTTGTGTCTATGTCTTCCTGCAGTGAATGTAACCCTGTATGCATGGTGTTTGTATGTGTAATTTGCTGACAAGGTTCAAACTACAGTAGGGATTGAGTGGAAAGGGACCTGTGTCAGGAAAGATGGAAGGTTTTGACCGTGGGTTACATGTGAGACAAGGGCGACTGTGTCTCCATCCTGACAGCCAGCGCTAAATCAGATTTGCTGGTAAATAGGACTAAACTCACATTCTGGGTAAGAGGGCCCAGGTATCAGATGAGTTTAGAGGTCATGTAATATTCAAGGGATCCAGGAATGCAGGTGTGCTCCTGAATCTGACAGTGAGGGTGCCTGTTTTCACTAGTGCACTTTCAATCTGGATCAGTCTTTACCATCCCCAATGGGACTCAAAGTACCATGTTCCTTAACCCTCCACATCTTGGGACTCAGCTTCAGGGCAGAGCACAGCCACATATATTGCTGCTATTGCCATTTTCCTCCCTGCCTCCCAAGAAAATGGGATTGGAAAGGGGATAAAAGAAGCACTTTCCCTTTCTGGAAGAACCCTAAGTGGGTTCCCTAAGTGGGAAGATGCCACTGCCAGAGAATCCCTTTAATTGCTCTTTCTGCATGGCCACCCTGATCCATGCTAAGGTACCTTGCAGCACCATACCCTCTAACATAGCTTGGAGTAGCAAACATGAAGTAAGCTGTCATTACAGGGCTATCTTCTGAAGTTACCAATAACCTGGGGACATATCTTAAGAGAGGAAAAAAGGAAACACTCATCCACTCCCCTCCTCACTTCCCAGCTTCCAAACCAGAAGTGAAGGAGCAACACAGAGGCCAAATCCCAGCTGTGTTTTAGCACATGGGAGCAAATAAATTCCTTGCTTCCCCCACTCCAGGACAGTTTCTGGGTTGATTTCTAGCTGCAAAACTCAGTAGAAAGAAGAGTTAAAGAGAAATTTCATCTTTCTGACACCTAATTTACTCCTGCTTAAGTGCAGAGATTATGACACTGCTTAGAGCCAGGTAACTCATACAGCAGTGGTGATCTGACATGCCTTGCCTAAAAACCTTCTGTGCTGTTGTGACTTCATTGGGTCTAATGAAGTTTAATCTTAGAGTGCAGGAACTAAGACAAGAGATAATAGTACTGGAGAACTACTGGAGAGCCAGGAATGGAAATGTTAGAGGGCATAATAGACAGGAATTGAAGGAGAAAATTAGTAAAAAAAAAAAAAAAAAAAAAAAAAAAAAAAAAAAAAAAGAGAGAGGCAAAACCAGCAGAAGAATAGATCATCAGGGTGAAAACATGATCCAGAAGCAGTTTGTGGACAACATCTGGGGAGATGCATGGCAACAGCACAGGAGCAGTGAGACCGAAGGAGGAGCTGTGAGCAGGGGAGGGGCAGCTGGTGGTTTGGAAGAGAAAGGGACATTAGGAAAGGATTTCAGGAGGCAGAGGAGATCAGGTTAGTTGGGTAGAACCTGCTTTTTAGAAGTGAAGAGACAACTGGATTGAGACCTTTTTTTTTTTTTTTTTTTTTTTGCTAATACATACACAGCTGAACTTTTGTCAGCTGAAACTGAAAACAAGGCAGAAAAGGTGCTGAGATACACAAACTGGTGACTGCACCCTAGCTTGAGGTTTAGCTAACATGAGAAACTACTGGACACGAGGAATAGCTGAACATAAATAAAAGGGTGAAAAGCTCTAGGAAAGAGGAAAAAGTTGCCAAGAGCCCTGTGAGGAAGGGCTGGCTTTCAAGTGAAGAGCCACGCTTCACAAAGGCTTGTTGCATTGGACCTGCTAGGGAGTGAAATCTTGCAAGGCACACAAGGCCCAGGTAACTGTATCAGTGATACTGTGCAAGGCTGAGACTCTCCAGCTAAATGCTTCAAGATTAGCAGATTCAGTCATGCATCAGGCAGGGACTGTCATCCTTGAGCAGACACCCTCACTTGGAAAGATTGGGTGTCTGAGTCAGTGGCTGGGCAAGGAGCCCAATGCCCACAAATACAAAAAATACTTGGAGCCCCTGTTGGTATTCAAGCAGCCTGTGAACACAGGGGTGCTTGCAAATCTAAAGCAGAACTGCCTTTTCCCAAGTAAACTTCAATCCAGGTCAGAGGGGAGGAACAAGACCAAGCTTCCCCCACACTTGTTCATATGAGTTCTGACAGTGTTTATCTGGGTACGACAGAAGCATTGCTCTGTGGATGCCTGTGTGACCAACAATTTCATTTCATGTTTCTGCATACCTCTCCTGAATGCACACTCAGCCTTACTACTGGCCAGATCTGCAGGCAGAACAGCAGCAGCTGCATCCATCAACCCAGAGGGAGAAACCTCTCAGGTCTGAGACTACAGGAGGCTGGCTTTCAGTAACCAGGAAAAAAGAACTCCTGGATCCCAGAGAATACTGGGCTGAGCAGCTCTCACAGCATCCTCAACAGAGGGAACTCAGAGTTGAGCTATGAAGTGATGCTTACAGTATCAGGAACAAAATACCTTTCACTACAGCATCCTTTAGGTAGCAACAAAAAAAAGGTAGATTTGTGCAAGACTAGTCAAACCTTTTTTCCACAGTAAAGTGAATTCCCTTCAAAATGAAACACAAAAGACAGCTGTGGAAGGAATAAGAATAACATGCTGTGCTCTGGCATGATACACTTCAGCTGCATGGTATTAAAAAGCATTTGAGCACATTAAGACCTTGAGCAGGAAACCATAACTGTCAGATTGCTGATGAAGCTATGAAAGACACACTTCCAGAAGAAACCTAATTTTAAAATCCATTGACAGATGCTGTAAGAAATGTTGATATGTAGCATAATTAATGAAGACTGAACAAATTGTACTGTGGACAGTGATGTGTTCATCACAAGCCACCCAGTGAAGGATGCTGGAGGGAACTAACTAGAAAGCAACACAGTCCTGGGTTAGAATATAGAAGTGCAAAGTTCCCTGTAAATAAGAAACAGCAACACAGGGAAAAGTATTTTATGTAACTTTTCTATATATTGTCTCCAAAGAAGAGACAGGTGCACAAGCAAGTACAAAAAAAAAAAATCACTAGAGCAAATAGGCTGGTAGAAATTAAACCTCTGAAAGAATAAGGATTTTGGCCAGAGACAGGGAAATGATAAATATTAGGGCAAGGTATTTTCTTTGTCCACAATGTGACTTGCTGTATCAGATCTGTTTACTCTTGACGACTGGGCTCTAAATGAATAAATTTGAAAAGGGTATTTCAGCTTTTGGGTAGTCTTGTCTTTGTTCAAGGGATGAAGAGAGATGGGCTCTGAGCCTAATATAAACATGCTGAAGTCAGTCATGGTTAACATGACGGACTGCAGTTAAAAGGCTATGGCAGAATTTCATGGCTCTCAGCCAGCATGCTGGCAGCCCTCTCTTAGGGAGACAGGGATAGCTTGGATGTACATGGAAGTCTACAGGCTGGAGTGGAAGTTATTTTAGACTAGCATCTATTGTTTTGATTTTCAATAGCGACTTTTACACATTTCATCACTTAGAGACTCACAGGGGATGAAAATCAAGTTTGGGAGCAAACACACTGAAAGTTCACGAATCCTTTCAAGGAATGTTTGAGCTTACTAACAGGAAAACATCATATGTTTCCAAATTCCAATGGAACAAACTTTTTTTCACACTGGTGACAATGTCTTTGCAAGTGTTACCTGGCAAAACCTCATGGTAACTTCATCCTCTGTAGCACGCCACACTCCTAATACAGGGTTTCTCACAGAAGACTTGCACAGACAATAGTGACCATCTCTTTACACAGTTATAAAGCTTTGCCTCCAGGATCAATTACAAAAGAGCTCTAGAAGGGTCTGGCTTTTCATGGAGGAGAGGCTCATGCCAACACACTGCAACACGGAAAGAGTACTTTAACTACGAGTATAAATTAAGTGATATTACTTTTATGAACAGATGCAGAGTCCATACTACAGAAACACACAAAGGTCACTTTAAAAGTTTGACAACTTGTAGGATAAACGCTGATTATGTGCATTCTAACTCTAGGTTGAAATTGCCTGCTTGCACATGACTTTCCATATGTTGTGTCCTTCACACTACTGGTAACTTAAAAATTTAACTTGACAATAGAAACTAAAAGACAAACTGAACTGAAAAAATACTGAGATTTTTTTGTTTGTCTTGAAGTAAATGATCTCCTAAAGAATCCAGTTACCAGTTCAGAATAATGATTTGTTTGGAAAACATTTTTTAAAACCACACATACTCATCTTAGAGACAGCCTGTACCCAGTGAGTCCTGCAGAGCAGCATCACATCACTGGAGTTTCTCCCCCTTGTTTCCATCTGTTCCCTCCCCCAGGACCAGAAGATATAACTGCAGCTTTTTCTCCTGCCTCTCAGCACCCGGGTTTCTTCAACAACGATCAGTTCAGACTGCAGATCTGCAATTTACCTGAGATGAACTCTAGCTCGGCTGCTTCAAGAAGGCCACAGACAAACAGGGCTCAACAAGGATGGAGACCTCTCTGTTCTCGCTGCTTAAGGCGCCTCACATCCCTGGCTGTCACCCCCGATGGTCCATTTGTGCTCCTCGCTGAACACCATCTGCTTTTCCTTATCTCTGCGCATGTATGTTGCCGAGATGCGGATTCATACGAGAAGTCAAAAAGCCACACAGTCTGTCAGCCCGGTGTCCCACCTACCAGGCACACTGCCGGCACCAATTCCGCCGCCAGCACAACTCACTGATAAAACCTCGCCCGGTCCTCTCACCCTCATGTGCCAAATTTGGGGCTTTACTACTAAGAATGCACCAAGCAGAACCAGAGGATCTTGTACCCACGGGGAGGCGGGGACGGGGATACCCGGACCTCTCCCTGGAAGCCCGCTCCGACGGGCGACCGGCGGGGCCCGCACCGCGCCGGGCCGGGCCGGGTCCGGACGGCTCTCGGCCATGACACACGTGTCCTCCCGCTCCCCACCGCCGGCACCGAGTCCCACGGCTGGTACCGAGTTCCACCGCCCGGCCCCGCCAGCGCCGAGTCAGCAGCCGCGGAGCCGCCGGCAGGAGGGGACCGGGGGGTCCGCCGCTCTTTCCCGCAGCGCACTCACCCCCCTGTTCCGCCGGCCCCCCAGCTCCGCGGGACGCTGCCATGCCGCCGCTCCGCTCCGCTCCGCTCCTCCCTCCCGGTGTCAGGCGGCCTCCGGGAGTCGAGCTCCGCCCNAAAATACCGCCGGGAGCGGCGACCCGGAGGGGAGAAGGTCTCCGGCGGTGGCGCCGCGGGGAGGAGCGGGCGCAGGAGCGG
>JAAWXA010000009.1:24697092-25144769 GCA_038090715.1 Florisuga fusca
GTATAAGAATGTGTGGGATGGGAGGGCATCTGATTCATTACCTTGTTTGGTTAAGGACTATTCAGTATAAAAGAACTAACAAATAACAAGTACAGCAGATTACACACAAAACCACACACATTAATAAGCAGGTGATAACAGAGACAGAACGCTGCATTTGGTTCCCTACAGGAACTAATGCCATTAAAGGAACCACTCAGACACAGCCTTGAGCAGCTTCAACCTGAACTCTGTCACTGAGAAGGAAGGGGAAATGTGATTATCATATGTATTACGGTATACTTGAGCGTGTCTGTGAGATTGCATGAAACTTGCTGTGAGATATCAGAAAAGGCTGGCAGGATTATACTTACCTTACAGGAAACTCAGAGGAGGCCAAAGGAAGAAAGTGAAGGATGGAGGGGAACAAACATCTGAAAACAGAGGTGGGGATAATAAAAAGGTCCAGTTGTATTCACACAGGGTGCTGGTGGGTACACTTTTCTGGTCAAACTTTGCACCAGATCACCAAAGTCTTTCCTTTCTTCTTACTAAATCATTTCCTTTAATGCTGTTTTGTGTAACTCACCTTCTGCCCTATGTTTGATGCTGCTGCAAAGCTTTGGGGCCAGAAGCTGCAGTTCACAAGGTCAACAGGTCCAGGAACCAGTGTCTAGAGGGACCACGTTGTGTCTATGTCTTCCTGCAGTGAATGTAACCCTGTATGCATGGTGTTTGTATGTGTAATTTGCTGACAAGGTTCAAACTACAGTAGGGATTGAGTGGAAAGGGACCTGTGTCAGGAAAGATGGAAGGTTTTGACCGTGGGTTACATGTGAGACAAGGGCGACTGTGTCTCCATCCTGACAGCCAGCGCTAAATCAGATTTGCTGGTAAATAGGACTAAACTCACATTCTGGGTAAGAGGGCCCAGGTATCAGATGAGTTTAGAGGTCATGTAATATTCAAGGGATCCAGGAATGCAGGTGTGCTCCTGAATCTGACAGTGAGGGTGCCTGTTTTCACTAGTGCACTTTCAATCTGGATCAGTCTTTACCATCCCCAATGGGACTCAAAGTACCATGTTCCTTAACCCTCCACATCTTGGGACTCAGCTTCAGGGCAGAGCACAGCCACATATATTGCTGCTATTGCCATTTTCCTCCCTGCCTCCCAAGAAAATGGGATTGGAAAGGGGATAAAAGAAGCACTTTCCCTTTCTGGAAGAACCCTAAGTGGGTTCCCTAAGTGGGAAGATGCCACTGCCAGAGAATCCCTTTAATTGCTCTTTCTGCATGGCCACCCTGATCCATGCTAAGGTACCCTGCAGCACCATACCCTCTAACATAGCTTGGAGTAGCAAACATGAAGTAAGCTGTCATTACAGGGCTATCTTCTGAAGTTACCAATAACCTGGGGACATATCTTAAGAGAGGAAAAAAGGAAACACTCATCCACTCCCCTCCTCACTTCCCAGCTTCCAAACCAGAAGTGAAGGAGCAACACAGAGGCCAAATCCCAGCTGTGTTTTAGCACATGGGAGCAAATAAATTCCTTGCTTCCCCCACTCCAGGACAGTTTCTGGGTTGATTTCTAGCTGCAAAACTCAGTAGAAAGAAGAGTTAAAGAGAAATTTCATCTTTCTGACACCTAATTTACTCCTGCTTAAGTGCAGAGATTATGACACTGCTTAGAGCCAGGTAACTCATACAGCAGTGGTGATCTGACATGCCTTGCCTAAAAACCTTCTGTGCTGTTGTGACTTCATTGGGTCTAATGAAGTTTAATCTTAGAGTGCAGGAACTAAGACAAGAGATAATAGTACTGGAGAACTACTGGAGAGCCAGGAATGGAAATGTTAGAGGGCATAATAGACAGGAATTGAAGGAGAAAATTAGTAAAAAAAAAAAAAAAAAAAAAAAAAAAAAAAAAAAAAAAAAAAAAAAAAAAAAAAAAANATTAAAATACCGCCGGGAGCGGCGACCCGGAGGGGAGAAGGTCTCCGGCGGTGGCGCCGCGGGGAGGAGCGGGCGCAGGAGCGGGGCCGCGGGCATTGTTCGCGTGTCGGGGGTTTTGTCGCTGCTTCGGTGGCAGCCAGACAAAGTATCGCTTGTGGGATTCGCGCTTCCTTGCTTATTTATTCAACTTTGCCCGGTACAGGGCTCTGAAGCCCGTTGATTTGGCTTACGCAGTGATCAGGGAAGCTCACTGTGATATATGTCGGGGGTTTTTTTTTAATTTTTGTTTTGTTTTGATTATTATTTTTTTTTGACACCACCTATAAAACCCGCCGACACTCGGTGAGCTCTGGTAGCTCGTCCCGGACAATAGCCCTGTCTAACACCCATGCAGCAGAACTGTGACACAGACCTACTAGCGTAGTAAGCAGCTTTCTGTCTGTTTACATCGCGGTTGATCGCAGAGTTGAGTTTGCTACGGGAAAAGCGGGAGGAGCGCGGAGCTCGCCTTTGTTTGTGTGTGTGTGTGTGTGTGTGTGTGTGCGTATAGCAGCTCTCTGGCGAGCTATTAGCGCGGGAGCCAGCCCTGTGCCATGCCGCTCCGTCCCGTTTGGAGTTGATCCCAGATGTTGTCTTCCAAACGCTAAATTACTGAGATCGTGTATGGATTTTATTTTCTTGACTTCTTAACTTGTCAGGTCACAGCTGGGTTGTAAGATATTGATTAGTCCTGCCACCCGCCTTTCTCTTACGAGTTTGGGCAGAGGCTTAAAAACCACTCTTGGATTCCCTGGAATGGCATGCTGGATATTAGCACTCAAGTATTTCAAGTTGCAGCCTTCCCCTCCGTATTTTTTTTTTTTTTTTTTTTTAATAAATTTTTGAGCACAAAATGCTGTTTCACAATGGAAGTATTCTTTCCTTTGATTTATGAGCTAAAAATCACCATGGAGTATCATTTCTATTACTGAAAACAAACAGGCAATCACAGTTCCCCTTATTTGAATAGTTACTTCTTGGTTGCTAAACAATTAAGTAAATAAGACTTTCTATGTTTAGTAAACGTTTTCAGGTACTTGGTTCACTGTCCAGCACTACCTCACTTGCCAGGGCTGCTGGCACTGAAAGCTTATGCCTGCTAAAGACATGCAGTTGTGATTTCTCAATTGTGGGCTTCCTTTGATCAGCCAGAAAATGTAGTTCACTACAAAGATCCTCTTTATTTGTGCAAATATAATATAGTCACATAAAGATGTTTATTCTTATTTAAATTCATTCCATGGTTTTCTGTGACTTGCCTTCCAAAGGCTATTCAAGATAGTAACAAAAAGCCACTGTTAATTTGGGTCCTCTGTTACCCCCTAGGATGGGGGTGATATCGTAGTTCATATGACCATTGCAAAATGTTGAAATAGTAGCCTAAAGTAATTTAATTTTTCTCTTGGACTGCATTTTTTTTTTTGCTATATGCTCACTCACCTGCATGATGAGTGCTGTCTGCAAAATCTTCACACCCAATTATCTCATATAAGCTTTTGTGCTCTATAGCACTGGTAGAGCAGGCAGGAGACAGAGTTGTATTTTGTCATAATTCTTTAAACTTCATGTAAAGTGAATTTCATAGATCGGACTTGAATTTTGCAGTACAGACCTGCTAACGTATTTTCTTTTATTTATGAGATTATGTTTCTAAACATTAATATTTTTTTAATACTGATGCATTTATCTGCTGCCCTGGGAAGATGGGTGCATGATAAAACCCCCTTTGAGAATTCTGATTAGTTGTACCAAGCATATGTATCCTTTGTATAAAGAGCTCAGGGCTTTCATCAACATAAGACCTCATCTGCATTTTCAATCTGAATTTTGCAGCACATGCTGTGTTCTGCACATTTCTACTGTGACATGCCAAAATGGATGAATAACCAGGCAACAGCCACCTGGTTGCACTGAAGGGTTGCTGGTAACCAGGTGGCTGTTGCTCACTTGCACAGCCTGACTGATTCCCACTTTGAAAGGTAGTTAGTACAAGTAAGAGTCTTTGAATTTTGAAACTTCTGCCTGCTACTCATCCAATTGCTTTTAACTGAGGAGGTTGTTTTACTGAGTTCATCTGACATACTGCTAGTTCCTTTCCTAGCAGATAGAAAGGCTGCCCTAATGAGGAACATTATTACACATATGTGACAACCTTTGTAGTGTAGTTAAATGTTTTTATTTCTAAGGCTGCAGATTTTTGCCAGTTATTTAGTTTAGCATCCCCTTGGGATTGTGAGGGGTGATTGTGAGCACCCCTGGGGATGCAAAAGGTGAATAAGCACTAAACCATTTCTTGTTCTGAGAAAGTTTGCTTTCTTTGGGTTTTGAAATCTTTATTTTCAGAACTGAAGGTTAAACTCAGGTATTTCACTTTGAAATTCCACGTTTTGAAACACACCTTCAGCTGTTGTGTCAAACAAATGACAGCATTGCACAAAGGAGCCGGTGGTCAGTTATGTGGAATATTTAGTACAAAGTATGTGGATGTAAGGGTAGAAAAGGTCAGTTTTTAAATTTTTCTGTTAATAGTATCTAAATCTAGTAGATGTCAAATAAAGGTGGCTAACATAAATGCTGTGTGCTGCTCTATGATAACAATATTGTTTAGGACAATAACAAAACCCTTTGTTAAAATCAGTGATTTAAGACTGCATGGCTGTGGATGCTCTGCAGGCAGCAAATTGTTAAGTGTAGCTTTCAAAGGTGACTCTTGCCAGTTGATGCAAGTTGATCCTGAATCTGTAAGGATACAGTTACGCCTTCTGGAATGTGGGTGATTTGCTTTTTTCTACTGAGGACAAAGCTTTTCAGCTTTCTTGGGAAGGCATTTTTTGGATTAGCATGGAAATATTAATTAAGGAGAATAATGAAAAAACAGTTGCTGCATGCATAATCTAATTTAGAAGTAGAATTGTATTCTAGATCCTGAATAATTCTCTACAGCAAAATGTACCCAGTCAACTCAGAAAATGTAAATAATGCTTGGTATTTTGAGGGTGGTTAAGCCATAAAACTGCCTTTCTGAGGGGGGGTATGAATCGTGGCCGTCTCCTACTTTATAGGTGGAGAAATGTAGGATCAAATGACTTTGTGCTGTAAGCTGAGGCATATAGAAGGAAAATGACTGTTTCTATTTGTTGACCACAGGAGCACTATAGAGTAGGGCAGACAAAAGCCAACTCAATTGGCTTGCTCCCTATTCTGTGTTGCAGCCAGAGTAGTCTTGCTCTTGAAAGATAGCTAAGACATTTTTATCTTTATACTTGAAAACTTTTTTGACTGTAAGGCAACTTTACTGTTAGTTTACTGAGTTTGGTTTGTTTAGCTCAACAATAAGAAGACAGAGTATCATGTGGTTAATGTCACATTGTGTCTGTCAATAACTGTGCTGGACTTCTGTTTTGTTTAACACAAGCACCTCATCAGCTCTCCATCCATCCTCAGTACAAATGAAGCCTTCAACCGTCTTTCATTCTTTCTCTTAAGTTGTTTTTTTTTTCCAGGCATTTCTATGTGGAATTCATTTGGATTTTTGCTTTACCCTAATGACCACTAATAATGATCTATACCCAAAAGTTATATCAAGCTGCCTTAAAAGGGCTGAGGAAGGGCAAACCACAGCGCTTTCCTGGGGCTTGTGAAGCCCATTTGTCTACTAAGCTGTTGGAGGATAATCTTTTTCTTGTTACAGCTTGGGGCAGGGACTTGCCACCTGCAAGTAGGTGAAGGTGCCATGGGGAAGTGAGAGTGAAGCTGGCAGGATACCAGTGTTTCCTTCAGTTCACTGGGCTGATAGAAGCCCATTCTCAATGAAATACTCTGAGTTCTATCTATTAGATGGATAATGCGTTGGTGTTTGCTTTAGGAAGATTCTTCAGACATGACACATTGTCATGGAGGTTTTTACATCAGTTTAGGATGTTGGTCAGGTACAGATGATATTGTTTCTGTAGAAACTTTCAGTATCTTTCAAAAATGGAAAGATGTCAACTTGCAGTTTTTTGACAAAAAAAAAATGACTATACTTTGTTGAAGAGCAAAACATGACGATTTAGATTTTTAAGGGATTTTGCTTATATGGCTAGCCTAACTTAAGTGTTGATCGAATGGTGAAATTGCCTTAAAATAAAAGTAAATGAAGATTTTTTAGCATTTGTCTAAAAAACCAAGAGTCTTCAGTATGGTGTTTTAAACGTCTTTATCATCTCTGAAGGACAACAGAAAGCTGGTTGGTTCATTAGCATCTTCTTAAACAGTGCCCTTCAGAGGCATCTCATCTTTCCTTTTCCCTACGTACCTGGAGCTACCAAGGAAGATTTTTGAAGGCTAATGTTATTTCATGGTTAGCTGTATAATGATGGCTGTGTTTTTCTTCCTCTTTTGTTGTAATGAGGATCCTTTTTTGCCCCCATTCTGTGTTGCTTCTACCCGAGTCAGATTTAGCCGAAAGATTTTGCAACAAGAGTGAATTATCTACCATAAGCTAATGTAATCTGTGATTGCTTCTGGGAGCTCAGATAGCTCAGATAGACATTCAGTAACTTCTCTGTCAAGGGAGCTATAATTGGTTGTTTTAATCCTACCCTGTAGATACCAGCAACTTTTTACGCTGCTGCAAGAGTGTCAGCCTCTGACACATCTGCTTTCCTAACCTGCAGCCCAGAATTGAACCTTCGGAATAAAATAGACTTTCATGATTACAGCTTTGTTCAAGGTGAACATGTTATCCACCATATTCCATAGTTTCCAGTTAATTTCTGAGTGTAATTCACTGTGTTGGTTTTGGTCTATTAAGTTCTCCTTAACTGTGGTCTTGGGATCAGGTAAAATCCTGAGAAGAACATTTTGACTGCTTGGATCATTTGTGACACTTGTGTGTATGCAGCAACTGAGACAAGACACTTTCAGCACTTTGCACCCCTGGGAGATCTGTTGCTTCATTTATTTAGTTTTGAGAGACTGAGTGCTCTCTGTGGGTGGCTTTTGGGTTGGTGTTTCACTGCTCGATTTGTAGTTGATTCTGTGAAGGTGTGGATAAAACTAAGTAACCCTTTGAAGTCCCTTTGAGTCTGTTCTTTTTGGTTCTGCACAGGAGGGCTGAAATGTGAACTTTCAGCCTGGAATTTTTGTTACTCTGGGTTTTTTGCATGTTACTGATACATCATTGAGTAAACTTTTGTTTTAATTTTCCTCATTTTCTTGCAAGTCATCCTTTCTTGCAGACTTTGGCAGAAAGCCCTTGAAGTCATCAGTGTACCTTTTCCAGTAGTTTGGAAGCCAGGAGACTGGTAACCTGGAGGGAGATGTCTTTTTAATGTATTAGTCACATGCATTTAATTTGTTGTAAATGTCTCTAACATTATATAATAAAAAGGATTGATTTTGTTTCAGAGATGATCAATAGAAATGTAGGAAAAATATGTATAGAAAAAGTTTTGAGAGTCTTAATCTGTGCTACTTTCTCAAGGTCAAGTCAATTCTACCCATAACCTCTGAAGGGTTTGCCAGCATGCTCTTTAAAAGGCTGATAACAGAGCATGTGCAACTTCTGCAATCAGTACTTAGAAGTCTGACTGCTGGAAAATGTTTAGCTCTGGAGTAGTTTTCCTCTTGCATGTGTTGTTATGAAGACTTGTCAAGACTGTCTGCTTTTCCTTGTATGAAATAGTTCCAGTTATTTCATCCTTTCTTTGTAGATGATGCTGTTCTTATTTTTGACCAGTTGATCTAAGTTCAAAACAAAACAGGAAAGCCCTATCAGGTAAAGCAAGAGAGTCTCTTGGTGTGTGCTTCAGACACACCAAGTTCTGCTTGTCATTCCTGGTGTGATGTTTGTTCCTTTTGCAATAGCATCACATTGCCTTATGTTCAGTCAGGAACACCTAATCAATCCTTCAGATCCTTTTCCAGAGTACCATTGTCTAGATGGTCCTTCTCCTATCCTGTATTCATCAGCTGATTATTTCTGCTGCGTCCTTAGAGACCAGCAACCAGCACTTTTCATGCCATTTCTCCCTTTTGTCAGTCATCCTGGCTCCCAAATGTCTCTTCTTGCATAGCCTGTTGGAAGCACCTTGTCTGGTAGCTTTGTTGTGAGAGATGCAGTGTAGGAAATGTACTTGATAACAGAAGCTGAGCTCGTTAATAGAAGCCATGCATGATGAACAGCTAAAGACACTTGGATGCCACAATGATTTGCCAGTAGTTTGCCTGTGTATGTTTAAAGGAATATATTTTTTCAGATCTTTACAGTGACAAGTGACTGAAGTGATAGCTGTTTTCTGTTTTCATAATGCATGTTTCTAGTTATTCAGAAGGTATGTTCCCAGTTATGGAGTTTTAAGATTATATAGTATCTTGTCAACTTAGCATTTTAAGGCACCTGAAATGCTTCATTTGAAAATAATGCTGATCTAACTTCCAGATGCTCAAGGATGGATAGGAGAGCTGCAAGCAGTGCAGCTCTGAAAGTCACCTGTGCTTTAAGGACAAAGAAAGAAGCTTGGATTTTGCAATTCGTAATGCTTTGTGCTTGCTGGTTTTTCTTGTTTCGAGTAAGAAAGTAGGATAAAATCAAATCAGTTTTGCAGGATTAGAAACCCAAGACAGTCTAATTGTGAGATGAGGCAAAAAAAAGTGCTTTTGTGATCTTAAAGGAGAGCTAGTAAAAGAGGAAAAAAAAAACCTGCTGATACTGACTGCACCTTTCATCTTTCTTCAGTTAAGGAACCAAGTCAATTTATCTTTACAGGTTCACAAGCACTTTTTTACCTTCTTTTTTAGCTGGAAGTGGGTAAAATCTGTTTACTTAACTCTAGTACATTGGGTTTTGTTTTCTGGATAGTGTGTAAAAGAACAAACAGCAGATGAGGTAATAAACCCTAAAATGGGTTAGTTAGTAGACCTCAAAATAAGACATGTGAGGAATCTTATTTCACTTTTGCTTTCTGTGTTAGTGGATTTCAAGTGTGTGTGTGCCCTTTCAGGGATCTGGAAGCAGGCGGTGGCTGGTCTTATGCAATCAGTAGCTGAATGATGAGCTTGTTCAGTCCTTTCTGCAGCAGAGAAGAAATGGGGTGCCCTTTTAAATCCATTGCTTGGGATTTCTTGATTTAATTTTTATGGTTGCTTGCACCAAACTTAATATTTCTGAGTTCTACTTAGAAATGCAAAATGAATTCTTAACTCTGAAGATGTGTACCAACATATTTTCATTAATAATTTGTACTGGGTGTATGGGAATCCATATATGCTGTGCATAAGAGGTGACTGACACCTACATTGACGACAATGGGGCTTCTCTGTAATAGAAGTTACTGAATTCTGGGTTGGTTGTGGTTTTTTGGTTTTTTTGGTTTTTTTTTGAAACAAAGTATTTTCTTTTACTATCATAAATCATTGACCGTGTATAATAGAATAATGTTTCTTTTTTTTTAACTCTTGAAATTATAAGTTGCATTGCAGAAGGCAAATGGTTACTTCATAAAGCCTTACATTAACTTTTGTCTAGGGTAGTGTGGTGAGCTAAGCAGGAGTGAGATGCTGGGGGAGAGGGGGGAGGGCATACATAGATCAGTACTTCTGACACTTTGTTTTGTTACGTAAGTTAAATGCAAGTTGCATTATATTGCATTATTTCATTATAGTATTATACAAACAGCAATGGGTAACAGCTTGATCCTTATTTAAGGATTAGATGTAAATAGGAAATAGTTATGCTGATATGAAGCAGAATTCATGGTTTTGTAGATAATCTGTATTTTGTGGAATCATTAGTTTTTGAGGAAAAACCTTGTATAAAGATGGCTATTTGATTTTAAGTATACTGTCTTATTTTGGGGGGAAACTTAAATGTCTACAGCAGTTCATATTGTTCATAATGTCACCTCTGGTTCCATAGGTACAACTGTGAGATACATTCCCTGAAACTTAGTGGTATAGAGATGAGTCATAGGTACAAAATACTATGTTTTGTATCTGGCTGTATTTATCAGGAATAAAGTTAGATAATATTTTGTACCTTGAAGGAAGATGCCACCTTCCTGTGCTGTGTGGTTCCTATCCCAACATCTGTACTAGGTCTGTTAGTACAGTGAGGATACAGAGGTTTACTTGCAGTTTCTGTCTTTGCATGGGATTCAGAATTGGTTCTTCAGGTATTATCATTGTCTCCCCTCTTACTATGATAAAGAAGAAATTTGAGCACCTATTTTTGAAACAATTTATTGGGCAACAGCTGTCAGAGCTGCTTTTACTCATGGTTAATAGTGGAAACTTCTTAAACAGTCTTCACTTATCTGTCTGTTTTCTATTCCTTTACCTTCCCCTCCCTGCCCCCAGCTTCCTTAGGACCAGGGCTAGCAGCTGCAAGGCAGCAAGCCACTCACAGCTCCACCAGACAAGGAAGCAAGTTGCCACACACCCCACATGCTCACCCTGTGGCCGGCTCCTCTGCATAGCAGAAGGGTCCCACTGCCTGGCAGCACCCATACAGCATGAGGAAACACCAGTACGGTGCTCCTGCAGCTGCAAAGCACTTTGAGGAAGACTCATGCAGAGTGCTGGGGTCCTGTGATCTTTTTTACCTCCAGCTGCACACTCCCTCACCTCCCCCATGCTGGCACACATACAAGCAGACAATCTGAACCCAGAGAGAGGTGCTGATGAAGTAGAAACCCTTCCCTGTAAAAAAAAAAAAAAAAGGCTTANTACTATGATAAAGAAGAAATTTGAGCACCTATTTTTGAAACAATTTATTGGGCAACAGCTGTCAGAGCTGCTTTTACTCATGGTTAATAGTGGAAACTTCTTAAACAGTCTTCACTTATCTGTCTCTTTTCTATTCCTTTACCTTCCCCTCCCTGCCCCCAGCTTCCTTCCTTTTTTTGGTCTGTAAAGCTTTGGACAAAAAGAAAGGAAGTCCTAAGGTGGAAAACCGAAGATCCCTGTTCTTCTGTTTCAGTGTAAAAGAGCACGTGACAGTTCTGTACAGAGTTCATTACTGCAACTATACTTATTTATCTTCCTTCACCCACCCATATCAGAAGAAAAGGAATAGCTAATTATAACTCAGGCCAAATTTATGTTACTTCATGATATCCTTTCTTCCACTTGGAATAATAAGACCTGCAAGCTAAAATTCTTCTAATTGGGCCAGATATAGTTCTGAGTGCTCATTTGTGTTGAACAAATGGGCTTATTCTTGTTGTTTGTCAGGTTAAATAGCCAAAGTAAGGGTGGAGATATCTGGCTGCTCCTGTTTTGCCATTGTATTTGTCTTGGGGAAAATATATCAGTGATAACAGTAAGCATCTCAAGTTACAGATTCTCACATTGTTTACATAACTAGAAAGCTGAATTCAATAACTTAATCTATTTTTCTTCTTATTTTGCAGATCAGGTTAGAAGAGACTTGCCTGTTGTCTTATCTGCTTGCAAGTTAGATTTTTTTTTTTGTAATGATTTAACTATCCAAAGATTTTGAAAAATTTCTTTCCACCAATTATTTGCAAAACATAATAAAAGATACAGGAAATAGGTAAAACATCGGAACAATACGTGTTTTTCCAGGAAAGCGTGTGTTCTTTTTGCATGTGGCTGTTGGTTTTAGAGTTTAATCTTCTGTTGGAAATGGTATTTGGAGATGCAATATGGTAAACAGTATTCAGAGGAATCTAAGGTAGTGGTGTCTACAACTTCAGAGACAGGTTTAATATGGAAATAATGTACACCATTACTGTATATGCTGTTAGTGGCTGTTTCTGGAAAACACCCTTGGTTTATTTTGTTTATTTTTTAAAAATAGATTTATCTCAACCTGAGCAATTAAAATGTTCTTTAAAAAGTAGTATTGCTTCCACAGCAGTGCCTCTATAAATGTGTATCTAATAAGTATGTTAAACAACAGTCTAAAAAACCAGTAGTTTTACAGATGGCTGAGATGAAGTGTAGGGACTATTTGTCATTAAACAGGCACAAATTATGTGTTTTCCTCTTCCCATTCAAAGGAATACTTGTAAACACAAAGTGCAACTGTAACATGAGAAATCACATAGGTTTTCATAATGATTCTTAAAGGCCTATTTTAATTTATATTGATAAATATTGCCTCTAGCTGTCTTCTTGAGCATCCAGCTAACAGCATCATAATTGAGGCTGTGTGGTTGTGCAGCTGATAGAGATCTGTGGTCTTTCTAAGTGTGTTTAGCCTCTCTTTGTGGTCCCTCAGCAAAATAATAACTAAGCAGAAAGGGACTTGCCTGATGTAGAAGTCTTTGCTTTTAGAGGAGCAGAGATCCAGAATTGACTTATTTAGCTTATAAGTGTTGAATGGACTCTTTAAACGAGCAAGCTGGAATATTTTGGGTAACCTATATAAGTAGATTTATTATTTGCAGAGCTGCCATAAGCTTGGCTTTTTAATGACCTCTGTAAAATGCCATTTATGTTTTTACATACCTTATGCAAAACCTCAAGAGCACTCTGAAGAGTACAAGTAGCAGATTTGGTGTAAAAATATGGGGCTTGTGTAGGATAAGAATATGCACAGCTACAGTACCATATGTTAAAGTAATTCAGGAAACTTGGAATAGCATATTGTCTTGAGTATGTTGTGTGGGGGGGAAAAACTTTGGAGGGCAGAATGTAATTGTCTGGGGACCGGCATGACTGTGGGCAGGCCTGGTCAGCTCTGATGCTTGCCCAGCTGTGGCTCTCTGCTTCCTCCCTGCTCCCCTCTAAGTGTTTCTGTGATCATCAGTTGAGAAGAGGCGATTTGGCCTCTTCTAAAAACTAAGCCTTTTTTTTTTTTTTTTTTTTTTTTTTTTTTTTTTTACAGGGAAGGGTTTCTACTTCATCAGCACCTCTCTCTGGGTTCAGATTGTCTGCTTGTATGTGTGCCAGCATGGGGGAGGTGAGGGAGTGTGCAGCTGGAGGTAAAAAAGATCACAGGACCCCAGCACTCTGCATGAGTCTTCCTCAAAGTGCTTTGCAGCTGCAGGAGCACCGTACTGGTGTTTCCTCATGCTGTATGGGTGCTGCCAGGCAGTGGGACCCTTCTGCTATGCAGAGGAGCCGGCCACAGGGTGAGCATGTGGGGTGTGTGGCAACTTGCTTCCTTGTCTGGTGGAGCTGTGAGTGGCTTGCTGCCTTGCAGCTGCTAGCCCTGGTCCTAAGGAAGCTGCTTTGCTTGGTCAATCCCACAAATGCATCAGAGGAGGTGCACTGAAAAGCTAACACCTCATGGCAAATTGAGTTAACCTGTCAAGAATATATGGATGTTTTCATGGGGCAGGAACAGATAGCAAATTGAAGTAGATAGTTTAATTGGATGTCTGCTCATCCAGCTGTTTGGTCTGGATTCATGAGTGTGCTGTTTACTGAACCCACGGTTCTAAAACTTCAAGCTTTAGGTTATTCCTACTTGCTAATGCTGTTCAGCTACAGTCTTAATTTGAGCACTTGGGCTAGCATGGCAGTAAGTGCTTTCTTGTTCAAGAGGCTGCTTAGTAATTGCCTCTCCTTGCTGTCTCAGTCTGTCTACACATGCAACAGGCCTAGCAGGCTGTGCAAATAGTTTGATGAGAAACCTGAATGTCTAAAGGTGCAATTTCAGTTCTGTGGATGTAAAATTTGTCTAACTTTGCCATAGAGCAATGACAAAACTGAAAACTGGTAAATGTGCAGCAGGAGTTCAGAGAGATCCAAGTAACAAGTAAAATGAACACAGATGTAATGCAGCATCTTTTTTGGGGGGTCTGTGTCTATTCGCTTCATCCAGAACTTAAACAGGTGGACCTTTAGTCCATGTATTAATATGGTAGTATGAGAAAAATAAACACTTCTGCCTGATGCAGTCAAAAGTTTATCATTATAAAACATGTAATAGTGTGGTTGATGTGTAATTTGAATACCCTCAGGCTAATGAGAACTGCTGCCTCACATAAAATGGTGTCTCTTAAGCATTGCTGTTTCCTTTCCAGTCAGGATAGTTCTGGAAATAGTTTTGAGTAGAAAGCCTTGGCAGTCAATTCTTCCAACAGTCACTACTAATCTTATCCCATTTTCTTCTTTTCTGTGGATGTTTCTGATAGCCCTTCTGGAAGCCCTCATTGGAGTGCCTGGGTATCCTGCTCGGCCAGTTGTGTTCCCGTCTTCTGGCTTTTGTCTCCTGTCACCCACCTCCTTTGCCTGACTTGTGTCTGGAGTTTCTTTAGGTCCAAACACTGGGACTCAAGCTTAGAGAAAGTATTCTGTTAGTTATGCAATGGTTTTTTGGTATAAAAATAAATTTTGGACGTGAAACAAGCACCTTTAGCACAGGAGGAATGGCTTGATTTATTTATGATCTATGGGCATACCAGGCATTGAAAAGTCTGTTAAATGTAAAACAGCATCCTTAAAACTTCTGTAGAGCTAGAGGATCGCATATATACTCACTAGAGGTTTGAACTGACTTCTACTGTGTCCAATTTTTTTTTTTTTTGATCTGCAACACTCCCTGGGAGTGTGCAGTGCATGTGCTTGATGCACAGAAAAATAAGAGAATAGGGGCTGGAATGTGATAACATGCTGACCTGTGTTTGTACTGTTTTGTCAAACTGGCAGCTGCGTTGCTTGTGACACCCTTCCAATTGCTAAGTGTGTTTTCAACCAGTTTTCACACAAGGTTGTGAATTGGTGTGTCCCTGCTGTTCAGCCCTGCTACAATGAACAGGGAGGTGAAAGAGAGAAGAAAAGAGCTGTCGTATGTCTGATCACTGGAATGGCTCACATCCAGGATTCTCTCAATGAAGGATTCCATAGCATGATCTTAAAATATGTAACTTGTCTGAAAATGTCAATATTTGCTTTTTCATCTCAAAGTCTTGAATCCTTGAATACCTTTAAAATTTAAGGGGCAGATAGTTGTTACCAGTCATTGGTGTTACTGTTGCTTTTTTCGTGAAGATGGTTTAGATAACCCTTAGCCTTCACATCTGCATGCATGCTGCTTGGTGTTTTGTTTTTTTTTTACAAATCTACAGTTTTGGCAAAAGGAAGTGCTTTATAGGTGATACCTTGTATAGATACAAAGGCAAATTATTAAGTACATAAGTGATTTGGAAAATAATAGCTTGGTACCCTTAAATCAATATTTAATTGGAATGGGCTGGTTGGGCAGGTCTGTCTTTGCTTCTCTTTCGTTTGACAGGCTGGATGCTGAATTCCATCCTGCATTCAGTTGTCTTCCTCTGTAGAGGACTTCAGCTCTGGATATTTATCAGTGTAGAGTGCAGCCATAACTTATGCTATGAAAAAAGGTAAATAATTTTATTAAGAACTAGCTAAAAGGAAATGTCTGTGTTATGCATGGATGTTGACTTAATGAATGTGCAGAGGCATTCCTGCAGCCTGTGGTATGTTCTGCAGGCCCTTGGGAGGCCAGAGGAATGCTGGGGCTTCAGATGTTGCTCTGGAATTCCACACTGCTACTGTTAAGTGTTGCAGCACAGAAACAGCACAGCACACTCTTTTTAAATACCTCAAATTCTCCAAGCTTAGAGACGGAGTAGGATTTTGTGTATTTTGCTTTGTAATCTCACTGAGCTCTCTTCAAGTCAGCATTATACACTTGTGCGTGTGTGGGTGAACAGCACTTGGCAGGCTTCTCTGGCACTTGGCTCCTCTAACATCCTCTACAATAATGATTTAGAACCAGAACTTCTACCCTTCCCCCTACTTAAATAGCACATGTGCTTCTCCCAAATAGCATGAGCCTTTCTGTATAACATTAGTTTCAGGCTAAAGTAGTTTATTTTTCTGCTAATTTGAAAATGTTTATCTGTATGGTTGTGTGGAGATATAAACAAAGGTCTTATGTCAGTTGTTTTGTGGTTACTTACAAACTTTTTACCTAGAAACTATTTCCTTTGTTAATCTTGCAAAGGCGAGTTGTTATAAATCATGAAGTGAACTGAGAACACTTAACCTTAAGTATGTATTTTTATTTGTAACCTTCTGGAGGGACTTTATTTCTTTAAATATGGAAGCTTGCAGGTTGTAGTAGCAGCTTCAGTCAGAAATGAAGTGAAGTTTGGACAGATATGCCTTGGAAGTTAGACTTCGCAAAACCCAGTAGAGGATGGTCAGTACTGGATTTGGGGAGAGACAGAGTGGGGGATTATAATGACAAAGTGAAGTGACAGAGGTCAGGATTGCCCTGTGGTTTTATCAGGTCATGAAGTGGGAATTGAAAAAGGGTTTACTAGTGAACTGACAGAGGGGAAATCTGGTAGTCAGAGAGCAAGGAGTTACACCTGTAGTCAAAGGCACAAAAATACATGAAAGTGTGGGGGGCTTTGTGAGAAGGTTTCTTTATGCTTCACTGATGGCCTCTCTGTGGCATCTGCTGCCTGCCTTTCCAGTGGGGAAGTTGTCATTAAGTTTTCCTGCAAAAGTTGCAGGATAAATGCAGCTGGAGAAGCAGATCATCTGAGCAGTTTTTTTCTGGACAATGTGCTGTCAGGGACTGTGGTTTAGAAAGGATATATAACATTACTTGTGGTGCTAATTGGATCTTATTAAAGCACAGTTCAGAAGTAAGACCCATGTAAAGATTTCTAAGTGTTTGATTCAGCTTGAATTTTCATTATATCTTGTTTATATGTGTGGTTTTACATAAGGGCCTCACATTTTAACTTTCTTTAATCAGTTGTATTTATCTAAGTTTTGTAGGTCATGCAGGTTTTAGTTTGCTAGATAGCAACTCTCTGGGATTCTTGAATGTTGCTAATGAGCTTTGGGCTAATCAAAAGTCCTTGTATTGTGCTAAGTAAGGGCTTACTTAGCTCTGAATGAGCTGTTCCTGAACATATATAATTTCTTATTTACAGAAGGCTGCTTGGAAAGTTTTGACTCAATACTTGTGACTGAAGAAGAATGCTTGAAATGAGAGCTCATGGGGTAATGTTATTTCCTGTATTATGGGCTCTAGCCACTGAGGCATGAGTGCATTAGCTAGGAACAGGCAGTATTTAGCTGCAACCTGAGGATTTGGTTGCTTATATGACTTACAGGTGATAGAGACAGTGGTTGATGCTGAAAAATGTGGACACTACAGAGGTTATCTGTATCTGTAAGGTGTTACGATTAATGCTGCTTTACCAAGGTGTAGTGGGTTCTGTCAGTGTGCTGTTGCTTATGGGAATAAAGTTTGAATTCCATTTGTAAGTGAACTTTCAAGTGCCAAAACCAGTTTTGGTTAAAAGACATGTTCACTTGCCTTTAGAAGAAAAGCTTTGTGTGCTGTACAAAATATTAGCATTCCTTGTATTGTCTGTGCCCCCTCATTTCACCTTAGTGAAATGTAGAGAATAGCAGAACTTGTGTACCAAAAATACCATTTATTAAATTAAATGAAGAGTATGTATTCAGAAGCCTGGAGAATGATGAATGAGTGTGATTTTGCTGAACTAAGGTTGATTGCACACTTCAGGGTTTGAGACTGCTGCTTAGAGTGAGTGTTCTGGGGCTTCTGACAGGCACTTCAATATTGTGTGTGTTTAAATAGTGTGAGTTTGTGTGTGTGAGTAAATGCACACCAGTGCTGCTCAAAATGCCACCACATCTGCTGTCGCAGAGAGAGATAAGGGTTGAACCTGTGTTATCATGAACTGTGTGCAGCAGAAATATGAGTGCCTGTAACATTTGTGAAATGGCCTTTTTATTCTTGAATCACAATGAGTAATAGCGAAATGTTTTAAATGTCTCTTCCTTTCTGTCATTCACTTCTGTATTCTGTATTTGAAAGTGCTGTTCTCTTATCACAAATATGATTTAAGTTTTCACATAATGCATCTGTGTGCGTTGTGGGAGACACTGGTGACCTCACTAAATACTGAATTCAGGCCATTCGGCTACTGTCCAAATGCTCTGCCAGCTTAGCTACTTGACCACCTGCTTCTGTTTTTCTATTCCCTTTGCAAATGTAGGTTTTGTTCCTTTTCTGGAATCTCAGCATTGCCTTTTGTAAAAAAGGCATTAAATCCCATGGGTAACGTCTACGCTGTAGACTGCTTGGAGGTCTTTGTGGTTCTTGCAGTAATTTGAATTTTCATTAGCCATTCAAGCATGGGTGTGTTGGAAAAGGACAGAAGATGATAGCTTTTGCACCTCCAGGCTTACTTTCCCCAGCCAGGCTCATACACTTCTGACTGTGAGACACAATGACAACCTTGTAGTATCACTCAGTCAGACTGTAGCTTGCCTGTTCTGCATGAGATCTGGGTGGTTATCCCCAGTGGGAAGCATCCAAGTAGTACTGGCATGCTGTTGGGGTGTGATGGTATTCCTTTAACTGTCAAAACAAGCAGCTTAAGTTTTTTGTCTCTGTTCATATCCTTTAAACATGAAAAACTGAGGGAAGAAGGAAACACAGGCCATAAATCTGACTTGGAGACATAATGGTAAATGTTTGGGCGTATGAATCCCTTAATAGCCTGATGTGGTTGGAGTGCTGAATGGGGAGTCTCCAGTAATGAGTTCCATTCCCACATCTACTACTGATCTGCTCATTAACTATGTCCAAATTACATGACCTCAGTGCCTGGATTGTAAAGCAGCATGCTGAAAAGCAGGCTGACTGCTGACTGAAAGCTTGTGTGCTTGTATCCTCTGACATAGCTGAGATAGTTCAGGAGTTATGTCTGTGGTTGGTTGATGAAAACTAAAAACAATGTTTGTCTCTTCTGTCACTTCTCACTATGTTAAATGCTGCTATCAATTTCTTAAGTTTGTCCCATTTTTGTAAATACATAAAACCATGATGTAGTGATTTGGGTGCACAAGGATATTAAGGCACTAAATTTAAAACTAGAAAAATGTTGAATTACTTCTTCAGTTATCAATATGAATGCCAATGGATTGTTTTTTAAAGTTTTAAAAATTAAACTAAAAATTGAAATACACATTTTAAAAATGTGTTAATCATGTGCAGAAAATTATCTCTCTCCTGTTTGTTTTTTGGTTGTTGGGGTTTTTTGTGTGGTTTTTTTTTTTTTTTTTTTTTTTTTTCCCCCCCCCCGTTGCATCTNGTTTTTTTTTTTTTTTTCCCCCCCGTTGCATCTGAAGATCCTCCCTGGATCTTCTGGAGAAGCCATACCTAGCTGAGATGCTCTTTGAAGCCATGAGGGTGCACTTCCAGCCCATCCTGACAATATTCATGTTGTAGTCAGTGCTCATAGCATCAGTTTTGGAAGCCACTTTACATCTCCACAAATGCCCAGTTGTACCATGCTGCTTAGCATGCATCTGTACCTGGCACTTCCATACACTTGCTTAGTGTACCTCCCCCTCACCGGAGTGAAAGGGTGCCTTGGGTTTTTTTGATTTTTACCACCTGTCCGTCTCTGTATACCGATGTATGCATTTGGTGTTCTCAAAGTCTTGGTCTACCTGAGTAAATAGAGAGGTACTGCAGAAGCTGTGCAGGTAGTTGAATAATGTTCACTTTTGTTTTGGTGTTTGCTTCCATTGTTCTGTTGTATCTGCAAGCAATGGCACCTTACAAAAGGTTGCTTGGCTCTCTGGGTACTATATGTTTGGGGAGGATAAGAGAGTAGACTGAGCTGGCTTTGGGTGCTCTAAATATAGCCAGCTATGCACATACTGGCACCACTGGTGATTGTAATGTTGTTAGTTGGCTCTATTGCATGTCAGACAGATTATAGTGACTTGGCAATGCTGAACTTTGGCCTGTGAGGCACAGAGTGTATTAAGAGGATTGAATGCCTACACATTGCACCACTTGAAGAAGTATCCATTGTATAATTGTATATTATAAAGATTAGCTATGGAAAACAGTGCCTTGTTGAAACATTTGCTATTAGTGTCTTGTGCAGATCATGTACTACCAGTGGATTTGTAGTGTCAAATGAAGATAGTTTTTTTGCTCAATATAGTTTACAGACTGTGTCACCAAGTAGTGGATTGTTATATGGCAGGAATGTGCCACTGCAAATCTGAAGCAGTAGCTTTTGGATTCAGATAACAAATAACATCTTTTATTGATATACCCCAAAGAGAGAGCTATTAGATCATCCAAGCTCACCAGAGATTTATTTGCTTTCTTTTTTTAACTGGCTGTGTGCTCAGTATATCTGGGTTTTTGCCTGGATAGATTTTGACCTGTGTGTGTTGAGAAGAGTCTAAAAAGGTGATGAGGAGAAAAAAAAAGTAACTGGTTTCCAATTTGTAATTGTAAATAATCAACATAAAGCTTTTTTTGGGGGATCAACATTCTCTGTTCTATTTTACAGACATAAGATACTGGAGCAAGACTTCAGTTTAGAGGTTTGACAGATGACTTTGTTATGCCACATTAAAAATTATGCGAATGTGCAATACATGAGCTGTTGATAATGTTTGTCTAGTCTGGAGAAAGTATTCTTGGTTCTCAAGCTGTTGTGCCCAATAGAGTCTTAAGTGTCTGAATAAATCCTCATTGCATTAGTTTGATGTGAAAAACTGTATTCAGTGTGAATGGCCAAGGATTTGCTGGGGGAAAGGAGATGGGGACTGATGAGAGGTGTTTGAAAATACTTGCTGCAAAAAAAGGAAATTATGCTTTCAAGTCATTATTTTCTGTTATGGGGGTCAATATTTAAGATTCTTTAAGGTTCAGAAGCAGAAAGGCCTTGTATCAAAAACAGATTTCATATCAGACAGATCTGAAGTATCTAAACAAAACCAAACTGATTACCTATTTCTGTCAGAGTAGAATCTTGTCAGCTGCTGGGAGAGAGGACCACGCAGAAGGGAAGGGGAAATGGACAAGAAATGTTTGGAGTTTGTTTAAATATGTCTAGTTATCTTAAGGTTTTTCTGAAATACTTTTATTTCATATTCTAATCTCCTACTCCCTTAATGTTTGACAAGAATACTTTCATTTCTATCTCTGGCACAGTATATCTAAAAAACCTACTTTCTGGACACTATCATGCATAGATCTTTTGTAGAAATAGTTGCTTTTATAAGATTAATAGTTTGCCTTGAATATTTAAGTCTATTTTTAAATTGTTAATTTTCCTCATGCTGAGGTTTCAACACTACCTTGTGTTCCAGATAGCACTGGGAATCTGTTTCCTTCAAGGTTTATATGGACAGTATGTTACCTCTTCCAGTTGACTTGAAAACTAGAGATCCCCTATATTATAGGAGAACAAAATGTTTAGTTTTAAGCAACATTCAATAGTTACTTCTTATACTTAGAAGTTATATCTTATAATAAAAAGGAGATCAAATAAAAGGAGACCTTGATGTTCACTATTCAAGAACTCATGTTTTACCTTCATTGAAACATCATCAGCTCCATCCATCACTTGTCAGTCGTGCTCTTCACATAGTTTGGAAATACTAAGTAGGAACAGACAAGAAGGGAAAAGAGGTGCAAGAAGGATCTGAATTTGGTAAAATGAAGCCAAATAGCAGACGTAGAGGAGTGAGAGCCTGAAATTGTCAAGGGAAGCATTTGAGAGTAGAGACTTGGAGGCCATGGAAGGAGGAGTTGTGAAGAAGGGGTGGAGGGGAGCTCTTTGGCCTGCAAATGTAGGAAAAACAGTGAACTGGGAGTGTCACCCACTGCCTCTGGTTTAGCAGCAGCCTCTTCACTACCTATCTCAAAGTATGGATGGTGAAGATGAAATGTTATCAGAGAAGGAAGTAACATCCAGTCTGTCCAGCTGACACAGACTGACTGGAAATGCAGGTCCTCTGGTTGTTCTCTTGTGTACTCCTGATGTTCTGGGCTGCCACTGTGTTTTGTAGCCTGAGCTGAGCAGGTGTGTTCAGCCCTCCTTGTAGCCTCTGCTTCTGTTGATCCCCATCTAAGGTCCTTGTTTGCACTTCTCCTCTGCAAGTTGTTCTTGAATACCTTGCAGCAGGTCACTGCAAAGTGAGTTAGTGACAAGGAGTCTCTGGGACTGATTTGGAGAAGTTGAAGCTTGGAGTTATGAAAGTGGAAACATCTCAGGCAGGAGCTGCAGGAGGGGAACTGAAAACAGACAGATGATTAACAGGCAGATGCCTGTCCAGGACTGCTTGTGCTAACTCGTGGTTATTTTTGTGTGTGTTTTGGTTTGTTTTTGTTTTTTTTTTCTTTGTTCACATACTCTCACTAGTTGAGCTTAGGTCTTGATGCAAACATTATCCCTTTGCTTTACCTGCTGAGGTATACATGTGCCTGACTCCTCTTCTGCCTTTGAAATACCTTTTGATTCAAAAAGTGTGGGGAAGGCTTCAAATTATTAAATCATAGCATATTAATTTCATATAATAGTTTTTAGAGTTTTTGGAGGACATCAATAACAGTGGTTTAAAAGCTATCATTAAATGTATTTTTTGTCTAGCTTGCTGGAATCCTTAGACTTTTAGATTCTATTGTAATAGAAATAATGGTCTCTGTGTCAGCCTGGAGATCTCTGCCCCCGTCCATACATAACTTGTGTGTGTTAAACCAATGTACCTGGGGTAGAAGTTCCTCCCACCTGCAGTCACAAAACATTAATAGATTGGTGTAAAACATACTTTGAGTTCTTTCTCAGTTCTGTCCATCAAACAGTGTCAGAGTGCAGTCTGGAGAAATAATCTGAGTCACAAAGTGAGAGAATTTAAGACTTGAATTTCAGAAAACTTTGAATATGCTGTCAAATAACTAGTGTAAGCTATGTGTAAGTCTCAACCTTAATTGTGTACTTGACTAAACAGTCTAATAAATGTGTGTATAGACTGAGGTTTGTGTCATGCAGTGTAGATGCTGGAATACTGCTGTGCTGGGGTAGGCAGGAATTTAGTGGATTAGGGCCCCCTGGTCAAGTCCAACATGTGAGGAATCAAGGCTTCCCATGGGCCATCTCACTCAGGCAAGAAGTGGTCACTTTTCCATGTTACACATAAAGTGTAACACTGTTACAATTTTCAGCTAGTCTAAATTAATTTGGAAGTGGACAAAACAGAGTGAATTTTGTTCTTTATTAATTATTTGTGAATCAGAAGTAATACTGGTGAATACACTGGATCTTAATGAAACCAAAGGAAGAGGGGAAAACCAACCAACCCACAAACAAAAAAACCCCAACCCAAACACGACATGTTGATAAGTTTATATTTATTTTTAATATTCATGAAAATGTATGACAAAACTGGATCTTTGGAACAAATTACTAGTGTAATTTCAAGTAGATATATTGTTATAACAAGTAGTTTTGATAAAGTATTATAACATGATTGGCAGATTCTCTGGTAATTAGTTTCTTTCTTGCATAAATTACGTTTTTGATATTAATGAATGTAATGTTAATCAGAACCACTTTAGCTCATAAAAGCAAGCAAGTGAAAAGAAATAATTACTGAGAGCTACAAAGACTCTGGGAAATACTGTGACTTCTCATTTAATTTTAATGTCTGCTTCTAAAACTCTGGAAAAAGGAGCGTTGAGATTAGTTTTTAAAACTAAACTATGCCTGCATTTCTGTGTATATGCTAGTTTTCAAAACCAGTTGTAGTGATCTTTTTTTATTTTTTTTTGTCCAATGGGTCTAACATTTCCTGCTTTGTCCATGTACACATAGTACTGCCTTTTTTTTTTTTTTACTGCTAATAAATGATGCATTTCACTTCTTCAAAATGTGATGACAGTCNTTTTTTTTTTTTTTTTTTTTTTTTTTTTACTGGACTTGTTTGTGCCTATGCTGATTCAAATGATTGACAAAATGAAGTAGAGTCTTTATATTTTAGAAATAAGAACTCTGATAGAGATGAGCCCTTTATCTTCCCTGTCCGGGTTTATTAATCTGTGCCAATATTTCTCTAAGATATGAAAGAGCCTTTATCATAAGGAGAACTAAATGCCAGTCTCTGTTTTTTACAAATTCTTTGCAGAGAACAATTTTTCTGTTGCAGTAGACAGTGCTCAATGTAATGATCTATAACTTTGCCTTATGAAACATGCAAGCTGGGTTAAGTTTTGTAGCTCCTCTAGAAACATGTGTGCTGCCCTTTCCAGAGCCATAGTAGAACTCAGCTGTAAAGTAAACACTCCAGCAAATACATAGGATCTCCTTAAGAAACATAGTAACTACTTCTGTGATCCTAATTTCTTTTCCCTGCTACTCTCTGCAAAGAATTACAAGTGTAGGTTGAACTTTGGACTTTTTTTTTTTTTTTTACTTTCCTACATGTCATATAAATCTTTGTGCTCAGTGAATACTGACAAGCATTTCATTATGCAAGGATGGTAGAACATGTGCCATTTTGCTTGCCAGCATTTTTTTTCCTGCAAATTTTCTTTAGCTCTGCCTCACAATCCATTTATCATCTTTGTGATCCTTTATTCTGGCTCTCCAGTATGTCCCTGTCTCCTGCCCTGGGGAGCCCAGAACTGGATACAGCTCTAGATTCCAGGTGGGGCTCCTCCCTGCACTGAGGGACAGGATGACCACCTTCAACCTGATACCAATAATTTGTCTAATGAAGCCCAGGGGATACCACTGGCCTCCTTTTCCAGAAGGGCACATTGTTGGCTCATGTTCAACTTGCTGTCTACCAGGACCCCCAGGTCATTTTCTGCCAAGCTGCTTTCCAGCTGTGTGGGTCTCAACACAGAGTGGTGCCTGGGATTGTTCCTACCCACCTGCAGGACTTTGCACTTCCCTTGGTTGAACTTGGTGAGGATCATGTCGGCTTATTTCTCCAGCCTGTTGAGGTCCCTCTAAATGGTAGTTACCCTCTGGTGTATTGGACACTCCTCCCAGTTTTGTGGCATCAGCAAACTTGTTGAATGGACACTGCCCATTTTGAACAGGATTGTGTGTGGGGTGCACTGCTAGTTCCTGGCATTCAGCTGGGCTTTGTGCCACTCACCACCCCCCTCTGGGCCTACCCGTTCAGCTGCTTTCCCACCACCTCACTATCTGCTCATCCAGCCTGAAAGTTCATCAGCTTCTCTGGGACAGTCTCAAGGCAGACAGCATTAAAGGCCTTACTGAAGTCCAGGTAGACACTAACCAACTGCTGTCCCCTTGTCTACCAGCCTGATTAACTTGTACAGATGCTTGTTTAACTTGTAACTCTCAAAGCGTTGCTCTGACCAGCTTTGCTTCAGAGTCTGTACCAGTTAGACCATAAATCTCTTCCTAGGTTTCACACATGAAGCTAGGAATTGAATTCTTCTGTTTAAGATAAATGTCTAATGCTGTGCTAATTGAAAAGAAATGTATTTTACTAATTGTAGAATGACTTAATGAAATATTTCAAGGTTTGGAATGTCAATTATTTCCAGATTTCTTTTAAAAACGCTTCATTAAAAGTAACTGTGGAGTGATCTGCTGTAGCTATCCCTGCTTAGTCTGAACCTATGTGATAAAGCTTACCAGACTGTAACAAGCCTTATACTATGCAATTCAAAGATAAAATTTACAAAATTCTACCACAGATTTTTGACTTAAGGCTGAATATAGTTGACTCTGAAATGAAACTTAAACCTAGGGACAGCATTATGATATTTTTTCCCGTCAAAAATAAACCCCCTTTCAGAGTGTCCCAGGATTGCCATGGAAACTAACTTTCCACTGTATTGTTTTAGAAAAAGTTGTTTGTAGAATCATAGCATGGTTTGGGTTGGAAGGACCTTAAAATTAATTTTAAAGTTGAACAGGTTCAACTGCAGCAGAAGTAATGGTAAGTAAATGGTAAGGGTGAACTTTTTGCTTAGTACTTTTTGTGTAAATTGTTACAATGGAAGAGTTTGTCTGGTGTTTTTACATTGACATTCTATTGTATTTGTCAAATAGGACAAGGGTTTTTGTGCTGGTGACTCTGGCTACCACTTTTCCTGAAGTTATAGAAATGTATGCCAAAGAAAAACTCCATTCCTTTTGGATGAGACCGTACCAAGTTCAGTAGAGCATTCGATTACTTTTCTTGAGTCACTTCATATTATGGCCTTTTTTTATTCTCAACTGCATTTGTAGGAGTAAAACTAAGGAGAACTTGCTAAACTAGAAACCTTTAGTTTAAAATGTCCCAGGTCAGGTATCTTCACTTTGTCACAGTAATGAGCTACTGGTTTTAGAACTAAGTGGAAGGACACATGAGACACCACTGAAATATGAAGGTAGTAGTGGAATATCCACAATATTATGTAGAAATTGATACCTTTTACAGCTGCAGGTGAGTTTGCCAAACTGTAAATATTGGTCTCTGGCCCATGGTGACATCTTCCACAGCAGACATTGAACTTCTCTAAGTCATGTTTGTCTGAGCTTGGTCCTAGGAGGTGATCATCATTCACATGGGGGTATTAAGCTTACCTCTCATCACACAGTCTTGTCCTCGGGCACTGAGCATGTCCTTGGAAGGTGACATATGCATGACTGACCATCTAGTGTTGTTGTTATGTAGAAGGAAATAAAGGCCAAATTTCTTACGTCAATCAGTGACAAATTTCAGTTCACTTTTTTCTGGCAGCACACTCTGCAAATAATACAATGTCAGCGCAGTAAAGTTCTTTTGGACCATTGGGTGCAGGAAAAAAAAGAACATTTTCTGTAACTTTTAACAGTGATTGATATATTTTTTTTCTGATTTTTTTTTTTCCCACTGTGTGGAGAGGGAGTGTCTCTCTTCATCCTTACCACAAGGTCTTCAGTAGATATTTCCCAGGAATCACAATGCAGAAGATGCAATGGGACAGATGCTTTCTTCAGTTCTGCTTTAGCTGATGTTAGTTGGCTCTCAGGCGTGCCCTGACCAACTTACTCCTTCTAGACTCCTTGTATCTGTGATGGTCTAAGAAGAGCATGACTTCTCTAAACATCTATTCTCAGAGTGCCTAAAGGACAGGTCTGAGGAAAAGTCTTGAGCAGGATCCTTTCAGACATTTGAAACAAAGGTCTTGGAAGGAAGGGGGTGTCCATACAGTATTTATCACTCAGGTTTTGGAATGGTTTGAAATCTTTCCCTGTTACAAATAGAAAATGTCTGTTCAGGTTTGATTTGGGAGAGATATTTTAGTTGCTCTAGGGCTCCTAGTAACTGTAGACCAAGCACAGAATCATATCACATATGATTAATATTTAAGCCTTAATGTCCCTATCACAAACTTGTTTCAGTATTTAATGGAGGCAAAAACTCTAGCTGCCTTTTTTTAATTTTAAGAAAACTCAAATATGTTTCTTTTGGGATTTAAAAAAAAATAAAATATTTTAAGGACAACTGTGGGATTTTCATTGTTCGTTTACGTCCCTTAATTACCTTCTGGCTGCAGTCAGCCACAAATTTCTTGCAGTATAGTTTTAGCCATAGTAATTATGCAACAATATGTAGGCCTGGGCTTGGAATAAGGGAACTGTTCTATTTCTGTCTGTTCCTCAATTTTGGTTTATGACATGCAGCAAATGACCAAACTTTTGTGGATGCTCATTTGTTAAGCCTATTTGTTATTCTTACATTTGAAATACTGGAAGATGCTTCAGACAGTTAACTGATATGAAATGTATGTATTTTTTTCTCCTTTAAAATACTTAAATATCTTTATTTCTATTAAAGTTCAGAAGAAAGTAGAAAAATAAACTAATTTGTATATTTTTTTGTATGAAGGGGAGTTTTCCAAGTTACAGGATATAATGGTTGAGATAAAGTGTTAATGTGTAGAATGAAGTTTTGAAATGTAATTGGGTGTGAAAGTAGCTGTGCTTGCTAAACAATCAAAATACTAAGCAGCATTTGGTATCTCTTAGTTCTGTTCAGGTTTTTTACAATATAGAAGTAAAATAAATTTTTTCCTGGTGCTATGTTAGTTTAACCGTATACATTCACATCCGTGGTGTGCTCTGGTTGCTTTTGAATAGCTCATGACACCAGGTCTCCAAGAAAAAGTGAAATGTGGTAACTTGTTAGGGATATAATTAATTAAAAAGCAAATTAGATTTGGTAAAACATCTTGTATTCACAGGCTGTAAATCTTTGGAGATGAACTGTGAAATCGAAGGCTCTTTGTTTTGTTTTTTACAAAATGTTAGAGTATATGATATGATACTTGGGCATAATGGAAGGAGTAAATTAGAGAAACTTTCATTACAGACCTGCTTTAAGTATATTTCAGTTGCTCCAGTGTAAGGCTTTAATTTCATGTTTGCTCAGAAGAAATTGAATTATTTTGGTCAGAACAACAGGAGGAGATTTCTTGAGATGCTGTGAGCCTGCCTTACCGAGAGGAGCTGTCATCTGTCAAAAGTACTTACAGAGCATGCAGATCACTGCATAAAATACACCTTATTAATGTTTACCTAGGGAGCCAATAATAGCAAAGTGATTGCCATGAGGAGACCCCAGCTCTGTGTTGGTAACAAAGTCATTGTATTTACATGGTAATTCTTTTTTCTAAAGACATTTTGAAGTAGGTAAGTTAATTGGGGTCAACCTCTTGGCTGCTACATACAGGCACAATCCCATTAATTTATACTTCTCCTGTGGTAAACTTATAATAAAAATTTATGGCCCAAACAATTTTTAGTTTTTAGAGGGATTTTTAGAGGGATTAAACTTCTTTGTATAGAACTGGTGTCTTGGTCTACTGGACAGGGCAAACCAAAAACCAGAGAACAGAGTTGCTTTCTGTTACCTCCACCCTCCCAGGGGACAATAAAAGGAGAGAATGAGGAAAAGTGACTTCAAGATTGGAAATTAAGACTGGAACAGGGAAGGAATTATAACCATATGGGATGAGGAACAAATATGCAAATACATTGAAATTGTAACACAGTTGGTGGTTGCTGATGTAAGTATCTCAAGTTCCCTTGCAGCAGAACTGACTTGGAAAAAGGGTCCATGGCTCTACCCAGCACATGATGGATTTGGGTTCTGCTGAGCACATGGTGAGCTTGACAGAGGGCAGGAGCCTCTCTTCAAGACCTCCTGAGTGCAGTGAAGCGGAAAGAAAGAAGGAATTGGGATGGGGGAAGACTTGAGGTCATTCTGGCTTTTATATATCATGGGAGGGAAGACTGGCCTCTCTCTGTTCTGCCCTCCAGGTCCCTTAGGGTTCAGAACACCCTCTCTTTAGGTCGTTGTATCAATATCATAAAATTAGCCTGGGCCACCTCAAAACATAAACAGGTGAATTTTCTTTTTTTGTTTGCTCAGTGTTTGAATGAGGGCAAGAGGGGGGAATTAGTAATGTGGCCACTTACAGTACAGGTGAAACCCACTTCAATTTATCAGCTAAATACATTTTACCTGCCCTAGTCACAAAGTCTTTATACTCCACTTCCAACCTCCAATTTTCTGTGGTTGGTACCCCTAAATGCAAAGAAGCAGACCATTTTATCATTGCTCAATAGCTGCTGCTTTTCTGTCTCTCTCCTGAGTCCTCCACCAGAAGTGGAGTTGGGGGGAACATACACCTCTGAACATCATCAAATAATGTCTGTGATTTAGCTGAGTGGCAGATCCATACATCCTGGCTTGGGCAACACTCAGTTTCCTTGGCTCCACTAAAGCAAAACAGCAATTTCATCAAAAGTGGTGAGGGTTGTTGGCTGTATCCAGCTGAACAGTGACTGAATGCTTATCCATATTAAAGCAAACACATTTTGTGCAGGCTATGATATATGTTTATATGATGAGTCAGCATGTAAAATTTATAAATTTACAGTTCAAATGTGTATCTCTACTCTCTAAGCCTGCTTCTTCTAGTAAGACTACAATGAAATAAAGGATGGAATAAGAGTATCTTAAAGACCATGTAACTCCAGGTGACAATACTTTACTGTCTAACACATTTCCCCTGTTTATCATGACTGGTTTTATTCTTTGAACAAAACAATTATTGAATCATGATTTCAAAACACTTCAGGAAAAACAATCAAAGATTTTGAACCAATTTAAATAGATTTGAAGCTTTGGACTACTAATCTGAAATAAAGAACAACAACAATTGCCAAGTGGTAAGAAATTTAAATACTTGAATTTACTTTGTTAGCTGTGTTAGGAGCAGAGTTTTGGGTTTTGGGTTTTTTTTTGGGGGGGGGTGTGTGTGTGAGTGTTTTTTGTTTGTGTGGTGTTTTGTTGTGTTTTTTGTTGTGTTGTTGTGTGGGGGGGTTTTTTGGGTTTTTTTGTGCAACTTGCTTACAAATACCTAGTCTTTTTGATTTAGTTCTGTCCTGGAAAAATAAGATGAGTCTTTTTCCTAGGAAGGATTTAGTTGAAAAGCTGATCTTTCCTATTAGAAAAACAGTTAATTTTGGTTTACAGCATATACTGAATTTCTGTAGAATATTAAGACTTCCTTTTGAACTGTAAAAATCATGTGTGGGTTTTTCATTATCTAGTTTTAGAGATCTGTTGTCCTCTTTATAACATCAAACAATGTCCTGTGGTGATAACGAGTTGTGCATGTATCTGAAGGGAAGTATTCCCACTCTGGGGGGGTTGTTCTTGGAAAGATGATACTCTCAGGTTCTAGCACCAGGCACTTCTTAGGACATTGAATAAGAGATGAAGAAAACATAGACTGTTCAAAGAAAAATAGTATCGAGAATGGAAGGCAATAATAAAAGAAGAGACTTAAAGACCTTATTTCGTTCCGAGTATATTAATAGGAATACACTTTTTCAAAAGCTGCTAAACTTAATTGAAAGTGAAAGGGACTTGGTTGTCTAGGGCTTTTTTTCAAGGTAACACATGATCTCATCCACTGCTTGTTTTGTTTTGGTTTTTTTAATTGTTTTTTTGTTGTTGTTGTTTTTGTTTTGTTTTTCTGACGGACTTTAGTGGGTGAAATTTTGTTTGCTCCCCATTAAGCTTATGCTGAAGCTCAACATTTCTTTCAAATGTATCCACTTAGCATACAACTACTTCCATTTACTGCATTTACACAGTCTGCACACAAGCAAGAAAACAAAAATCAGTCTATATACATGAGGAAGTTGAGATGGATTACTTAAAGCTTTTTACCATCAAATACACAAAGATCTCACTTTTTTTTTTTCCACCTCTGGGGAAAGAAAAACGAAACCAAACCCCACAAAAGCACTGCCCTTGCAAGTTGTAATTGTTATTCACAGCAAGGAAATTGCTGGAAATTGACAAAGTTGAGCAGCTGAGTGTCCTAACCCAACCCAATTGCTGTGGCTGCTGCTTTCACTTCCCTGGAGGAACTGAGCTTGTTTCTGTCTTGTCTGAGCTGTGACCCAGCTCGGTAGGAAGCATGTGGGCACTCACGTCTTGATTTAATCTACATCTTAAGGAAATAGTAATCTAAAGGCTTAGATGCATGAGCAAATTACCTTGAGAAACACATTACTCAGGACAAGTGCAGGTAGGACATGATTTGCTTGTGGATGCAGCAGACGGCCTTATAGAAGGGCTTGAGTTTTGGTTTTTGTTTTGGTTTTTTTAGGGTTTTTTTGTGGGTTGTTTTTTTTTTGTTGTTGCTTAGAAAGGATGTGTGACTTACAAGTGTTAAGAAACTCTATTGTGTTTTAGGGAAAGTATAAAATGCCAAAATACAACCATATAAGTCACGTTCTGCTGTGCCCTTCTTTCCGTGCAATTCTAGCAATAGTGTATCCCTGCTGCTACTTCTCTCTCTCCCATGATAATTTCATGATCTCAACACAGAATTATCAAAATAGTCTCAAAACAAACAAACCAACCAAACCCAAACCAACCCTGCAAGAATCCCAGCACAACAAAAATTAAATTCCATACTCCTGCGTACAAGCTACAGAAGTCCAGGTTTTCCCCTCTCTAACAGCATTGGTTGGTTATTTTAGATGCCTTATTTTTCTAGTCATCTACCAACTGGATAGATTCCCTGTGGCAAACTGAGCACATGCAAGTCTTAATTCTACAAAAATGAGAGCCATTCTCACTGACATTTCCAGACACAGTGAATTCTGAGTGATTAAGTGACTTGGGAGCTATGGGGCTATTTATACTATTAATGCTGTAGAAACCACAGAGCCAGTGTCCATTAGAATGACACCTTTGAGTGAGAGCATAATTCTGTTTTAGTCTAAATTTTTTCCTGTACATCTGTTTTTGAATGCAGCTCTTCTAGTGTGCATTATTTCTCATGACACTGGGCATGTATAATGTTTTAAAAACGAATGTATAAAACCACTTTGCAAGGTGACAAAGATTAAGCCAGTCAATAAAAATGTAAGGTGTGAACTCTGTGCAATAGATAACTGGTATTATTCATGGTGTGTGGGGAGATAGGAAATTAAGAACTCTCATAGATTTTGATGGGACTGATAACCATGACAACAGTGGCTAATACAAACTGGACTGCAGTATAATATATGGTAAGATGTATTGAGGAGATAGTTCTCTAGGGTTTGTTTTAAATTTTGCCAGTGAACACCAAGTTGTGTCACTTGAAATATGTAATTCTGGGTTATATGAAAGTGATAACTGTTTAAACCTTAGTGTAATGTATAATAAATGAATCTCAGCATATAAATCTCCTGAAATAATTTATCTTTTTTCACAACATTCTGCTGCTTAGTTGACTATATTCCAACTGTTGTTCAGTTTATTCTGTGTTATACAAGGAGCTTAACCTGACTGTATGCAACAATCCACTTAAATGAACTTCCCCCAGGTAAGTAAAGCATTGTCCCTGATTGATTTTAAACTCTTGGCCATTACTTCTTTGTGTGCTATTCCTAGGCTAAGGTTTGAGATACTGGAACCAGTAAATGGCTTTAATTCAACCAAAATGGGGAAAGATTAAGCAGGATTTAGGAGGAATTCAGAAGCTAAATTATCCAGTAGTGTTTTATGGACAGACTGCTTCACTTCTAAATGTTAATATGTAGAAGGCCCTAAATGCTTGTATTTGTGTTGAAAACATGAGGAGTTACAATGCTGAATGTTTGGGACAATTGACTTCTACACCTGTGTTTATTCACTTTCTTATTTTCCCTGAAAGTTTAGAAGGATATTAATGAAGCTTAGATTACCCTACCTATTTATTAGATTAATGTTGATTTTCTAGTAAATTAAGTGAAATGCAATGGCCAGTTTCTGGTTTTAGTTTGACACTTAACAGCCCCACACCTCCCAAATCTAATAATCTATAATTACATAATTATTAGGGTTTTTTCTTTTACAGTAGCAAAAATATCCACCAGAAAAACTAAAATTGAATTCCTGTGTGATGTGACAAGAAATGGAAATTGATAACTTGAGGTAAAATATGCATGTGGCAGTTCTACATTACTGATAATAATATTAACGACTTTAAAGTGGGATGGAATAGAGCTACCAGAATTTCAGCTGTGCTTAAACACAAATGGTTTTTTTTCTTTATTGCACATAACTAAATTGTAACATGGAAAATTATTTCTTACAGATGGATCATGTAGCCTTTCTTGTTAGGATACAGAAACCACATTTTTAATTGGAGTAGTGTTTAATTTCCAAGAGACCAGGGTCTGTTTCAGTGGGAGGTGTGAAAAGAGCTGCTTGGGAACCATAGAAGATATAAATGGGGAAGGGCTCTTCTTGATGACAGGGTGGTAGGTTTCCCCTAGAGACTGTGGGTTTGTGCCCTTTAAAAGCAGTTAATATTTTAAATAATGCTTCTAATGGTGTTGGCTATCCTTGCAAATACCCATTTTTTCCTGGCGATTGTACTAAGCACTTCCCTTCTGTTTCGTGTTGTAATTAGACACAGTAATTACTGTATAAACAAGAATTTCTGGGTAGAAAGTTTTTTTTTTCTGTTACCAGTTTTAATTTAGTAGCCTTTCAGTTGCATTGTTTACTTGTAATTTCATGAGAAAGGTTGAATAGATGTTCCTGACCTACTTTCTCTGTGCTGTTCATTACAGTGTATATCTCTCCCATGTTGCCCCTTTAGGGACTTTATTTTTCAGGGGGAACAACTCCTCCTAATATCCCTTCATTAGGATGCATTTCTACTGCTTTAATCTAAAATTTACTTTGGCAAAATGAAGAAGCTGTGGTCTCCATATTGTTAGTTGTTAAAGAAAATTTTTTTCCCCTTTTTCTGTTATTTGTTGGAAAGCTTTTGCAAGGAGCTGTTTTCCCCAGGGAAATTTTCTCTTCTGCCTTTTTCATAATTCACTGACAACATATGCTGCTGTTATGAGATGGAGTACCTTGCTGTAGGTGGATTCTCTTACTTTCAGATACTTCACCAGTATTTCTCACACCCTCAGGCAAGATAGAGATTTTTCCAGGACAGAGGAATGAGCTTTCCTTTATTTAGATACTAAATTATATGTGTGCAATTGTCCTTCTGCTCTCCAGGTAGGATCAGTCATACCTAAAAATGCTCCGACTTCAGAACTATTTTCCTTATTTCATGAGTTAACTGCAGAGGGAGGGCTAAGGAAGCATCAGCTTCTTTCTGCTTCTTCAAACAGCTGTTCACAGCTAGCAAAAAGGGCACTTAAATTGCTCCTAAGCAATGGCTAATGCTGAATTTGGTAGTTAATCCAAAGCAACTGTTCACTATTTCAACTACTGCTTCAGTTCCCAGACAAACTGTTATTTTCGATAGCAGCTGTTTGAGTTGTGCAACTACAGAGTTGGTTGAAAAATTACTTTTTCTTTCCTGCAGATGGATTAGCATACATGAATGTTATTCAGTCACTGTTTTACTCTAATTTAAGGCACTGTTTCAGTGGATGTTTGTTAGGGATCTCAAAATTCTCATTATTTGGTTGCCTTCTGTTACTTCTCTGTGTTGGGCAGTGTTTACTCTTTGCCACATGTAACTTGGTGGTGGCTGGCTGGGGAGAGGGATGTTTTACTGGATGAGAAAATCATGGATGAGAAGCATGGAATTTCTTTTGGCTTTTGTGTAAAGTCACTGTTAAGGACAAAACTCGGTTATGTTTATAGGATTAGGTATGGATACAGTTAGGAAAAGGGAATTTTCTGTATGTTTCCACATGTACTGGGACACCTGAAGTTAATTATATGAGTAATCTTTGCCTGATTATAGATTGGGCTTGCTATCCTCTTTTCCTAGATTTTTGAGAAGGTATATATGAAAGATTACAGATCTTAGATTGGGTTAAAAGTTTTTCATATCAAAGCAAGCTTCTTGCTTTCCAAAAGGCAATCCATAAACAGCGAGTAAATGGGTATTAATTCCATGTTCAGAAAATATTTAGAGAAGAAAGAGAGGGAAATACTCATAGTTTCCTAGAAGGCACTCTAGACAGAGGCTGTTTTAAAAATATTTGTCTATTTTCTTTAACATCTCTTGATTCAATTTCACAAATGCAGACAGCCAGAGTATAATTAAGGAGTTACACTAAGGTGTACTGGGTAAGCTATTCATGGGTGAATGTTATATGGTAGTTGTATTTTCCCAAAGCCAGAGTCAAGAATAATATTAAGCTCTTCAAAACTGCTGCCTGGAAGACATACTCCAAGACTGCAACATGTATGGAAGTAAAGGGACCACAGAGAGTGCTGTACTTGGGAGCAGCAGAGCACAGATCAGTGTGCTACACAACAAAGGCAGGGGCTCTGCAAGGTGTCTGCCATGCAGACACAGCAGACTTCTCTTGCATCTCTGCCTGTATTCTTGTTGGCTACCTGGAATGGGCTTCACTAGCCTGTAGATACAGCCGTAGCTATGGAGAGAGGCACAGGTCTCCTGTGAGCCATTCCCTTTCCTTCTGCTGGTGCTACACGTGTGTGAATGTAAGGAACAACTGATGTGGAAGCAGCTTTTTGGGGGCACTTTAGCAAGACGGTAGTTGCAAGCCCTGGAAGAAGGGGATCTTGCAAACAGAAATTCAGTTATTAGGTCTCTGAGTAGTAGTTGTGTTCTTTGCACCAGTTCATGCATGCACCTGTACATTAGTATGTTTAGTAACTGGTTTTGCTCTCTTGGTCTATGTTGAGTGATAAGGTTGAGCAGCTCACCTTGGGAAGAAAGAGGCATAATGGAACCTATCATGGTATGTGAGACTGCAAGGCTTGTTCTATAATCATGACAGGATGCTAAGAAATGGGATGTTATAGTGCAGCAATCTAGTTTGAAATCAAGTGAAATGTGAATTTCATGCTGTAGAGAATGCAACTCCAGGCCTGTTATTTCAATATATTTCCACAAGAGAACAGAAAAGTTGGGGATACAGCTCAACCTCCAGCTATAATGAGCTGTAATGGTTGTGAAATACTTCTTTTGTCTCCCTCACAGTGAGGGATACTGATACCGATACTGACTGGTTCCTCTTTTTCCATCATGCCATGTTTTGAAACCAGAAAAATGTTTTAGAAACCGTTTTTTCTTGCATTGTGAATGTAGCCTACCCCTTAGGAACATGTTACTGTGTTTACATGCACTCGAGTCCTTTATTTTACACAGCTCTATGAAAAATAATCTTAAAAAGGGGGGAAACTGGGTTGTCTTTATTTTTAAAAAAATTGTTTTACTGTCTTAATTTTGTTTGCTGAAGAAGGTGGCCTCTGAAATCTGAAAAAGCTAAAGCTGTTGGGACAGAACTCAATCTCATTCTACTACTACCAGGGTTGCTTTTTACAATAAAGATTCCATAAATATTCAAATCAGAATAATTACGCACATAAAAAAGAAGCAAGGCAAGATGTAAAATGTGTGTACGTAAGTACAAAACCACTTCCCTTGCTTAGAGCCAATCTTGTGTAGTGGTTAAAGTTTGAAGAAAATTTCTAAACAATGCAGTTAATCCAACCATGCAGAGTGAGCCTGGAAGCACAGGGAATAACACGCTTGTTTATGTTCATCGTGATACTTCTGATACTTCCCTTCTGCGCCCTTAAATGTTTATTTTCTCACTTAACATGGAGTAACTGTTATGAAAATGGTCCTGGCAATCACGAAATGAATGATAGGGGGACTTAAAATACACAATTTTTATGCACTTTGTCTGTGTAGCATGCACCAGGCTTGTGAGACAGTTTTTTCAGTGTCTTCTGAGATAGGTTTGTGATGAGCTGTGTATTTGAGTGTCAGTGGCCTTGGGTGATGTGCCAACTGCTGAGCAGCCAAGTATGTGCAGTTCAGAGCAGCTCTGAGCCTTGTGCAAGGGGAAACATATTGACACAGTCTGAGAAATCTGGTTCGATGTTCTCTGACATACTTGGTTTCAGTCTGTGAAACAGGATTTCTGATTATTTTTTTGTTTGTTTTTTTCTCCTTGGGTAGTAATTGCATCTCAAGTATTTTCAAGTTAGTCTTTTTGGACCAAATAGTTTTCTGCAAATTCAGAAATGGGGGAAAGGCTGAACTAAGTACTGACAAATGCAAAGTGAGTTAAAATCTCCAACGTGGCTAACTGGAGACATCAAGAGTTGGAGAAAACACATTCATAAAAATTGCTCTTGAGAAAAATTAAGAAATTCAATTTAAAGAATTGTTGAGGTACAGACTGGACTTCGCCTTGAAGCAGAGTGTTTCTTACAACACTTCATCTAAATAAAAGTGCAAAGAAAAGGACACGTGGGATAAGAAGTGAATAAAGGTTTTGGAAAGAAAAAAAGATCACAAACCACTGGAGCTCTTAGTGATTTACAACTGCCAAAGTGCTGAATAAGAACTGTGAGGAACTTCTACCTTTTTTTTCCCAAAGAAACATCAGTAGTTATCATGTATGCTCTAGAAATTGAGTAAACTTAAGGCTGACAAGCATCAGAAAGGCTTTCCTTGGCTTAGGGTTTCATTTGAAAAAGAAAACTAGGTTACAGATCCAACACTACTGCACACTTGGTGATGCAACTATAATTTTTAAGTTGAAGATATTCTAAACAGAAAGTATTGTGGTTGAAAAAGAAGAACAAAAAAAAAGTAACCATGCAATAATTCCTGTGCTTGTTTCAGCTGATTGTTTTTTGGAGGTTTTCAATATGCTTAAGAATGTTGGCTTGGGATAGACTGCAGGTTCTCATGCTGATGATTTTTGTTCCTTTCCTGCTTGGGGACAGTATGTGTGTGTTTCAGGAACTTATATATGCATAGCTACTTCTAAAAGGTTACAAAGGAATTACTGCAATACATTATTGTTTTGGAACTATTTCTTCAATAAACAATTTTATTGATCCTCAGTGGAAGCTCCTCATACGCCTAAATAGTTGTTTTGAAAATGGAAACAACCACTGGTAGAAAACTCAATTCTCTTTTGTAAATCTGAACTAAATGTTACAAGGTTTATACTTGCTGTCTAAAAGTGCTTCCTCCATTTTCTGTCACATTACTGACATTATGAAAAAATAGCATACCTCTGAGAAACTTGCTTACAATCAAATCTTAAATGGAAACTTGAAAAGATCTTCCTATTTTTGCTGTCCTGGTAGATTAAGAAATAAAATAATAGGAAGGCATTGGACGGAAATTTGTCTTCCAAACAGAAATTTAATAAATGATGGAAATATGGTGGGCACGCCTTTTCTCCTGCAAATTCTATGCATTATGTAGACACAAGTTAATTCCCTTTCTGCAGTTGGGCTTTTCTAACTCCAGCAAGATTCTGCACAAGTATTTTCTGTGGTGTGACTTGTATGTGCCCACACATGTACCTAGCAGCTGGGTAGGATGTTCTTTCCATCTCTCCTGTCTTTCAGTAGGAATAGGGTTGTCTTGTGCATTCACAAACACAAAGGATGCTCAGAGGAAAATGCTGGCCAGATTTTCGCAGGGTAAAAGCCAGAAAACACTTGGTGTAAAGGATTACTGAGACATAAAATATAGTAATTAGAGATGAAATGTGTCTTTGACTAGGCTTGTGTATGTGAAGTAAAAGATTTCATGCTTATCATGAAGTTCTGTACCAGCTGGAGCTAAAAGGAGTTAAATACTTAATACAAAACTTATGCATATGCTTATATACGTAATATACATGCAACATACACTTAATACAAAAACTTAAGCATGGCTAACTTGCCTAAACTGACTGTTCAACATAATTTCCATAATGGAGAAGGAATTCAAGAAAAGACAGATTTAAAAAGTGGCTCCTCCAAGTATACTAGGCATACATACAAATCCTATAAAAAACTAAATTATGAGTGCTTTGATCCACTTACGTGAAGTAAAAACGTAGCCTGTAACCCTGAATAATACCTTATTGCATTATTTAAAACTTAGATGTCCATTACAATTAAAAATTGCTACTCATAATTCTCTGCAATGGGAAGAAATGAACAAAATCTTAGTTGGTCTATGTGTATAACAGATGGAAGCAGCTAATAGCTGGTTCAGGTAAGTCATACTGAGGGATTATGATTTCAAGAACACTGATAGTATGGATAAGCACAAATATTGGTTTGGTGGGTTCACCATGGCTGGCTGCCAGATGCCCACCCAGCTGCTCTTACTCCCTTTCCTTCAGCAGGACAGGGAGAGAAAGTAAGATGCAGAGGCCTGTGGATGGAGATAAAGATCACTTAGCAATTACTCTCGCAGACAAAACAGGCTTGACTTGGACAAAATTATTTATTGCCAATCAAAAATAAGAGTAGGATGGTGAGAGAAAAAAGACAAAAACCACCTCCTGCCAACCATTTTGCTTCCCAGGTTCAACTTAATTCCTTCATTCCCAACTCCTCCACCTGCTCAAGCATTGCAGAAGAATGCGGAACAGGGGGGGTTGTGGTGAGTCCATAACAGTTCCTCTCTGCTGCTCCTTCTTCCTTATCCTTTTCCTCTGCTCCATTGGGGGCCCACTGAAGAGTTCAGTCCTTCAAGAACAGGGCCAGTGTAGGTCTTTCCCATGGGCTGCAGAAAATCTGCTCCTGAAGGGACTCTCCGTGGGCGGCAGATTAATTTGGGATATGCCCACCTGCTGCAGTGGGGGGTCCTCCATGGCAATGCAGGGGGGGGAGGCAGCCTTGGTCTTCTCACCATGGTTTTTTCCACAGGCTGCAGGGGAATTTCTGCTCTGGCACCTGCCTTACCTCCTCCTCCTCCTTCACTGATCTGGGTGCCTGCAGGGCTGTTGCTCGCTCCTTTTTAATTCCTCACTTCTTTCTCTGTCAGATACTTTTCCCCTTTATTAAATTTGCTTTCCATGAGACCCCACACACCCCCTGTGGTTGGTGGGTTGGATCTGGAAGGAACCAGCTGTGTCTGTCCTGGACCAGCCTGGACCTCTGCTCCCAGAGGCTGCTCCACAGACAGCACACCTCAGCATGGACACCAAGTGCAATCCGGTGCCTCAGCTCCTTCAGAAAAGCTACTGACAGTTTACTGAGGAAAAAAAAGCAGGACAAGGAACAATCTTTGGTATGCTACAACACGTTTTGATGAATTCTACAAGGTAGATTTCATGCTGGGGAGTTCCAGGATACCTGGCATGGAAGACCAGGCAGCTCTGAATTAAGAGGTAGTAGTGAACCCCCTACCTGAAATAAGGGATAGTGACATCTGAGTATGGAGCCCGTCAGTAGTACAGATAGGGGTGTAACACTCAGTGTGCTTGGTGTTCCTTATTTCTTCAACTTCTGTGGAAAAATCTAATGTGGTTTAATAAGTAAAAATTTTAAAGAGAGTGTTAACGAGTGTGAAATATTTGCTACCACGTCCTAGGCCTTGGAGCCTACATATCTCCAAACTCTTTCCTGGGCATTCCCAAATGGAGTGCACTTACATGAATGTCTCTTCCTAGTGAAATGTATATAAGAGTTCAAACACCAAGAAAATGAATTTACCCATTCTCTGCCCCAGTTAAAAAACCATTTAAATTTAGTACTCTTATCTTCCCCCAGAATAGGATTTGGACTTTGTAGCCTGTCTGGAGAGTCGTTAAAATTAGCCTCTTGCTGATAAAAAATTACATCAATTCAGACTGAGGTTTTCTGTGGAAAAAGGCCTGTGAACCCCCACTTCTGAGTCATTGCTGCAGCTTGAGCAGCTCTGCTGAGTGTCATTTGCAGAAGCAGCTGAAGGAAGTCCTCGATTTTTTTTTTTCATCTGAATATCAAGATTTTGTGCTTTCTGTTAGCCATACTGGAATATCCTTTCTCAAGCAGAGCCAAAAAGTTGTACTTGCTTCCTGTATTCTTTTTTCAGTCTTATGAGTTCTTTTAGAGAATGTTTACTGGATTAAGTCTTTGGGAGGGGAAGTGAGACCTTCTCTGTAGTTCCCAGATGCCAGTTGGGTTTACGGCTAGAAATGTGTGGAAGTTTCAAGTTTGGGCAATATGCAGCTATAAATGATAGGAACCCGGAGAAGATTTTTTTTTTTGCCACAGCTGTTTTAAGGGTTTTTGTAAATTTCATCTGTGTATTTAGAAACCGGATTAAATACATGGTGCACAGTTGAAATTACTCCTGAGTGAGACACCTGAAAATACATACTCTCAGACTAAATGGCTGATCAAAAATAGAATGAATTTTTGAAACATCCTGAATAGTACAAGCCTGAAGAGCTTCTATTAAAACCCAAGGATGCTAGCAGAATCTTCAGATAAAGATAGTGTGTGTGTGGACCAGTTTATGTAGAGGACCATAAAAAACATTTTTTTTTTAATCCTAAGGTAGATAACCATAGGCTGATAACCCCCACCAGAAGCAGTTGGGAAATTGTATAACCCAAGTTCGTTGCATTCAGTGCCTGAATTCTTATGCAGAGCTTTCTCTGATTTGAAGTCGAAGAAACTGAGCTACTGTACAAAACAGGAAGATTTTTTTTGCTTTTTCAAGTAAAATAGAGATTCATGGTAGATACTTTAAAATACAGTGTCCTCCAAAGAGTATCATGTAACTGCAACTATTTAAATGTTTGCCTAAATTAGCTGTCCAGCAATCTGGGCACACAGTGTCCCTTCTTCTTGAAAATATTAATGTGAGACTTGATGGATGTTGTAGTTTTAAACACTCTAGAGTGTTTTGTGTGCTTTGGAAAATACATATAGAAAATCATTACTATTGTCCCTCATATAAATATTCAGAATTATGGAAGAAGCAGAAACTTATGGTAGAAAACCTGCTTTCTTAAAACTGATTTTCTCTACACTTTCAGGAATCCAGACTGTTGGTTCTTTGTGGTTAACTGTTGAGGTGCTTTTGTGTGTTTTTTCATATGTATACAGTATGTGTACTGTATTACAATCAGTACTACTTAAGGTTGTGGCTTTATTGTTACATGGCAGTACATTCATGAAGTAGACAGTTTCAAGGAGAAATAGTACTTTCCAGTTGCCTGAATGCATATGTATTGCTCACATTCTCATAATTTGCATAATCATCTTGCTTTCCTGATGTGTAAATCTGGAGCAGATGTTATGGTATGCTTATATAGATATAGTCTAATGGAACTTAATTCTGCCTAGGCTTTTTGGACACTAATTCCTTTATGTAGTCATGTCTACAGCTGATAGGAAAAGCTTGAAAAAGAAAGTTCTTACACTTTTAATATACTGGATATGAAAAATTAAACCGTATTAAGTTTCTCTTTCTCAGCTGAAAATTCTAATATCAGTCTCAGACATGTCTTAATGAAGACATATTTCTTAATGTCAGATGAAATTTCTGACAGCACTTGTAAATAAAAATAATTAATAAAAAGAACCAATTTGTTACTATGTTAAAGCATTCTCTTTTAAACTTCCTCCTTCCCTTGATTTTTCAGGCACACAGCCTGTGGCCATATGCAGATTTCTGCTCCTCAGCTTATAAGAACAAGGAGGTTGCTGAAGAGCAGTAATTGTTAGAGATGGAGGGCAGGCTTTGAAATGCTTTGTGGTCATTAGTTGTGACTTTAGCTAAAAGATGACAGCTTCAGGAATCTTAACTCTATCTTACATTGAAAGAGTTCTGCTGTTTATTTTAAATGGAGTGGGTAGAATGTTACTCTTCCCTTTCTCAAAGCATAGAAGAACCTAGGTAAGGCTAGGAACATAGTACTGGAACACTTCAATGACTCTGCAACAATTATCTTGGTTTTAGCAGGGTGTGTTGACAGAACTATGCAGCTGAAACCTCAGTGATCAGATATCCATCCTAATAAACAACTAAGACAGGAAGTTGAAATCAGGTCTCATTTATTTTTTAAATCTTGAAGGTTTTTATTTAATATGAAACTCAAAACAACCGAAGCAAAAGAAGACCTGTAAGGAACTGTCATTGGTTCTACCGATTTGTTTGCTTTTTCTTTTTTCTTTTCAATGCCTCTTCTCTCCACAGTGTTCCATCCCACTCCTTGCTTGGTTCACAAAGTATTTAATTTTACAGGGTATGAAAAGCACTCATGTTTTGCAGCTGCACTCTACTTCCCTACAGGCTTGATTGTATTCCATCAGATCTCAACATCTAAGCATGAGTGGTTTTTTATGGTTACTTATGCAAGTTGTGGATTGTACTCCTGCCCTTTCATCCCTAATTGCAGCTTTCAGAGACATGATTCAGCACAATACTGAAATAGTACTTGTATACTTCAGGACTTTGCTGAATTTTGTCATGGAACAAGAACCACAAATACAAGTGAATGGGGGAGAAAAGCAGCAATTCCAACCTTTGAAACAGAGGTAGATGAAATGGAAAACCTACTGGTCTGGGATTCTGTTTTATGTTCCCTGCAAAAAGCCTTTTTTTGTGAGATGGTTGTTGCATTGATTCAGGTACATATGCTAGAGCAGTATTAGTTGTATCCATTTTTTCCCAGTTACTAGCTTCTGGTTTTTTGAAGGTACACTTCTGACACTAAAAATGTTTCTCTTTAGACAAATGAGAAGCTTTTTGAGTGCAAGCAGCCTCTGTAAAGCCACTTACAGTAATCTTTTTGAAAAGTATCAAATCTTCAGCTACTGTAAACAGGCTTTTCAGTTTCTTCAAAGAAAAAATAGTCTCATGGATACATATATGCATGTTTTTCCTTTCCCAGTTATATAAGAGCTGGAGAACTAGCCTCTGCCATTGTCAATATTTTATTAGTAATGAATAAGGAGTTGATGTAGTATCTTGGGTGTTATCCCAACTTATGCTACTGTCTCATTGGCAGTAAAATATACGACTGTATTCCCATTATTTATATACTGAGGAAAGGAGTACAAAAGTACTGTGTATATTATCTTAATTCTTATAAGAACTGGCCTTTTTTCCATGATTGCAGCTGTAGCTGGGGGTTTTTCTCTGTATGTGATGATGCAAATAAAAACAAATCTTGCAGCATATTATGAACCGCTCTGAAACATTTTAAGAAAGTCATCTGGATCTCATTTGTTTGTGGAATTGTTGTTCTAGTCTGTGGTCCCTACTGTGAACTTCACTACTGTGAAGATGAGTAAGAAGCAAAATAGTGAAGTGTATGTCATTTAGAAGGAATACTAAAAACATCAGCTTGTGTGTTTTAACTATATTTCATGTCCTGCTGTTGCACGAATCCTCCTGAATTTGGTATTAGTTACAGTTAGGAGTTGCTGTATTTCCATGAATAGGAAAGGCAGTATCATCTGCATTAGCTTGTGTACTTAGCATATGCTTTGTGTTCATAAAACTCCTGATAGAATATTACAGCCTTTCCCTAGGTAAATAGGAACTTAGGAGTTCAATTTTCACTGCTTTTAATGGCAGTTTTTTAATATTGGAATTTGTACTTGATGCAGCTTGAAAAATCTTGAAGATGGAAAGAAACCTATATATTAAAATGTCTCTGCTTTAATGGTGCATTCAGTCTGTTCAGATTGTTTTCTAATCCATGGGAAGTTCTGGCAAGTCTGATAGCACAAACCAAATTGAAGGATCTAGGTTAAATTGGTTGTAGAAGGAAGAAATGCATTGTTGTATTTTACATTTATGACTAGATTACTTAAATAATTAGGGTTAAATAATATGGACATTTGATCTGATATCTTGCCCTTTCTTAGAACAGTGTGGGTTTGTGAAATAGTTTTACTGCTTTAATTCAGTCATGGGGAGCTTTGGTAACAATAACAAAAATATTTGGAATACATAATTTTATAAGCTACTGCTATTAACCTGTGCTGTTTCTGGCTGCATTTCTTATGTGCTGTAGACGTTTCAGCCACCACCGCGGTCACTTATTTTAAGATGTAGCCATGATAGTTTTGAGTATGACAAATCTGCTTTTAGATGTCTCTTTGAAAACATATTAAAACTTGTCCTGGTTTGGGCAATTTTACGTATCTGTACTCTTGCAAGAGTTGGTAAGAAAAAGGATTCTTGGGCAGCGGTCCCTTGTTCCTGTTAATTCTGTTGCAAACGTCTTGCTGTCACGTGTTTTTATCAGGTGAATGGTATTTAAACAGAATGATTTGGACTATTATTTTCTAAATCAATGGTCAATGGTGATATTTTGATACTTTTTTTTTTTTTTTTTAAGCAGTGATTATGTTCATAGAATCTTGAGCTAGCAGTAAGGACAGGTTCCTGAGTTATTAAAATAAAGATTGTAGAAGTACTAAGTCCCTTTTTTTTCCTTTCAGCCTTTTCAAAGCATTCTAAAATAAAATGTAATACCTGCCCACACCTTTGCTTGAAATTATCTTTAGAATTGCACCAGCAATTTCCAGTATTGCTCTCTCTAACTTCAACTGTTCAAAGCCTGCTGGCTTTAATGAGAATTGAGACTATTTTTTCCTCTCTAGTAATTTCAACTTCAGTTATATCTGTCTGAGGAAAAATTATCAGTTCTCCTTAAGTAACATCAGAGTTGGCATTTTGTGATAACATTTTGTTTAAAGCAGTAAAAAAAAAAAATGAGTTGTGTATGCCTATCGGTCTGTACTATCTCTGCTGTGTTCCCTGTCATGGTTTTGTTTTGCCCTGAGCTTTTGCTGTGTTATCTTCTGAGTTGTCCTTTTCTGTTATACTCCTAGGAATCCTTCAAGTACAGTACTTGTGAAGTGTACAGAATTTACTTTCTTTTCCCCATCTCCCACTCACCCTGCACTTATGAATCTCATTATTGCTTAATATAACACTACAGATTTGTAAACTGAAGAAGTACAAATTAAACTTGGTAAAATTACAACTGAGGTGTGGAGCCTTAGTGTTAATCTTGGTAGTGGGTGCATTTTTGTTCTGGAGATCTTGCATGGCTTATTTAAGCTAAGTTTTCTTGGTTACCAGCAAGAAGCAGACTTGTGTTAAGCTGGGATTTTAAGAATTGAACTGAATTGTCCTGAGGATCCACCTGAATCACAGAATAATTTGGGTTGGAAGGGACCTCAAAAGGTCATCAAGTCCAACCCCCCTGCAGTAAGCAGGGACACCCTCAGCTAGATCAGGTTGCTCAGAGCCTCGTCAAGCCTCACATTTAATTTTTACAGGGATGAGGCCTCAACTACCTCCCTGGGCAACTGGTTCCATTTTTCCACTATGCTCACGGTAAACAATTTTTTTCTAACATCCAATTTAAATCTGCTTTTCTCTAATTTAAACCATTGCCCCTTGTGATGTCACTACAGGCCCTTGCAACAGTCCATCACCAGCCTTCCTGTGAGCCTCCTCCAGACACTGGGAGGTCACTGTTAGATCTCCCCAGAGCCTTCTTTTCTCCAGGCTGAACAACCCCAGCTCCCTCAGCCTGGCTTCATAGGAGAGGTGTTCCAACCCCCTGATCATTTTCAGAGCCCTCCTCTGAACCTACTCCATCAGATCCTTGTCCTTCCTCTATTGAGGGCTCCAGAGCTGGATACCAGAACAAAGTGGCAGAATCACTCTCTCTGTTTGGTGGCCACGCTTCTTTGGATGCAGCCCAGGATGCAACTGGCCGTCTGGGTTGCCAGCACACACTGTTGGCTCATGTCCAGCTTTCCATCACCTGCACCCCCAAGTCCTTTTCTGCAGGGCTGCTTTCTAACACCTCATCCCCAAACCTGTCCTGACAGTGTGGATTGCTCTGACCCACGTGCAGGACCTTGCACTTGGTCTTGTTGAACCTCACGATGTTCCCCTGGGCCCACCTCTCCAGTTTGCCCGAGTCCTTCTGGATGACATCTCATCCCTCTGGCTTATCGACAGCACCACTCAGCTTTAGATACTTGACAAAACCTTTGCTTGAAACTGGATTCATAACTTTGATCAGGTTACCTTAAATATGAACATGCACACATGTAATTTAAAGAGCTCATGGAGAGAAATTTATTCCTCTTTAAATGTCATCAAAGTTCTTAAGACTTAATTACATCAGCCAGAATTTAGTTTCTACCCCTGCTGTGAAGACCTAAAGGATTCAACATGCTAAATCTTCACATTCTGTGTGTAGATATAAAGGAAGAAAAATGCACATTTGGGACAAAGGTATTTCCTGCTAAGCAAAATAACTTAGTAAAATAATTCTGTTGCATTGTTTGAATTACTCTTTTAAAAAACACTTTAAAAACCACAATAGTCCCCTGACTACTTTAAAGGCTTCCATATGAATTTTTTGCTTCTGTAGTTACCAGTCTAATCTGAAGAACAGCATTACTCTTTTTATTGATTTTTTTTTTTTTTTTAAATTTTTTTTAGATGTACCTCTGCAAAGAGAGATGCAGCTCTGAGCTATGCTGTGCAGCAGGTTAGCTAGCACATGAGTCCTGTGCCCTCTTCTTGACTCTTAGAGCATCACTGTTTTTTTCAGTCCCTGCCAGTTCCCCTTAGAAGGTTTAGCAATAAAATTTTCTGCATCTTGCTGACTTCTGTTCTTTCTTGTCTCATTCATAGGAAAGAAATGTTGCTACATTCTCCTATGTGTCTCTGTGCTGGACTGGTCATAGCAAAACTGATGAGCTCAGAGCTCGGTGTCCAACCAGGAAGACCTCCCTTAGTCATCAGGAGTGAATGATCTCAAAATAGTGTTGTTAACTATAGTAGTATTCTGGTTTGGTCATGATGGAGGCTTCCTACCATAGAAGATCTTTTAGGGTGAGAGAGTGTTCAATGTAGCTACAGTTCAGGTTTGGAGCAAAGCATGCGCCCATCTCAAGACTGATAGAGTTTATGGAGGAGGCTTATTTTTGTGACGAGTTTTGATGTGCCAGTATTTGTTATGGATATGCTTGTATATTGTCCTAAACTTTTTATTTCAAATTATGTTAGAATGTGCTCAGATGACTGTAAGTCATCAAACAAGCAGCTATGAGAACACACTGAAACAGCACGTGAGAGTACTGCTGGTCTGCTTCAGTGAAGTGGGTCAGTTCTGGTTTACTCTTCAGCACATGGCTGCAGTCTTACTCAGACACTTGCTGCTTGTATTTGGCTGGCTTATGGGCCTGTACTGAGGATCTTCTGTTTCCCACTTGTATGGGTGGAAATATTTAAGGGCTTTTTTGGTTCATTTTTGTCTTTTTAAACATTGATAAAAGAATGTATAAATCTGAGTTAATATAATTTTTTGCAAATACTGGAAAGGGGCTTTATTTTAATATTCGTTTTATAAAATGGGACTGATGTTCTGTTTTCTGAAGTTAGTTTACCTTTTCTGTGGAAGAAAAAGAATTCCACAGTTACAGCTTTCAGTCTTCAGCTTTCGTGTATACTGTGACACTTGAATAGACCTTGCTGCTGCTGTGCTTGAGAAGCTCTCTGGTGTTTAAAGTTTAGAATTAGAAGTTACTCATACATTAAATTTCTTTTGTGCATCCCAGACTAATTAAGAATCCATTAACATGAACTGCTTTTCCACTTTTTATTGGTCATGAGCCTAGAGGTGTAGACTAAAATCCTTGAAATTTATTTCACATTCTAGCTAGTGTTCAGGGAATAATCACTTCTGAAATAGTATTTCAGTATTGGTAGTTTAGTGCTTGAGTACACATTTCAGAGTATTGTAATACATGTAAGCTGCAAACTCTGTACTAATGTGTTTACTTCTACTTGGATCACACTGTGTGTGAATGCATGCTTATATAAAATCTTTCTCATATTGGGTGTGATTGTTTACTTGTTCTGCTTGCAGTTAAAGAAAATCTTTCTTGATGTTTCAGTCCTCAGTGTTCTGAAGGGGAAAAAATGCTGGTATAGCCCTGTACATTCCATGTGGAAAATGTTACAAGATATTTTAAAATGTCCCTGTATAACATAACCTGGTGGAGGAATTGGAAGTATGGTAGAAGGTATGCTTGCTGCCCAAGGTATGCTTGATGCCCTAGTGCATTGTTAACAAGTGATGCTCAGCCTTCCTCTCCTTAGTATGGTTGGTAGAAAGGCCCTCGTGAGCCTTCTCAGTCAATACGAATTTTCAGAACAGTGTAGAAAGGAGATTCCTTTAACATCAGGATGAAAATTCCAGAAATCCTCCAAAAAAAAAACCCAAAACCCAATGAAAATCAACTTCCATTAATTTTTCCATCTTTGGATACTAAGCATTTGAGACAGAGATCACAAGTGAGAATAGAGATCAGTTGTAGAGAACTGATACTGCCATGTTACACAATCTGTGAATCATTTCAACAAGTAATTAACTTCAGTTAAACTCAAGTCAGCTGAGTCCTTACATTCCTTCATGCTCTTTAGTGAAGACTTGAGGACAAGCGTCTTTCTTCCTCCTGGGTACCTACTTCTGTGGTAGGAGATATTGTTGAAAAAACCCCAACAAAACCCAAACAAAACAATAATAATAATAAAAAAACAAACCTTGTTTTATTATTAGCCCCCAACCCTGAAGTTATTTATTGTTTTAAGGAAAATGAAGTAACATCTGCAATACAGGAACCATGCAAGTAATGCTTAGATACTCATCATAAATTTACTTTCTTGAAATCATCCATTGATTGTAATTGAGAATAACAGATATACTTTCCAATGGCCTTCTCTTCTCCTGTTTTTAGAATTATTTCCATAAAGTGATCTACATCTTTTCTTTGCCTCAGGTGTAAATGTTTAATAACATGGTATTTCTCATTTGAGTTATAAAATTTAATAGTGTTTTTTATAGGTGAAAGATGAATTATGTATTGAAAGACTCCTGGAGTTTTAGGGTGATGACAGGAGGTAACCAGGATGTCTTTGCTCCCCAAGCAGTCTTTTTTCACCAACTGAGACAGATTTCTATGTAGAGAGGAGCAAACTTGAGAAGGAAGCTTGCAGTAATGACATGGCCTGTGGATATGCTTAGTAAGTCTGCAATAGCTCACAGAATTTCTTCAGGAACTGGTGGGTGCTCTCAGGAGTACTCAGTGTCCCTTTTTATACTCCTGGGCTCTTTTTTTTGTTTGTTTTTTCTATAATAAAACCCATACAACAACCCACCTGCCAAAAATTCTCCACCACCCTGTCTTTTTCTCTCCCCTTCTATTTCTTTATATGCATTCACTGCCTTCTATTTTGCATGCATTTACTCTCTGGCTCTGCAGATTGTGTCTGAGTAAAGCTTTCAATTTTACAGGATAGGGTCTGGAACTGTCCTTGCTGTGAAACCCTCTGGGGACAAAAAGCAGTAAAAGCAGGATTATCAACCTCCTGTTTGAAATGGGAGTTAACGGCCTTTTTCTTCCCATTACATGGCTCCTCTCCAGAAGGAGAGGGGGGAAAATAAGAAAAGGAGATTGGTGCCATGACCACAGCTGCTGCCACCACTGTCATGATCATTTAATTGCTCCATCCACTCTCACTGCCAGCACAAGGGAGTAATTAACACTGATGAGAGAAGATCAAAGATGAGAAGTGTATATCCTGCTTTATGTATCTCTGTACAGGACAGATAAATCAAAATGAGAACTCCGCAGAACTAAGCAAAAGCAACTTGCTGCTCTTGGCTTAGTTCTCAGAATGACAAGCTTGGATGGTTTTGTTTCAAATGTCACTCAAAAGCCTCGCATGCTCTAATATGGTAGAAGTAAATTAATAACATAAAGCTTTCTGCTGCTTGCAAAGCAACTATCAAAAAACTGCAGCACTTCTGGCTCTCAAAGCCAGTGAGGGCATGCTGAATCCTACAGCAAATTACTCTGCTTCCTAGAAATGCTGATTTATATCAAAGGTCCAATTGGAAGCCATCACTGCTCTCAGTGTAGATATTTCAGTTTTTCCATTAATTGTGTGTTGATTGTTTATTTGATGTACAGAAGATCAATGGTAGTGAACTATGAAGTATGTTATTTCTGTTGAGTAGAAAGTGAATGGGATGTTTGAACTAGCTCAGTGATCTTTTGAAGAGGACAGGGGTTGATGTGGAAAAAATGAATGGGAGACTAGCACTGCAAACCATGTGCAAGTCTTTTTACAGTTTCTACTCTTTAACACATCATTAAATTCATGGTCATGATTTCTGTAGCATTTATGCAGCTTTTTGAAATCATCCCTGACAATCTAGGAGATAGCAAACATTAAATTATCCTTGCTGGCTTTTAAAAGTATGTCATCTCCTCTGCCCAACTCTTCTGAGCAACCCCTCCTTGTCCTGAGAAAAACATCTATCATAGTTTACCTTCCCACGAGAAAATCGCAAAATAACAAGAAATTAGCTGAAGGACCCATATAGCCTGGTTGTTTGTCCATCCTGTTTAGTTTAAGGCCCATAGAAATCTTTTTCTTCTTTTTTGGCGGGGGGGTGTTTGTTTTTTTAATGAACTCTCAGCAATAAGAACATGAGCAGTCTGAGATATTCAGGCACTGGATTTACTGACTGTTACAGAGCTGTAAATGTATTACTGCTTCCTCTTCCTTACTGAATATTATTATTGCTTTGCATTTGAAAATTCAGGTTGCTCTATGTATAAGTTTAGGCCCAGCTGGTACCAACCCGGCCTCCTCTTGCTCACCTGCTACCCCCACCATGGGGCAGGGACAAGAAAATCCACCATAAGGTTCATTAATCGAGACAAGGATAGCGAGGTTTGCATTCCCCAATTACAGCAACAGGGAAAAAACAGATTCAGCTTGGGAAGAAAAAAAAAAACCTAATGTACAAGGAAAAAGAGAAAACATGGCCAGATCTTAATACCTTCCCCCAGCCCTCCCTTCTTCCCGGTCCCGGATCCCTTCCCTGCCGCCTCCCCCTCAGGGCACAGGGGAGGGGTAGGGGGAGTTCAGGGTCAGTTCCGCACACGGTGTTTCTGCCGCTCCTTCCTCCTCAGGGGGAGGACTCCTCACACTCTTCCCCCGCTCCAAGGCGGGGTCCCTCTGACGGGAGAGTCCTTCAGGAATCCCTCCGACATGAGTCCCTCCTAGGTGGTGCAGTCCCTCAGGAACTGCTCCGGCCTGGGCCGCACACAGAGTCACGGCTGCTGCGGGAGCAGTCACCTCCTCTGCCACGGGGTCCTCCATGGCTGCAGATCCACATCTGCTCCTTCCATGATCCTGCACAGGCTGCTTCTTCACATCTCCCACCTGTGACATTGTAGGATCTACAAATCCACATTTATTCCATCGTGGTCCTGTAGGGACTGCTCCACCATTCTCCTCCACGGTCTGCAGGGGCACAGCTGCCATCTCACCCCGGGCCGTGAGGGATCTCTATGCTCAGGCACCTTTCCCCGTGCTTCTTCACTGACCTTGGTGTCTTTTCCCTGGCATTGCTCTCTCACTTCATCCTCTATGCCACTATGGAGGTAATTTTCTTTATTTTTTAAGTTTCGTTTTCCCTTTTTTGAATATGTTACTTGCAGAGGCACATCCAGCTTCCCTTATCTTCTCGGCTTTGTACAGAGACGGGGCAGGGATTGGAACTGAGGGAGCTTCCAGCAGCTTCTCACAGGAGCCCCCCCTGAGCCCCCCCTGCTTCCAAAACCCCTCTGCACTTCCCTGTGACACTCTATAATATATTAGCCAGGTTAAATGTGGTATCTACTATCATGAAAGTTTGAGAATGTCTTGCGTACTAGAATTTTTCTTCGATTTTGATAAAACACTTGTCTTCTCTTTGAACTCTGGAACAGAAAGTTAGAGGAACATACTGAGCTTTCTAAGGTAGAGCTGATCAAAAGGAATTGATCAGGATGGGGCAGGGACCCTCTTCCATGGAGTCCCACTGGACTGTTTGGTTACTGTAATAATGCCGCTGTCTGTCAGGGGAGTGGTTCCTTTCAATTTGTCTGGCCAGAGACAGCAGGACAGAGTGCCAGTGCCATCCATTTGGTATGGATGAAGAAGCAGTAAGGTATCAGAAACTAAGAAATTTTAAAAATTTTCTTAAACTGTGGAATCTTTGTATTACACTCTTCAGCTGTTGATGTGAATTTGGATAAAGGAAGGCAGGAGAACACAACATTGTTTTCACCAGTGTTGCAAAAGAAGTGTTTTTTTCTTAAATTTTGTGTTTGCTTTTGCAGATCACTTAAGCATTGAAGGAATTGAAATAGATGCTAGTATGAGAAGGCAGACAGAATGTATAGTATTTAGTCCAGGACTGAAATGTTTTGCTCTTATAGTTTATAAAAGCTTTTAATGACTGTATAGAAATATTTGTTGCGAGACCTGAGGCTGCTTTAATATTTGTTAAATGTGTATGTAAAAGGAGTACAAAAGTCTTATGCTAATTTTCAGTATGGTAATAGTCTTTAGCACTGTCTGAAAGTATGTCTGCTTTGTTCTCAGAATTCAATGGTTATCAAATCTGATTGCTTTAAATTAGACTCTTAGCATTAAGAGGTTGATGTAAAACAAGCACCTTTTTTACTGTAAGGGAAATCTTCAAGAATTCTGGAAACTACATAGATCTTATCAGCTGTACAGGGAACATCGAATGTCTTAAGATGAATAAGAACTGCTATCACATCACTAGGCAGCAGAGGCTAGGGCTAAAAAGAAAAATTTAAAATGCAGGTGGATCACATTGCAGTAATGGATGTATTTAACAAAAGGGTTTGAAGTTGACTTGAATTAAAAACTTATTAGTCTCCCAGCAACTTCTAGTTACTTATTCAGATTACTTGCTTTTTTTTCTACTTTGCCTTTCAGACTTAAAGTTGTAAGAGAGAAAATACAGATTTTTGTGAAAAAGCTGCTCAGAACAACAGGTTGGACGCTTCAAGTGCGGTAGGCTTGGGAAAGCCTCTGTGATACCCTGTTCACAGTTATCAGGAATAGTCCCTTGATAAGATCCTCCTCTGAGCATTCTCTTCTCCCAGGATAGACTCCCAGGTCTCTCTGCCTCTCTGTTTATCTGGAGTGCCAAGCCCTTTATCTTCCTGGCCCTCTGCTGGATTAATTTCAGGAGGTCCGTAGGCTCTCTGGAGAAGCCTCGTGGTGGTTGGACTAGGTGATCATTGCAGGTCCCTTCCAGCTGAAATACTCTCTCTCTTTTATCCCAGTCTGGATGTGTCTCAACTCCCTTCACCTGCTGGCACTGCTCTTCCTAAGGCAGCCCAGGATGCTATAGCTCATCTTGGCACAATGCTGGCTCATGTCCAACTTGGAGTTCACTAGGGCTCTCAGGTTACCTTCTTCACTCACTGTTCTTTACAGAATAGGCACCAGGAAATTACAAAAGGAAGTTTTTGTAGATATGTGTCTCTCTGAAAGATGAGAACTGTACTAATGTGTTCCAATGGTTTTGAAGGCATCTGTAGTAATTCACTCAAACTACTGTTACAATAAACATGTGGAAACATGAAAAATTTACTATTTGAACAGTCACCACTAACATGTTTAGTTTGCTCTATACATATTTGTCTTCTGCTGCTTGACTATGTACTGCTTATAAATGGTAATGGGAATCTTTTTAAAAATTCTCAAGATTTTTAAGACATCAGAGAATTTTGAGTTCTGCTTTGAAACTTCTAAAGGAAGGTCTAAGTATTAGAGCTTGATAGATCAACGCTTAGTGAAAATCAGAGCTCCCTTTATATTAAAATCTTGGTATATAATGCAAGGAAAAATATGGAAATAAGTGCATTAGCAGGTGCGACAGCATGTAGATTAACTGCTATCAGAAGTTTTTTTTATGGTTAAACTGCTGTCAGCCTTCTGAATTTCTCCTTGTCTAATGAAAATCCTTCTTTGTGACACTTTCATTTGGAAATATCACTATGTTTGGTCTCCTGTTCCACCACTTGCATGCAGACCACAGTGTATGAATGCCAGGGAACAGAGGTGGTTAGTGTGTGTGCCCTTCAATAGCCTTGCTTATAAACTGTTGTCAGATATTTCTGTTAATTTCTTACCTAAAAATAAACTGCTGCCTTAGGCTTACTCTTGATGTATCAAACCCTTTAAATGATAAATTTAATTTATTATTTATGTCATTTCTTTTACTTTGAAAGCACTTCGAGTGCTACATGCTGCTCATAGTCAAAACTCTAGTGGTGATGTGGAATAGATAATTGCCAATAGTAAGACTTGTACTGTGTCCATCTGGTAGTAAAAAACAGCATAGCAAACATTTTTAGCTTTCTGCTTGGATCAGGTAGTTTGCCAGTCTTGTCTTTTGTGTGGCATGCATGGTTGAAAAGAAGGTATGTGAATTTTTTAACATTATAGAGACATGACTGCCTAAAGCCTGGTAAACCTACTGTAGCACTAATGGTTATTTTTAAGCTTGTATGTTTCTACATTGAAGGGCAGAACTTGAACTTAACCCAGGAGATTTCTTTCCAGGTATTCAGGGTCTGATACAGCACTGTATTGACAAAACTCTTCCATAGGGCTCTGCTGTGCAGAAGGAAGTAGCAGAGGCGTGCTGCCTGTTTATTCTGCAGCTCTTCCATTTTTCCTAGGATTAGTAAACTGATTTCTTTTATTAGAAAGACCCCAATGTTGTGCAACATCAAGTACTTCATGTCTTATTCCTGCCTTTAGAGACTGATATAAACAGATGCTGATTTGCCTGTTCCTGAGCAGAACTGAAAATTGGTTTTCAGTGGTTGTGAGATTTGAAAATTGCTTGGAGATGGTGCAGTAACACCGACACAGCCTGCAGGCTGTGCTGTACCTTCCAGGCACCACCAGGAGTACCCTGCAAGTAACACTTCATCAACATTCCAAGACTGTATAACTTTATACCAGAGTAAAAACTTGCTGCCAATGCAACCAGATTCCTGGATTTTAAAATAAATTATTTCTCTGTTTTTGCCTGAAATTTATTTATTTGAATGATATACTAAATAATAAATGCATTTTGTGCAACTCTGTTTCTCTCATTGGCATTACTTGCTGCTATTGTAGGTTAGTAGGATACTTAAAAATGCTTTTTAAGCATTTCATGAGGTGGTAGTGCTGTCAGATATAATGTTAAAAAAATAACTTTTATAGAAATTCTTTCAATTATGGAATTTTGGCTTGGCTGTTAAATGTTTAAGACAGGTGAGGACCATTTTGTGTGCCAGGCAGTCTCCCTGAAAGGGCCTGGTTGTTGGCTGTCAGCTGAGCTAACCTAATTCAGATGGAAAGTGGGACAGAGTGAAGTTGTGCAGATCACTCCTCGTGCTGAGCTATTGATTTCATTCACTGCCTCTTCCCTGAGAAATCTCACATTCAGCAAAATCAAATGTATGTGCACTGTCCAAGGACCATTTATCAAATCAGAAAAATACCTGAGATTTCAAAGATTTGTTCAGTACTTCAAGAAATAATGTGACAGACATATTTCAGTACTACATTTCTGATATTCTTTCTGATTTCTGCTATTTAACTGCAGGAAATGTTGTAATATAGAGAGTTTTCAAAGGACAATAGGACAAAAGGATATAGGAGTTCAGCAACATAGCTTACAGTTTGTATATTGTGTCCTCTGATCTTCTGTTGAAACTTCTACTTCAATTTTTAATATAAAGATTTGCATATTTAGATCATAATAGATTATTTTTTTAAAAAACATACTAACTAATTAATCTTTATTTTTTTCCTAGGTATTATACGAGTCTCCATTTCTATTTGCTGGAGATACAAATAACTGAAAATTTTATTTCACTATGCACAGGGCGGGTAAATACTCTGCAGTACAAGCCTTCATGCTAGACTTGCCTGACATGGGAAAGCTCTCTGGGAATGCAAAGAGCTTACTTGCTCTGTGTGTGTTTAATGGCTGAAAATAGAATTTCTTAGTGACACCTCCCTCCCCCGATCACTGGAGAAAGCTGAGTTACTGAGATTTAATGCTATGGGGATAGGAAAGGCCTCCTCTGTTAAGGGAAACACTGATTTACTTGACTTAGCAGGTTAGGGAATTTTTTTGATAGACCTGTTATTCTTTCTCAGGGAAAACTTTTTCCGTCACATGTATTTACCTGGAGGAGAAAAGTTAGGAGTAAGAATGCTTTTTCTTTTTAGTTCAGGCCACGTAGGCTACCAGACAGGGTAGCCCAAAAATAAATGTCTTCAATACTAGACACATGTTCCTTTTGTGGCTGTTCAGACGGGACCAAGAGGAACAGAAGTGCTTTTATGACCTTCAGTATTGGGGTTACATTAACAGTTACAGATGGAGGTTCCACTCAGCTAAATGCTGTAACAGTACACAAAAATATGTAACTGCAGTAAGTAATCCATTTTCTCTCTTACACTCTTGTCTTTCAATTTTTATTTCTTTTCTATGAGATAATGTCTGGGAACATAAGACTTACAATATTGTGAAGCAATTGTAATTGAGGCATTGGGGGTTACTGCGCTAGAAAAATGAAATAAAAAAGATTTACTGCATAGTTATTAATGTTAGCTATGGAAACCCTCTCCACAGAAGTGTCTCTAAGGCAGGTGCCTGTTAATAAGGCTGAGCTTTGTGATGATTTGGAGAGAGCCTTCTCTCTTCCTGCCAGGGGAAACAGCATGTGGATTAAAGCATAAGTGCATAATGTTTCAGAGCTTTTCTCCTTTGGATTTTATGCAAATTCCATAATGGCTCAATTTGCATACTCCCAGGTATTTTGCATATATTGTTTAAACTGAATGGTTTTGTTCTGAAGGTTAATCTTAAATTAGGTTTATTGTTTCAATGAAAGATAGGGATGAGGCAGTTCTTTATTACTCTACCTATGCCTCACGTTGATCCCAAGGGCACGGGTTCTTTCTGAGCAAGTTGACAATCAGGAGTTTTGTTTTCTGGTTTATTTTTTCGTAGTTCTGCTAAGCACTGGACACTGCAGGGAGTTTGTGGCAGTCATCTCTGAAAGCCATTTGCTTAGGAAGTGCCACCAAGCACCCAGCTGAAGTAAACACTCTTGCTCACAACACACTGATGTGTGTGGGCCTTGTGGGCCTGAGACGAATGTTCAGTTGTAGGGAAGTGATGTTATAGCACTAAAATGCAAGCTAAAGTTGAGGTTTACCTTCTCCATCAAAGGGGTTGAAGGCAGAGTCTGCTGCAGGTCTGAAGCCTGTGGATTTACAGATACCTTTGATTTATTTTGAAGAGCAGTCTGGTGAAAATCCAGCACAGTCACATCAGTTTTGATGCACAGATAACGAAAGTCTTTGAGCGGAAGGTATGGAGAACTTTAAGAAGGCTTTAGCTGAGGTATATTTAGTTTACATGAGTCTTTTTGGGATTTGTTATGAACTTCTGTCTGTAAACCCTATTTCATTTTGTCACATACTCTCTTCTTTCTTGTTTCTCAGGGCTCTGAGCTATTTGTTCTTTCAGTTTCTCATCCTATTTGGCTTCCTGCAATTGCTTATAACTAGTGTTACCAGCCTCCAAGACTCCCAAGTCTCATAAAAACATGGCCTCTAGAATTGCTTCTTGCTTTGGATGGTCTGCACTGAATCAATATTGGACAGAGCTGCTGTAGGGGAAAGTGCTGCATGAGCATGTGCAGCCTTTATCATCCCTCTCTCAAGATACATTGTGTGAGAGTGAAAAAGCTGGGGTGAGAGAATTTCACCTGGGGGATTGTGGAGGTTGCTGGAAGATAGCTGCCAGATGAGGTTAGAGGAAACATCTAAGGTACTACAAAGAACAAAACTCTCATGTGAGAGTTTTTTCCCTGCCACTGATGGCTATCAATTAAATACAGAATATTTGGACTATATAGGATAGTTCTTTCCAGTGGGAAAGATACAGGGACTGGTACCTTATCTAGACTGAATAAAACAGTGTTGTGTACTGCAAGATGTAATTAGAGGAATTCACTGATGACCCAATAGATGGTTTTTCAGCAATTTTTTCAGCAATTGTTCACTTAAAATGCAGACCCTAGAGAATGTTAATTTTTCACAGTGCAGTAATTTGGATAAAAGAGAACACAAGACTTTGTGTTTTTTTGTTGGTTGTGGGTTTGGGGGTTTTTTCCCTTTTTTTTTCCCTTTTTCCCACCCCTTACTTCATTATGACTTCTGGGCTGTGTAACAGCTCAGTCATTGTAGAACTTTATCAGTGTGGACCACAAAATGTATCGTTCTGTGTATGCTAACAAAGAGGTTTGGCTTTATCAAAACATCTTGTTACCATCCTGTGATTTTTAAAATTTTCTTTTATTCCTACCTTTTCGTAGATACAACTTGCTGATTGGTGGGTGGAAGAGGAAAGTTGTCGGGGCTTGGGTAGTGTTTCTTTTTTTTTAATATTTGTGAGTTGGTTTTTTTGTTTAATGAAGTTAAACTTCAGTGAAACCTATTACTTAATGAGCCTGGTTTTTGTCAGTCTGCTAGCAAGTGGATTTGTTGCCTTAATCTTGCAACGTCCCCAGACTCAGCTGATTGATAAAATGGTACAAATTTCTACATTTATGCCATAAAAGCAGAAGTGAAGGACCTTCTCCCTTCCACTCCCTGTGTATGTCTGATATTTTGGTTCTCCTGATCCTTCTTAAGGGATTGGCATTCTTATCATGTTTTCTCCCATGATCTCCTTAAGATAATAGGTGCAGTCTCTCCTGGTGTTATTTTTGTTTAAATGTTTAATTTTGCACGAGAGAATGCATTTTATATATAGTAAAATGAGGTGAAAGGTGTTTCTCTTTAGTCGCCATGCAAAGCTGAAATCAGGAAGCCAGATGTCTGGTTTTAGCTCTGTTGCATGCTGCTTGCTTGCAGTTCAGTCTTCTCTACCTCTAATATTGCAATGATTATCCACCTCCCTGGATTTTAGGACTACGTTTTCCACACTACTTGTCTTAAATTGCATGTTAAAGATTTTCTGTAGACACTCATTACTTGCTTTCTACCTGCGGTCTATCCCAGTGTGTTTCAAGTGACAAATGTAGCTGTCATTTATTCTTTCATTGTAATTACATAAATCTTATATCTTCCTACTTTGACACTTATCCTTTTTTTTTAATTTATTTTTTTTCCTTTTTTTTAATTTTTTTTTTTTCCTATGTCTGATTTTGTTTCAGTATGTGCAGGAATATGCAGATCCAAGCAACTGCTGTTTCATCTTTTTTGGGTACCATATTGCCAACAATAGTGGGATCTACAACCCAGGCAAATGTACTTGAGCAACGTGTGGGAGTGCTGTTAATCCTAGTGGTTCATCAGAAATTCCCCTTTCTCTCAGGCAAAGGACTGTTCTGAAAAACACAAGAGTTTCAGGCTTAATTTAGAAAAGTCTGTCTTCATTTCAATAGAAGTTGTATTCACTGTAGACTCATCTGAGCTGGGTACAAAACGTACAACTACACGGCTTTTAAAAGAAACAGTATTTAGATGTAATACAGAATAATAGATTTTCTTCCTTCTTTTGAAGATCAAACATTATCCTTAACGTTGTTACTGAACATGACAACAAGCAGGAAGACTGTAAACATAGTAAAAGGGCTCTTCAGAATTTAGTCAATAGTTTTGGGGGTATTTTTGTTTTGGTTTGGTTTTTTTTTTGCCCTTTCCTTTCATGCATATTTTAGAACTCTAGTCACAAACTCAGCTTGAGAACTCAGAATAAATCACAGCATATTCAGGGGGAAAGGGACCTCAGAAAGTCTGTAGTCCAACTTTGTGCTTGAATCAGGGTCAGCTGTGAGATGAGATGGTTACTCAGCACTTGATCCAGTTGCTAGCCTTGAGAAATTATAGTTAGGGAGACTGCACAACCTTCCTGAGCATCCTTTTGCACTGCTGTACTGCCTCATGGTAACAAAGTTTTTTCTTATATTCCCTCAGAAGCCAGATATAAAAAGTCTAGGGCTTCAAAAGGAGGAGGAGAAAGGAATCTGTCTTACGGTTCCTACCTTCATTCTTTGCCTTTCCCCTCTTACACTTCTCCAGCTTCAGCTCTACTGCCTCTCCTTGTGTCACTGACGTAATGTATCCACCTCCTTTGAATTTCCCACATGTGTCTTTAAAAGTCTGTAAAGATGATGACAAAAGTAAGCACAAAAGGAAACAAAGCAAAAGAATGCTTCACTTCTGGAAGTATATTAAAAAAGTTATTGAATCCTTGACACTCGTAACCTGGTACAAGTAGTAAGTAAAGGAATATGCTGTGGTTATTTTGCAAATTCTTTCTCTGTTTAAGGATAGCATAATGTGTTAATAGTGTACTTACAAGATTATGCTGCCAGAAGCTATGATGTACTTGTGCATTTAAGTTTTTTGTTAAAGTTTTGGTAAGTTAATGTGATTCCCTTTCTTGTAATAGCCCAGAGCTGAAACCCATTTCTGTGCCTAAAGGATATTTTACAATATTTTTAAAATTACTTTTGTGTTTTCTTAGAATAATATTTGTCAAATGACGAATTCAGCCTAACTCAAAAAAATACCCAAGTATACAGAAAAACACTTCAAGAGTTGATTAGGTGGAGTTCAGTGGGTTATTTGGTTATTAAGAATTTAAGAACTGCCTTGGAAGACTTGAGAAAAGAGACCATGGGTTTTGTCTAAAGTCTAATGAAGTTAAAAACTGGTATGTGTCTTATAAAGACTGAGTTCCTCTGCACATGAAGTCAGTAAGTTGGTGTCTGAAGGGAACAATGCTGCAGTAAGTTTAATACGTGCTTCCACCCGTGATGCAGTGGATGGTTGTACAAGTAAGGTGACATGGCCCAATGAGGTGGTGCCTCATTGCTGTTCACATTAATAACAACAAAGGTCAGTACTGCTACCAGAATCTCAGACCCAGTAAAGCTAGGAAGAAAACACATAGAAGTCACTTGCACTAGTCAGTTATATTAAAAAAATAGTCCAACTTTTTAATATATTTTTCTGAATTACAGATTCCTCATTTGGAGGCTGGGAAAACGATATTGGCAGATTTTGGCAGTTTACTGATACTATATTCTATTCAAAAGAGGAATTTAAAACCAATGGGGTTGTGCAGGTGTTTTGGAAGCAGGTAGGAAAAATATGGAAAGTATATCCATTGACATGGTGATTTGCTTTCAGACAGAGCAGGGTTCAGTGCTGATTTCACAGCTAAAACTGAAGTGGATGGAATTAGTGAATCAATTATTAGTCAGAAATCAATTTAAAATGGTTATTTACAGGTTTATTAGTGGGACAATATGAAATTACAAAAGAAGCCAAGAATAATTGGAAGCTGAAAGGCAGTTTCACTGCCCAGCTATGTAGATGGTGCTTTAGATAAGATGCTTGCTGATCATGTTGTCTAGTTTGCAAATCTGGACGTTTTCCAGAAATCTAGAATCAGAAAAAGATTTTAAAAATCTTTCCTAACAAATCAGCTCACAAATTTAGTACAGTTTAATACACTGGGGAAATAATTGTATCTGGTTTTATGAAAGGCAAGTGTAGTAAGTAACCTGAGGTTCTCCTCATTTTTTTTTTTTTTTTTTTTCTCTATCTACAAATGTGTCAGCATAGAGAATAGCTGCCTTCAAGCTCTTTATCCTGAGTGGAGGTCATTTCTGGGAATGAATGTGCTATTCTTGATAAGATGTCCTACAGAAAGTGGAGGCTACAGAAAGCTCAAGGCTTTGTTTGGGGTAATAGTATTTAATATAGATGAAAATCTTTCTTTCAGAGTATGTATTATTCCATTAGTAAAATGGAAGTAATCATACGTTATTCTTGTCATCGAGAATATACAAATTAAATGCACTGTGGCAGTCAAAATTTAGTTATGTAAGTCACTGAACTTGGAATTGAAGTTTAATGAAAAACAGAAGAAGAAAGTTATACAACTAGAATGTTGTGAATACACCTTTTTCAGAAACACAAACCAACAAATGAAGGGCTGCTGGAAACCAGTGGATGGTATGAAAAAGAGAATGGAGAATTAAATTTTGTTGGTTTTCTGTATCGAGAGAAGAGCACTTAATCTCATTCAAGGGAACAAACCACGATTGCCCAAATATTTGTAAAAGTAGTTGTTGGAAAATGCCAGCATTTCTTAGTAATATCTAAGTTTGGCACATATGAATATTTTGTTTACTAGTTAGAAGAAAAACAAAAGAAAAAAGAAAATAAAACTTTACATATTGTTACACAATTTTGGAAGTAACTTGAAAGCTGAGCAGCTTTGCAGTGCAGGCAGGTATTTTAAGCTTTATTGATGCCTAGCAAATGAATACTTGTATTGTTCCTTTTCTCACAATTTTCACACTGAAATTTTTACTTAAAACATCTTGGAGATAACATTATGTGGTTAGAAGGGAACAAGGTTCAACAGACATAAGAAATATAAAGTATTTAACTTTGGAAAAATTACTGATGGAGAATTTGCTACTGGAAAGCCACAGTGCTAAGTAAAAAACACGCATGCAACCCCTTTCTTACCAACACAAGACATACTCAATTAAATAGATCACAGAAGTGTTGACAAGCTGTTTAAAAAAGAAATCTTTTGTTCTAGGCTGATACTTATGTGTTTAAGCTAGCAGATAAACATTTGCTGCTCTGTATTCCTAGTTCTGTAACAGATTGTTCTGTGTGTGCAGTGATTTCCGAGGCTTGAGTTAATATGCTTATCCTCATTGTTCTGCTGAAGCCTTTAATAAATTTTAAGAAGTAAAGAAAGTCCCTTTGTACTTCCTTGTATTTTTTGGGTTTTGATGAAGCAATGTCTGCTTTAGTTCCTTTATAAATTGTTAATATTAATTGCATAGGCTGGTCTTCCACTCGTTGAACTCTGCTTTGTACTTCCCAGTTTTCATCTCTTGCCTGTTGCTCAGGGTGTGTTTGGCAGGTCTGTTTGGTAAGTGCTTGTATTAGGTGTTGGTGGAGGTCTTGCTATAAAGGAGGTGCATAGTGTGTATAATGAAGTGTGTGATTTAAAGGTTACATGATAGTTGCCTATTTTTAAGCAACTCTTACGCTTCTTAGTGCATAATGGCCTTGCCAGGCCTCAAATTTCTGTGTGTTTTCTTAGGGAAGCTGGGGAATTTTGAGACATGAGAAGAATGATACAGTGAAATAGTTTGTTTCTTTTCATGTTTCATTTCTTGGTCCTTTGGAACGCAGAGGAGGAACTTGGTGTTTCATGAGTAAGGTAGTTACCAAGTTGAAGTTAAGTAGGAATTCCCCATTTCTTTCATCCTAAGAGCATTAAATGGATTGTTACCTCAATACCTACATCTTAGTTTACTAGTAACTACAGGGTTATGTAAGATATTTAAAGTGGAAACTTGCCATGAATACCCTGTTCAATTTAGCTAGTAAGAATTAAAAGAAGCTTTTAAAGTTGTGTTTTATGGGAACTTTGCTTCTGCAAGAGGTGAGCAGTAGTGGCTGCAGTGCCAAGCATGGAGAGAACCAGTGGGTAATGGAGGTAGGCCTTACAGGGGGAATGGCCCATGTACTGTTTTCAGGCTTCCATCTTCCAGCATGAAGGTGAACTGATGTACATCTGCATTCTTATATTTAATACCTGTTTTTTATATGCTGTGAAATACAAAATATATAATCCACTTGTGTTTCTGTCAAAAGGTACAAGCAAGTAACTTTGTGTATAGGCTTACTTTCCATCTTTCACTTAGGTCTTCAGAGCTTCAGAGATACCTGAATGTGGTATCAAAATTTAATGGAGGGACTTGTAAATGTTCCAAAGCTGTATATTGGAAAGAACAATCACTTTTTTTTTTGTCTATGAAATCCTGATGTTTATGTATCTTATTTTAAATTAATTGGCAAACTCCCAGAATGTTTGAGGTTTTCAAAAGTAAAAGTAAGATGGGTGCAAAATTGTATCAACAGACATGATGTACTTGTAAGCTATAGTTACAGCAAAAAATACAGGTAAAGTAATTTAAAAATAGTAAGTGCTTTATTCATTTGATCTCACATAGGCAGCTTTAGCTGTAGACATGAGTTCCACAAGCAGTGACCAGGTCTTTTGTTTGCTCTGGATACAGCAACTAAAAATGATGCTTTGTTACAGGTCTATCAGATGAAAAAAAAAAAAAACAAAAAACAAACAATTTCAGAGATTCATGTGTTTGACTAGCTGTTCAAACTGTGTAAGCAAACACTTTGAGCTGCATTTACGTGAATGAGCAGCCACTCCTGAGATTCATTTAGATTCTTCTTTTTCCTTCCTGAGCATTTAAAGCTCTTGACATATATTTTTATAAACATAAAGTTAAAACCACTTTGGACTCCTGTTCTATGAATATTGTGCTCTTGACTAGTGTCCTCTAGATGTTAGAACCATTTCTTTGGGCCTGTAAATCAAGACTTACTTAGTGAATGCCTTACCTTTTTAGATATTAATTGATGGTCATCCATTAAAGTGAATTGGGTAATTATTAGGTAATTGCCAGTTTAGACATTTTTTTGAATGTTTGTTCTGGCATACAGATATTTGTGATTTACACTGGCATGCCTAGCTTGATCCCTAAGGTAAACTGCAGTTTTTCAGGTTTGAAAAAACATTTTGGCATGGCCTAGCTAACTTTGACTGATGTATTTATGGCAGCATAATTGGTTCTGTAATTGCGAGTTTAAAATTTGTGTTCTTAGAAAAGGGTGTGGGGGAAGTAGTTGAAGAAGCATATTGTAATACTTTGGACTGAGAAACTAATGTAAATATTGGAGTTTGGGTGTGTTCATTGGTTGTTGGTTTTTTTGGTGGTGGGAAAAACTAAAAAAAACCAAAACCCACCTTCTCCCACCAGTTACACTGCAGTCACCTTGGTTGTCTTTCTGGAATACTTGGTTTGCTTTATTTTCCTAATTGCTTATTCTGAAGCAAGATGGCCAATTCCCCCCACCAATGTTAAAGTAGGATGGAGGAGCCTGGTAACTGCTGAGGATGAGAGCAGAAAGTAACAAGCACATTCCTGCTCATGGGGAAGAGAATCCCAGCTATGACTTTTCTTCATGTTGAAGAATCAATTAAACACATTTTTCACAGTACCTCTGTAAGTTTTCCTCCAAAAATAACAGTACTACAGCTGTGGTCGTAAAAATGAGTTTATGGGGGCATCTAGTGCCTTTGTGGTCAGCTTGAGTGAATCCCAGAGGACAGGATGGGTTGTTCTGCCACTGAGGTCAGCGTGCTGGAAGAGCCAGTTTCCTATCTCACTTCCTTTGTGGGATTTGTGCCCAGAGCAACACCCATCGGCAGCTGGGAGATTGCAGAGCCACTACTGCCCAGCCCTCTGCAGTACTCCCTCTCTCGGCATACTGACCTAGAATACTGCCCTAGATCTGTTTCAGACAATTTATTTAATTTTCCCCTTCTAGCTTGTCAGAAACCCCCTCAGGATATTAAATTGGTTGGTAGTTGCAATATGATAAATTGGCTGCTAATTATTTTTTTCTAGAAACATTAGTTCTTACCTTTTAATTCTTTTTCCCTGCCCTGCTCTTGTCCTGACAGTTTACATTCTTTGACACATCAGAATGTTAATTAATCCTCTTAATTCACCTATTTGTGTAAATACAGATCCTGTAGACTACTGCATTGTTTCCTGTTAAATTCTGGCTTTGTACAACTAGACAGTTCATCAGCTATCAGGAGTTCCAAAAATTTCTGTTGTCCTTCTATCACAACTAATTATTTTTTTATTGCAGTGCTTTTGTGTGATAAATCACAACACTGAGGTTTCATGCACTTCATACTGAAGTCCTTAACTGTCAAATACGAAATGCTGACTGTTTTTTTTGGCTATGCCTAAACAGGAGACATTAATAATCCTCTAAAATAGGAAGGGATGCTGACCACTAGTCAGGAAGGACATTCACCTTTTAAATGGTCTGTGTAAGCCAGAAACCATAGCAATCTGCTTCTTGTTCGTGGTTTATTTGGAATGAGTCTTCTGGTCCTTATCCCATTCCTTGAGGATCAATGACCACATCATAAAAGAAAACAAAACCAAGCCATGAACACTTGCTGCTGTCATTTGAAGAAAGAAGTCTGAGAAGCCAACAACTGAATGCTTTTCTTTCAGCATCTCCCAATTCAGCATCCCCCCTTTATTTTAAGATTTAAAGTTTTTTGTAGTTTCCTGTATATTAAACTTCTCTCTGGATAAATATAAAAATCCAGATGTGTGAGAGCTGTATTATTGTGTGTCCCTTCAGTGTGTCTTGGTGTTTCTTAGGTCCCAGTAGACTCAACTTGTGTTTCATCTCCACTTGCCTGGTGAGGGTTATCCGTGCACTTTCCCTTCATGAAAGTGGGGTCCTGGAGCCATCTCTGATTTAATGGGACCACTTGTGATCTCAGAATGCCTCTGTCCTGAGAAGGTGCTATTCTCACTTTGTTGGCAGTGTTTCCAGCTACCTGTCTAGATAAATATTACATTTAAAAAATATTAAAAACATTTAAGACCATGTGTGTTTCTGAAAGCTTTCTCCACCTAATTCCTCCATTCCTCACAGATAAAAAAGTTTGATTTGAGTCTTTAAAAGGCTCATTTTTATATTTTCCTCTGCCTCCCATTGCATGAAATTTGAGTTGCTGACACATTCCCTTTGTCCTCCTCCTAGGAGTTCCCTGGTATGGAAGTAAACTCCTGTCTTTCTCTCTCCTGCAGAACCCTTATGCAGCTTTCTCAGATTCCTCAATTCTTTCACTTCCTTTTGCCGCTTCTTTCAAAGTTCTCCATCTCCACCCACCTGGCACCAAGATTAGCAAGAATCTGCATTAATAACTGACAAAAATTACTCCTGCCTTGGAGTTTTTTCCCTTTGCAACAAATTTGGTCTGGTTTCGGTCACTAATGTTTAATGAATCTTGATAACTTCTCCCCACCTGCCTGCCAGCTGGCTGACACACAGCAATGGAGAAAGCACTCAGGGTATAACCTGGGCATGGATAGTCAGGTACACTAAACTGTTGCAATTGATTTGCTGAAATATTTAAATCTTCATTAATCGGTGCTGGGAAGTTATGTTCTTGAATCTTAAGGAAGATTTGGGTTTGGAAGGTTCCCTTACATACAGCTACATTGACTACAGTGCAGACACCTGAAAACATGACTGTATGTTGATACAAAAAGATGAGTCCAGTACTACAGCTCTTCAAATACAGGGAACAAAACATCAGATGCACGGTTTCACCTTGTCACTATATTATATCCAGCATAATTTTCTCTACTGCAACTATTTTTGTTCTTTTTTATATCAAAACCCTGCAAGTGTACAGCGCTTAAGTCTGAAAATGCTAGTTTTTAAAAGGGTGTAAAGAAATAAAAGAAACTATATCTATTTTAGTTAATAAAAAACCAAATAATGGCTTGGTAGGAATTAGCTAGATTATTTCCTGGGTGTAATCATATTCAACAAGATTAACATGCTCTGTTGAATGCAGTGTGGGTTCAATAGCATCTCACTTTTAAATGATGTCATGAGTGCAGTGCTCTATTCCCAGCATGAAGTCCCAAACACTGAGCTGGAAACAAAATGTCTGATACAATAAGTATCTATCAGAATACTACTTTCAGATTTAATAATGTGATTCAGAAGCTGTTTACAAGAGTTTACTTCGAATGAAGAATTTTATTGTCAAGTGTTGTCCTTCCCTCGGACAAAACAGAACTATTTTTGAAGTTCTAATACCCTAAATGTCTGAGTTAACTCATGGAATATAGAGAAGAGACATTTCACTGAATTATTTATTTAACTAAGTGTTAAGCATATTTTGTACTGAAAGTCATTATTGTAGTTTGTTACAAAAGGAAGCCAGACACTGTGCAGACTTTACTCATTTGTGGGTCATTCTTTCTCTCTTTTACTAATAACCATAATTTTCAGAATGTGCTGAATATTCAGATAAATATGGTTACATAAATTTAACTTGCAAATGTTGCTCACAGAGGAAAAACTGGTATTTTCCTTCTTATTTTGCACAAGCACATAATTGAGATTTGTTTTAAAATACTTTTCTGCACAATTAGATTAAATTCTCTATTAAGCCTGAGTTCTGGGAGTATAATTTTATTTTAGAAGTTTATAAATATGTGTACAGATTGAACTTGGATCTCTATATTATGTATTCAATTTCTTTAATACCTTCTAATCATAGCATTTAAGATAATAATACTGAGCAGCAGTAAATCACTAGTTAAGGAAAGATAAATACTGAAAGAATTCTAGATCAATTCTAAGTGGCTTAATAGCACATGGTTTGTCATTAATACATATTTTCAAAGGTATGTACATAATTATTCCTATCTTTTCAGAGACAATGTATCGTGTTTTAGTTGAAGCTTGGTCAAAAACATGGCAGGGGTGGGGAAAGAATTATCAACTTTTCCAGGAAGGTGATTTGCATACTAGTACCCCTTAATCTTTGCTTTCTGTCAAATTTTGTTAAACTTGCTGTGGCCTACTTTAGAGTCTTATGATGAAATTGAGAAATCCAGTGAATTCTATGCTGTGAGCTACCGTAATTTTAACACTTACATTTACATCACCACTTTTGTTTTTTGGGGAATAATACAAAATGTCTCATCATAAGCCTTTGATTAAGCCCTTGGTCTTTGATTCAGCTTCTTCTACTGGTGTTCCTGGTGCTCTTTGTTGGTTGGTTGCGTTTTTAATTTGTTTGGTTTTGCTTGTGGGTTGTTGGGACCTTTTTTTGAGGGGTGGTGGTGTTTGTAGGATTGGTGGTTTTTGATTTATTTTTTTAATTATTGTTAAGAGAATACTATCTTGTTTTGGTGGTTTTAACTGTCTAAGTTATATCAGCAAAATATTGCTGGTTCACCCTGTTGATTATGGTAGTCAGCTATGAATCACTGGGCAAACCCAACTAGAACATTTGTCCTATGCCTAAGTTTTGTAATGACTGCTTGATAATTCTTTTTCTCAGCCCAGCTATGGAAGCCTGGTAGTGTCTTTGCTTTTCCCATCTCAGTTATACTAGAAATATGAGAAAAGCAAAGCCCGTGTGCATGAACAGTACCATCTCTGATATTTGGGTATTCATGTCTGTTTGGATGACTGTAGTTTCCCTCAGAGATATCAAAGCAAGATCTGAAAGATCTTGGATACTAGAATTAGGATTAGGTACCTTTTTATGGTGAGTAAGCAGAAGTTACTTAGTCTGCTATTTTGCTACTTCTGCTGCTACTTCAATCTCCTTCACTAGCAATCAGCAGATGTTATTCTACATGGGCCCTGTGTTGTCATCTTTTAATAATCCAGAATTTTGAGAGGCATAAATTAACAGCTCCTGTGCATTATTAATTGTTTTATAATTGAAAAAAAAAGGTAATTTAGTATGAAATTCTAGATTCTGAAAGATACACTTCTAAAGATGGAAAGAGGTTTTTTTTACTAAGAGTCAAAACTGGAAAGCATCTTTCTCATTCACTACTACACTAAATTCAGGATGGATGAGATAAAATACACTCATCTGAAGTGGCCCAGTTTTTTTTTCTGCTTTAGTGACTTCTTGGATTACTAAAACTAAAACCTTTCCAACTTTCATTAATATTAGAATAAATTAAATATAATTCAAGAATTAATAAAGGAAAAAACCCTATCCTAAAACTTAGAAGCCAGAACACCGTTGTCCTGTCACCTAATTCTGCTTCCCCTTCCTAGTTTTAAATATGGCTAAAGTTGATGAAACCAGGTCATCCCTGAATATTACATGTAAATCTCTAGTCCTGATGGACTGTGCTTAAAAAGTCTACCTGGGCAGAGCAAGTTGCAAGGCTGAATCATTAAGGTTATATTTAAATTTTGATTTGGCAGGTAGCTGCCCTAGATTACAATAATTCCATTAATCAGTTCAGGATTCTGGTGTGATGGATGTCCACACTTACAGTCAGGCTTGTGCCCAAGTATGACTGTGCTACTTTCACAAAGGCACAAATTAGATATCTCTTTAGTCTAACTGTTAATTAATCCATCACTGATCACTCCTTTTACTGATTGTTGCTTACTATGTGCCAATGTTAGTGATTCTTTCAGTCCTTAAAAAGATAAAAGGAGGGGAATTGAAACAGTAAAATAGAAACAATAGGGCAGATGAACAAAACCATAATCAGTACAATACCATCTTTTGTTTTAGAAAGGGTGAAGTGTTGGCAGGGGTATTTCTAAGTAAAATTCATAGTTTTTCTCTTCTCATGTTAAATCCAGCTGAAATGTAAAGGCTGCAAATTCCGCAAGATGTGCTTGAACAAATAGATTCTGCTTCAGCTCACTTGAAACCTTGAGTTCTTTTGGAGACCTAAAGCCTAAAATCATCCAATTTCTGTACATTTTAGGAAAGTAGTCTGAAAAATCATAACAGACTACTTGATTGGTTTCACTCATATGTAATTTCCTTTCTGGTACACTTGAGTGGTTTACATGCAAGCCTTCAAGGATTAGGGAGGATTATGTTGGTCACAGAATGGTATCTCTTTCTGGCACAAGTAACCAAACCACCAATGTGTGTAATTACCACAACCATCATCACTGCTGCTTGTTGGAACTAATGAATTTCTATGCAAGCCTGGGAGTTTTTGTTGGCTGATATTTCAGATAAACTTAGTGAAGTGGAAAAAAGAGCTTCTTTTAATTGAGATCATAATTTGAGAGTTAATAAACTACTTATTTTTATAAATGAGTTGAATATACTATATTTTTAATTGCTTAAGAATGGTAGAGGCACAAGCATTGGTGTGCTCCTTACTTTCCTCTTCTCCTTGCCCAAGTTTAACTGTGTGTTTCACTGCAACTTTTTTATTCCTTAAAATATAATTTTTCTTCAATTTGTTCTCTTCAGCTTGTTATCAGGCAGAATAAACCCATTACAGTCTATGTGTGTTACTGATTATTTACACAGTTGTAACAGTTTTAATTAGTGTGGAGGATTATGATATGAATCAAAAACTGCTGCTAAATCACATCCAGTGATTGTGCATCCAGAGAACAGTGGATGTGCAGAAGTACTAAATCATACAATTGTTTTAAAGCCAGATAAGTCTAAGGCAAGTTTCTGTTGTTTTTGAAGTATTTCTTCTTAACCATCTTCAGATTTATTATTTGACTTGGCTCTAAGCAGCTGATTCTTTTCAACGGTTTTGAAAATCTTTTTCTTAAATAGGAGAAATCTCTATAGTAGACATGCCACAAGATGTTCATCTTATTAGTCCTAAGGAGTTGTTTCACTCAGTTTTGAAAAATGCCCTTGCAATCTACTGACCATCTGATTTATGAATTTTCAACACCTGTATATTGCTACTGAAGCTGAAGTTGGTATCAGAAACTGCTTGGTGGAATGCACAAACTGAACTGTCAAGCTGTCAGGCACAGATGTCTCTTAACTTTCCATTAACCCTGTATTGGGAAGCATGCAGGAAACAAGGAAAGTATAGATTTAACCATAGTTTTTAGAATCCTCCAAAGTGAAAGTGTGCGTTTAGAGCCATTGTACTTAAGTTCTATATCTGTAACCTCTTTTTAAAATTCCTTCCATTTTTGACCCTCAGTGTTCTGTGAGAGTTATTTTCCATAACTTGATTATGCCTGTCAGACCATTCAATCCTTTACATTATGCTTTGAGGAGACAGGGATATTAATTCCATGTTAATTTTCCTGTATCATTAGCAATTTACATGCTTCTGTGATATGCTGTCAGGTCACTCTTCAAAGTTCAGTTCTTTGCTGCAGTTGAGGATGATGCAAACCTCCTATCAGCCTTCCTGTCTTTCTCTAACTAGAACCTGTTCTGGTTCTTGTTCCATTTATTCCAAGAGTCTTCACAGTGGATGTTGATAGTGGCTGAATTTCTGAGTGCCCCAGTAACTGGTTTTGCATGTGCTTTGGAGCTTTGAACATACTGTGCATTGGTTTTCAAGTACCATCTGCCACAAACTGACTCTAATTGAGCAGGGTTTTTCGTCTACCTTAACTGGGGTTTTTTTGTTTGCTTGTTTATTGTCATGGTAGCAGCTACAGTCATTACCTGATGTGTTGCCCTTTGAGATGGAGCATAGATAGAACAGGTCCTTTAACTTATTTGCTATATACATCTTGCACATGGTTCTATGGGCAACTGCCAAACTCTGAAAGTTTTTCTTAGGCTAGATTGGTGAGGACTGGTTTTTTTGCTTAGCTTCTTGCCTGATGGATTCCTGAGCACCATCATTGCTGTTGGGCAGTACTGCTGTATTCCTGCAGCACTGTGCAGATGTGACTTGGTCTATGAAAGAAGAAAACTGGATATTTTACTGTAGTAAACCTCATGCAAGGAAATCCCCGAGTAATTTGCAACAAGCTGTCTTTACTTGCTCTGAACAGTACAATTTTGTTCATTAACTGCAGGACATGGACATGATGCACCATGGACATGGTACATGATGCAGTCATAGAATCATAGAATTGTCTGGGTTGGAAGGGACCTCAGAGATCATCAAGTCCAACCCTTGACCCACTACCACTGCGGTTACCAGACCATGGCACTGAGTGCCACATCCAGTCTCTTTTTTAATATCTCCAGGGACGGAGAATCCACTGCTTCCCTGGGCAGCCCATTCGAATGCCTGATCACCCTCTCTGTAAAGAAATTCTTTCTAATATCTAACCTAAACTTCCCCTGGCACAACTTAAGACCGTGTCCTCTTGTCTTGTTGATAGTTGCCTGGGAAAAGAGACCAACCCCCACCTGGCAACACCCTCCTTTCAGGGAGTTGTAGAGAGTGATGAGGTCTCCCCTGAGCTCTCCTCTTCTCCAGGCTGAACAGCCCCAGCTCCCTCAGCCTCTCCTCATAGGATCTGTGCTCGAGACCCTCACCAGCCTGGTTGCCCTCCTTTGGACCTGCTCTAGGACCTCAGTATCCTCCATGAACTGAGGGGCCCAGAACTGGACACAGTACTCGAGGTGTGGCCTCACCAGCGCTGAGTACAGGGGAAGAATCACCTCCTTGGACCTGCTGGCCATGCTGTTCCTGATCCAGGCCAGGATGCCATTGGCCTTCTTGGCCACCTGGGCACACTGCTGGCTCAGTTCCTAACCCAGCACAGAGTGCTCCTGTCCAAGCTGTGGGCTGACAGCTTTTTCAGGAGAATGCTGTGGGAGACGGTGTCAAAGGCCTTGCTGAAGTCCAGGTAGACCACATCCACAGCCTTCCCCTCATCCAGCAGATGGGTCACCCGATCATAAAGGGAGATCAGGTTGGTCAGACAGGACCTGCCCTTCCTAAACCCGTGCTGGCTGGTCTGATCCCTTGCCCATCCTGCAGGTGTTGTGTGATTACACTGAGATTGAGTCAAATATGTAATTGTAATGATTTGTTTTTTCTACTTGACAATGGTAAGGTCTGGGTGATTTATTCCTGCCAATTAGCTTCTAAATTAATACGCCCTTTCAAAGGGTGTTCCAATAAAAAGCAAAAAGCCCTATAAATTGGGAACCAGTTTCTGAAGGTAGTTGTTAAAAATCTTTTGAATAGCTGTGCAATGGCAGAAAATCAGTTTACCCTCCCTTACCTGACCAGATAATTTTTTAACCACATGTCTAACAACCAAAGGTATTATCACTGTGGTTCATCACTTAGTAAATGTTCATTTGAATAAAATTTACTTATTTTTAGAATTTCTTTTTGCAAGCGGTCTTGTGCTTGAGTTTTTTATTTTTGTTTCAGAAGGGGCTTTCAACCACAGAAGGAAAATACAACTTTGTCTTCTCATTACCTCAGATACTTGGTAATTCTCATGAGAGCTATGTTACTATGTCTGGATCCCCAGGAGGCTATTAATTGTGGGGAAAAAAATGAGCATTTAAGGAAATTAATGTTTTCAAATTAACATAGTAATTATATCAGCTATATATGTGGTGTTATGTGTGGTATTATGGTCCTCTTGATGAATTGTGGCCAATTCTAGCCCTGGAACTGCTGTTTGTTTTCTGTCTCTCCCTGGTAGCAGTCCCTTCCAGGACAGAAGCCTCCTGGGAAGAGGCTCTGCTCTTCTTTCATCGTGAAGGATATGGAGATGTTGGAGCAAGTCCAGAGGAGGGCTGCTAAGATGATCTCAGGGCTGGAGCACCTCTCTTATGAAGACAGGCTGAGAGAGCTGGGATTGCTCAGCCTGGAGAAGTCTCCAGGGGGACCTTGTAACAGCCTTTCAGTACCTGAAGGAGGCCTACATAAAAGCTGGGGAGGGAATTTTCACAAGGGCATGCAGCAATAAGACAAGGGGTAATGGCTGTAAACTGGAAGAGGGTAGATTTAGACATTAGGAAGAAATTCTTCACTATGAGGGTGGTGAGACACTGCAACAGGTTTCCCAGGGAAGTTATGGATGCCTGTTCCCCAGAAGTGTTCAAGGGTAGGTTGGTTGGGGCTTGGAGCAACTAAGTCTATTGGAAGGTGTCCCTGCCCATGCCAGGGGGGTTGGAACTGGATGATCTTTAAGGTCCCTTCCGATCAAAACCATTCTATGATTCTGTGATTCTTTGCCACTGTTTTTTCCTTGACTCTCATTTCCCTTCATTTCCTGTCTCGTCCATGCCTCTTTGAAGTGAACTTTGACAGCTTCTTTTCCCTCAGGTCTGTAGGTTTTGTACTGTGGTTCAGTGCAAAACAAGTATATTATATGGTTTAATGTAAGGGCATGGACAATGGCCAAATGGATAGATTTCAAATCTGCTTGATCTGGGTTAGCTTATTTCAGCTTTGTTTATTCCTGCTGGCAGACACCAGGCTGACCTAAGTTTATTTAGGTGCTTATTGCATTTTACAAAACAGTTTTTACTTCTTGTGGCTTTTTTAAGAGCTTTGGAAAAAAAGTCCTGTAGATTCTTTCTTCTGGAAGAGGATGGGACGACTAATAATCAAAGAAAAGAAGTACCTTTATCTGCTTTGCCTTGGACATTCCAGTTGCTTGTTGAGCTCTTGACTCATTTCACTCAGGGAGTACTTCATGGTGCAGTGTGATAGCATGTGTCGTAGCAGTTTTTCAGAAATACATCACTACTTTCTATGCTTTCCTATGGTATCCCAAGCTTATTCTTAGGCTTCAGTGCCAAAGCTAGAGGAATGTATAAAGAGAGCTACAGTGGCAGGTAGTTTTAAGCCCTCTCCCAATATGATAAAAAACAAAAGAATCATCTCTCTTTAAGGGCTTGTACATGGAACAGATAAATGTTCAGATGCAGCAGTGAATCATAATATAAACACATGAAGAGGACCGTTTGCTCATACACTTTCTTCCCCCCATCACATCAAACAGAATAATCACTCCCTTGTCAGCAATCTTCATTATCATAATTGGCTGAGTATACTTTTCAGATACATTTTTCTAATGCTCTTGTGCTCTTTTACAAACAGCTGCCAATTGAACCTAAACACTTTTCACCCTTGATTTTAGAGGGAGAGGCAAGCCTGAGCAGAATGTGAATGTTCTGATTTTTGAAGAGGATCCTACATTTGCACTTCTGAAAGGGCACTGTAACACCACAGAGATATTAAACGTATGCATCCAGGTATTTTTTTTTTAAGTTTTCAGAGCTTTGATTAGGAAAAAAGCGTATGTACTTGTTACATTTCTATTTCCTCAAACATTTTAGGATACCTGTGGGATTGCATCAAATATCTCTTAAGTTTTAACATTATAGAGACTATGGGTTAGTGATGAAACTCTGCAGGGCTAAATACACTGAATTCTGCTGGCACAGCTATTGAAATCAGGCTGTAAAGTGCAGTGGTTATGTCCAACCATTAAAGCTAATAAGCCATCTTACAGCCAGAGTGGGATGTTTAAGCTTGTATTCATCAGTCTCTGAGGATTTTCACAGGAGGAAATAGTTTTGCTTTTCTAGCTGTATTCCAGTGTCTTAGAAACACCTCAATTACACTAGATCAAGAAAGTTCTGCCTCATTTAAGATAAAAAACATGTGCCAGGGTACTTGTAAGTGATTTGAAATTATTGTCTTTCTTGGTTTTACTTTTTTCCACCCCTTGCCAAACTGTCCTGTCTTTCGGGTGTTTTTCTGCTACTGAGTTCATGTCTACAGAGAACTGGCTGACCTGTAGAACAGGCTACAGAAGTTCACAATTACAGGTCATTTTTAATGTTGCACAATTTGCTTATTGTAGAAGTTGGTAGGGGTTTTGTTTCAAACTAAATAAATTATTATTCAGGATTAAAACCATATTCCAGTATTTTTTTTGCTGTGCACCAAAAACCTGACATTTAACAAATATACATTCAAAGTAGTGATGTAGTGAAGACTTATAGCTTACAAAAGCAGAATAGTTCCTTGAGTTACAAAATGCTGGAGAGAACATTGCAGGCAGATTGAATTCAAAATGAACGGTCCTCTTAGTGGTAAAATGAAAATTCTTTAAATAAATTTATATTGAAATGGTTGAATGTCAGAGAAGTGTATATTACCAGGAGACTAAAAGTCATATGAAATATAATGATAACAGAAAACTGAAAAATAATGGCATTGAAAATTGCAAGAGGTATTAACTTTTGTATTTGTGTGTGTGTGCTTGGGCTCCACTGCTTTTCCAGTGATACTTTTACTGTCTTCCACTGATCATGGGTCAAGTACATAGTCAAATCCTGCTCTTCCAAAGGAAGTAGAAGAAAACTGCATAGTGTTCATCTGTAAAGTCATTTGACAGATCTGTCTGTTAGAAAAAATTTTACTGTGGAAGATGAGTGCTCTGTCTTTTGTATTAGTGAAAAAAACACTCTTGCTCTGCTTTTCTAGGCTTCCTTGAATGCTACTATTACTTGAAAGGGATATAAATGTGAAATATTAAGGGGAAATCAGTCCCATTCGCCCAGCTCTTTGATACCACCAATCACATGGAGTTTCCCAGCTACTGTACTGTTGATTTTGTTCCCTTTGAGTGACTCTAAAAGTTGCACAGGAGTAATGCAGCAGCTTGCATAGGAGTTTTGGTTTTTGCAGTTCACAAGACTACACCTCTTCTGAGCTTTGGCCTTTATGGTGCTACTTGCAGTTTGTTAAAAGGCTGTGAAATTATACTCCCACACCCCTCTATGTTCAAAGCAGCAGACTGTGTTATAATGCTTCTGGGGAAGAAAAAGTAGAATGAGGAAATGTGTGGTCATTAGACTTTGGACCATACGCAGTGTTTTCACATTGAGTCAGCATGAAATTGTAAGGATGTACTCATCTATTCAAGGCCTACTTTAAAATAATTGTCTTTGCATTATACTGAAAAAAGTTGTGTTTTCTGGGAGGTATCTCCTGTGTCTATAATTATGTGAGTCATTTAATTTTCCCATTCAATTTTGCTGGCTCTGTAGGGATATGACAGGTAGCCAGCAAACCTTCTGGCATATACAGAAGTATCAAAATGGATCTGGATTTGAAATTATGTAAAATTTTTTGTCTCATAAATTTACATTTTTGGAAGATTTGGTGAGTACCACCTGATGCTTCAATGGGGTTCAAAATGCACTGAAGAGTTGTCTTGAGATCCAGTATCTGCTGTCAAAAAATCATAGAAAAGCCAAGGTTGTAATGGACCTTAAAGGTCTTCTAGATCCAACCCTGCTGCCCACAGGGCTTTTTTGGCTTCTATGGACCTCAGATTATGCACTTGTGCTGTGAATTCACTCACTTCCCTTCTTTACTATACCTGATACAGGTAGTTACAAAAAACCCTGCCTGTTTTTTGTTTATTTATTTTTATTTTAATCAGAAACTTTAGGTCCCCAAAAGCCATGAACGAAACATGGCGACTTTAAGTTGAAATTAAATAGCAATAGCTCTTTTCCTTGATCATCCTATTAAAAATTAAGGCAATTACTTAAAGTTTGAAAATGCTTAGATCTTTGGAAATACTTTATAAAAGTCATAATGAGTAACATAGTTATTTTTAACCTAAGAAGGTTGTTCTCATAGATAATGTCATTTTAACATAATCTACTTTTTCCCACTTATTTCTTTTTGTTATCTGGATTATTAAGCTGTTGCTATTTCGAAGTAATGAAGTAAAAAAGCCTGGGTACCTAAAAGAAAGAGTTAGGAAAAATGTTTGCAGATACTGGGAGAACCAATCACGCTTCTATCAGAGTGATGATAATGTCCCTGCCTGTAGCTGAGATGTAGGGATGAGAAGAATTTGACAAATGTTCAAACTGTCACACTACACTAATTACATATGTTAAAATTGTCCTGTGTTTTTTGGCAGGATTTTAATCAGGTATTTGAAGGTTATTACCGTGACGAATTTAAATGCTGAGACCAGCATGGGGGGGAATACAGCCTTCTGCAGCTCCGTGTCCTTTGTGAATATCAGACTTTCTTTTCAGAGAAACTGCCTCATCTGTATAGGTAGCTAGTGCTATCCACAGTAGGAATTCCAGAGGGTTTGTTGGGGTTTCTTAGGTTTGGGGTTTTTTGGTCTTTTAAAATTATTATTATTATTTTATTATTTATTTTTGAGACATGTGAAGAATGGTTGTATATAAATATTCTACTTCATAAAGTATTTCTAATTTATAAATTATTTTCAAAGCTTGTACATAGATAGAAACTTTTCACGTGCTTTGAGATATTTTCTATTCAAGAAGTGTTCTTACTATGGGAATTCCACACAAGCACTCGTGTCCTTAAGAACAACTGTCTGCTGCATGGGGACAGCACTTGAGATGTTCAAAAGCCATCGGAGGCTCAGGAGTCCTGGACTGTTATTATCTGAGCTATGGGTCTGATCCTTTTAATTGTAGAGAACATATACAGGCAAGAGAACTCTCATTCTTTCATCTCAGTATAAATTTAAGAGTATTTCTCCTCAGTAATCATTCAGAGATATAAAGATCACCTCTGTTATTGAAACACAATGTTCAGTTCAAAGGTGATCAGATTGACACATGTACACAGATGCCCTCCTTACCTCTTCTTTTCAGTCACTGTCTTCATTACCTTGTTTTTGGTTTGCAGCAGACCTCCTAGGGTACCTGTAGGCAACACAGTGCATTACTGAAATGCCCCATTTAGCTTGTGCATTAAAGCATGTAGCTGTGCTATCATATATATATATGTATATCTCTACCCTGATCAATTCAAATGTAGGCACAGCTCAGTGCATGTGATGGCCTTTTACAGTAAGCTTTGACCATTCTACATTAGCAAATTCATGTGCCTCTGTGTGTTTATGCTTCAAAAATTCTGCCTATTGAGAAATCTGAAAAGGTTCTTTATCTTCTTTTGAGGAGAAAAAAAGCTTCATCCTGGAAAAGGTACAGCCAAGGTGAAGAGAGGATGGCAGGTGATTGCTTATTCAAACTTTCCCACATGAGCAAGGGGACATAAAATGAAATTTTAAGAGGCAGTGTAAAACAAAAGGAAGCATATTGAAACAGGAAAGCTTACTGTGAGTTTGTGGACGCTGACATTATGATGCATGGAAAGCTTGGTTAGGAAAATTCATAGAAGAAAAAAAAACATCAATGGTTATTAAAAACAGAAATACCATATCCAGTCCAGGACAACCCTGTGCCAACAAATTCTGATTGCTGTACCACTAGATGCTTGCATTGCTTCCAGTGGTCAGTAACCTCAGTAGCCTCAGACATCAGTGTGCAAGCAGTATCCTGGTTAGAGTCATTGGTCTGATTTTTTCATTTATTTTTTTTCCTTTATAATGGCTGTCCTGGCGATATGCTGTCTCTGTCACATTTTCTGCTGCTGCTTACACTGCCAGATGTCTGTTGTGTTTACAATCCATAAGTACATATTAAAGGAGAGTTTTCTACGCATCTGAAATAAAGACCACAGAATTAGAGCCTTCCTCAAAGGTAATATACACCCATCACTACTTGTCAGCTAAAAAACTTCATAAAAACAAGCTCAATTTTCCACCATAAAGGAAAAGGACAACAGTAAATTATTGCTTTAAGTAATATACTAACTTTATAATGTTAGAAGCTCCTGATTTCATTTATTATAGCTTTTTAGAGTATTTTTTCAACTGTTCAAGAGAAGAGAAACCCCTTGAAATGGTTGTTTCTCAAAAAGTCTCAATCTGGTAAAAGAGTGGCACTTTAAGTCTGACTTGAAAACTTCAAAAATTGCTTTTGCCACTGAGAGGACCTGATTTCAGTTATAGCAGATAATATCTGGAATCAATAGTAGCTTCTAGTCATCTGTTAGAAGGAAAGGAACAGCAACATCTGCCTCATTAGTTCTTATGTTCACACCTCCCGTTATTTCAGGCATAAAAATTTTAAGAATATAACCCCAAGCAAAACTTCTAAGTGGGCCAGACACTCCTGTTACCAGATAATCGATTCCTTTTCTATCAGAGCATCTTGCTCCCTGTCACAGCCAGTTCCTCTGACACAGTGTTCCCACCCTCCAAATCTATTATTTTCCAGTGTATTTTTACCACATTTCTGTGCAGCTCATATGCTACCTCTGATATCTGGGGCATCATGACTTAGGGCATGGAACTGGAGTCTGTTTCTTACTCCAGTATTTACCATGCAAGAAATGGCCAAGTAATGACAGTAATTTACATTTTTCTACCCAACATTCTTTCCCCCCTCCTCTTTCTTCAATTCAAGAACGTTTTACTATTACATGAAACCTGAGTGCTATTGTAGTGCAAATGCTCACTTTTGATCTATTAGTAGTTGCTGGATGGTGCTTCTACTGCTGTTGATTCCACTATATGTGGGGGTGTACGTCCTTCTACTCAGCCAGGAACTGCAGTGTACTGTGTCTCCTTCTGTAGTGTTGAGCTTAATTTTAACTTGTATCATCTTGAGCACCATGTCACATTGCACTCTTTCTGGGGAGACATTTTCATCCTGTGACAGAAGGTCAAGCAAGCTCTTGATGAGACTCAAATGCATCTTTATAATGCTAACTCATATGTAAGATTTGAATGCAGTAGTTGCAAGTAGGAAAAAAAAAAGTCTTTTTATTCTTCAGAACAGCCGTATTATCTGTGCTCCAGAGGAGTAGTTTCTACAAAGTGAGTTTCTGCACCAAAAACATAGTTTAGGCTTCAATTAAGACATTGGGCTGAGACTGATCTTTTGCTGCACAAGGCTCATGCACATGTAGAACTGAGCACAGACAGGCAGTGATCTGGATGAGAGCAAAAATATGAAGTTTCTTTTGAGAAAATCATTAAATGATTTGTGTTGGAAGGGACCTTAAAGATCATCCACTTCCAGCCCCCCTGCATGAGCAGGGACACCTCCCACCAGACCAGGTTGCTCCAGGCCCAATCCAACCTGGCCTTGAACACTTCCAGGGAGGGGGCAGCCACAGCTTCCCTGGGCAACCTGTGACACTGTCTCACCACCCTCAAATTAAAGAATTTCTTCCCAATGTCTAACCTAAATCTCCCCTCTTCAAGTTTGAAACCATTTTCCCTTGTCTTCTCACTACACACCCATGTGAAAAGCCCTACTCCAGCTTTCTTGTAGGCCCCCTTCAGATATTGGAAGGCTGCTGTAAGGTCACCTTGGAGCCTCCTTTTCTCCAGGCTGAACAACCCCAACTTCCTCAGCATTCTTCACAGGGGAGGTGCTCCAGAAAGCTGATCATAAGAAGAACTGTTGTTCTTATCTCTCCTCTTCCCTAATTGTAGTGGTGGTCTAATATGAAGCTAAGGATTGAATACCTTTTTGCAATTATTTGCAAATGTCCTTGTAGTGAAAAACTTGGTAAAAGATAGAGAAAGGATGTCTTGTAAGGTCTTAGGTCATCTTTTTGATTAAACTGACTCTGTTCCAGCTGCAGTTTTCACCATTTGATTTCACCTTCTATATGGATTAGAGTTTTTGTGTTCTGTGTTGTTGTCTTGTTTTCTCATCCTCTCAGTACCCTTTGGCAGCAAGAAATTATTTAATGATGCTAACCAGCTGCTGTATTTGAGCTTGGTTTCCAAAACACTTCTGAGAATATATCCTCCTAAAAACTTTTATTGGGGAGCTCCACGTTTGTCCTGTTGCTAAGAGGTGATTGGAGAGGGCATTGATCACTATGACTGTGCTTGAAAACAGAGTCAGGGGATTTTTATGGCATTCTGGTACTACAGTGATGAAAAAATATATCTAGGTATAAGTGCTTTTGATATTTAGCTTCGGACACGCACCTGGACAGCCCATCTGCAAAGATTGCAAATATTGGTAGGTGAGCTGTATTCACAGTGGATTTCTTTTCTTCTTTCCGTCTTCCTTTTCTGTGGTCACTGCTGTCCAGTTACAATGGAAGTGAGAGGTGATAAACCCACCAGCTATAGTTGTTATGGGAATGAAAATGGTGAATATTTGGTGCTCACTGCCTAGTGAACCCTGTATATGTAAAGAGCCTAGGTATGTGAGGTTGACAAATATATATTGTGTTATATTTAGTTAGGCTGAGAGCACCTTATGCCATGGTCACCCCCAGATGATTTAATTATATGCTTACTACAGCGAAGGGAAAGAAGTAAGGTACATCTGAAACATGTTTCTGAACAACATGGAGAAAAGTGCAAGAGATTCAGTATATCAAATTTATATCATGGTTTAGTTAAGAACTCTGTGTCCTAGCTGATCTGTTGAACCCTGGAATTTTCTCAGGTCGAACTGTCATTACTGCCTGCCATGAGTTTATCATTATCCTCTCTGTAGTCTCCTTATGGGGTTCATATACCCCATAGACTAAAAAAGAAAAAAAAATACAGGTTAGCTGAGGAAACTTTTGTGTGATAAATTTATCCATGTGTTCCTGTGCTTTGCATTAAATTCTCAGCTATGCAGCAGTGCACTTTCTTTTGTTTTAAGCGACATTCCTAAGACCATGTGCTGCCTGTTGTGAGCTTGACTTCACTGTAAGACCTTTTAAAGAACCTGGAGTTTTGCAAGTGGATTGGGTGAATGCAGAGAGACAGTGGTACCCTGACGTACAGGGTGATGCCCTCATTTCTTTCTTTTTCTTGTACTCTGCAGGCTGTCGTTCTAGAAGATATATCAAGGTATATTTTTTTTTTCTTCCATACATGCTCTGAAATGAATTCTATCTATTTTCTACACTTTGTCAGATTTCAGTCTTTTTTGTCCTAAAAGTTTTTTTTTTAAGTTCTCTTAAAAAAAGAAAAAAAAAAAAAAAAAAAAAAAAAAAAGAAAAAAATAAAAAAAAATAAAAATCTTTAACAGACCTAGTAACTAAAAATGTAATAAAAGCTGAATGTCACAGCAAAGTCAGATCATAACAATATGACAGGGTATATTGGAGCTTGATTTCATGAGAAAATTATTGTCATTCTTTTTACCTCATGTAGTTTCAAAATAAGACATCTCACAAATGTAACAACACACAAGGATTTGGTTTGCTTTGGCTTTGCATGTTGATTCTGTTAACTCCTAAATTTTATTTCAGTGTCTGTAGCTGCTATTTTGGCAGGCTTCATGTTTCACTTTTGCTTCTTGCAAGCTAGAAAGGTGACCAGAATGGCTCCTGTCCAGTGCTAGAGGAATTTAGATATACATTATATTAATATTCATGGAGTTTAATTTTTATATTAATCTGTTCATATGCAATAAGCTGTTTTAATTTTTAGATTTTTGTATAAAAATCAATTTTAAAATTATCATTTTTCAACTCTTAGAAAAACTTATTCTGGAAATGCTGTCTTGCAATTAACCCTCTTAAAAAATGGTAGACTTGACCATGGTGGGGGAACAAAATAAGCTCATTTTATTTTTTACTACTTTATGTCTGGGTATTTTAGTTCTGTGTAAATTTATTTGAGAGAAGGAGGAGAACCAAAATGAAGTGGATACAGTACACTTCCTTGTGGGGAAGGAGGGAAAGCTCAGTGCTACAAATACTTGTCACATGTTACAGCAAACTTCGGGGCTGACCAGGCACAAAATCTCACAGGCTTTTATCGGGCTAAATAAAGCCTTAAGCACACTGATGATTTAATGATGATTGAAGTGTTGATTTAATTCAGTGAGTTTTGAAGCCTTAATGTTCTGAAGACTTGGCCAAAATGTACTTTTGGTATATTTTTATATATGACATCCTTATAGTATACACTGAATCACATTGGTTTACTCTTAAGATCTGAAACTCTCTGGCAAAGATTCACAAATGATTTTTGAGGTTTTGTGGTTGCTGACAGCTAATGTCTCCTGCTGCCTTTGACAAACAGAGTGACAAGCACAGGAGATAGGTGACAGGTTATGTTGTGTTTGAGCATAGTCTCTGCTTGTGGCTGGAGGGACCTCTGACAGCAGGCAAGAGCCACCAAAATGGATTGTTGCGACTCAAAATCTTGCAGGTCCTTTGTTGGAAGAGTAGCTACTTTAAATGTGTATCTGCACTCGGGATTTCCTTTTGGTTTTTATATGTGAAGATTTGTTCTTATGCCTCTGAGCTGGTGGGTTTTTTTACTTTGCTGTGTGAGTTGGCTTTTCCTATCTAGATGGATAGATATTTGATAGTAGCAAGACTGCTGGTAGGCCACTAGGTCATTTTGTGATTTCTGCCTTTTTTTTTTTTTTTTTTGGTGACTGAGTGATTTTTTTGTGTGTGTGATTTTGGAATTTTGTGATTGATAGCAGGACATTTGCCTCTTTCATCTTCAAAATGAAGCTCAAAAAAAAAATTAAAATGCAAAGAATCAAAACTTCTATTGCTTGGTCTTACGGCCTGAGTTAAGCAATATTTTCATTGAGAATTTCAGTTGCAATAAGCACATGGCTGAGCAGCTGAATTGCTATCTATATAGCATGTTAATAGATTTTTCACATATGTAGGAATGAGTGTTTTGAGTGGGTTTTGAGTATTATATTTCAGTCCTGAGTGAAAAAAAGTAAATGTGAGTGAAAAAGAAATGTAAGACTTAAAATGTGACCACTGGAAGTGTTTGGGAACATCACTGCTCTGGTGAACATTTTGTTTCTGAGTCATGTTTTTATGTCCAGGAAGGGCAGCCCATTTCTGTAGCTCTTGTAGGTGGTGGGCTTCACTGGCTTCAGGGGGGCTGTAGGAGGGACTGTGTGAGCACTTAATGTGTTTTAGGGAACAGAAGTGCTTTACTGGCCTCCACCCCCTAACCAGTTCCCCACATTTTGGATTATGTGCAGCATTGAGTCTATAGCATCCATTAAATGAATGTGAAAGAAGGTTATTATGGTATGTGGGTGGTATAGGTGGCAACAAAAAAGTTGTCACTTTCAGCTTGTAGAATTCTGAGGTCTGATATGTGTTTGGGATAAAGTCTCAGACCTTCAGAGTAGGTAGGTCTAGTTTTTTCCTGAGTCTTGCATTTTAAATTGTTTGCTCATAAAAGTGGCTTAACTTCTGATTCTTCCTACAGCTTACTAAATTTCAGTAAGCCTGTTTGTTCTAACAACTTCCCCTGTTAATATACTATTTTTGTTAAGAAGAGGAATAGTAGTTGACATTTGAATGTTGTAAATAATTGAAACTTCTTATCTTTTCCAGTAATAGCTGGTTTTCGAGGGACAGTCCCACATGGCCTGTCACTGGAGATTGGAGACACTGTTCAAATATTAGAGAAATGTGATGGTGAGTTCACAGGTTGGAATTCCAGTGGTAATGAAGTTTTGCATACTGTTGATTTGAACTTCATTATTTTTGAAGTCAATAATGTGAGATATTCAAGCCTGATCATTTTTTCACAATTCCAATGAGTTCTAATCCCCGTAATAATTAATTTGAAGTTAATTCTTTTTATTTAATCTCTTGCTTTAATGAATGTTTGTAGAATCACATATTTCTTCTTAATGTCTAATAGAAACAGCCAGAACTTCTTACTAAGATTATTCTGATATCTTGGTATTTCCAAGGGAAGCCTGGCTGCCATCAGGATCCTTTCAAATGAATTAATAATCATAAGTTCAAATCTTAGTGGAGAGCAAACATCCTCTCCTGCCTCTGTTTTGAGGTAGAGAACAGTTACAATTTTACCAAATATTTTTTTACCAGTGTAAGAGAAATAAAATTACATTTTTTTTCATAATCTGCCTCCTTAATGTATGGCTTGCTTGTCTATATAAGTTTTTGATAATTTAGGATTATATGGGTAATTCTGTTTTCATATAAGGATTGTAAACTCTTAGCAGTCTTAGAGAAGGCATGGGGTTTGTTCTTTCTATCAGGGATATTAAAAATTTTTATAGTGGCTGATAGATTTAGAGCATGAAGTCCAAAACTGATTTCTAAATCTTTGCAGTGCATATTGAAAGCATTCCCCTCTTGCCTGGTGTGGTGTCTAGTGCAAACTATATTGGGATTACATTGTTAGAAACATTTGGGAAGACAGGGTTAAAGTGTAATTCCTGAAACAGTGTGATTTAAAGAATCTGAGTATGAGTTGGTTTAAGTGACATATTGTAGAGCAATTCTTTTAAATAAGTGCAGTCTGACAGCCCTGTGTAATTGTCATATCTGTCCAAAAGTGAAAGATGAAATCTGTTTTACATCTGGAAATGATTTGCATACTTTAAAAAGCAAAATGTTCTTTCTTCACAGGATGGTACAGAGGATTTGCCTTAAAAAACCCCAATGTTAAGGTAAAAGTCAATTGCAGTTTTGCCTTTTTTAGCAAAAATGTGTATTTATTTTTTAAAAGCTTATAGTCTCCTTATAAGTATATGATATTTACTCTTAAAAGAAAATCACATCTTAATTTTAAGTATATTATTGATATTGCTTTGATTTGATTTGAACACGAATTACACTTGTGAAATTCTCCTATGTATTAGGATGATACATTTTGAAATCTGAGGCTCAGTGAATTTTCCTTTTCTGCTTTTTAGATTATGAACTCAGAGGGAGCTATGTTGAAGGGAAAAGACTATTGAGAATACAAATTGTAAATACTGTTGGAGAACTTGGTTGAACTGTGCCTATTTTTCTTGATCTTATGAATTAATTTAGAGCAGCCAGCAGGGTAACAATTGAATAAAAGATCTGTATTGTCATGTAAAATACATGGTTCATTATATATTTCTTTGGGGCATAGTCTTTGATTTCCATAGTAGTGTAGCTGATAGTACTCTAAATCAGACTCCACTGTTGTTTTTTCTTTCTGCATTCAGACATGAAATACTATAAAATTTGTATTTCAACATTTGTTCATGTTAATCAAACTTTACCTGTATGATCTGTCTTTCTATTTTGATAGTCTGTCCTGTATACTTGGCTCTGTGACTCAAGATTTTGTTTTTCTTATGGGAAACAATTTCAAGATTTCCTTTTTTTCCCTCCCTCATTTTTCAGTTTTTTAGTGTTTTTAAAGCCATTGAAGATCTTAAAAATCATGTGTTGCTCTTTTAACCCAGATTGTAAGAGTCACTTTTTTTTTCCCCTTCATTTCCAAGCTGCAAAGATGGGGCACAAATACAATGATTTCAAAAGCTTCTAGGGGCTCATCTCATAAGTCATTGGCCTTTTGTGTCTCTACTCACATAAATTTCCTTTGCTTTATATGGAAGGTCAGTGTGAACAATCAGTTTGGCCACAGAGTTTACTCTCATGTATGCCTCATTGATATATATTGCAAACTGATTTATAAGACATGAGCAGTTGGGATTTCTTACTGCCTCTTCTGTGTCTTTTGTTGCAATTTCCACCACATGCTTTCTGTCAGTCTTGCCTTGTGGTCTGTCAAATGTGTTGATAGAAATTATGAATAGGCTTTCTAAACATGACTTGATGTGTGAAGAAATGAGAGATGTATTTTCTGCTGTCCTAGTGTGAATGCAAGCCCTTTTCTAAACTGGGTTTTGGAAGGGAGTCTCTCAGAAAGTAAAATAATAAGAGCACTTTGTAGCTTTGCTTGTTACTGATATTGCTCTGGCAAGATTCTTCTCTTGTTATTCTGCCAGCTTTGACACTCGAAGAAATTATCTGTGGCAGCTGGTCTGCAGCAGGTGTGCATATGCAGCCATCCTGTTTTCTGGCTCCCCCTGAAAAGTGCAAGGCTGTGCATCTTGCTGTCCTTGGGAGATGCTCTCCTCAACTACTTCATGTTGCTGAAGAGCAGGAGCACTCACAATGGCAGTTGCCTCCATGTAGCTGATGCATTTTTGTTGAAGGTCTAATGTCTATGTTGAAAGAAAAGGGGGCACCATTATCACAAAGAAAAGTTGTATGCAGCTGGCCATATTATAAAGAGAATATAGATGTATTTTCCCACACTGCATTCTGTGATGAGTTGTACCATTTTATGTTCCAAGCCAGAAGCTTGGAGCCCCGTTGCTTTATTTTGCATGTTGTTCTGATTTATGAATAGTGTGCTGTAAGAACAGTATGGTTGTTGCAGCAATGCTTTTCAGTCTAAAGAACAGTGGAGAGTACTTAAAAAACAAGATGAGGACCACCCCTGTCAGGACACTGGAGGTCTTAACCACAGCTTTCCCATGCACTGAAGGGCATAGTGGCCACCAAATAAAAGCTTATTTTGACTTTATTAACTTGGCTTTATTTTTATTGAAATGTGTTAACGTTTATTTTGCAAACCCTATCTGAAAATACTATTTTTAAGATGTTGTTTGTCAGAAATTGACCCCCACAGCTGATACGTTTCTTCTCAAGGCAGGAAAAATTAGCATCTAGGATAAGTGAGCTCTCAATTAGTCTTCTACTTGTTCTACACATGTTTTTTCTTTTAATTTTCTGAAGTACTGAAGGATTTAAACTCTACTGGATATGGTATTTTAGTTTCCACTAGGTAAATAATGAGTATAAATTGCATTCTTTCTGTGGAGGTTTTTTTGGGGGTAATAATTTGGAGGACTTTTATTTCAGCACACATTTGCATATTAAGTGGCAAACTCATGCAAGAGGAGTGGGGTTTTTTGTTTTCACCTAAACTGTTTTATTTTTCAGGGCATATTTCCATCCAACTACATTCACTTGAAAAATGCGTTTGTTAAGAACAAAGGGTAGGTGAAATGTTCTGGATTCAAATACTTAAATATGATCATTTACTTTTACCCAAGGTCTTTGCTTGTAAAGTTGTGATTTTGCTATGTTATAGCATCTTGATTTCTGCTTACTGCCACAGGACTAGAAATGGTTGTCTTTAGCTAGCCTGATACTCTTGCATGATGATAAAATTGGAGTGATGTATTCTAAAAATACATGGAGCACAATTAGGAATATCAATCTGTATTGTATAGAGGGAAGATAAAACAATTACATATTTTCACTTCCTGTTGTTAAGTTTGGCTTGAAAAAGGTATTGCCTTAATTAGAAGTTATTCTGTACAGAAGCTGCCTATTAGCTTGCTGTTTAAGATTAATTGCTTTCCTTGAGAACAGCAGCTATAATATGGCCAACAGCTGGCATTCTACAAAAAAAAAAAGAGGTAAAATAATCTATCAGTTCAATGGCAAAAGATTTCACTAAAACCCCCTATGAATTAATTGAGATGTTTTTTCCTTCTTTTCTTCAGGAGATGAAGAGACAAAATTTATTTTTTACAACAATCGATCTCTTTTTATTTTTTTAATAGCTAGTAAAAATCAAAACAATAGGTTAGAATTAGTTTAAAAAATGTGTTTCATAACTGTAATGTTATGCATAAAAGAAAAACGGATTTTTATTCTTTTTAGATGTAATACTTGCCTTGACAGTATCACTTAAATTTTTTTTGGTGACCTTAGCTCAACACAGTTTTTTCCAAAATTTGACTTAATTTGGGAGCATTCATGTTTTGTAATTTATTTAAATTCATTAATAGAGAATTGATACATAGTTTGTAACATGTTTAGGTAAAGGCACTGTTCATCATAATAGATGAATGCCTAAACAACAGTTGTCCCTTATCTTTATTTTGGCAACATGAATGAATGAGTAGAAGGTCCATGATTTATGGTGGGCAGAAATGAGTGTGAACACTGTAATCATATTAAGAAAACCCCAAAAGTCTCATTCCCACAGGCAAAAATGGCTCTACATTGCTGTTAAACTTTGCTGTTTGCTATGGAGTTCAGGCCATATGTGCTTTGTCATGCCCCAGAGTGCTTTCTCCTTTTAAAGTGGTTGTAGATAAAACCAAAGGTTCAGTGAAATAAAGTTGTTGAAAATCATCACAATAAAACCAAGCTTTAAGATGGAGTAATTTTTGCAAACACCATGACAATGCTGGAAGAGTTCACTTGCCTGTTTTCTTTGTAGTCTGTGTGTCCTGTTCGTGCCATGTGCCCTACAGCACATCACAGCCAGGAACTCCCACATTGTTACATTAACTTGATAAGAGCGAAATGATACCACAAGAAAAGTAATCAAGGCATGAATGCAAAGCTTCAAAATGTACTGTGTGTGAAAACAAAGTGGTAGTGATGATGGTGTGTAAAGTAATGGTATTGTGGAGAGTTTGGTCTTGACCAAGTCAACACATCTTTTCCTCGGCCAGCATCAAATAGACAAGAACTCACTCCCACTGTACTAGGTTTCTTTTGACCTTTGTGTTCTCTTTCAAATGAAGGAATGGCGTTTTCTGTCTTGTACCTATAAAGAGATACAAAAAAGAGTGGCACTGTTTAAGAGTCTAAACTAAAACTGAAAGATCCTTTTGGAAACTGGGAATTACTCCTCTGTGGAAGTGTATTTTTTGATGTCCTAATGTCAGAGTAAAAAAACCTCACTTTGAATTCTCTAGGACCAAGATTTTCCAGGGGGGTTAAATTATTTTCACCCAAGACTTTTCCATGGCATTTAAATGAAATGTACAAATAAAAAGTGTCGTAAGATAAAGGAGTTCATGATCAACATTACTGTTGACAGGAATAAAGTCTTTATATTCATAACTGTAATGGGATTTGTAATGCTTGTGTTCTTCTGCTCTTTATAGACAATTTGAAATGGTTATTCCAACAGAAGATTCTGTTATTACAGAAATGACATCAACTTTAAGAGACTGGGGAACGATGTGGAAACAACTCTATGTGGCAAGTACCCTGAATGATGTTGCTTTAATTTAGTACTAACTCAAAAGACAGACTGTTGTTTAGATGTTGCAGTAAGTATACTTTTCAGTAAAAAAGCATCAAGTGTGACATTTTTAATTGTGCTTTTTTTTTTTAATTTCCATTCTTTATAAGTAAAGGCAAGCAAACTTTTATTACTTCCAAACTCAGGCACCTCGTGGTTTTCTATTTATAGTCCTCTTCTGAGTCACCAGTCCTTTAAGCAGATCATGCTTGATTACATAAATGATATAGATGTGGGATTATTCTACTTTATTTACCTAACTGTTCAGTATCAATAGAATCTTGGATACAAGCTTGTTTTTTGCTCACTTTGTCCTGTGAACCTGCTGCAGTTTCCCATATCCTCGAGAGATATTAGCCCAGTGACTTACTTTTTCACTGTATGAAATCTTACCATTTCATCCTCTAAGTTGTCTACCACCATTGGTAGAAACTGTTTTGTTTCAGTGTTCTTACAACACACAGAAAGAAACCTGGTTAATATCTCTCCTCATTCTTATTGAAATTCAACCTTCACTGACTGTTATCCATCTTCTAGCATGTTTTGTACATCATAATCTCAGACATAATAATTGTTCTTTTCTTTTTCAGTGTGTACTTCTGTTTCTTCTATTAGCTGATTTTTTTTTTTTCTCTACTATCCTTTGACTGCAGAGTTGTGTCTTTAAGGGTTTCACCAGTAGTATTTAGTTTTAAATTGTGATTTGCATCAGGATTGCCTTTTTAATATTTGGCCTTCTAATCTGCTACATGACAACCAAACTACTGTTTGGACTTGACAGCGTGTGCAAAAATCACAAGTAATAAAAAACTGTTCACTTGTCTCCAACTGTTCGTGTGGTCTCCAACCTCTTGTCTTAACTCAGTGCTGAGTTGGGAATTATGACTTAAATTGTGAGTAGATACCTTCAGCTGATACAGGGACTACTTCTGCTACCTAAGAAACAGCAGAGTGGTGGCCACAGACCACCTACAGACCCTTCTGTACCAGAATGGTGTAGAAGTAGCCAGTCCACTACCTTTTTTGAGATGTTTGTATGGATTTGTTTAAAGAGGCTGTTCAGAATCAGGTCACCTTTCTGAATCCCGCAGTTGCTTATTACTTTAATGTGAGCTTTACACAAGAAGGTACAAAATCAAGTATTTCTTTCTGTTGGATTCAAAGTAATAGAATATGACTTTAACCTTGACAGTGAAATTTTAATTAAGCAGTATGAACAGCATACAGTATGTTTTTTGACAAACAGGAAACTCTTTCTTCAAAGCTTGTTTGAAATTTCTCTAGATTATTATGGGAAATAGTTTTCTGGAATATTTGAAGCACATCTAAGTGTTATTAAACATTAATGTGTCGCTTGTATTCACATGAACAATATACATCAGCAGAGCTTGTCATCAGATACCAAAACCAAAGATGCACCTGAAGTAAATGTTTATTTGACTTGGTTTTTCTAACCAGAAACAAAATCTTGATACACTAATGTCTGATGGAAAACTGTAAAAAGATTGTCACCTAGTTCTCAGTAACTTTCTTACAAAGTCTTTTTTCTCTCTTGCTACTAATTTAAGGGGTATTTCTATGACTGTTTTGTTTGTTTGTTTGTTTGTTTTCTTTTACTTTCTTTTACTTTGAAAGTTCATATAACCCTATTATTCTTACTGAAGTTGTTTCTTCACTTTTTTCTTCACTGCATGTTCAAAATACACTGGCTTTCTTTTTTTTCCAGACAGCAATGTAAGATAAACAATAAATTAATGTCCATTTTAGTGAGCTTATGAAGTGAGTAAATGTGAAACAAAAAGAGTAGTTTTATAAAGCAGCAGTTTGTCAGAGCCCTTGGAATATAAACAGTACTGATGGAGAGTAATGGTTCTTTTAAGTGATTTTTACCTTTTCATAGTAATTATATAGCAGAACTAGCTGAACTGGTTTTATGCCACTTGTTTGTAGGAAGAAGGAAAAGGGAAATGGGCTTATGGTTTTTTGGCAAGAATTGGCAGAACAAATCCAAATAGGAATGTTTTTTTCAACTTTGTGTGATGCATCACAATAGAGATTGCAAGAATTTTCTCAAGCTACGGTTTCTCAGAAAAACTATATCAAGTAAAAATACTTAGAATTGGTGGAGGAAGAGTGAAAAGAACTTCTGTTTGGGAGGAGACTGTTATGGGCAATTGTTTCTGTACTTAACTGGTATATAATTAGAGTAGGAGGATGTGGCTAAAAAAGTAGTAATTCTCGTAATTTCTCCAGCTTCACAGTTAGCTGGAGAACTGTCTGGACAAGATTCTGTCTATGTGGTACTATTTATTTATAGTTAGACAGTAATAGTGTGTACAGTTATATCCATGCCCCAAAAATTTAAAAGAACATTAATACTCCGTGGTTCAGATTTTGGAGGCTATGAGCTATTATTGCCTTTTCATCCACTTGAGTATGAGTTCAAATAGTCTTGAATTACATGGTGACTTAGTTTGTGGAGAGAGAGCAGCACAGAACAAACACGTTCTTGGAATAAAACAGTGCTATGGCATGAAAAAATTTGTTTGTTGAATTTTTGTCATAAGCATCACAGCAGTTGGACTGTGTTAAAATGAGGCATAAAGAGTTGGAGTGAATGTTTGGAATGAGTGTTGTGCAAAGACAACAGGGTCTGCAGTAAGCTCTGAAATGGTTTAGTGTGGACACGCATGCAGGTAAAATGGTGACAGTACAATGAATTGTATTTTTTGTCTCACAGAGGAATGAGGGGGATCTCTTTCACCGACTGTGGCACATCATGAATGAAATCCTGGACCTGCGCAGGCAGGTCCTTGTTGGCCACCTCACTCACGATCGCATGAAGGATGTCAAGAGACACATCACTGCTCGGCTGGACTGGGGCAATGAGTGAGTAAATTTGATAATGAGTTAAAATAGTGTAATCTAATTATAATGCTGCAGCCTTAGACTTATCATAGAATGCTGAAATGCACACCAAATTTCTGACATGTCACCTTTGTTCTTTTTAATGGGCTTTGGTCCTAAACGTTGGTTTTCTGTCTGCTATATCTTAATGGTGAAAAGAGATTTGTTTTGTTTTCCCTGTTTCTCTCAGCTTATTTTACATAGCAGTGGTAATGTCTACAAGAAAAATGCATTGGAATATCTGCAGCATCTTTTTACATGGTTTTAAAATATACCTGGCCAGATACCTGGGTCACACATGGGCATAGCTCTGTTGTTTCAAATTAGAGTGTATGGACTAACATTGTTTCCTTTTTCACTTGAGTCACACATTTCAGTTCCTACTTGGGCATCTCTAACATACACCTTGCTACAATGCTCTGCATGTTTCTTTTATCTGAATAATTAATAAGAGGTAATGCCAATTGTATTATTTTACATTTTTAAAAGAAAAAAAAATTGAGGAAAAGGTTAGAATACCTTTTGGCCTTTGGCTATTGTTTCCAAAGTCTTTTCTTTAGCTCATATTTCTTCAATTAAATTCTGACTAAATGCAGCAGTATTCAATAGCAGCATGAACTGAATTTCATGGTTTCTGCAGTTGCTGCTATATGAAAGCCTAAATACCCAACATAGTGAAAGAACTGTGATTAACTGTATTATTAAATGTCTGCTTAGAATTTTGTGCTAACTGAATGGAGATGTCATGGTTTTTGAAGTGGTCAGTTTCTACACTTTAAAAACAGATTTTTAAAAACCTTTCTAATCTTTCAAGTTTTTCTAAATTCAGCATGACTGCTCATATGTGTTCTTAATCTTTATTGTTTGCTGCTGTGCTGAAAATGGTTTTATTCCTGTTTACTCATTTCATTATTTTGTTCAGGGCATACAACCAAATAGCTTTGATTCCATCCAGTCCAAATTAAAAATAAACTGATATTTTGGCATTTGAGTGATTTTCTTTTTATCTTCTTTTCCACGGTTGTCATTCAATTTGACAATACTAATGTGATTTGCATTGTACAATCTCCACAATAGTACAAAGGACAGTATCTATTGTGGACATTGTCCACACTATGAAAGAGATTTAAAATTTGTGGAAAAAACTATTCTATAAATATTACAAAGCGAAGAAAGGGAAGAATCATCCCTGAATGGTGAGTACAGACAACATACATACAAAAAAAGCCAGACCAGTTGTAGAGTACCAGTTCACATGTATGTTGTTTGTAGGAATGTTTCTATTAAATGTAGATAGTGAGTTTGTTTCCTTTGTATGTAAAAGCTACTCACTCTCATTCCATTTCTCATACAGACAACTGGGACTTGACTTAGTACCAAGAAAAGAATATGCTATGGTGGATCCTGAAGAGATCAGCATTACAGAGCTCTACAGGCTGGTATGTGAATACAGGACTTAGTACTTCTGCTGTCAAATTACAAACTGATGTTTTGGTGGCAGGTTTCTTCTACTTAACAAAAAATACTTCTGTTTTGTTCAAGTAAACTGGTTTTGGTTTTTTGTTTTTGTTTTTTTTTTAATGTAATGAGTTATACTATGAGGAAAAAAGTTTTCTTTTGAACAGTTGTGTAATCTCTACATCTGTATGAGATGCTTTGGTTTGATATCAAATTCGTATGTACACATGCTCATTTTATATGTTATATGCTGAAAGTTCTGTTTTCTGATATATTATAAAAATTGTGCCTGTTAACATTCATTTAATCATCAATAAAAGCTTATGAGGCTCTTTTTCATGAGAGTTTTACCTGCCCCCTGAGTCCTGTTAGATATGATTTATGTCATGGTGCACATATTGTCAAAATTTATCACGCCAGGTTATTGATTTTGTTTCTAATGTATTAATGTAAATAGCATCTAAACTGCATAGAAGAGCTTTCCTTTGGGTATAAAAGCCCATCTTGATTTACTAAATCCAGCACTGATATTTCTTACCCCAATTTATTTTCCAGTGAGGTCTAAGAAAACTTGCCAATTCATTTATGTGGGCTTTGGCTCTTATTTAAGTACTGTAGTGGTTACATTACATTGCTTGCTAAGAGCAATGCTTGCTAAGGTTTTATTTAAACTAAATTGTATTGATGTTAACTTTTCTATTCAGAAGTAGAATAAAGAAAAAAAATAAAGAAAAAAAATAAAGGCTACACTTTTGTCTGAAATTTGAATATATTTTTGCTATATTTAGCTATTTATGTTGATAATTTGTAATATCTAATAGTAATTTCTTCATGCCAGAATTGGTATACCTTTGGGCTGTTTCAAAGCCATATGTGATCTTATTGAATCCTTTTGAAGGAATAGATGAAATACAGTGAGTAACCATTAATCATAACAAAAAACATAGAGAGGAAAAATAACACAGGAAGCTAAAAATGGAACTCATGGAGTGCACTTTCAAAAATAAAGAGGGGGAGGAAAGAAGCCCACTATAACCTCAGTTTGAAAGCTAAGTAACTTTCAAAACAGCAGTAAGACTGCTGTTTATAATTATTTTTGTTGTAAGAGAGAAATAGTAGAATTTAATGTTGTGCGCTTAATGGGTGATTGAAATGGTGAAAACATGAATGGTATAAAGTCAAATCAAGAGAATCCAGTAGCTTCTATACAGCATTCTGTCCAAGATTATAAAAAATGGATGTGAGGGGGTTTTTCCACTTAAAAATACTGGTATTTATTTTTCTACATAAGCAGACTTAGAGTTTTCAGAGTAGAAAACTTCTAGAGGTAATTTTTCTCCTAAACATCATTAGGATGACGTGCAACATTGGGAAGATTACTTCCTTGTGATTATCAGATACCAAAAAAAACCCAACCCAAAAAAACACCATTTGAAGTTATTACAAATTAATACTGAACTAAAATTTAAAAAATTTGTCTTAGGAAAGCAATTCAGTAATATGGTTTTTATTGCTTTTTGTTTGAGATTTTTAGTATTAATTCCACTGGTCACTCTGTTGTTTGTGGTAATTTTAGATGGAGCATCGTCATCGGAAAAAAGACACACCAGTACCAGCAAGCAGCCACCATCTTTTTGTTCAGATGAAGAGTCTAATGTGCTCCAATCTGGGAGAGGAATTGGAAGTAATCTTCTCACTCTTTGATAGTAAAGAAAATCGGCCCATCAGGTACTACACAGTTTTTCATTGGGATACAGATTTTACATAAGTTTTGTCAGTATATGCTGTATGTTTTTATCCAGGTAACAAATTTCATGAATTCTCCTAGCTTCATGAGACTGGAGAAGCTGCCTTCAGTGAATGAAGAGATGGTTTGTTGTTTTTTGGTTTGTTTTTTTTTGTAAAATGAGCCTTATTTCAATGAGGAGGTGCCAGTACTTCAGTGAAATAGTCAAAACCAATCTCTTAGGGTTTGTTTGGCCTCTCTTTTCAGCTGGGAGCTGATCCTGGAGCCATCCTTTTTCTTTTTATCCTAGGGCTTAAATTCTGTAGGAATCCTGATAACCTTGGAATTTTAAAACAATAAGTAGTTATTTCTACTCCCAGCACATTTTTGGCCAAGAGAGAGAACATGAGAGTAAACAGTAGCAAAACAACTGTGAACTTAATGAGCATAGGAGGAAAGCAGAGTTAGTGCAAGAGCCTTATAAGTTCTGTTTGAGGAAGATGGAAGCATCAGGAAGATTGAACCTTTATATGCCTGTGCATTAGTGATGGGTGTGAAGGATTGTCCCTGGCTGGACACCTGCTGGGCACCTGGTGCCCACCAAATCCACTGTATTGTTTTCCTTCTCAGATGGTCATGGGAGAGAAAATAAAACTAAAGGCTAGGTAAGGACATGGAGAGATCACTGGCCAATTATCATTGCAGACAAAACAGACTTAGCTTGGAAAAAAATAATTTAATTTATTACCAATCAAATCTGAGAAGGATATGAGAAATAAAACCAAATCTTAAAATGCCTTCCTCCCACCCCTCCCTTCTGCCTGGGCTGAACTTCCTTGGACAGTGGTAGGTTCATATTGGAACTTCCTGGACTCTGTGGCTCGCAGGAGCAGGTTCTGATGCCTTCTCACAGAAGCCACCCTACTGTCCCCTGATAACAAAACCTTGCCATGCAAACCCAATATCATAGGAGATCACCTTCTAGTCAGAAGGCTCCCATTCATAATTTGCTGTTGGTTGGTGGCCACTGGATTCTTCTCTGCTCTTCTCACAATAGAAGAACATATTCTGGAGGCAACAAACATCATCTGCTTTAAAACACTAGGGAATGAAAGACTAGACTTCAAGACAAAATAGACAGCTCACAAATGCACAAAAAGAAATGTAAGCTACTGCCCTAAGCTAAGGGTAAAAAGTGTTCTTCAAAATGGGGACAAAGCCATGACTCTTTATTACTTGTCTTACTTATGACTATAGAAATTTGAGAAACCATGGGAAATTTGGACTGAATTTTACAAAATTATGTCTGTGCTTCATAGTTGGGCAAGATAACTAACTAGTGCCTGAAGTAAGATTATACTGAGTAAATTGATTTTTATTGTTAATGAAATCATATATCAGCAGCTATTGTTACAATGTTAGCTGCTCATCAATGGTGTTTCATTCAGACCTGCACTTTGGCCATTAGTCACTAAAGCACAGTTGACTGTAATTTCTCAGAACTATATGTGTGTCAGGGCCCTTCTTTTTATTTCACTCTAGTGAATGCCACAGCAGGTGATAGATTTAGGAGACAGCTTCAGACCTTGACAGAAAACAATTTGGGTGTTATGGATTGCTGAAAACAAGGTTATGGGCAGTAGTGCTGGTATGAAAGCAAATGGATTGGATTTCATGTTCACATGAAAGCACAAATTCTAGAGCTGCTTGTCACATGCTTGCTGTGATCTGACCTTTAGTTATTGATCCCTGTCTGTTTGCAGCTGCTTTATTATGTGTGAACTTCCTCATCCCATTAGAAAAAAACCTTGAAGTGTGTTGCCAGGAATCCAAACTGCCTTCTAGGGCATGGGGAAATGAGAAGATGAAGTTTATGAGAGTAGCTTGCAAACATCTGCAAACAAACAAATGTGCACCTCCCCAGCAACAAAACTACAACAAAAAATTTACCCAAGAAACAAACAGAAACCTCTCAAAATGCTCAAAAAGTTGAAACCAAATGGGTTTTCACAAGAGGAAATTAAATACAAGGTATATCTGTATCACAGAATGAACTCTGGAATGCAGAGGTGTTCAAGCTGGAGATCAGTATGGTCTTTCTGAACTAGAACTGGAAGCAACACAACCAGGTTATCACAGACTTAAGCCAAAGCTAGCTAGTAGGTCTTGGTGCACACCAGTATGGTATTATGAATAAATTTTTATTCAGTACAAATGAGTAGGATATTTCCCTGGCTGCTACATGTATGAAATGAAAAGCCTCCCTTAGAAAGGTGATGTATGAGGGGAGACAGTGTCTGCACTCCTCAGCTACTGCATTTCATGCCCTGCAGTGATGCTGAAGGCTATGCCAGTGCTTAGCATTTACATTTTGTTTAATTTCAGAAGGTTTTATGGTGAATAGATCAACCTTAGGATTGAAATCCAGCATCTAAACTTAAGAGCATGTTAGATGGAGCCTTGAGCAGCTTGGTCTTAGTGGATGATGTCCCTGCCAATGACAGAGTAATTGGAGCTAGATGATCTCAAAGGTCTCTTCCAGCCCAAACCCCACTATATGAATCTGTGATCTTTGTATGAAAGGTTCTTGTTGCAGTCTGTTGGGCCTTTACACCTAGTTATAGGCAGTGAAACCTAGAAAGCAATTCATCTGAAGTTGGCATCTTCTTCAGGGAATTTTGGATAGCTTTTTAAAATACACAAACTGTATTGATTTAAATGCTTCTCTGCATGCTCTGAAGTAATCTTGAGCTGAAATCATCCTATTTCATTTGTTTTCTATTTCATTAGTTTAGATTTCAATAAAGTTTTGAGCCTTCAAGTTCAGAAAGAGTTGACATTGAATTCTTAAAGGATAAAGGTAGGCAATATTAGTTATCTTACTTCTTGACATTAGCCCCTCAGAGTGGAATCCATAAGGAAAAGCACTCTGAATTTTCTCTTAAATTATTTGAGAAAGATTTAGAGTAGATGAATAAAATAAAAGTGAAATATGTATGCACATATTTACCACTGTTGCTTCAGCATATAGTGACATTCTTCTCTCTTATTAATAAAGGAAGCATGGTCTGTGTGTATCTCTTGTTATAATGTTGTGGTAGCAGATGTACATGCTTAAGAAATATTCTTCTAATTTATTGTATTAATTGGTGGTCTTGTTGAGTAGCCTACTCATACATTTCTAGGTCAACACTTTTTAAAATAAGAAAGAGATGGAAATTAAAGTCATAAAACCATTAAACCATAATTGTGGTTCTGACAGTGTGTCTCAGTGTATTTATTTAGTGCTTAGAATAAAAGGAAAATTAGATAAATTTATAACTACATTTTTCTCAATTAAATAATTTTTCATCTTAACAGCATGGATAAATGCTTGTAATTTTTGTCATGTGTACTAAGAAGTAGATAATGTTTTCCAGGTGCAATGTGAGAAACTGTGACATAGAAAAGAATTAGAGAAGAAATCCTTTGTCAGACAGCAACACAAAAATCGGTGTAATGTTTCAGGTTCTTTTTGACCTTCAGACTTAGCAGCTAAAGATTTCTTTAGATAGTCAGCAGCTGTGATGCATCACTTGCACCTAACACAGTGGGATCAGTGCCCACTTTGGGCAATAGGCATTTTTTTCTGACATTGTAGTAGGTTAGAGATAAATATTCTTATCTGTTCTCTTGCCAGTTATTTGGGACAGTATGGGGCTCTACTATTATCTAGGCTTTTTTATTGCTGGCAATTGCTACTAAAAATAACTTCTAATTGTTTTGGCATCCACAGTAACTTCAGTTCTGCTTTATTAAAATAGATATATAGTAATAAAATACACTTTTGTTTCTAACTAATGTTGTTAATAAATAGCAATAATATATGTTACTTTGCAGACTGTTTCTAGATTGATATAATTGTCTGTGTCTTCACATTTTAACAGACTTTTTTTGGACATGAATATTCATCTTCCTGTATAGAAACAAGAAAAATGTATAAGTTTGCTCTTGATAGTCAAGTATTTAAATCTGAGCAATTAAATGCTTATGCACTTGATGCATTAAGACTACAGCTGCAAGTCAGTAATTTTCTACTTAATTGTTGCATCCTAATTTCACTTTATTGTGTATGCATATGTATATATCCATATTTTCTTGCTAAACTAGCTGCTAGGAATAATTTTTGCTATCACTTAAATTAACAATAAACAACTGCAGTCAGGCCCTGATGATTCGTAGAGTTTTCCCTGGTGTCTTCTCCACCATTTCCTCCATTTTTTCTTTCTGCTTTGCAGTTTTATTTCTTAGAACAGTCAGAGCTCCTGAGTAGGATAGGGCAAATGTGTGAGTGGCACTACTTCAACATAGTACAGCCACGTGGCTTGTCCCAATAAAATTCTCTGTTTTATGCACTATTATACCTTATTTCTGTTAGGGTCACAAGCCCTCTTTGTTTACTGTTTGGTTTTTGTTGTTTAAGAAAGTAAAAAAACCCCTATCTTGATGCCAGTTTAATTTGTAGAACTAATTACACTATTAGAATCCTAATATACAGGTGAAATTCTTAGTGTACACAGTTGTAGTGTTGGTACTGTATTTGGAAAATGAAAGAGGTCCATGATCACATCTCTTTATAATTTTTTGTCTTTCAGTTCAGTCCTGTTTTTCTGGCCACTGCTGAATGTTTACTGGCTGCTTAGCATTGTACAATACCTTAGTCTGTTTGTAAAGTATATTATCTCAAACGTACTCTATTTATACCTGTTGGGAGTCCCCACAGTAGTTACTTAGTGATATTAAGAAATGCTATTATAAAATCTGTCCCCTGAAGCTGGCATAAAACATTTGAGAAGAGCAAAATCACAAGGGCTTACCAATCAAGTACTGATCTTTGATGTGTTTTGGGTTGGTTGTTTTTTGTTTTGTGTGGTTGGATTTTTGGGGGGGGGGTTTGGGGGTTTTTTTTTTGGTGGTGTTTTTTTTTTTTGTGTGTGTGTGTGTGTTTTTTTATATAATCTTAATTTCTTGTAACTGGATGAAAGGTTTGAAAGTCTAAGTCTGCTGTCTACCTCAGCAAGTAATGCCAGCCAAGTAGGAGTGGATTTGTAGAGCAGCAGTTCATGCTGAGAACCCAATGTTAGTATATGTAAATGTTTTAAGACTCTTAGCTTGGACTAAATCCCTGGTTGTGTGGGCAGAGTGGCTGTATGTTCCAGCTTAGGTTTGTGCAGAAGAATCCAGTCTGTTGGTTTAGACTGCTCTGGGTTGTGAATCAAAATGGAGAGACAATCAGATTTTCTCCAAAAGCAAACACCTGATTGAAAGTAACCTGATCATGTAAATTGTAAAGAAGTGTATGTAAGATGGCTGTTACAGGATCAGAGTTTGAATGGAGGAAAACTCTGTAAAACATGGACTAACTCAGATGTTCTTCCATAATTTTTACTTTTGAATCTTACTCATTTTTTTACCTATCACAATCCCATTACAAAAACAATTTCAGAGGTGAATGGTATTATAGACACCTTAAACCAGTTGGTTTAATGTAAGGTACACTTATGACAAAATAACTAAGTTTAAACTTTAGGTAAAAGATAGGGCTGTGTGTTTTCAACATTTCAGCAGAGTGCAACAATCCTTTCTTCTGATGCACTTTGTTCTGATGCTTTAAAAATCTGTTGTAATGTGTGGTCATTTATGAGATCTGTGAAGCTTTTGAGGTTTTTCCGTTCCTCATAAATTATCAGTAGCTTCTGTTCTGTGAAGCTGGAATATGCAGACACTTAGATTTTGAGTACTGAAGAGTTTGGTGATGATTATTTGCTTTGGGCATATCTTCCCTTACCAGCAAAAAAATTTATGAAATAAAACTTTTCCTGCAATTCATTCATACTTACAAAGCCAATAGCATGTACTTCAACAGATTACACAGTTACCAGATTTGTAGTGCCAGATTTTCAGAGAAATGAAAAACATCCGATGATAGTACATATATTTTCCCCACATGTGTTCATATCATTTACTCAGTGCAGCAGTTAGTTGCAGCAACGATGACCTTAGTGTAGCCAGAGGGCCCATTTACACTAGAGCTCTAAGAACACCCATCCTTTAATCAAAATATATTGATTTTTTTTTTTTTTTTTTTTTTTTTTTAAAGAAACAGCTTAACAAGTTGCAAGGGACAAAGTAACAGTTCTGCTGTTTGACAGACAATGTACATTATTCACTGAGACTCTGCTAACTTTGTCTTGCCACAAGAATATTTTGCTTACAAAAAACAAAACTGAAAACCCAAACCCCAAATAGAGTATTTACCGTATGACTGTGTTCAAAAAAATCAAATATCTCAATGTCCTGTGAAATGCCATCTTTCCAGTGTAGAAACTGTAGGATTTTATTGATATTCATAGCACATTGCTACCCAGAGATTCTGCCTGTTTGGGGTTTTTTAAAGAGAATTTTGAAAATGCCAACACTGGGCAGGATTTTATGAGAAAGGAAATGGAAGATATTAAACCTGCTGCTTATGTTTGTTCAGTTCAGCCCATGGACCCCATACTTGGCATTGATGAGTATGCATAAGAATGCTGCATCATCTGCCCAAAGTCCCACTTGCTTTGCTGACCTTTATGTTTATGTAGTGTTTGTGCCTGTGTTATGCCAATATACAACTTTAGAAATTCTTTTTCTTAGACCTGCAAATGTGACACACATTTTTTGTGTAGCGGTGTTTTTCTAAACCATTTTCTTAATGTTATAATTTTTTTCAAATAGCAATGCATTTAATAGCATAATTTCAAGGCAGCACTTCAGAAGGATGGAATGTTGTAAGATTTTCTTTCATTGATATACACTTTGTGTCTGTGTCAATATGATATGAATGTCTTATCACAAATGATTGATGCCTCTGGCCCCATCTGTGTGAGGAGCAGAGATAAGTTGGCATGCTAATCCTCCTTTTCCTATCACCTTGAACAACCTTGTTTGTAACTATCATACTGCACTCAAATGAGTACAGATTTTTAAGCACCACATAAAGGAATAGGCTGTTTATTCAAGGCCATTGAAAGCAAGCTGCATGTTCTGTTTTGTGAGCTTTTGATTATATGCTTAATGATTGTGTAAACTCCAGACCATGTAAACGAGTAAGATTATCCTTCCTTTGTTCTACTCTCAACGTCACCTTTTTAATGACTTTCATACACATCATCAATCTTTTTATGCCTTCCTTTTTTTCTCAGTTCTGTTATTACTCTAATTAAGTTAAATCACTTGCTGAAACCTGAAATTCACATATTGTAGGTCACAGTGTTTACTTCTTTGTGTTCTAATATTTTTTCACAAGAAATCCATCATGTCTGTTTTTTTCCCTTTAAGAAATAAATACCTCACACCCTCCTTATTCTATTAATATCTTAAAGGATACTGTTATAGCAGGAGAATTTTTAAAGGCATTTTTGCAGCTTCAGTCAGCATCTTCAGAGCTGAAATCTGCTTGGTTCTAGCACAGCTCAAAGAATCTACTTTTAATTGTCCCTCTAACTAAAGTTTACATGACTGACCATTGTTAATTAAGCCAAAAAAACAGAACGGAAGGGCTTGGATACCTCTGAATCAAGCTGATAATGCATCTCCATCATCCAGAAGGCTCACTACAAGATGTCTCTCTTCTCTGATAACCCTGTGGCCTCTCTTGAGCAAGAGCTCCAAGATTCAGTATTACTTGAAGCATGTAAGTGTAAACTTGAGTTTCAATCAGTGCTTCTGACATCAGCACTCTAGATGCAGGAGACTCAAATTCTTTGTTTCTAAACAGTGTTGAACACTAGACCACAAAGAAGATGAAGAATTTATTTGTGAAGTGTAGGGTGTGTATTCAGTGCAAGGCTACTCATGTTATAAAAAAGGACAGAAGAGTCCTGTGTGGATGTCCCTTTGGATAAGGAAGGGTATTTCACATGTTGTTGTGAGGAAGTTTATTAATTATAGTAATTTGGAACTTCAGGGCAAGTAAAGACAAGTGGTAAAGTGTTGTAGCATGGCAATTAACTTCCAGAGGTTTAAGATGGAGAAGGCTGTTTAAAGAACCATATATCCATAGAGACCCAAATGACCCAGTACTCAGTTTGTGCAGCCTTTATGTAGTATTTATATATACTGACAAAATCACAGAATGATTGTGAATGGAAGTGAACTCTAGGAGTTATTTGATCTATCCCCCATAGAGTTGGTTGCCCAGGGCAATGTCCAGATTGCTTTTAAATGTCTCCAAGCATGGAGACTCCACAACATCCTTGGGCAACCTCTGACAGTGCTCAGAGAACCCCACAATAAAGAAATTGTTTCATGAAGATCAGAGAGAACCTCCGGTGCTTCAATTTATGTCCATTGCTGCTTGTCCTGTCAGTAGTTTGATCCTTATATTTAATAAAAGATTTACACGATCACCTCTGAGCCTTCTCTTCTCCAGGCTAAACATTCCCAGCTCTTTCAGCCTTTCCTTTCAGTCTCTTAATCATCTTAGCAGCCCTTCTTGGACTCTCTCCAATATGTTCATGTCTCTCTTGCACTGAGGGGCTCAGAGTGGGACACAGTACTACAGCTGTGGTGTAATGAGTGCTGAGTAGAGGGCAGAAAGATCTCCTCCCTCAGCCTGCCGGTAGTAATTTGTCTGATACAGCACAGGAGACTGCTGGCCTCTTTTGCCACAAGAGCACATTGCTGGCTCACGTTCAACTTGGTCTTTACCAGGACCCAAAGGTTCTTTTCTGCCAAGCTGCTTTCCAGCTGTGTAGTGCCCAGCATGTAGTGGTGCATGGGGTTGCCCCTCCTTAGGTGGAGGACTTCTCACTTTCTCTGGTTGAACCTTAGGAAGTTCCTGTCAGCCCATTTCTCCAGCCTGATGATGTCCCCCTGAATGGCAATGTGACCCTCTGGCATATCAGCCACTCAGTTTTATGTCATCAGCAAAGTTACTGAGAGAACTCTCCGCCCCATCATCCAGATCATTAATGACAGTGTTAAACAGGACTGGACCCAGTACTGACCCCTGGGGTACACTGCTAGTTACTGGCCTCTAACTAGACTGTGCCACTGATCTCCCCCCCCTGGACCTGCCCATTCAGCCAGTTCTGAAGCCACATTTCTGTCTGCTTATTCAGCCCACACATGAACAGCTTAGAATTGGAGACTTGTTTAGATCTCAAGAGACCTTAAAGATCATCTAGATCCAACCCCCCATGCCATGGGCAGGGACACTTTCCAGTAGAGCAGGTTGCTTAAAGCCCTCTTATTATCTAAGCTTCTTCCAGACGACCTGACAGGAGACAGTGTCAAAGACCTTACTGAAATCCAAGTAGGCACTATGGTCTCTCTCTTCTCATTCACCAAGCCATTAATTTCACTGTAGTTTATCAAGCTGATCAAGAAGTTTCATTTCAGAACAACCTGCTAATTCATTTCAACTTCTTTATGGTTCTTTTCATAGCATTCTTATCATGCAAGTGTTTCATGCCAGAAATATTATTTTGGACTACTTTTTGCTGTATCCAGCATGTGCATCTCTTGTTCTTTTCCATGTTTGTTGCAGACACTTGGTTCTTTATGCTATTCTAACATCAGAGAAAAGAACAAATTTGGTTTGAGTAGTGGTTCGGAGTGCACTTCAAAACCAGATTTGGAAATAATTTGCAATGTTGCAGTGTATTTCAAATACAAAAGCTGGAGAGGGAGAAAAATTTTATATATGTGCATACATGCACGCCCATTAGTTGATACTCATATTTTCTTCTTCTGTATGTGCAGTAGCTGATTGATTGGAACAATCAGAGTTCAGATTGGACTTTGTTGTAGTTTTTCAGCAACAGTATTTTTGTAAAGAAACAATGTATGTACATGAAACTGCTCAGTGCAATGTCATAAGGCATGCTACACACGATGCAGATGCTCCTTGGAATTTTTAATCTGCCATTAGGTGATAGGCTGCTCTGCCTTTTCTTCTTAAAATACTGTTTTTTAATGTGTGTAACCTTCACTTCATAGTGATCCTTGGGAATTATTACTCAGATAGTTCCATATTATCCATAGATGCATTTTGTCTTGAAGTGGTCTTGGATCCTGAATTTCTCCATGCAAATGTGCCTTCTATGCAGGGCAGGGATTTGAACTAAAGGAGCCAGCAGGGTTTCTGGTAGAGTGAACAACCTGGGGGAAGCTGAAGCCATGAACTAGCTCAGGGCTACTTCTCCTTTATAGTATTTCCACAAAAGCATAATCTGCACTTTTTTTTGGATCAGCATATGGAGAGCATCTTGTTTTTTCTGGATAGCAGGCAATTAAGAGCACTTCATGTTAGTTTAGTCATTTATTGCTATGATTTGTCTCTCCTCAAAAAAGATAAACCAAAACCGTCCTGGTTTTATTTACTTCTTGCTCATTCAGGAGGTAGTTCTGATTTTAGCAGGAAGGTTGAAACACCTTGAAGCAAATTTAAAGGTCACTTTGACAAGGGAGCAGCTACCGCTCTATTAACAATCCTTCACGCATTTGGAATAAAAATACATCTTTAGATAGGTAGCTTGGTATGCTACATGCATGCCAATTTACAAACACATCTGTGAATGCCTTTGTTAATTTATTTTTTTTATGTCACCCTTGATATTGAGATAGACACACACTAGATACATCTGTATGTAAGCAGGCTTAATTGTTGGCTTTGTTTTAAGGCACTTGGTAATTTAACCTTTTGGACAAGAATAATGTGTTTGGTGTGATTGTAATTGGAATAACTGTAGGGTTATAAAAAGCAGCTTACAAGAGAAGCCTGAAGTCCAAAAAACTTGAAAAGCTTCCCTTTAGAAAATGTGCCTCATTTTTTTCCAGTTATTCCTTGTGAGCAGAAAGATTCCTACGTGCAGGAATACAGTTAGGATATATAGTCACTCAGCCTTTTCTTGGCAGGAATAGGCAAGTATTAAAAGTCATAGGGCTTCTCTGCTTGGATCCTAGATGAGAAAAAATTCTGGAATAGGAGTTGTCAGAAGTGAGTAGCAAAAACGTTGTTTCTTGGTCCCTGTCAGACTGAAAATGTGAAGGATGTGCATCAAGTGAATAATACTTTTTGCTTGAGAATACTGACTTGAACTGCCTGCTCTGGAGTTCCTCCACATCGGAGGTAAGAACGCTGAAGTGCTGGCCCAGTCAGTCAATGTGCCTTACTAATTACATTTTCATTTTTTATTTTAAAAAGTAAAACTGTTCCCAAAGTAAAGACACGGACACACCCTTTGTAACTAGCAGGCTGACCTGTTAAGTGCTCAACATACAATAATCGAAGATTGGAATTTGAGCCTCCTAGGTACCTCATGAGTATTCAGGCTACTTTCCTTATGGTGTGAGGAGGACTTTTAAAAATTATTTTTATTTATTTATTACCTCTCCCCAAGTCTGCTTTTGACCTGAAAACTGTTCTGGATTTAGAGATTCTTCACAGGAACATACTTTGACCAATGAGAAATTTCAAAATCAGTGGGTTGGTGTCTTGCAAAGATTTCCATAGATCTGTCCTCTTTCTTCCTGGTACCTATTAATTTTTTTTTTCTTTTCAGATATCAATAGCAAAAATATATTTTATTTATCGCTCAAAAAGAAGTTAAGTTTTTGGTTACTCAATTTTACATAGTCATCAACAGCAACAGTATAAGCAGATATGGTCTGTGTTGTGGGGGCAATATGTGTATATGGAATGTTTGGCACAGCTGCATCCCCCTGTCAAATGTTTTGGACTTGTGATACTTTCTGTAATATATGTCTTTTCTACATATTTATATTGCTGTTCATTGACAGGTGATCAAAAGGGTTCATCCTGGCTTTTTAATAATTAAGTTTCAATAATACTTTTTGTAAATCATTAATTTAATCTGGGTTTGTGCAATGCTGTATAATTTGCTGTTATTAATGAGATATTTTTGATAAATTGCTCCTTAAATAGTGACCATTATTGAATTGCAAGAGAGCTACATTTACTTCAGGGTAGTGTTTTAAATGTTTTTTGAGGAGCTGGCATTTCAGCAAGCCTATTTGCATTTGCCTGACTGCCTAGACTGTCCTATTCAGCAGTTGTATGGGAGCTGCTGCATGTGGCTTTGCAGTAAAATAAATATATTCATAAAATATATTTAAGTAAAATAAGTAGTAGTTGGTAAGTAAAATGAGGTAGATATGCTAGTCATGATTTTCTTTAAAAAGGCATGAGCGTAGTCTAGCAAAAAAATGGTTTTGAAAGGGTTTTGGTTTTGTATTTCTTGGGGAGACAGAGCTGGTTTTAATCAGATATTTCCTATAGCCTCAAATCAACAAGTACAGACACGTTATGAGATGTGAGGGTGTGTTAGAAATTGTTTCTATTTTATGATGTAGCTCAGTTCCTCTCATAGATACTCATATTCAGTGAAATAAATCTATGTACCTATGAATTGTTTAAAGATTCTTTCTCAAAGATCTTTAACTTGCTATGGTCAGAGTAAAGGTGTTAGCTCAAATAGATCTTCTGCCTGGTCTTGTGTAGACAGATGCTTTTCTAAAGCAGATAAACCAAACCAAGCAGAAGAAACCTGTGGTATCAATTTAGGCCTCTAACATGCATTTACAAATAACTCTATTTCTGTTTGTATTGTAAAAATGTAAAACCAAGAGGAAAAATAGTTTTTAATTGTAATGTTAAAAATGGTGCAGGAGGTGACCTGCCTTGTAGCGGGTTGAGCTTAAACAATTAGTTAGATTCAGAAATTAATGCAAGGTGAGAATAGGGGTATGTGCACCATCTATGACAGACTTGTGATGGGTTTAGATAACGATGAGATATATTCAACACCAGAGGTATTCTGATGGGGTCACCTGAGAACACATTGGAGATGCACTGGCTACTGGTAAAAGGCTTGTTAGAGTCAGCACAAAAATGCAGACTTGGTGTTTATAAATCCCCAAATGGTGATGAATGCATAGGAGCTCAGGTGTCCTTGCAGGGAGGGGAATTTTCTTAAATGCTATTGTTTCCCTTAGCTTTTCCCAATTGCTTCTGCTCTCTTCAAGTTTAATTTCTGTCATTGGGTAAAGATACAGCAAATCTGCTTGTATCCATGCTGTTACCTCAGTCAGAGACTGGGATAATAATCAAGATTGTAATTCAGCTTAAAGGATCTGCAGGTCTGTGCACTGATAATTCTGTGCTGCAAAATGTTTATCTATGGAGGCAGACTAAGCTCACTATTAGTGAGAACTCCAGCCTCTGGTGTATGTTGTTTCTTCAGCTGTTAATACCTGCTGGTAGATTTCAGTATGTTGCCTGTCTTTTAAAACTGCATTGTCTTCATCTGTCTGTCTCCTGGTACCTCACAAAAACTAACTGAAAATTACTGCTTCTTGGTCCTATCTGAGAAATGTGTGGTGCCAGCTTTAAGTTAAAATACAGGTACAAAGGTCTAAAATAATGTTGGGTGTGTTCAGAAAAATGAACGTCTCGAGGCTGTCTTCAGTTAACAAAGACGGAGAAGATGAGAAACTTGTTTAGTTACATATGTCTGCTTTTCTTTCCCTCCCATCTCCCTTTCTACTTTTTTTTTTTTTTTTTTTTTTCCTTGTTAACTGTACAGCTAACCAAAGGAAATAGGGATCCACAGCATAAAGCTAGCATTTGAAATTTTTTTCATCTTCTTCCCCCATGTTGTCAGCATGGCTAGAAGGCATGAAGATAAGCCTCGATCCAACATCATAATATTGTTTTGTTTGATGTATTTTGTTAGTATTTTTTATTTGATCTGTTTTGAAATTGGCTGAAATTTTATTTTTACAGTTCTCATTCTTCCTTTTCTCTCACCCTTTGCTCATTGCTACTTATTTTACAATTAGACATTTGGCTATGACTCTCATAACTGTGTAACAGAAACAAAATACAGGGGATGACTTACTGTGGAACAGCTCGTACTGCTAAATCATGTTGGCACATTTATCATTCAATTATTCTCTGATTAAGAATATTTTTTATAAGGCTTATTCTACCACATTTCCCTGCCTTTTACCACTAAATATGAGGATAACATTTTTTATCTGATCTTGGTTTTCTGAAGTCAATGAGCCTCTAGCTGTAAATTAGGTCAATTCAGATTCAAGTTTTTAACTAACATTTATCTATTAACAGTGTTCTGGAATGGAGTAAACTTGAGCTGGTGAATTATATTCCAGTATTCTCTTATTGTCTCTCATTATTTGCTTTAGAAAACACTGTAACCTGTGTTTAAGTACTGAGAATTCAGAAAGATATCTGAAAGGGAAGCTACGCCAAAAACTGACTATTTGATGACATAGCTTTACCATAAGGATATACCATTTGGTATAAATCTAGCTGATTCTTTTTGTATATAGTGTGTTTATAAATCACAGAACAAGCAATCTGTCTAGACTGGTAGCATGTGAGTGGTAACATTTTCCTGCTAATACTAAGGAAATAGGGGTCACTTATGAAAATGGAACAGTTTGTGGCCATGTTTCTTTCAAATGCATGCATTAAGCCTGCAGATTTGGAACACATTGTTACTTTGCTAATACATGGGAAGTTACAGTACAAAAATCCCTTGTTGACCTTCTTAAATTAATCTCTCCAGCATTAGTTATTTCCTTATTTTCAGTGGGAAGACAGTGGAGTTTAAATTTCTATGGCATGTTTAAGTGGTGAGATTGGTGCTCATAAAAAATTCATTACAGACTAAACAAGAATCAAATCACCTTAATAAAGGAAAAGTATTTCTGCTGTGGGGTACTGCTGTGTGTCTTTGCCATAGATGTGTACCTGTAACTGACTGCTGAGAAAATGGCTGTGCAATAAGATACTAGCCCTAGATTTAACCCTCTGGAGTTTTTGCTGATATTTGAAGCCAGGCTTTCAGATCTTGGGATTTCTGTTTCTCTCTCTCTCTCTCTTTTTTTTTTTTTTTTTTTAAGGCTGTTTGCTTTTCTCATCCATTTTCAAACCTGATTGTCTCTATAGAAATCCTTTGAAATTGTATATATAATCACACATGCTCTCTGTACTTGGATACAGCATTGCAATGTTTTCCCCATAATCTTTCCAGTTTAACTGTTTGCATTTTCTTCCTGGTAATGTTCAAAGATAATCATTCTGATCAGAGCTGTAACTGGTACCATGACATGTTTCAAGCAAAGGAAATGTATCAAAACACTGAACAAGGATTACGATTTATTTTTTTATTTGCTGTTTTCAGTTAGCTTTTTCATCACGACTGGGTCCTATGCTTCAGTCAAACAAAATTTCAAATGCAAATGAGGAAATGAGAGCTGCATAACCATTACACGTCTGTTGCAATTAGTGTGTTTCTTTGTGTCATGACAAGTCTTTGGCTTTTAATTGTGTTGTGAGTCATAATCTCATGGTCTGTGAGTATAAGCAGAGCTTGAAAATTTCATATGGTAGTGGATAGTGAGTAGGAAGCTTTCAAAAGATGTGTCTTTGTTTCTGCAGAATGCAGGCTTCAATAAACATAGGATATATTCCCCGTTAAATTCAGTTTGCCTGTTCATAGGTAAACTATGATGAAAGCTTATCCACTGCAAGACATTTTCTTATTTTATGGTATTTTAATTTGAACCAACATGTCTAGTGGTTGCTTTAAAGACAAAAAATTGTAGCAAAATGTCGTTTGTTTGCATTTATTACTTTTACATAGTTCTACAGACTGGAGATCAGGTGTTGAAATTCAGAATCACCTTGTGTTGGTCAAATTTGTACTGATGCCTACTAGTGCACTGCAGGGTTCAGTGCACAGAAGCTGTATTGTTACTGCTGGAACAGGGAGACTTTTTTCTTTTTATGCAGTTTTGCATGGTGCCCAGCATAATGGGGTCCTAAAGCTTTAGCTGCTTTCATAATATAAATAATAATTCTTGTTCAACTTACAATAAGTTTGTGTGAGACTTATAAACAAAGCTCTGCACATTTTAAAATGTGTTTTCCAATACTGCAAATGAGCTAAATCTAAATAAAAAGACAGAATTATTTTAAAAACAATTTTTTAAATCAACAGCAAAATACCAACTTGTTTTTCTGTAAAACTATACTCACATAAATAGTCTTTACAACTCAATTTTAAAGTTTCCATGGAGACCTTTGCTGCAGAAGTTGGCTGTATCATAAAACATGAATGTTTCTTAGAAAATGGAATTTACGTGTGCTTTGAGATATTTGAGTTCAACTCTACTATTCTTAGGTTCTGCCTTTTATGCCATTTGATAAAAAAACCTGCATAGCTGAAGATTGCACATTTTTATTTTTTTTTTTAATAGTCACAATGAAGAGGTCAAAGTGCTTGTAGGTTCAGTCTGGATAGCTGGCATGTAAAAAACCAAAGTATCCCCCAGATATAGCTCTTAAGAAATGTGTTGGTTTGTGTGACAGCATCCTGGGCTGTGTCAACAAGAAGATATCCAGTTGCTTAAAGGGAGTGACCATCCCGTGCTCAGCACTAGTTAGACCACACCAGTGTTGGGTCCTCCAGTACTAGAGCAATATTAATGCACTGAAGTGAGTTCAGCAGAAGTCTTGGTCCTCAGGAGTTCCTGCCCTGGGTGGTGAGGTCGAGGCAGTGGGTCTTGGTCAGGCTGCAGGAGAAGTGGTTTTGAGGAAAGGTAAAACACCTGCTTGTACCTACAAGAAGATCGACAACATCAATGGTTCGCGGTGGCATAATGAGACAACCAATATAAATTGAAACAAGGGAAGATCCATCTGGATGAAAAGACAAAATTGAGGACAGTCAGACACTGGCAATGGTTTTCCAGTGTGGTCTCAGTAATGGAAGGCTTTCAACACCTAATTGGCTAAAACTCTGAGCAAGCTGATCTGACCTTATAACTGACCCCGCTTTGAGCAGTAGGTTGGACATAGGGGCTTTCTGAGGTCCCATTCAATGTGAATGACTGATTCTATGGATGATCAATGCAGATTTTCTCCAAGGCAAATGCTAGTGCAATAAAGATTTAATTAGTCTCTGTTCAGTTGGATCTTAGCCATCATATTCCTAGTGATTTTCCAGCTGCATTTTGAAAAGCTGCGGATGTTATAGGGCAGTAGTAAAGTGTGTTTAGCCTCCTGGGTAAGCCAAAGAGGTGGATACAGCTGAGAAAAATCCTAGTTGCTGTTTGGAATTTTTTTATCTGATTTGAGAATTACAGGGCATCCATACTTGAATGTCTGGCCAACTGGGGCTGGGGGTGACAGGGTAAAGAGAGAAATGTGTATAATACCTCTGACTTCTTTGCTTTTCCCATCTTTTGCATCTCTCACTACAGAAATATGATTGTTACATTTCCTACAAGGCTGTCCCTTGGAGAAAATTATCCAAAGTATAGAAAGTTTGTTTTTTCATGAACTTGGTCTCTTTTCCCAGGCAACTATCAACAAGAAAAGAGGACATGGTCTTAAGTTGTGGCAGAGGAAGTTTAGGTTGGATATTAGAAAAAATTTCTTTACGGAGAGGGTGATCAGGCACTGGAATGGGCTGTCCTGGGAAGTAGTGGATTCTCTGTCCCTGGAGATATTTAAAAAGAGACTGGATGTGGCACTCAGTGCCATGGTCTGGTAACCGCAGTGGTAGTGGGTCAAGGGTTGGACTTGATGATCTCTGAGGTCCCTTCCAACCCAGCCAATTCTATGATTCTATGATTCCCATGCATGAATTGCCAGGTTTGCTCAGAGATTGTCCATCATGGACCAACTATCAAACAGGAATGTTTTCAATAAGTAATTTCTCCTTCAGTGGGGTCTTATGCCCTCTTCTATTCTAAAAGAAGAATTCTCTGCATCTCACTACTAGCAATATTAGTACTTAATATCAGCTGCATCATTTAACACCCCAGTAAGTTGGAAATCAGAATTCTGAAAATGAAAGCTGCCCTGCTGGAAATTCCAAGACTATTAAATACTGCCAAATCAGTGGCATTTCTAGTGAGAAATGTTGTTAGAGTTAAGTATAGTTAAGTTAATAGAGTTAAGTATAATTAGAGTGAGAAATATTGTAGACTTAAAAATGTCTTCTGGGGTCATCTTCCCGTCTGTGGAAAAGTATATTGGTAGAGTACAAGCATGGCAACGTTGGCACTTGTTTAGCAAGAATCAGTACAAACATACTGCACATCTGATTTCACATCCAGAATAAATTAATTGTTAATTAATTTGCTTATGTTTGTGTTCTAGGATATACAATATCATACTTCCAAATTACAGTCTTCAATTTTGCATTGAGTTTTTTAGCAATTTTATTAGGTAATTACGTAAATCACCACTACTCTCTCTTGGTTTTTTGTGGGTTTTTTGTTTTGTTTGGGGGTTTTGTTTGTCTGTTTTTTTAATTATTATTTATTTTTATTTTATTGATACATCTGGAACTTTTAGAAAGGATTTATTTCAATCTTTTATGTCTTGAGAAAGGTTGTCTCTGGAAATAAGATCAAATGATATCTACTTTGCTGTAGTGTCACTCAACACATCTGTTTTATTTGTTTTCTTACAGTGAAAGATTTTTTTTGAGACTGAATAGAAATGGTTTGCCAAAATGTCCAGAAAAGCCTGAAAGACACTGTTCTCTCTTTGTGGTGAGTTCTTCCTACTCTCAGTCTTTGTGCTGGGTATTGAAAATATAAGATGGATTAAATTTTTATTCTGGTGTTGACGCAGAACTATTCCCTAAGTTTTTACATTGTTTTGAATGTCAACCTTACAGGCTGGTTAAAGTGTATAACTTAACTCCCAACATGAATGTTTTCTGGCAATATGTGGACACTCATCTAAAATTTTATGTGTGCCTCTGTACCACTCTTTCTCCCCACAAGAAGGACCAGTTAGGTTTCCTCCTTGTGCCTTTTACACCCAAAAGATTGTGCAGCAGTCAGTATTTTCAGCATAAGAGGCACTGGAAAGATGCATCTCTGCTGTTCAAGGTACACAGTGAATCTCTTGTGTCCTCCCACTGATTTTGCTGCATTACAGAATATTCTAGCCTCTGCTATTTGAGGACAATTGTTTTGAGTGCATGATGGCCAATTGAAAGTGTAAAAGGGATAATTTGCTAAAGCTGTGGAAATGAACTCGCTGTTCATTTATCTGTTTCACTGGCAGTTAAAACTGTGTCTAAAGATCTCTTGAAATGCCACATTTTAATCAGGAGTCAGAAATAATGAGGTTCTGGTCTTGCACAGGATTTGGGGAGCAGTGAACTAAGGAAGGACATCTATATCACTGTGCACATTATCCGGATAGGTAGGTATCATCATCTGTGAGTAGAAATCTTACCTTTATTAGACATGTGACAGTAAATAAAAGAAAACTGCTTGCAGTCAGCTTTGGGATTTGTTAGATTAGCTAAGCTTTTGAATAAAGTTTTTTAAATGAAAATGCCTAGTTTTTGATGGGAAAAAAATTGTTTGGAGTTTCTCAGCATTGTTTTGTGTTACTTTTCAAGTGTACTGCTGAGTTCAGATGCAGGATATTTTGTTACTATCACTAAACAAAACAAAAATTTCAAATATGAACTCTCTAAAGATGGTGAAGTTGTCATTAAGGAGTCCGTTCTTGTTCTAAAGAGAGTGATTTCAAGCATCCTTTGTTCTTGGAAATTTAATGTATCTTATCAGTATATGACATCTGATGGAAATCTGAAATTAATCAGATTCTTTTGTCTTCTGCCTGACTTCTTTAAAAAGGGGGAGAGAGAAAGAAGTGGAGAAAGTCTTATAATAATTTTAATCCCTGATGCTATATCAAATTTAGATATCAAATATAGAGAGAGATACCAAAAAGACAGATAGATATCAAATCCTTTAGAGCAAAGGGGTGTGTTTGTGTTAGGTATTTATTTTAAGAATTTATGCTCTGGGCTGTACTGATGTGAAATAATTGTCTTCTGACCTTTTGGATATATTGTTTTCTTTGTTAAACTGTCCCTATAGTTGCATCAGTGCAGTCCTAAATATACAGTGTCTTCCCATTTTTGAAAGATATTTTGGTTTTAAATACAGTCACTCTACCTTGTGCCAAGTTCAGAAACAACTTGCTAAAAAATAATTTTTCCTTGCTTTTTCATGTTGTTTTAATGTTTTATCAGAATAGCAAAATACTGTTTTGTTTTAACTGGTAAGTATTGGGAAAAAGTATGGTAAACTGATGTGAGTAGGTTTGGTAAGAATATATGCTCTAAAGAAGAAAAAGGACTTTTCCTATTGTGTTGTTTTCAGATATATTCTCAGTCAAGTTTATAAATGAGTCACTGAGATATTAAAAAGTTAAAATAAGATTTATATGCTGCATTGTGTGAAAAAGAACAATTACTCTCCTAGCTGCTATGATGCACAGGAATATTTGGAGGAGGCATTGCCCTGCAGTGACTGCAGCCGTAGGCTTTTCTTGTCAGAAATTAAGTCTTGATGGGAAAGATACATAGCTGCCAGTGCACCATTGAATAAAATGTCTAGAAAGAAGGCAGTTTAAAAGACCAGCAACACGGTGAGGAGGTTGATCAATTGTATTTAAATCAAATAGAAAAAAACTAGGAAAAAATTGGCTCAAATGTATTTTCCCTGGCTGCTTTCTTTCTCATCATAAATCGTTCCTCTGCTCTTTGTCATCTTTCCTCCCTGTGTTTCATCTCTGCCTGATTTTTCTGCAGCTGGTTGATTATCCCTTTGATAGCCAGTTGCATATTTGGAAGCAACATTTGATTACTAAATTGTAATGGCTCAATCACAACACCTTTGGTATAAATCATAGATAGCAACAACGACAATAAAATAATACTTATTGAGCAGCAAATGCTGAAGACCCTGTTATATCTTAACTCTAAATTCAGTTTGGTGGTGATGTGAGTGTTATTACTGGGTACTGCAAAGTGTTATTTGTTGAGTGGAAGTCATGAGAGAATGAGCAGTACCTCTGCTTGGAGAGCTTTCAAGGTCACCACATATTTACTGGACCTCCTGTACCATTTATTATCCTAACAGTATAAAGATTGACCAGATTTGCAGTGAGTACACTTGGCATCCTCTGCTCAGACCTGTCACCATACTGAGCTGGATTGCTCTCTGCCTCCCTTCTGTGGTTTTAATTGAGACACTTCCATGGGTTATGCATCAAATCTGTATTTTATTTGGCAGGACGAATGGGAGCTGGAGAAAAGAAAAATGCCTGCAACGTACAATACAGACGGCCCTTTGGCTGTGCAGTCCTCAGTATTGCAGATTTGCTAGCAGGAGATTCAAAGGATGACCTAGTCTTAAAAGTATACATGTAAGAAATGGTTTTTTTTCTAAATTTCTAGCAGTACCTTGGAATCAGTGCGCATCAGAAGTAGTGCTGATGTGAGTAGAAGTATGTGCAATGTGAGTAAATATCTGTAACTCCTTGTTCCATAAAAGTCCAGTAGCTTCTTTTTTTGTCACAGACTGGAAATTTTGGTTAGTTCTACAGATGTGTTTATAAATTGGGATAATATTAGAGATAAAGATTACAATTTCTTTTGATCTTTGTGTATGTTTCAGCATTTTTCACGTCCTTGTAAGAGCTGCTGGAGCTCTTTTATAGCAACATGAAGTGCATTTAGGATTTGTTTAAATATCTTGTGCTGCCTAGGCAGCTAGTTGGAAGAATCTTATAACTACAGAAAAAAGAAGGCAGAGTGTCTTTTTGTGAAATGAAGAAATGATATAATGGATTACAAAAATATGAGAAGCAAGTTAGTACTGGAGAATGAAAACTTTAATTTAGATTTTAAAATGAATAGTTAACTAAATAGTGTATTTTGGCTGCAAGTAATTGGAAGAAAGTTGCGTTTTCTAGTTGTAGCAACAAACTGTGTGTAGTTTCCAATGGATCTGGGACACTTGAGTAAGAACTATTTTTTGGAGTGGTCTATTCTAAGTAAATAAATCTGGGACACATGTTGGGCACATGAGGAAGTTCTGCCCCTCCCAGGGTTAGCACTCAGATCTTGAAGGCATAGAAATCTTTCAAGCAGCCTTTTCTTCACTCTCCTCTGTACCCCCCTGTGCTGAATTATAGCTGCTGGAATCAGTGCTGCAGAAAAGCAATTTAGTGTGGCAGCAGACATGTGGGCTGCCTCTTGTTTAAACACCCAGGGAATTAATGTCAAGTAAGTGTTTTCTGCTGGTAAGCAAATAAACAGTTTTGTCTGCCTATTATATTCTATTAAAAATTAAAAATCTAGCCTGTTTGTTTTAAAATAACAAAAACAATGGAAGAAGAAACTTCACTTAGCATCAAACTCGATGCTAAGACTAACTCCAGTTTAAGCCATGATAAGCAATCATTAGACCATGGTTAGATTTTCTGTATGCAAAAGCAGCCTTTTTCTAAATGTAAACTGGAGTGTAATTTGCTCTTTCACTCACTACCTCCTGAAGATCATTTCCTGTTTTAAGTAATTTTGAAGTGTACAGCACAGATTTTCTATCTGCTAAGAATGGCTTCAAGTCTTGTGTTGCCTCTGGAGTGCCACAAGATAGATCTCTGTGTGGTTTATTGCTCAATAATACATCTCTACAGATGATGAACCTGGTCACAGCTGAGTTCCTGAGCATAATTGCTCATATCTTTCTCCCACCCTTTGCCACATGAAACAGATATTTCCATGGTGCCTTTCTCAAACAGTAAGAACACTCACACCTTTCCCACTGAGACAGGTAGTTTCATGGAGCTTTGGGGTCTTGTACTGTGTTATTAGTTTTGTGAACAAAAGAGAATTATGTTAGAGATATGTGGTGAAGCTGGTCTGAAAAACTTGCATTCCCATGTCAGAGTTAAGAAAGTTGCTGTTTTTCTAGGTGCAACACAGAGAGTGACTGGTACCAGATCCATGAAAATATCATTAAAAAGCTGAATGCACGTTACAACTTGACAGGTTCCAATGCAGGTGAGTAAGTTGCCACATTTCTGTTTGCATTTTTAGGGTTTTCTTCATCTGCAAATGAAGAGGCTCTATTTTAGAAAGGCTGATGTCTCTGAAAGAAACGTTTCTTCACAGAGAGAACAAGACAATTGTTAGATGTAAATGTATGATGTGGTCATTCCATGTGCACACTTAGGAAAAAAAAAAAAGGTCACTGTCACTCAGTGAAGTTCTGTTCACACATGAGGCATGATTCATGTTGCTTAACATTTCTGCTTCGTGTGTATATCTGAAATGCAAAGTCTGGTATTTGCAAATAATAAATTCAATATTTATTTGCTGTTTTCTTCAGAAAAACATGAAAGGGGAGCTACCAGGGCACTCTGTTTCTACTGGCCAGCTGAGCAAGATGCAGAGTTGATCAAAGAATCATAAAATAGTTGGGGTTGGAAGGGACCTTTAAAGGTCATCTAGTTCAACCACCCTCCCTGCACTGAGCAGGGACATGCTCAGAGACACATCCAACCTGACCTTGAGTGTTTTCAGGGTGAGGCATCTACAGCCTGTGTTGTCAGCCTGTTCCAGTGTCTCACTACCCTCACTACAAAAAATTAACATATTCACTTTCACTGAATGCTGTCATCCTGGGATGCAAACTTGAAATGAAACCCAAAATGAAAGCTTATGAGTCTATTGTCCTTGTATTCAAATACTGCTTTGTCCCTTTGAAAATTAATTAGTTGAAATGCGACAATAGAAAAATCTCATAGGAACTCATTTTCCAGGTTGTACTTTATTGTAATCCCTTTCATGTAGCAGATTTCATGCTCCTTTAACTTGATTTCAAGCATAATAATTATCTTGAAAATGTATGTTCAACAATCTTCAGTGGATAACCAAGAAGCACATAAATGCTAATGGTACTTATCAAGACTGATGTTATATACCCTGGAGATTTCTAATCATATCTTTTCTCATATATAGTCTAGCCACATAAATACATGTATTTAAAGTTTAGAATGTCATACATCTGATCAGACAATAAATATAAAAATCATGTAGTGAAAATACAAGAGCACACTACTGAGTAAATATAGTGTTGGGCTACATAAATACATTAACAATATTCATGAAGAATAATTTGCTCTTGGTCATTCTGACTGTCCATGCAATACCTGCTTACTCTCTGATGCATCTCTTACTCTATCCATTCTCATTGAATAAAAGTTCACAGTTAAATACCCATCAGTTTTAGGACACGTTGGATTAATTTGAATACTCTTAATTATGTGAATATTCAACATTAAAGATGTTTAGGATATGTTTGGGCTTTTTTCACATTACAGGGGGCTGGAAACTAAAGGTAGCAAATTGAAGAGAAGTAACATTTTGAAATTGTCAAAGGGAGGGTGGCAAAGAGAAGAGCAGCACAGGATGCCAGTACTGCATGCAAAGGTAGAGAGGGAAGGAAGAAGTGAGCAGTAATGCCCGTTTGACTACCAAGGCATCTGAAAGATAAACTATAAAAATTCATTTACATCTCACACCTGAAATTTGTTCCTCAGTGACAGCTCAGCCACCTGAAAAAGCACTTGCAAAGCTTTAGCAGTATGTTCAGATACTTCTGCTGACACCTCATGGAAAACATTGTTGTTACACTAGTTTGTATTTTTCCTTTGCTGTCTGTTTCTGTAAAATTACTGAAGAGCAGGCTCCAAAGCCTCATTAGCCTTGTCTGGCACGTTATAGTTGTCAAAAAATGAGAAAATCCTGCATTATGGGAGACTGGATCTTTTCTGTCTTTTAGAATTAATTGTAGATATGAGCAAAATGCAGGAAAACTTCTATTTTTTGTTTATATAGCACTTGTTCTTTTCAATTTATGCTAAAAATACTCAAGAAAGGAAACACAGTAAACAAACATCAAAGATGCTTCAGACTGTTGTCTGTCCTCTCTAGACTTCTTCTCTATATTCTGTTCTCTACAGTTTCAGCTCAGGAGATGTTCACACATTTTTTATTTTCCACAAATTATTGTGTCCCACCACTTAAATAGTTTATCAGATAATTAATCATATTCTTCCAAAGAAAAAACTAATCCTGTTTTCTGGGGAAAAATGAAAAGGAACTCAAAGTATACAGTGTTTTGCATGTAAAACATGCATTGTCAGGCTGTAGCATTTGCATTTAGTGTTCAGTCTCCACTCCCCAAAAAACCAGAGACTAGTGTAACAGGTAAGAGGTAGAATTCCCATTCACCACTAGTCTTTGCAGCTGATACCAGTTATCAGCTTAGTGGAAGACACCTGGTTGCCTTGTTTAGAAGCCATTACACAAATGCCAAATTGTGCACCCTCTGGTGCATTTAGTAATGCTCTTGTTTCTTACACTGAGTTTGTAGTATCCGTAGAGTAAGTACTATTAGATCTAGATGTTATCTTAATTACTAAACAATCTAGGTTGCAGTAATACCTGGAGAGGAGCTGGCTATAGAAACTATTTTTCCTATGGTTTTTTTAGTATTAAAAGCTAGTTACTTTGTTTTAAAATGCAAATATTTGTGGAAAAATGAATGTTCCTTCATAGAATTTGCACCTAGTCACATCAGTATTACATGGAAAATAACACATTTCTATTTATGCAACTGTAGGATCATAGATCAGTGGAATGGATACTACAGATACAGAAAACAGTTACCAGCTTATATCAAATAGTATAAAACCATCATTTATCCCCTTGTGTATTTTAGATAGTGAAGCCTAGCCAAAGTCATTGATTTCATATCAAAGCCTGGACTTCTGTCAAATGTTAAAATCTTTGTAAGGTTTGCAGTGTGAGTCATAGTTGCAGTTCTTACTCTGGGTGTGACAGTGACATGACACTAGGGATCTTTCTTAGAACTACAATAAACAAGTAATATTGGATACATTCTGATTTTCTCTTTAACAAAGCAGGCACTAATGCACAAAATGCCTTGTAAACTGTTATTGATCATATAATAGCTGCTTCATTTGCCCACAGAATTATTGTGCAATGAATGAACCTGTTGATTTTTAAAATGGGTTAAAGTGTATTTCAGGACAAGAGGCAAGAGAACAAGGCCAGATCTGGTTGCCATTAAACACATTCGTATACAAAAATAAATAAACAGGGAACGTGACTCCCAATCATACATACTTACGCAGAGACATGCATTTCTGGTTTTCTTCTGGTTTTAGTATGAATTTATCACATGCAGCTTTGTATTTTTACCTGTAACACTGTTTGTTTAGTTTTTAACCCTCCACTTCTTTGGGCTTTCAAAAGCTAAAATGTATTTTTTACAATTCAGCACATGCTGTTGGAAGGAATGTCTAGTAATTGGAGCAGTCTTTTATGCATGCTGTTTGGAGCGTTCCGTTGGGCTCTGAAGATAGAGGGTTCTTGTTTACAAAAATTGCCTGCTTACAACTGTAAGTTACACCGTGAAATAGTGATGGTTCTTACTGAAATCCCTACTTAAGTGTCATCAGTATCTTTCTGTAGGTGCCTAAATCTAAGGTAGTTTTCCTTTTCACCACTGCTTATAGTTGAGGTGGGTAGCTGGGCACACCAGGGCACTTGCACTGCTAGGATACAGGTGGGCTAAATTTAGTTTCCTAAGCACTAGACTGAACATAATGCTACAGACAATTGCTGTGGCTCTCATGATCAGGCTGTTTCAGGGAATATATAAATATTCACTGGGATTACCATAGAAATTATTTATTTCAGCATTTGAGATATTCTTCAAAGACAGAAAATGTCTTGGTTCAGAGTCAGATTTCAAAAAGGATTTTCAGTCTGTCTCAAGTGTCCCAGATGAGTATGCTAATCACTTGGCTTCTCAGACTTCCCTGCAGCAACTATTCAACTTCATATACAATCACAAAATATTAATCATGCCATGGGAAAAATGAAAAGCCTGCCAAGGAATTCATGATTTTCCTAAATGTAATCTGTATTCATGTCCTCTTAGCATCTTGATTTTGTATTCAGTTCCTCTTAGCAAATTCTATAGAGAAGGGACTTAAACCTTGGTCTCATGTTACATGTGAATATTTTCCCCAGTAAGTTGTCTTATAAAAAGCATACTAAAAATTGATTGAAAATGCACCACAATTTCCTCAACACCCTTCTTTGAGAGGAAAGACTGGATAGCTCAGTTTTGAGGAGATGCAAGACATTCCTTTTTGCTCTGCTTTTCTCACGTGTAAGTTCCTGTGTAAATGCCAATTTAGATTGCCTATATAAGTCCTGAAAAGCTGCATGTGCCTGATGCAGTAATTCTTGAAACATGAGACAAGGATACACGTTTTTTCAGTTGTTACAGCAAAGGAGGTGAAAATCCTTTCAGATCTTTAAGAGATTAAATTACTGGTGTAAGAAATTACAAACGTATCTGTCTGCTTCGTAGCTTTGAACTCTTACGGGGATTCAATAAAAATAGTGAATGTAGTGGGAAGGTCTTTTCTGTGCTATTATCATGGAATGCTCTGAACTAGACAAAACTGTTGTAACCTAACTGCATGTTTACTGAATTATGTGGTAGAAAAGTCAAATGTACGTTGCAATTTCACTGGAAGCTTAATTATACATTAACTTTAATTGATGGGAGGGCCTTAAGATTTAGAGGAAGCACATTCAAAATGGTGGGATTTGTCCTGCCACTTCTGAATTAAGCATAATTTCTTTTATTTTTTAATTGTTATTATGGTGATAGTGTTACTTTTTTAACTGTTGCATACAATGTCAAAATACAGCTCTTGAAAAATCTACATAAATCATGTACCCTTGCATACATTTTAGGTCATAAAAATAATAAAATCAGGAATTACTGTATCTGTGATGAAGGGATGATGTGAATGGGGAGACTTTTAAAGACAAATCCAGGTTGTGGTTTGATTGGTGAAAGATTATCTTCAGTCTGTTAGCCACAAATTGTTAAGTTCTTTCTTTAAAAGAGAAAAATGCACAAGTAGCTTTTTTCAAGTGAATAGTTTGTCTCTAATAAATTCCAAGTTTTTTCCACATAGCTGTGCAAAAATCTGCAGGCAGAGGAGGATCCAATAAATGTGCAGCTGCATAATGCCCTGATTGAAGCCTGCAGGACTCAAAGCCCATATTGTTTATTGGTGTTTGCCAAGAATCCCATCACAAGGAAGGTCAAATTGTCATACTTGGAGGGGGAAGTTATTCATTAAGTTACACCATCACTGAGTTTGGTCCTAACTGGTTATAGGGTCCTCAGGAGGTTATGTAGTTCAACAGCATTTCAAAGAGAAACCAACTTCAAAGTGGGATATAACTTTTTTAAGTTCAGTGAGTTTTCTCATTCAAAGGCAAATTTCATTACACTGCTTATCATTTTAATTCAACCAGATCAAAGTAAGTTTAATAGAGCAAACATCCTTTTTTAAGGAGCTATTGTTTCCTCTCATGTGTTGCTTTTTTCTCCCCAGTGTCCATGTCAGTTGATACTAAATCTCAGTTTAACTCAGTGATGGTGTAAGACTCAATAAGAGAAGGCATGAGGTAGACCAGCCCACTGTATCAAATCATCTGACATGGCACAAGTTCTGAGACAAGTTTGGCAATGGAGGCAGCTGGCTAGAGACAGTGTTATGTGCTTTGGGGCAGTGCATGTCTTCCCATTCTTATTTGCCTTAGTTCAACAGGCCTCTTGGGACTCTTATCTCCATGGTCACTGTCAAATACTGAAAAATGAAAAAAACCCCCAAACCCCAAAAACAAAACTGGTGGGGAAAAAAAAAAAAAGTAAGCTTTGGCTTGCAAATTCCTTCATTTGAAGGGGGAAACCTGCTGGAGTCATTATTTACCTTGCAGTAGGGAAACAGCAGAGACCCCATGAAGCAGTATTATTTAGGAGCATGATTTTTTCACATCTTGCATAATGAAAAGCTGTGAGAAATCACACACAGCCAGGAACTGGTAGCAGGTACTACAGGTAGTAAATGGGTAAATTTACATCGTACCGAATTTCTAGGAACAGAACTGTGGTAGCTTACAGGAATTTCAAAACCAAAGAAATAGTGTGACTGTGTTTGCATGAAACTACCTCAGCAGTTCACAGTGTTACCCCCTCCAGAGTTGTGGCAGGAGAGCTTTTTCCTGTGAATCAGCACAAGAAATGTCTGTGGGAAACAAGATGTGCATTCCCTGCTGGGAGCAGCTGTAGCTGTTGACCACAAAAAGGAGGCGTAGGTTCCCAGCAGAGAGAAGAGTGGAGCAGTGGCTGCTCTAAGATGAGGAAGAAAAAGGGCAGGAGTCAAAACATAATAAAGAGAATAAAACAGAACTAGGTAAATTCTAGGTAACTACTGGGCACTTGATTAATCCCACCAATCTACCCCTTCCATCTGTACTCAGCTAAGAGATCTCTGGTGTTCTGTTCTCAGCAGGGTTCCCAGATGTGTCAGTGGTGCACTAAAATGTATCTTGTATCTATGTGTCACTAATTTTTAAATAGCAAGTGCATTTGTTTAATTAGTTCTATGACAGTTTATTAATCTGTCAGTTTTAATCTCTGTTACATTTTGTGACAAGGACACTGTGTATTCCATTTTGATGTGTTCAAGAATTAGTTGCCACTGGAGGCTGCAATTTGAAATACATTTAAAATAATAATAGTGCTTATATGTGCTTCACTAAGTACACAATGAATTAAAGCTTTCCTTTTTGTTTGCAATAAATGCTAAAGCTGAAAGATGAAATATATGGAGAATTTTTCACATAAATTGTTGTTCAAGATCATTTGACCCTGAATGGCAACTTTGACATAGAAAAAGGCAAGCTTTAGAGCAGGTTTTTAGACAGGGTTTTGTAGAACTTTACTTTCTCAAGTACTTTGTACATGTTGGATTACATTAGAATCATAGAATCATTTTGGTAGGAAAAGACTTGTAAGATCATCAAGTCCAACTGTTATTCTAACACTGCCAAGTACATTCCTATACTATGTCTACTCCTGGACCATGTGCCTAAGCATCACATCTACATGTCTTCTAAATATCTCCAGAAATGGTGACTCCACCTCTTCCCTGGACAGCTTGTACCAGTGCTTGACAATCCTTTCAATGAAGAAAGTTTTCCTAATATCCAGCCTAAACCTTCTCTGACATAAGTTGAGGCTGTTTCTTCTCGTCCTCCTCTTGTAACTCGGGAGAAGAGCCTTATACAAACCTGGCTACAGCCTCCTTTCAGGTAGTTGTAGAGAATGAGAAGGTCTCCCCTCAGCCTCTTTCCCTCCAGGCTAAACAGCCCCAGGTCCCTCAGCTGCTCCTTGCTCTAGGCCCTTCACCAGCCTCATTGCCTTTCTTTGGATATGCTCCAACACCTCAAAGTCCTTCTTGTAGCATTCAGCGTATATTAATATATCTAACGTTAAACCCTTTTCCCAAATTCAGGGATAACTAATTCTTTAAAATTAGTAGCCAAATCTAGCATATAATATTACTTATGCTGGTGTGGGGAAAAAATTTTAATCCTTAAGATGGCAGGCTTACAGGCCACACATGTAATTCTGTGTATTTTTTACAGAGGTTCAAGCTTGTGTCTGTGTGAGTTCTGGCTTTACCATCAACTTCCAGGAAGATTTTTAGGGTAGTTACCTCTGGGAATCCATCCCATACCATGGCTTGTGGACTGTGCTGGGGATGAGATCACTAATGAAATTAAATTCACATGGTGCTTGAGTGTTGGTTAATGACTTGTTTCTAAAGAAGAAAATGTGGTTTGTGATTCTGTCAAGGACATTTATGTCCAGTAGAAGCTAATGACTTTGCTGTTCATCTCAGTACTGTGATGATGCATCTGATTGAAATGGCATGTAATTTAAAGCTGAAAATTCCTAGCTAGGGCTACATAATGAGAATAGCTGGTTTATATTTCCATCTTGGAATTGGATTATGTCTCAGCAATCAGGTTTTTATAAGCCTTTTCCAAAAATTCATTCTGCTTGTTAGTGTTGAAGTGTTCTTGATTTCCTTTATCTGCCGAAAGAATAAAAAGTACTTCAAATGATAAATTAAAGAATTTGTATGTCCCAGTTAAACACTAACTGTTTTTTTTATCTGAAATAAAACACACAATTGGAATGGAAGCAGGTAATTTGTCATACAAATTAGGTAGGTAAGTTGAAAGTAGGTAAATGGAAGCAGGAAGATTTATGAGCAAGGTGATTGAACTTCGTAATACAAAAACTTCGTGACATTGTTCGGTGGGTAGTGACATAGTCTGCATATTGTTAAAGAAAAGGCTATCAATGGGCTTCCTGAGCTAAGAACTGGAGAAACTCTTGTTGAGATCTTTGTTGTCTGTTTAAGGAGGTTAAGACTCTGCTTATAATAACATTTAGCCTTCTGGTCCTTTAAACCTTCCTTCTATGGTGATTCTGGAAAGAAATACTTGAGGCTCTACAATCTCCCCTGTAAAGAAATTCAAGCCAGTTTTCTTGTGATAATATAATGTCATTTCCACTTAAGTATTTATTATCCATGTGAAGAAGAAAAAAAACCCAACTTTCCACACTTGAGGGCATTTCTGACAGAAGCCCTGAGTGAAAGAGCTCATTTAATTCATGAGCTTCAAGAAAGCTGTCAAAATTTTGCAGACTGTTTTCTTGCATTCTTTTTTACTGAGAAAAAACCTGAATTTAAAACGGAAAAAAAGGCGGGGTTTGGAGTTTCCTTTGATAATTCAAAGTAGCCACAATCAAGTCTTTAGCAAGGCCAGCAAGGATTGAATCTACCTTTCCTTTTTTATCTTTCTCTTCCCAGACTGTAATACATGGGATTTGCTATATAGATTTTGCTATGGTAAAAGTGCACAGGATTTATACAATTATTTTCCCCAGATCATCAGAATGATTATCATAAATAAATCATTCGTTTCATAATGACAATGTGATGATATACTGGTATTATCTTTGCAGTGGTAACTCAGACACTTTAAATACTACCAGAAATGTGAGCACCTATATGCTTTCTGCATAGTTTTAACACCCGTAGGCAGCTTTATTTAGATAGATGCCTTATTTTATTACCTTTCTTAAAATTCAGGTAGTGCTGAGTATCAGTTGGTTCCTCTTCATTCCACTTCATTTTTCATATTTGTCTGCTGGGGTCCCTCTTCCTTTCAATAGAATGTGCAACATCCTGAAGATTTTAATCACTCTGTGGCATGTTAGTATATTAGTTAACTCTAATGGGTAGTCAGATAACTTGATTTCTAATAAGGATACAATCTTCAGTCCCTCGTAACGTGAATTATTCCATCTTTTTAAAGTACCTCTTCCCCATGACTTTTATTTCAGATGCATGGTTCCTCAGTCATGATGAGTGTCTATTTTCTTTGGCAAATGTATTGTATTTTTATAGGGGTTGATGTGGCTTGTAACTGGCCACAGGCTTTGGGATTAGTTGACAACAGTTGTAATTACCTATCTGTCTTTGGTTATCTGGACTTTTTTTAGTTTGCCTGGAGATTTGTCCTGACTTACAAAAGCATATATCTAAGGACAAAATAATAAATTCTATCTACATTACTTTTGCACATTCTTTGCTTTGTGTAATTGTGTGGTGTGACCCACTTTGGTATATATGTTTTGTATTTAATAGATACATATGTAGTTATTCTGTGTAGAGTTAGCTATCTATAACCCTAGACTAAAATGGAACATAGAAGAGTGAAAACATGTGACCATAACTAAGGCCTTGAAAGTACTGGGATGGGATGTCCTAGAAGTACTTGGCAAAGTACTTGGGATGCTGGTAACATGGTCACCATACAACACTGTCTCAGGTTGCAAACATTGGCCTTAATGTCCCAGAGGGACAGTGTAAGGGTAAACATGGAATAGACACTGAAAAGATTGTGTGTATATATGTAATTTTAATAGTATTTTGTTTGGAGTGTTTTAGTATCACTGTAAATGGACTAATAATAACTATTGATTGACTGGTATAACTTTCATTAGGACTGTAAATAAGGTCTTGGGTTTTCATATACATTGTGTTCCTTTTGCCCATCACAAGATCCTCAATGCAACTGCTCAGTGGGAATTCTAGCAAACTGTGTGTCACACCTCAGTAACAGCATTCAGCTTCTGATTTTGGGCCCTTAATGCAGGGGGCCCTAGTTTCCTTAGAAAAATTAGTAGCAATTTGAGAGAGCAATCAGAGCACTTAACAGGGGGTCACCTTCTTTTCATTAATTACTTAGAGTCCTTATGCTCCTAACTGAAGCATTTTTACAAGATTTTATCAGATCTTCTGCATCCCTTCTTATAAATTCCTTTTTGATTGAGCAGCTGGATCCTTAGTAGAAAGACTGTTTACTTGAAACCTTGATTCCATTCCTCTGTTTCCATTCTGGTTTATTTTCACTTTTTCCAATGTACTGGACTGTTTACACTATAAAACAATTTTTATTAACTTTGCTATCTTTAATCCAGTGTTCTTCATTATTCTGAAGAGCTGGAGGATACGTACCATTTGTGTTCCAAAGATGTACTTAAACTATGGGTAAAATGACTAAACTGTGCTTTGTGTTCACTGAGAGGTTCTCTTTTTGTTTTTGGAAATGAAGACGGTTCTTGATTTTGTAAGTGAATTCTGTGAAACACAGAGCTCTCATGTGCTTCTGGCCTTGCATGAGCAAGTGCTTCAAATCTTTGACAGGCAGCTTATTTCTTAAGTTAAAACTATTTTGCCTTCAATGAGGTTTTTTGACACTTAGCTCATTTTTGAGCTAAATAAAATTCTTAAAGTAAATCTGTGAAATTTGTAACCAAAGAAAACTGTGGCACTAATTAGATTTGAGGTCTTCAATGTTTTGTTTAGAAAACACAGTAACTTTACTCAGCACTAGGAGATGTACAAGATCTGATAATGCTGCTGTGGTTGATGTGATCTGGAGCAATGGCAAATGTCTCTTTAGGTTTCCAAGGAAACAGTGCAATTGGGGCATAAGGAGGATATGAATATACATATGTATGTATAACAATTTCTTAAAATATCAAAGAAACAAGAATGGAGGTGGGCTAAATATCCGTATTTGAAAGTGATCTATACCTAGCCTAGCTATTTCCATCCAGCAATTAAAACCATCTCAGCTGAATCTTGCCCATATGACTTCTTACCACCTCCTGCACCATCAGTTGGCCACAGTGTGGTTTGTTGTCTTGTCTACACCAGTAATAATTGTCACTGCTTTCTAAAAGTTGTTAATTGGGTAAGCACAAAATAAATTCCCATTAATAAAATAATTATTGTCCATGGCAAAAAATACAGTCCTTAAAATAGACTTTACGGAATGTTTCTCCTGGTAAGATTTGTTTATGTAGTCAGTTAGATATGTGTAGGTTTCATAGGAGAATGGAAGTCTGGTCAGAGTATTGCATTCTCTGAAGCTGACAAAATAATAAAATGTAAGTGTAGGTAAGATAAAAAACAAAAGTTTTCTTGCTTAATTAGTTCTCCAATTTTTTTAGCGCAGTGCTTAGGACAGATTTTTCAAGCTGTGATTTAAGAACCATCAAACTTCAAGTAAATTTATTTGGCTAAATAGTAACATCATTGTAGGGAAATGTCTTCCAAACCCCAGAGGACTGATGAATTTGTCATTCAGTCTGTGCCCACATGTTATTTACTTAAGCTTAATCTAAAGTTAATTACGACTGGGTTGTCTGTTTATCTCCAGTTGTTCAGTGTACGTGAAGAGTTTGCTCTTATCTTCTCCTTGATCTGTATGTTGACACCTGATATGCTGCAGTGATGTTGAAGGTCAGAGAAGATTAATCTGCACAAGCTGTATCATCCTGACACTTGCCTCAGTAAATATATATGAAATAACTGAAAGACATGCCTGTTCTTTTTGTTAGTCTCAGCTGTCATCACAGAATCATACAATGGCTAGAGTTGGAGGGGACCTTAAAGATCACCTAGTTCCAACACCCCTGCATGGGCAGGGACACCTTCCATTTGATCAAGTTGCTCAAAGCCCTTGAACACTTCCAGGGAACAGACTTCCACAACTTCCCTCAACAACACATCTTCCCTGGGCAACCTACTCCAGCATCTCACCGTATGAGGAATTTCTTCCTCATATGTAATCTAAATCTCCTGTCATCAAGTTTTAAAGTATTGCCCCTTGTCCTCTCACTACACACCCATGCAAAAAGTCCTACCCTGCTTTCTTGTTGGCCCCTTCAGGTATCCAAAAGCCACTGTAAGTATAATTAAGTATAGTTAAGTACAAGTAATGCAATTTTTTTTTATACTCCAAATACAGTAGAGAAAGTTGTTCTTCCTTCGTTCTAGAGGACTAAATATTGGAAAATTATTATATGATATCCTTACATTTTGCATATCTCCTAGCAAACATTTGAAAGAGCATGATTGATTGTATTTGATTAATGAAAAAAATCTAATTTCAGTCATTATGAAATTACTGTGCCTAAGTGAAAAATATTGATTATGCTATCTCGATTTATTGAAGTTCAGATTTTGGGTTAATAACTTGTATAACTTTGTACTGGGTTAGTCATGGGTAGTTATTTTCATGTCTTCATTTATTTCTGCGTGTTGGTACCCTTTCAAAATACATAACAAAGTTGAGGTGGATTGACTTGGATTATTGAATTCCCTCTGAATTTTTTGAGTTCTCAGGAATACATAGACACCTGCAAGTATATATAAAATTTTTAAGAAGTAGTGATGAACATAATTTGTTTGAATATCTTATTTTTTCCATGTTTTTCCCTTCCTTTTCAGGTCTGGCAGTTTCTCTTCAATTGCTTCATGGAGACATAGAACAAATTAGGAGAGAGTATACATCCATGTTTACCCATGGAGTGTCCATAACAAGGAAACTAGGTTTTTCGAATATTATTATGCCTGGTAAGTTAAAAAGAAATCAATCTCAATCAATCAGCAGCAGAAGAAAGAACCATTGAGAAATTTAGTTTTCATTTGCTTTCCAAATAAACACTGTATTCTAAAATGTCTTAAACTTTCCAGAGACTTTTATGTTAGTTTTTCTCAGATAGATAGACGAAAACTGTTTACCAGTGGCCTCATTTCATTATACACTGTATAGTTACTATGTCAGTGTTGTAAGGGCAGCTATAGCAGCCTTTTTTGAGAGCTAGAAGCCCACTTTATAGAAGTGAAGATTGAATGTGAAGAAGTGAAGACTGAATGCAAGACTGCTGGGCTCTATGCAGAGGAAAAAGATGGCCAGCAGAACATTATGTTCTTAGAAGCTAGTAGCTTTCAAAATAAGAATTCACAAAATTTCAGAAACTGTAGAGCTTCTGGTTTCACCTAGTTTGTGTGTCAAATACTGGAAGTGAAGATACTGGAAATACATGATAATAATAAGGATGTAGAGGCTTTATTTTGGTCATATTTTATGATAAAATATGCACATACGTAAGCAGATGCTAAGGAAGGAAGAAATAATGTGTCGATATGAATGTGAAGAAGCAAATACAGGAAGAAGATTGCAGTCATATCTATGGATCTGTCTCCGAAAATTTTTTTTTTTTTTAAGTTTAATGGGTTTCTGGAAATTAAAAGGCAAATTTCTCTTTAAAGGAAAAGCATACTTGCAGGCAAGCTAGTTTGGCATGATTCTGATGTTTGGTGCCGTGCAACATTTCATCTGTTTCAGCTGAGTCCACAAGCAGTGACTTTTCTCCCAAACATAAATCATCCTCATGACTTGCAGATTTTTAGTTGAGACTACCTTCTTATAAAAACCTGTCTTTGCATTCCTGTGTATACCTAAATCAGAAGTAAACTCGGGTTCTGAGGCAAGAATAGATAAGTTTCAATACTTCATTAATCAAGGAGGTCTTAAATAAGCATTTAAAACTCAGTAATGAGACTCGCCTGTAGCTATGGGCATCTATTACTCTTGAACTTGAGCCTGAAACTTGACAACTGAGAATTCTCTCTTGTGTTCTAACTGCCAATTAAACATCTGTCCTTCTCTATCCTTGATAAGTACTGCTAATCACTTAAAACATGCACAGAACACAACAGTTTTAGCATTGTTATGAAAATACTCCGCTGCTATCACTGCAATATATAGAACAATAAAATCCTTTAGTCAGGTACCATTTAAATTAAAGGTGTGTTTTAGATGTATGTTTAATAGAAGTATTCAATTGAAATGTTATAGCTTATTAGCTCAAGTTTATTTGTTGTATTATTGTTGGATTTGTAATTTGACTGAAATGAGTGTTGCAGATAATATGACATAACAGTGCCAACAGTTTTACTCAGCACACTGTAACTCCCATTTAAAAAACCTTTTTCCATTTATCTATAATTTAGTGACTTTCTGCCCTATGTTATCAAATTTTCTAAGTTCTGTAAATAGATCTTGTATCCCCTTATGTCTCAGTTGTGAAATAATGTAATGTACTAAACTGCAAAAAACATGTTTTAGCAAAGTATTGTGTAATCAGCTGCTGGAGGGGTTTCTCAACTTAGTTGCAAAGAACTGTGCAGGCTCAGTTTGTCCTTTTTTAGTTGAAAAAAAATATATAGTTTCTGCTGTGCTGCTTTCTCAGACTAAATGTAGCACACCTCAGTTTAGAAAATGTTTACTGCCATGGAAAAGATTTCTCCTATAGAGAAATAATCATCTCAGTCTTGCAATGATGAGTTCCAAGGGCTAACCAGAGCAGTGTGCCCTAGGCACCAAAATGCCCACAGGAACCTAGCCTTTGAAATTCTTTCTTCTTTTAAAGCTCCCCTTTCATTTTGTTTCTCTTCTAGTGTCTTTTTTTTTTTTTCAGAGATAAATTAGAGAACTTCATTTTTTGCCACTGGAAATGGTAATTAATTAGTTCTTACATTTTTGTTAAAATAAGTATGTTGCTGTGGCTAATTAGCACTTCGGTTTCTGAACCAGATTCTCCTGAATTATTCAATAAGAAATACATCATGGTGCTAAACTGCAGTATCTCTTTTATAAATGCCATATTTTAAGTTTCCCTCCTATTCTGGTGTATTTACACTCTGACCTTCATTTTTTGTCATATCAATCCTTTTCTTTTTGGAGCTTTTGCTGTTAAAAGTAACAAGGATCAGCATACATGCCAAACCAGAATTTTGTTGACAATAATAATAGATGTTTTTATAGAGCAATGCTTTTTATGTCACTGGACCCTGACAGGGTGAAGCCACACAAAGCTCTTTCCAGGACCCATAGAATTTTTTAATGAAGAACTCCAAGTGTTTTAAGAAATGAAGTAGATAGCTAGAAAAAAAAGCATATACAATTTTAAAAGGCTGTGAAGTAAGTAATTAACTTTATTCATTCTGACAGCTCAGGCAGTAAAAGTGACATCTTGTGTGTCTAACCAACAGGCATTTTCTAGGTTAAACTCAGACTTACAGGCAAGCTCTGTTCAGCCATTAGTGAAATCCTTTCTAGCATCCTCATGTGGCAGTCTGCAGATGCACAAGGCAGTGTTCTTGGAAAGCTGAATACAGCATCGAAGGACATCTCTGCTTAAACCCTAAATTTCTGTGTTCACCATTTTCTGACATGACAGGAAACCACATGACTATATATAGAATTTAGCTAAGTAATAAGTGATGGAAAGTGAAAGCCCTTTTGTTGTTTTTATATATTTCTACCATTGTTTTTGCTGTTTTATGTTGTGCACTCTTCTGTAATCTCTTCCCAAATATGGCTTGCTGCATCTGTATCAGTGCATAACTTCAGTGCTGCACACACTCATGTGTTCTAGCATGTTCCCATTCTTTCATGTCTTCATGGAAGATATCTGATTCCATGAAGAAGCTTAATCATTAGTATGTTTTATCTGGGATGTTTAGAATTGGTATAAACCCTAGCAGAGCTGTTTGTCTCAAGGAGGACTTACTGGAGGGGCCATAGCTCCCTGCTGGGACTCCCAGTTGTAAGCAGACTCTAAACTATTGTGTGGTAAGCATCCATAGAGTTGCACATCTTTTTTTTCATGTGCTTATCAGACCAGAACTGCATCTGCTTTATTTAAGTTATACTGTTCTTAATAGTGCTAATGACCACTGGATACATTCAAAGCCAAAATCCTTTCAGTGTGAATCTCTGACACATAAAGTAATCTCCTATCTTTCTGCTGAATCATTTTTTTCACTAAACAATTCAGTTAGGTCCAACCTTTAATTCCTGAAACTTTACCTACAAACATACTCTGTGAAGCTCTGTCTATTTAAAACAGGCACAGATATGGTTCTGAAAGTCTCTCTATTGGCTTGAGGACAACACCTTGCCTCCAAATGTCTTAGTCCATAAAATGTAGTGCAGTGTAGAAACAAATGGCCTTTTGGCTGACATCTCAACAGATTTTTGTTGGTGGATATCAATTAGCTAGAAAGAACCTTTTCCAGCTTATGATCTGGATCAGTGGCATTATCACTGCTGAGATCTGACCACTTGCTCTTGAGTTAAGATCAGAGTTTATACTTCTTCCTTTCCAAATTCTTATGAGAATAGATTAAAGAATTGATGAGTCAGTACAGTGGTACTGGTGCTGGCCTCACCTTGAATACTGTGTGCAGTTTTGGGCACCACAGTATAGAAAAGACCTCAAACTATTGGAGAGTGTCCAAAGGAGAGCAGCAAGGGTGGTGAAGGCTCTGGGAGGAGATGACTTACAAGAAGCAGCTGAGGCCAATTGGATTGTTCATTTTGGATAAAAGGAAGCTGAGGGGTGACCTCATAGCAGTCTATGGCTTCCTTAAGAGGGGAAGAGATGGGACTGGCACTAATTTCTTCACTCTGGTAACCAAAGACAAGACTTGGGGAAATGGTAGGAGGCTGAATGCAAAGAGGTTTAGGTTAGATATTAGGAAGAAGTTTTTCACCCAGAGGGCAGTTGAGCACTGGAACAAGTTCCTCAAGGAAGTGGTCTCAGCACCAAGCCTGCCTGAGTTCAAGCAGCATTTGGAGGACACTTTCAGGCACATGGTGTGACCCTGGGGGTGCCTTACACAGGGGCAGGAGTTGGACTTGATGATCCTGATGAGTCCCTTCCAACACATCAATTTCTATGATTGATTCTGTGACTGTGGTACATAAATTAGAGGGGTCTATAGGGCTGGTATCTGTCACTGAGCTGGTCAGTCCTGACTGATAAGTTCTTGGTTTGCAGTCCTTCGTTCTGGATGTTTTTGGTCCTCTGATTCAATTTTGCAAAAGACTCTGTATGAAGCTGCAGTATTAATTTCTTTTCTTAATCATGTACACGTTTTCCAATCTTTCTTAGTTTCTATTTTCAGAAGCTTTTAAAGTGAAACTAGAACTAGAATCTTTGTCTTTTTATACAAACGATCTCAAAAAGTGCTATGCTTATGAAGATATGTGTTTTTCAATGATGTGGTTTTGACTTGAAGCATATTCCCTCTTTAAAGCTTAGAATAAGACAGCAAAAATGGAAAGCAAGCTATGGAATTTGTTCTCTCCATCATGGTAAGCATCTGTATCTGTCAGTGAGCTTGGACTAAGAGCTGTTGATTCTAGGAAAAAAAATATGTCTGACACACTTTAGCGTTTTCTTCCCATGAGCAGTGGTATGAGTTTTGCCAATCTTCTTTATCTGTATGCAGCACAAACAGCCTAAATTTAACACCTGCCTCTGTTTGCTGTTCTGATTTCCAAGATCCAGACATACATATTTTTAATTAGTGAAAGTAATATTGCCTGGATATATTAGTTACATAAAATATGTTTAAGCAATATCATGGAGTAGAGACACCCTGAATTTCGACCTTTCCCAAACCCATAGTACTCTATGGCTCATATTCTCTCCTTCCCAAATCCTGTTTTAATTCTTTTTTAAAGCTTTGATTCTGTTTACCAAAGGTATTATAATTTCTGCAAGTCACTGGAGAAAACAAAGATACTAATACATGGCTGCATACTTCATTACACAAGTGCAAAGAACTTCAGTATTGTTTTCCTTCCTCCTATCTCTTCTTAGTGTCTTAATTTACTAGAAAGCGAAGCAAAAATAGAAGAGAACTATGGAAAGAGAAAAAAAGCCAGAATTTAATTGGACTTCCTCTGATTTAAAGTCTTTGGAAGTGGAGAATGGGAAAAAGAGTCTTCTGCTGTTTATAGTACTTGGAAGAGTAAGCTGTATCTGAAGAAGTGGGTGCACAGGAGGGTCACAAAAATGATCAGAGGAGTGGAATGCCTCTCCTGTGAAGAAAGACTGAGTAAGCTGGGGTTGTTTGGCCTGGAGAAGAGAAGGATCCAGGGAGACCTTACTTACAGCCTTTCACTATTTATAGGAGGCTTATTAGAGAGACAAAACTTTTTGCAAGGTCTACTGGGACAGGACAAGGAGTAACGATCTTAAACTAAAGGAGAACAGACTCAGACTAGATGTAAGGAAGAAATTTTTTACCATGAGGGTGATGGGGCATTGAAACAGGTTGTCCAGAGAGGTTGTAGATGACCCATCCCTGGAAACCACCAAGATCAGGTTGGATGGGGCTCTGAGCAACCTGATCTAATTGATTATGTCCCTGCTCACTGCAGAGGGTTGGACAAGATGACTTTTAATGGTTCCTTCCAACACAAGCTATTCTAAAACTATGACATCAACAAAATTCAACTATCAGAGAGGCAATAGAAAAGAGTTTAGTATTGTTATGGTATTCCAGGGCTTGATATCTTATTCCCCTACACATGTACTTTGATACTTCAAGTTTTTACAATCTCCAGGTTATGGTTACTGCAAATATGATCAGCTTGTAGCATAACTTGTTGAAATTTAGGAATTTTGCTGGTGGTCAATGCTTTATCACTAAGACACAGGGCCACCTGCGTCTGAATTGTGCTCTTCTGTCTTGTTCCCCATGTTTCTGTAAACTGCTGCTTCTTACCCTAACTTTGGCTGTGGCAGTTCCAATTTTACTGGGCTAGAAGGGGAATGGGAGATTTTCATAGACTAGTTGAATGGTTTGGGTTGAAAAGGATCTTAAAGATGATCTAGTACCAACCCACCTGCATGGGCAGGGACATCTCCCAATAGATAGATCAGGTTGCTCCCGGCCCCATCCAACCTGCCTGTTAACACTTCCAGTAATGGGGTATAAACAGCTTTTCTGGGCAACTTCTTCCAGTGTCTCACCACCCTCACAGTAAAGAATTTCCTCCTAATGTCTAATCTAAATCTGCCTTCTTCCAGTTTAAAGCCATTACCTCTTGTCCTAGTGCTACATGTTCTTGTGAGAATTCCCTCCCCAGCTTTCCTGTAGGCCCATTCAGATCCTGGAAAGCTGCCATAAAGTCTCCTTGGAGCCTTCTCTTCTGCAGGCAGAACAAACCCAACTATCTCAGCCTGTCCTCATAGAAGAGGTGCTCCAGCCCTCCATCATCTTTGTGGCTCTCCTCTCAGTTTGTTCCAAGAGCTCCGTGTCCTTCTTGTGTTGGGGGATCCAGAACAAGACACAGTACTGCAGGTGGGGTCACACCAGAGCCCACTTCCCTTGGCTTGTTGGCCTTGGTTCTTTCGATGCAGCCTAGAATATAGTTGGCTTTCTGGGCTGCAAGTGCATATTGCTGGCTCATGTTGAGCTTCTCATCAACCATCACTCCCAAGTCCCTGTCCTCAGAGCTGCTTTATTTCATTTTATCAATTTTGCTTGTTATTGCAAGTGTATCAGCATGGACAGTGACATCATAGAACATCCTAACTGCTGAAAGGTGTAGGATGCATTGACTTGAAGGGTAGGAGGCAGGGTGGACTAGGGATCCCTAGCTCTCTCAAGTTAAAATCACCTTCTCATTGTAATATGGGACAAGAGCTGTGTAGCTCCTGTCCATGAAGGGTTCTCCCGCCAAAAAAACCAAAAAGGATTTTGTGGAGCCTTTCTCTAAAACATTTTGCATCCACAAGATTTACATCCTGGGTAATACCTTTTAAACCACATCCAGAAATTTTCAGTCCTTACAATTGAAATTGTTTAAGAGCTGCTGGAGTCATGTTTAGGGTATAAACCAAAACCATTCATGAACTTGTATTTTAGAGAGATGCAAATTAACAGGAACTTTCTCTACACAAAAAAATCTTTTCTGTTCCCTTTCAATTCATGGTTCTAAAGGGTCTGTAATTCTAAGCAAAGCTTTCAAAAAAGCAGTTCCTAAGACAAGCTCCTAGGGAGATTCTGTCTTTTTCAAATACAATCACTGTGTTTTGTTACAGTATTAAATAATCAGATTGGAATTTATTTCACAAAAAAGCTTTCTGAGGATAGCTGGAAAACTAAACTCTTTTATTTCTAACAAAGACAACTACCTTTGATCTTCGACAGCTATCTTTAGCTTGAAAACTTTGTTCCATATTAATATGCTAAAAGAAATTCTACAGTTGTAAATGTTGGAATATATGAGAAGGCTTGTTGTAATATCTGTGTTGCAATTGTAACTCACAGCTTCCTCAGTGTAAGTTTAAAAATGGTTTTGTGATGAAGGATAATTACTTTGACTCTTACGTTAGGTACAAGTATTTCTAGAAAAATAAAAGAACGTTCATACAAATGTTCTTCCGATGTTTATCCTGATCAATCCTTCTCCTTAGCAGTGATTGCCTGTTTTGCTCCTATCAAATGAGGTGCAGTGGGAGCATTCCGGCCTCTTTAAGCTTGCACCTTGATCTCATTGCAGGGAGTACATCCTGTGAGCAGCCACAGAGAGGAGCTTTACACAGGTCCTGAGTAGGGATGATGCAGTCTCCTATCTGTGAAGGAAAGGGAGCCTGCAGAGTCATCCAGGATTGGAACTGCATGGTGCAGATAATAGGACCTGGGAGCATACATTGCCATTTCCCACCTGCAAATTACTCCTGGTTGTTTTCTTTCTAGTGATTAGTTAAAATTTGTGGTTTATTGTTGGTAGGTTCAGGAAGGCTGACCACCATTAGCTAAGCATGTCCCCCAGCAATCTGTCTTGCATTTGTTCTGCAACTTTAATTGGCTTTTTCTCCTGCTCCTTGTAATTGCATCTTTGATGTAATCGATGCTGATCAGGTCTCTGTCCTTCTCTCTTGTTCAGCCCTTGAACACTTCATTGCTAGTTGGATTGAAGTAATGAAGCTGCTTCTGTTTCTTCTTAGGTGAGAAACCTTGAGCTGTAATGTGCCTGATTAGCACCTATATCTGAGGCAAGAAGAGTTTGGAGTTCTTCCTCTTTCAGCCTATAAATAGTGCTTTCAAGATATTATTGGCCAGGTCAAAGCTGAAATGTACTGGCAGAACCATAAGAAGAGGCAGGTACTGCCAGTGATGTGCTGTACATGTTTTGGTTTAGCAGCCCTGACATTTCAGTTCAGCCAGCACCTTTCACACACAATTGAATTTACTTACCAGAGTAAATGTCCCTGCAAAATGTGCACTGAACACTTGTGCTGCACAGGAAAGTTAAGGCTGGAAAATCATCAACATCGTTGCAGCTTTACATGGTTTTATGGAACTTTGATTTCCATATAGCTCTAGCCCTCACTTCATAGTAGAATCTCTTGTAGAAGTGCTTCAGTCTGTAGCTTTTCATATTTAAAAATCTGGTTTTGATTAGCCAAATAGGTGAAATAATGGTGTGCTAAGTAGTGCCTTACGCAGACTGCATCCTTGATATATGGCCCATGGTTTACATTCTTTTTGATTAATTTTCCAGTCTACTTCAGTTATGTCCCTTTTGCATTTCCATATAAAACATTGTTATTCCTCATATAGTATGAGAGGATTAGTCTTCTCTTGGATTTAATTTGCTTTGCATAATAACAGACACAATCCAGCATTTTCTTTAATTTAAATGATTCATGTGTCTTGGTTTGCTCTGAGACATTGAAAACAGTAGAGCTTCCTGAATGAATGTAGATCAGGACAAAATTCATCTGAACTCTCCTCTTGTGACAACAACTACCAACTTTGCCAGGTTCTGTAAGAGAAGAATATGACAATATTTGTGAAAGTACATTTTATATGCATGTCTTTTATTCCCTGTGATTTGATTTCTTCTTGCAATTAAAAAGGTGAATCTACATGAGTTTGGAATTTTTTTTTATTTAATCTTAAAATGGCAGACACTGGCTTTGAGAGCCTGATTAACTTCTGTGAAGCTCTGATTACTTCTTTTAGAAATGCTTTCATATTTTTGAATAGGATAATAGAATTATTTGGATTGGAAGGGACCCTAAAGATCATCTTGATCTTTAAAGATCATCATCTCTGTGAGCAAGGGACGTGTTTCACTAGGTCAGGTTGCTCAAAGCCTCATCCAGCCTGTCTGGAACCATCCATCCTCTCTAAAGCATGTCCAGAGAAGGGCAACCAAGCTGTTGAAAGGTCTGGAGAACAAGTCCTATGAGGAGAGGCTGGAGGAACTGGGAATGTTTAATTTGGACAAGAGGAGGCTGAGAGGAGACCCTATTGCTCACTACTACAGCTACCTGAAAGGAGGTTGTAGGGAGGTGGGTATTGGCCTCTTCTCCCAAGTGAATAAGAATAGGATTAGAAATTGCCTGAATCTGCACCAGGGAGGTTTAGGCTAGAAATGAGGAAGAATTTCTTTACCAAAAGAGTAGTCAGGTTCTGGGATGAGCTGCCCAGGGAGGTGGTGGAGTCACTGTCCCTTGAGGTATTCAAAAATATGTAGACATGGGCCTGGTGGGGTGTTTGTTTGCTAGGGGGTTTTTTGTTTCTTGATTTTCAAGGTTTTCACTGAGTTTCGACTGGGCTAGGTCATGAAATTTGTGTTGGAAATGGTTACTTAGTTATGTTTCTGTGATGACACCATGGCAATTTTAAATAATTGTTTGCTAATAAAAATATAGCACAAATGCATGTAGAATTCAAGTTCATCTTTAAAGAGAGATTCCTGCAACTCCAAGATGAATGCTAAAATCAATTATACAACAAAGCCTCTCCTTTTGAATATTGTTTGTTATAATTTTTTCTGAATGAAAGACTCTTGAAAGTCACCAACTTCCAGTGCTGCCTAGAACTACTCCTAGGCTAAGGTTGTGCTAAGACTCAACATATTGCATGGTCTGTTACTGCAGTGTGGAAATCAGAATCTAGTAGAATTAAGGGTAAGTTTTTGATCTGAATAAACATATGGATAGCTTTACTGATTCAGGTCAAGGGCCTGTCTAGACCAGTGTTGTAAACAGGCACCTAAGAAAAGCAAGAATTGAGCATGCATATATTCATGTATGGTAATTACCCCTGCAGCTGTCCCAGCCTTCAGCTATTTTCAGCTCAAGGGACTTCCTGAGCTGCATGTCATCATCTATTTCATATTTTTTAGTGGATTTTCCTTTCATGGCTTCTCCATTCTTTCCCTGAACCCGTTTATACATTCCCACATACACAACATCCTTTGGAAAGGTTTTAACTTTTTTTTGTTTTGAGATTGGTTTTGTGGTGGTTTTTAATTGACTGGTTGGTTGGTTTTTTTACAAGTCATGCCATCCATTACCTGAATAACCACCACTTTTTGTCCTTTTAGAACCTGTTTCCCAACAGGAACCAGAGACTGATTCAGTGATTGCACACACTTATTAATGATTCAGCACTTTCATCCTTGACTTCACAGAAAACTCTGATGTGAATACCACCCTGTCCTGGTGTTTGTTTCTGTTCATTCAGTCTAGCTGTTCTGTAACCTCTGTCCATAGTTGTTTCAGAAGATAATTAATAAGGTAACACAATAGGAAAATTTCCCCCCTTTTTCTACAGGGATGGTTCTTGAAGGCTTGATTATATAGCAGTTTCCTCTTACCCCATTTTTTTTTCCATTTGGCAGTGGTTTAGATTGTCATTTAATAAGTTTTTATGCAATGATGGAATAATATTATAAAAATATTAGAAGACTGTAGCAAGATCATTGTTTCTGGTATTAAAAATCACTACAGAGCTGAAGGTGGCAAAATAAATGCAAGAAATTTGAAACATGAGAGTATCTCTGAAAACTCAGGCAGGTCCAATGCTGTTTGCACATTAAAATGAAACCAAAAATTTAAGATGTGCTAATCAATTATCAGTTACACATGTTTTAATTTTGCCCATTTCATATATTACTTGTGTTACACTTAAAAATACTAAAAAATGTCATACTTGATTTCTTTTCACTGGTGGTCATCGAAAATCTGCTTTTTCAAGGAAAAAGGGAATATTCCTATTATGTTAAACTTGCATTTCACTTTTTCTCTATTTATTTTTCTACCACATCTAAAAATTAGAATTTCAGAAGATTCTCCTAATTACTATGCTTTTCAACTGTCATTTTTCTAGTGTTTTACAAGGAAATTCCAATAGGTTCCAAGCAGTTCTAGTAACCTTTGTCCAGAATTAGATTAATTTACTCTTTTAAGAATAGATTTAGCATCTTCATACAGTACAAGGGCTTCCAGACCATACCACTTCAGTAACCCCCATCCCCTTCCCAACTACCAGCCAGTCTTCCTTCCATTCATCAACTGCAAAATTTGTGGTTTGTGTCACCTAAAACTAAAATAAAATTACCACTGATCTCATTCAGAAGATCAGGTTATTTTCTGACAGAAATTTTAACATCTTAGTGTATGGATGTGCATAGAATTTCAAATTGAAAATGCTAGTAGCATTTAATAGGAGTACTACATAACACTTTGGCAGTGCCTCTATTGGATTTGTGGTTTGTGTTGATGAGGATTTTAATCTCTCTCTCGGAAGCCCTTCCAACAAACAAAAAATAAGATAAGGTTTCTTTGCTAGAAAACTTCAGGACACCCTGCCAGTATAAAATACATTGATAACATATAGATCAGAAGTACAGATTTGAATGCTAGCAAGCTGGGAAGCCTTCCTTCAAGAACAAGTGTTAAAAAAGTGCTCTAGGCAGATTCTATACAGAGAAATTTAGAGATTACAAGTGAAAGAAAATAGATTAATATTGCCTTAGATTAAGAGAGGAATTAAATGAAATTAAACTAGACTCCAGATTCAGTATAACTGGAGATGCCACTATAAAGAGCAAAAAGAGCTAACAGATGAATAAAAGCCTCTCTCTTGGGCTTTTAGAGGGATGAAGTTTTGTTGGTTTTCTTGGTTTATGGAAAAAATAATATTTAAAAATTGAAAATAATGATAAATTGTGGGTCTGCGATACTGTTCCTTGTTTGGAAAGATGAAAGTTCACTGAAGTACTAAAAGAAAAAAATAAGTAATTAAAGTGACTTTTGCACACTTTGGTGTTTTTTTGTTTGTTTGTTTTTATATAGGTGAAATGAGGAATGATTTATATATTACTGTAGAAAGAGGAGAATTTGAGAAAGGAGGGAAAAGTGTGGCCAGAAATGTGGAAGTGACAATGCATGTTGTGGACAGCAGTGGTCAAATTTTAAAGGTATCTTTGTTGTGTCTTCTTCCTTGCTTTATTTAATTTTTATTTAATTTAATGTTTTGTGGCATTGTTTGTAGCATACAAAAAGGCTTTGGAAAGCTCATGTTTATCTTTTGCTCTCTTTAGATATTCAAAGTATTTTCACTTTGCTTAAAATCTTCATAAAAGGAATGTTATTTTTATCTCTGTGATAAATTACATGATTCAAATAAACATGCAATGATTCCATTAGATGCTGGTAAATGTTGAATCAAGATGTAGTTTTGGAGAAATTTTGTTTAATGATATTTTTCCTAGAACCTATTCATTTTCTTATGTTACACAGAACATGTTTCAATAATTTTCATTTTGTCTGAATTTAATAAATCAGAGATCCTTGATGCAAATATCACCACTGTTTATCCATAAAATAATAAGCTACAATTCCTTCTTCTCTTTAAATTTTATTGCATACTGCTGTTGAATGCTTAAACAGGCACTGTTTTATATTTTAATTATTTACAAATTACATTCTCAGATTTTCTCTGTACCTAAAGATTTCTGTTCGCTTTCAACCTTTTCCATACTTACATACTTTTATATATATATATAAATTATAAAAAAAGGATATCAAGATGCAGAGGGGATCCCTTACAACTGCCAAGGAGAAAAGCTACACCTTACCTTTCCCATAGAGAATTAATACGTCATCCCAAACTCAGGACTTAGAAGAACCCATTTGCCTATTTTGCTATGGTTATTGCAAAGGCACCAACTCTTTGCTTTTTCCTAGTCAAGAAATTTCTTTCTTTTTTCATGCCAGGACATATCACTGATCCCACCAGGCTTATTTCAGAGGATTAAAGTTCTTGATCCTGGGCTGTTCTTGTCTCAGTTACATTCATGTTTGTGTCTTGGGCAAAAAGTGGGATGCACCATGCTGTGTCGTGGGACTCCACATCACATTCATTGCTCAAGACTTCCTGATCAGCCAGTTCCCTCTGTTGTGATACTTCTTATGGGTGTGAATGAATCTTGCAAATATTTTTTTAATGCTATTTTTGTGGGCTTAAAGATAGTTCATCATTATACCACATGTAGCATTTATTATGTGCTAGTAACTATTAACCAGTCTTCCTTGTAAAACATCTTACCTGTAATTTAATTTGCCTTTAGTGTCTAATCAATACTTTTTTTTCGTTAGGATTTTATCTCATTTGGTTCTGGGGAGCCACCGGCCAGCGAGTACCATTCCTTTGTGCTTTATCATAACAATGGTCCCAGATGGGCTGAACTGCTGAAACTTCCTATTCCTGTGGATAAATTCAGAGGAGCACACATCCGCTGTGAATTCCGGCACTGTTCCAGTAAGCACTGTTCATGACTCCTGCTCATCCTCTCTGTTACAGCTGCAGTCAGCACATGAGTTTCCATATTTACTTAGAAAAAAGGCAGCTGCCTGAAGTTTCTCTGTAAGGCTTTCATGACACAGCTTTCCAGGCTTGCAGCTCTGCTTAGTGAAACTCAGTGCTTTGGTAAAGCTTAAATACCAAGAAAAAAATAGTCTATTTTTACTACATAGAAATAGACATAATTGCAGATAAAATTGTAAATAGAATTTCATGTAAACTCAAAGTGCAAATTTAGAATTTACCTGGTGAATTATCCAAAATTATACCTGTTCCTTATTACATGTTTAGGGATCCAAACAATGGTAAACATATGTAGATACATCATGGTCAGTTAATATAACTTTTTTCTTTTTTTTTCCTTCTAACATAAAATTCTAAAATTCTCCAAACATTCTGAACAATGTTAGAGATGATTATGAGATAAATACTGAGGTCTGCATCCGTGTTCTGCATACAAAGGTGTGGGATGCAGGCTTCACAGCCATGGTGCTGACCGCTGTCAAGCCTGTAGAGAAAGGTAGATAAAACTGTGCCTCTTTTAAACTGCTGATGTTGTTTATCTGTTTTTGGTGATGAAGATGTAGCAAGATTTGATTATATAGGTTGCCTTTGTGGAAATGGGCACACACAGTAAGTTAGAATATATTTAGATTTCAGGTACAAAGACTTAAAAATGCAAGAAAAGGGTAATATAGGAGGAAATTTACCTAGATTTAATTTTTAGATTTCTTTTATAAGATATGAAGTAATAAAGAAAAAATGACAGTGTTGTGTTTCATGGAGATTATACATTGCAAAGTGCTACCATGAGGTACAATTTAAATATTTTTGTTATGATTGCCTACATCACCCCAACTATACTAAATCCAGACTCAGAAGTAATGTATATATATTTATATATATATATATAGACACATGCACGTTTGATGAAAAATCATTTGATTTTCAAGTGTTTAGCAATCTGTGCCAGCTCAGTGTTTTGTATTTTGCTGTATATTTAAGTGACAGATGAGTTTTGGAATTTGAGATGAGGCATCCAAGTTTGAACTCATTATCTGCTACCTAGAATTCACGTAAGGAGCAGTGACATCTTCAGTCAGACCTATAGGGGCAGATGCCTTATTCAAAGACAGAAGTGCAGAACTGCCTGAGGCTGACCTAAAAAGGAGACCAGCAGGTAGAAGCTACTATAAGAGGGTAATTGTCACAAAAAAACCCCAAAACACCTTTTCTACTCATGTTGGACTGGCTAGGTCCCATTCCTTTCAGTTTCCTGGCATTCTGCATATTTCTAAGACTGCAAATTTCCTGTCTTCCATTACTTGTTTTTAAAAAATCATTCCAGAACACTGCTTTCTGATTTGCAGTGGGATAAAGGAAACCACTAGAAGAGATAATGTACAAATCTGAAAAGAAATTTAAGATAATCTTAGTCTGACTAGCAGCAAATAGTTTCCACTATACTTCCTTGTGTTGTATTATATCTATTTGTCTTGTCTGATATGTATTCTATTAACCTTAAGTGCTAATATTTACATATATATTTCAGCAAAAGAAAAGGGTGAGAAGAAGTTGTTTGGCTTTTCATTCGTGCCCCTGATGCAGGAAAATGGGAGGACTCTGCCAGATGGCACCCATGAACTCATTGTACACAAGGTAATTTGAATTAGTAATCATGAGTTCTAATGATTCTTCTGGAACATATGTTAAATGACCAGAAACATTAGGTTGAGAAAGTTTGTATTCATTACCAAATGAGTGAAAATTTTGTCATCATTAAAATATCCATTGCTGATTGTTTAATATTAAGCTTCCTGTTATAAACTGCAATTGACTCTACGTATGTATTTCAGCCCACTGGTTTTACTAAGTCCTACGATAATATTCCATGGTATTTATAATGGCTTTCACCAAGTTAAGTTCAATTAAAACACACATGGGGAACCCCTGAATGGCTGACATTGGAAAATCAAGCCATCCAATTTATGCAGATCTACTCGATGTTATTTTTAGAGATATATTTCAGTTTTTTGGAATTTCTGTTTTCACATTTAACAGTTGTCTCTGTGTTCAGAGGATAAATTTTACATTCTAACACCAAAATTTGGAGTTACTAATAGCTTGACATAACTTATGCAAATTTGTTCAATATCAATGTCAGACGTGAAGCTATGATCCAAAACCAAAGTTGCAACAGGCATAGTGGAAATTCTCCAATATCTGGCAGAGAAACAATAATAATTCATAAAATTTAGGGATCTGGTCCTTTGTTTTAGGCAGTACAGTTATTTTAATTGGTTTGTTTTCACAGTGTGAAGAAAACACAAACCTTCAGGATTCTGGTCGCTACCTCAAGCTCCCCTTTTCAAAGGGAATTTTCCTGGGAAACAACAGCCAAGCAGTAAAAACCACTAAAGAGTCCTTCTGGATTACGTCCTTTCTTTGCTCCACTAAACTCACACAAAATGGTAGGATATGTTGATTATCTAAAACATGATGAATTTAAATGAATGTGCTAGCTAGCCTTTTCTGTGCCAAGCAAGCATGGATGTACTCAAAAATAGCTTATGTTCTAGCCATTCTACAAAATGGTTTTCTTCATAATTTTTTATATCCAGATGGAAAGAATGCAGCGTGATAAATCACTGATTTTAAGTAGTTCAAGAATGCCTGTTAGATTAACATGATATTGGAATCAAATGCAGCACTCTTGGAATCAACCATCAAAATCCATCTGCTTTACAAAACTTTCAAATCTGTTTGTTGTAGAATTTTTATGTAATACTTATTACAGACTTCAGGCTGTGGCAGTTCAGTTTTAATCGGGCACATTGCTTTTTTGTTGTATCAGTTTTCTTACTTAAATCCCACAAACCTTTACCACTACTTAAATCAAACTTATACTCTGGATATAAGGAGCAGCATTAAGAAATACGTGTTTTTGCACTCTTTATCTGTTTTTTATCTATTTTACACTCTGTATAAAATTCTTAAGATTCTTGTTTGCTTCCTATATTAACTACAGTCTGTAACTGAAACAGTTTTCCACAGATTTCTAAAGATGTCTTTGCTTCGTAATGTGACCAGTCTTTGATATCCCCACAGTTCTATAATTTTTTTCTGAGCTCTTTATCAGAGCTTAAATCTTGTTTAGCTCTCTCCTGTGTGTCTCCCAAAGGTTGCTAATAGGCAATCAGAGACTGCATTTTCTTCAGCTAAAGGCCTTGATTTAGGAAATCACATGAGTCTACTGGTACTTACACGTGCATGAAAGTGCTGCCGAGAACTTAAGTGTCTCAGTGATAAATAGTTGTGCTGTTGTCTGGGGTTGTACTACTAATTTCTGTTGAGAGTGCAGGAGTTATTCTCTACCTAATGTAAACAGATGTGTGACAAAGGGCAAAACAATTTTTTTTTTCTTAAAGAAAACCATACTCTGAGTAAGAGGGTGTAGAATATCTGAATGATATTGATCCCCTTTTCAGCTCTGAAAGAGTTAACAATTATTTCAGCAGTACTTCAGAGGGTGGAAATATTTTCAATAGACAGGCTCATATTTTCTCCAAGGATCTTCTTTGGGAAGTTCATCTTGGTGAGTTTCCAAATCCCCATTCTTTTAAAGAGAAATTTGCCAAAACCTATTGCATGCTCAGATAATGAACACAGAGCAAAGCATGTGGATATTTAGTCATGTGAGCATTACTTCAAGTTTTCAAGTTGTCCCTGAGAGAATGTAGCCTATTTATTAAAAAACACAGGAGTAAAGAGATCTCTGTATTTACTTTTTTAGTAAACATTTGTACTAGTAGTTTAAAAAGTTGCTGATTGTTTTTAAAACTGTTCTCAAGTTTAGAGATTTTTCTGAAGTTCTCAGAGGCCTGCTTGTCTTTACAAACAATAAAGTCCAGCCTGGAAGTGATTGAAAATTACACTATTGGTCTGCTCATGGGGTGAGTGAAGTCCCCCAAACCCAGACTTGTAAAGGGTGTGACTGAATGAGGCCAGAGATTTACTAGCTTCAAGGGAAACTCAGCTGTCATTCTCTCATTGATTGTTCCCACATGCCATCAGCTCTTATGCATATTAAAATTACAGGGACTGGGGGAAGGAGGATGACTCCCAGTTGTTGGAATCCATAACATCCTTATCCTGGGTGCTTTGGAGGGGTTTTTAGAATTAATTCCAAACAATTTTCAGGGACCTTCTAACCAGGGGAGTCTGTGCATTCATCAACATAACTGATAAGAAAGCATCCTTACCTAGTCTATTTGCCAGCTAGCTTTTTCTTAGCTTGACTTTTGATCCTGGGCAGTTAATGAGATAATTTTAGAAAAAAAGCATACCAGCTTTTATATATATATATATATATATAAAACATTCTTTGCTGGATAGTTGTATTTCATTATCCTAAAGAGCAAGAGAGAGTATAGTATTTTTCTCGTTACTGAGTATTTATCAATACAGTCTTACTTAGATTTTGACAGAGGAGGGATCTCTGCCTGCCAGAGACTCAGGATCCATCCAGCAAGTCAGAATATTTTAGCAAGCTGGCATCCACTCATTTCTCAGCACTGATCGGCACATCCCTGGTAAGCAGCTGTTCATCAGGAGAGCAAAATGCCATACAGCACATCTGTTGCAAGGCAGAGGTGTAATACATCTATCTGCCTTTTATAAAAGCCAAACTGGTGATTAATAAAACAAAAGTAACAGGGCAGCTTTCCATAGTGACCCCAGTTTGGAGGGAGTCTTGGAAACCACAGAAGCAGCCTGTTGGAAGAGGAATGCTGACCCACAGTTCTGGAATTTGTTTTTTAACTTTCAAAGTGCAGTGATGCTACACCAGGCCAGTTTCTGATGTCCCATGTTTAACAGAAAAGATATGGAAAGATCATTACAAACTACTTCCTGTACACATGGTTCTAAACTTTTTATTAAATCTCAGACTTTGGATTTAAATTGCAGACTTTGAGAAGGGAAGTGTTTTGTTTGGTAGGAATGGTAGGCCAGGTGTATTTTTAGTGCACAAATCTGATCATAAATAAGGGAAAGCATTGGAAATGTTTTTCTTCTTCAGAAAAACTTGACAACAGCATTGGCTTTTTCCCTTTTTCAGAAGCTTGTTTTCCTGGTGGGACTATTTTGAGGGGCAATTTTATATTCTCATTCTCTTAATACATGACACATTACTATCCCTTCCCCTTGGGATTCACATGTCAGATTTTCTGTTCATGTCATTTATGCTTGGGCTATTTGCTAATGTTATCTCAGCAATGTCTTCCCTCCTTAGCATTTTCCTTGAAATAAGTGCTTTGAAGTGAGTGTTTGACATTTACTTTCTCTTTCTTTTAATCCCCCAACAAATCCCCAATATTCACTGTCAACTGTCTCCCCACCAAGTTACTCCAGCAAACAAGTAAAGAAATCTTTTTCCTGCTATGGAAGACAGCTTTAGCTAGTCTTGCTACTCCTTGACTTAAGCTGAGGCTTAAACAGAATGAAGTGTAGAAGTCCATTTAATTATTTGAAAGACAAATGCAGGTCACTGGATTTCTAATGCTTGTTTCTTGAAAATTCCTGACAGAAGGAAAAATATGACATACCTTCTGTCCTTGATCTTTGGGATGCATGTGGAAAACCCTTTAGCACTCTTAGTGCAACTCAGGGGTCTCCTTTTGTGCAAACCATTCCATACTGGCACAGGGTGAAGCAACACAAAAAATAAAGGTATAAATGCATAAAACCAATTTGAGCCTCCAAAGTCAATTAAGGCAGCAAAATATTAGTGGAGTAGCATATGGGGTATTTACTGTTAGCATCCCTGGCAAGATTTGAATATAGATGAAGATTTTTTATTTTTTATTAGAGACAGAAATATCACTTCTCTTCTTGTGGGAGGGAGGAGCTTTCCTGGAGCAAACTGGAAAAGAAATAACATAAGGATGGGTGTAGCTCAAATATTACTTGAGTATGAAAACGGTCTGTTGTAGAAAACATCCAAAGAGTTGCTGAACCAAGAGGAAAATTTGCTATTTGCTTATTAGTTTGATAGGTACTAAGAACATTTTAGAGGAACTGGATCCTTCCGAGATAATGCCGGGCAGTGATCAACTAGAGAGTAGTTCAGCTTAAAGTTATAGAAGGGATGGAGGGTAGTGGTGAAGGTTTCCTGCTTCAAATGGCCAGGCTTTGAGAAATTTAGAAAAAATGGCTACTGAAACATGGGAGTAGCAGACTTGAATGTTTAGAAGCTTTTGGATGTACTTAAGAAATAAGTGGAACATCTACTGGATACAACTTGAAAGCAGTGCTGCAGACCTCAATGAGTGAGTCACTGCCAGAAAATGTTAAGTATAGGCAGAGAACCTGCAAGAGAAAGGATAAAAATAGCAAAAACCTGTCAGAGTTCAGCAAGGGTCAGGATTAAGTGAAAACCCTGGAAATGCCAGGCCAAGTTTGCTAAACTATTTTAGGATATTGAATGGTGTGGGACATAAAATTCCCCATCTCATAACAAGATGGTTTCTCTGAAGCTGAAAGCAATGATACGTGACTGAAGAGTAATAAATATAACACATTTTTAAGACAGGTGGAAGAGCAGGTATGTTAACTGGCCTGTTACCATCTGATGAATTTTATGCAAGTATTTACAAGAAAACATGGATGAAAAAATGGACATGAAACTAAATGAAAAGGGCTGTAGGATGAGGTTAATAGAGGCATATCATGCCAGAGTAAGTTTCTTCATCTTGCTTTCTGAAGTTTGTTTTTTTTTTAATTATTATTATTCAGAGGAAACGTAGCAGATCTAAACCATCTGGACTTCAATAAGACACAACATAGAAAATTAGATAATATACAGATTAGAATATGAATTTTAAAACAGGTAAATAAAGGCTAAAAGGGAACCAGTGGGTTGCACTGGAGTGGAAGGAATTTGCTTTCTGAATGAAAGGAATATACTACTTCATCTGAAGAATTAGGCCTGGGCACAATCTTCTTTTTTAAAGTGTTGGAAGGACGTGGGGATGGGAATTACTTCACTAAAATCTGAGACAACTAGAAAGCCTGTTAATGACAGTTTGCTTCTAATGCATAATTGAAAGGGCTCATCAGTTGAGAGGCACAAAATGAAAATATGATACAGGCAAAGCAGGGTGAGGCTTATTTGAATAATTAAATGGAGTAAAGATTAGATCAAATCTACTGTTACAAAAGGAAGGATCCTAATGGAGACTTGGGAATTCAGCTGTAGCCAGGGAGCTGAGCAGTATTAAAAATGAGAAAGACCTAATGGTGTTACCCATACAATGAATCTGAAAAAGTTCTCAAATTCTAGGGCATAGGTCATGTGTTTATAGCAGACGTGAGCTTGCTGATAATACAGTAAACAATGATCTTTAATGTAGTTACCATTTTGGTCAAGAAAGCTAAAGGAGAATGAATTAAAACTAGAAGTGCCAAGATACTTGGGTATCAGAAGTATGGGATACTTTTAGCTCAGAAGAGTTTATTGTCCAGAAGAGACTGTGTTGCTTATTAATAAAGCTAGATCCCAAAACTATTATGTTTGTTCTCGAATAAGACATAGGAAAAAGAGTATTTTAAGTATATTCAAATTGATAGTTAGGAGACTATTTCTAGCTGTTAGAGGACAGAATTTGAAGGCATCCTTCAGTGGGATGAGAGAGAAAAATATAATTGTTTTTCTTAAGATGGCTGACAAATATTTGAACAAAATTACATGATACAATTGCCACAGGAGGCTGATTTTAGTGACCCAGTATTATGTTCTTGCATTTCTATTCATGGAGCAATTATGGGATGCAATGAAAATTTGTTGTTGGGCAGATCATATTATAGAAATCTTGAGATGTTTTCTTTTGCTTTAATGATGCCAAGTTTTGCTAAGTGTACTTTAATAGTATACTTTAAAATCTGAAATGCTGTTTTGCTTCCAGCTTTAATCTTGCATTTTGTTTTTGCAGGAGATATGCTTGACCTTCTGAAATGGAGAACCCACCCAGACAAAATTGCAGGCTGCCTCTCAAAATTAAAAGAAATTGATGGTTCAGAAATTGTGAAGGTATTATACTTTTCTATGCTTTTAGATAACAGGAGGGAAATAATTTATTTGCCTGTCACAAAATACCTGTTTAATAACAAACTGCCTCTTATTCTCTCTAATCAGTTTCTGCAAGATACACTAGACACTTTATTTGGGATTTTAGATGAAAATTCTCAAAGATATGGATCAAAAGTATTTGATTGTTTGGTAAGTTTTATTTTGTGATGATGCTTAACATTATTTTAAAAATAGGTTAAAAAAACAAAAAGGAAAAACTTTTTTTCTTTTTTCCCTCACATTTAGGTTCACATAATAAATTTGCTGCAGGACAGCAAGTTTCACCACTTCAAGCCAGTAATGGACACTTACATTGAAAGTCATTTTGCAGGAGCACTTGCATACAGGTGAAGTCTGTACTTTTTCTATCTGATTTGAATACTGACAGTTATTGAATAAGCAGAATCAGTCATTATGTTAAATTAAATTAAATCACTAGAAAAAAAAATGCAATGCTTTTTTGAATTCCCAGATTTAGGCCATTAAAAAAGAGTAAAATAACTTTAAGGTACCAGAAAAATTACTTGTTAATGCTCCTCCACTGGCTTAATTTTAAATCTTTTTCTTCAGTGCATTTCTTTATTTGAATTACTTTGACAAACATAGGAGCCTTAATATAATCCAGCTGCCACTGTGTGTGCTGTCTGTGGAGAGCAGTGCACTACTAAGTATCACTTACTCTGCTCTATTCTATGTATTTATTTTCTACCTAGACTTCCATTAAAACCAACACAGTAAGTAAGACTGCAGACCAATGGAATAGCAGGAGTAGTCCATACTGGCAGGATTCTTCTGGCTTAACTGAGCTTCTGTATCCCTGTCAAAAACATTCTTCTGCACATGTAATGCCAGTGTTATTTCCTGTTCATCAGAGATCTACTGGGTGGCTTTCAGCAGACTCAAATGAAAACTAAGTGTAATATTTGACTGGTAGTGATTAGTGAAATCTAGTTGCATTTTTTTCATTTTGTCAGTGTTTCTTGTATGACAGCTATTGCTTAGAATTTTAAATGCAAAGTTAACACTTCTCCCACTTCTGTGTTGTAATACTTTCTGATGTGTTATTCTAGAGATCTTATAAAAGTATTGAAGTGGCATATTGATCGAGTCACTGAAGTGGAGCTGCACGAGCACATACAGGAAGTACTAAAGGTAATAAAAAGTGTCAAAGGCAATTATATATTTGAATGATGTGTTCATACAGTATTAACAGGATTAACTTAGGATATGAAGCAGAGAATATATAAATGATGGAATGATCGTACTAATTCTAGGGAACTGCAAGCTTTTTCAGTGCTCTTGGTTTATTCATTGTTCTCTTTTGATCAATGTTGATCAATGGAGCTTACTAACAGCAGACTCTGAGCTCTTATGTTCCTTGCAGAATGAGGATATACATGAGTAGGAGTTAGATCTAAGAAGTCAAATGTAGATTGAATTGGTGCTATTAACACTTGTTGTATAACCAAAAATAAATGGCAGGCATCCATGCTGACTAAATGGTACAGTCCTGACTCTGAGGAACAGGACTGCAAAAGGTTGCTTTAGTTTCTCTTTTTGCCCAGTTTGTACCATAAAAGAGCACAGGGGGGAGTGAGGCTGAGTTGTTCAACACAACAATCCTATTTGGGAAAGGTGCTACAGTTTGGAAATAGAATATTAACATGGCACCCTTCTGGGCTTTTCTGTGCTGCTATTAACTAATTGTGTCTTGCTAATAAGAAAGATTTTTTTTATTTTACATTCCAACAGATTTTCAACTTAATTTAATTTTGTATTTGACATGAAAACAACTTTAAACAGGTAGAGAAATTCCAGCAACAGCTCAAAAGTTTGAGCTTATTTCTTGTATTTGCCTTGTGTGTTTACTCAATAGGTGCTTCCATAGCCAAAGACATGTATGGGATGGATGAGGTTTTGCATGTGTTTAAAAAAAAAAAGTGTTCTCTGGTTTGTAGAGATTATGAAAGGCAAGAAGCATTGCGTGCCTCTGAAATGTTAGTGTTTCAACAGAAAGTTTTACCAAAATTAAGTAATGTGATCCTGCTTCAGAACCTTGTCGATATTTTAATGATATAATCATAGTGGGTGTTCTGTATAAAGATGAGCTGGTTCCTTTTCATGACTTATATCTGATTTTGACATTTGCAGGCACAGGAATATATCTTTAAATACATAGTTCAGTCTCGAAGGTTATTCTCTATTGCCACTGGTGGACAAAATGAGGAGGAATTTCGCTGCTGTATTCAAGAGCTGCTTATGTCAGTACGCTTCTTCCTTTCCCAAGAGAGCAAAGGAACTAGTGCATTATCCCAACTACAAGTAAGTTTTCAAGTGTTCCTTGCTTGTTACCACTTTACCTCTCCTATATAGAAAATGGATGCATATCCTTACCTATATTCCCATAAAAGAAAATTAGTTTTTACTAAAGCGAAATGGCATTTTCCCTTCATCTTCATAACTTTTGTTCTTTCGTGTGAAATTTTTGTGCCAGAAGCTTCTAAATACTCTTGGCATGGATAATCCATAATCTAGTATTTAATTTTGAGTTATAATTATTGTAATTGTAATAACTGCATTGGTGGATACATATAAAGTAATTTCTCTGAGAAATTACTCTAAATTATGAAGTTATTTCTCAGAGAGATTTGTGCTAAAGTGCACAGACAGAACACACAGGATTCAACTCTCTACATTTGGACCACTTCTACAGCTCATAAATACGCTCTCCCTCTTCTCCTGTTTCTAAAACTGAAAGTGTTGAGAATTATTCATTTCTCAAGCTCTCTTGAAAATTGTTCTTCCAAGAAAATGACAAAGTGAAAAGGTACAAAGGTAAAAGCAAAATTATATAAACAACTACATTCAGAATTCTTTAGTAGCTTTAACTTTTTATGTCATCTGTTGAAACACCAGCATGAAGAATGCTTAAGGTGTGAGTAGCTTTTCTCAGTCAGCAGGATTTGGAGAGGAAGAAAGGAAAGTCAGTTCTGGCTTCCTTTCTCTAGCATTGCCCTCCTTTCTTTTCCAGTGTTTTGTTTCCATATTATTTATGCTCACAAATAAATATCTAACTCTGTTTTAGGATTGTTGAAGTGAACCAAGACTGCCAGTGCTGTCTTACTCCGAAATAAAAATGTTCATTATTTGGAAAATGGAAGATATGAAGTCTGTTATATTACTTGTCTTAAAAAAAAAGCAAACCAAAGCGACTCCACTCAAACCCTTTTTTTTCCTGTTATCAGCTGGCTTCTGTATTCTTATAAAAATTTCCTCTAATACACAGGTCATGACTAGTTTGTAAAGTATAAATATTTTTGTTCCAAGTTGAACTTTTTACTTTCACTTTTCCCTGGAGAAATGAACAATCATTAGATAATCCTTAAAGGAAAATAGTTACAAGTGTAAGCCTGCTAATGAATGTGAGGATATTTCTTCTGACAATATGACCATTTTTAAAGGTACTAACTACCCTTGAAATGTAAACCCAGGCATTTTTCTACAATTAATTAAATTTCCATACTTATTTAAGTTCTATAAATGTCAAAGTTATACTGCAATATCTGACTGTGCATTTTTGCCCTTTTCCTCTAGGCTGTGTTTCTCAGCTCATTCCCATCAGTGTACTCTGAACTTTTGAAGCTCTTTGATGTAAGAGAAGTGGCAAATTTGGTTCACGATGCTCTGGGCAGCTTGCCAACAGTCATGCATGGGGATGACTCCCTTCAAGCTGTTAAACTGCAGAGTATTGGGAAAACTGTGGAGAGTCACCTGTACACCAACCCAGGTAATGTTAGCCTGGACAGATAAGGAACTCAAATTGTGTCCTTGGTACACAGGCCAGCAGGTGCTGAAGAGAACTGTTGCTCAGAGTAATGCTTCCTAGGGAATGATTCTTGAAGCACTTTTTTTTTTTTTAACTGCTCATTTACAAAAATGCAGTTGATAAATTTAGTGGTTTGGTTTTTAGAGACAAAGATTCTGAAAATATAGTTCTGTTTTGATCTACTGCTGGCGATATGTTGGTGAAGGAAGTTTCCGTTTTATTTTTAAGTCATTCAAAAAGAAAAAGCTTTTGTTTTTTTTCTCCTTGGAGGGCACTTCAGCAAACATATTGTCATTTATCCATAAGTCTTATTTATGTAACTCTTGCTAGCTCAGCACTTCTGATTCTTCATTCCTTAAAGTAGCATGAAAGGTACACAAATGGAGGTGATAGTTGGTACATAAAGTATGTAAGAGCATAGTTACTTGCTATGCAGAAGAAAGTATTGCTGTGTGGTGATGAGTCTGGTGTTCTTTTTTTCTATTTTAAGTGATACTCATAGAAGAGACCAAGTATTAAATTTGAGATTAAGTAATTTTGAAATAAAAGAATTAAAGAAGAGATTTAAAGAATTCTAACTAAGTGTTACTTCACTCACCAAAAGCCCTCCTGAGAGGTGCTTGAGTACTGGGTGATGGAGTTCAGTAGTAACAGTAGCTTTTAACATCTAAGGCATTCAAGGTAACACATTACAGTGATGAAAGCTATGCAGAAACCACCAGGATATGCATAAATACCTTGAGATGCAAAAGACTCCTGGTGACACTCTGGGAACTGTATATTTACTTTCAGCTGTATGACAAATTATTTGTTTGCTTCCTTTTGTAAAAATGTTAGGATGTTATTCATATCCATATACATTATTAAAAAGATTCTGTGATTATGTGAGGTCACGTGAGTTGATTGGTCTGTTAAAGCAATGAAAATTACATGTTAAATATTACATGAAGTACATTTTATACACAAATAGAGTATCACTTTATTAGATCATGGGAAAACTGATGTGAAAGACTTGGGGCAGTAATATAAGCTCCCTGTGTCCATGATGGGAATTCAGGGAAACATTTGTGCAGTAAAATTTCAGTCATCATGTATTTCAAGGGATTTGTGGAGATCAGCATCTTAGGCTCTTTGCCCTTAGTGTTTTATCTTGATAAAATAGAAAAATATCAGTAGACTTAGTCAGTCTGTAGACAGAAGTAGTTTTCCAATTTCTTCAGGAAAATAAATACTGCACTAGAGGTGCTAATGTGCTGGCTAAACTTTACATCCTTATATGAAGTCAAGGCTTATCTGCTGTGAAAATAATTGATTTCTGTCTCCCAAATGAAGATGATGAATGCTGCAAGCTGTGCTATTGGCTAATACATTGGAACTAGGAAAATTGGAACACAGGAAATAACTATCTAAATGTTTATAAATGAGGAGGGCACTTCTTGGATAGCATTTTCTGTTATCTGGAACTTGCTTGGAAACAAGTGGAAGTAATTTAGCACAGGAGTTTTATGCATTTTGTGCTGCAAGGGCCTGAACAACTAACACATTAGCTCCCACTGCTGCAGAAATCAGCTGACATGAAAGCTACACATTTGCTAAAATCAGGAGATGTATTTGGTGTATTGTTGCAAAACAGAGACATATGCAGGGATTTTATTTATTTAAAGTTCAAAGCACAGCTATTTAAGACAATTTCAGATATATTCAATGCATCTGGTCTCTACCTACCTCTCTAGAGAATGCATGTTGTATATTGCATTTACTGATCATGGGAGAATAAGATGTCTTAAATGGCTCTGTATTGAGACTTTGGTATGGCTTGCTAATAACCTTTTTCTATTTTGGTGATTTTAAACTCCAGCTCTTCCTGTAGGTGACAACTACAGAGATTTTAAAAGGTGTTAACAGCAGTTATCTGCCTAGCTCCTGTGAAAAGGAAGTGGGTGTTAAGACCTTAATTTACTCTGTTCTGCATCTTTGTAGTATGTTACACTGGATGTCTAAAAAGAAACAGATGACAGTTTTCCTGCTGATAAAACCTAGCAGTATTTTTTTGCCTTTTGGCCTTTCTTCTAGTCCCCTGATATAAGGAGAGTAGCTCTCTGGACACATTCCTGTTGATATTTGCTGAATGGCCAAATGGATATATCCCTGTATCCAGAAGATTTTCTGCCATTGTCATTTTCAATATATCTGTAATATAGCACTGAGGGCTGTTGTCTGTTTTTTATTAAATATCATTATAGTTAGCTTTGGGGGAGAGTTAAATCTGTTTTGCTGGGAAGAGTTAAGGTACATAACAGAGAAACACATTTACTTCTTGACATGGTTAAATAAGAATTGGCAGAACACCAATAATATTTTTACTGTAAGGGCACTACTTTGGGCATGCAAATTCAGTAGCTATGAAAACGTGAGGTGTGCAAGTGGAATGTCTAGGTTTCTTTCTCCAAAGAGGATGAGTTTTTTTCAAATCCACACCAATCAAACAAGTCAGTTACCAGAAGAGAGGTTACATTAGTAAGTAAAATTTTAAAACCAGAAAATCCCATAGTGGGAAGGCCTGTATCTTAGCCCAGTTATAATCTGTGGTGCAGCTCTTTACCACATGGAGAATGTTTTTAGATGGCAAGAAACTTTGTGTATTCCCAAGATATGAGGATTTGAACCTCTGTGCAAAAGCGCTTGGATAGGACAATCTGTTCAGATAGTAGTTGAAATTAATATCATCCTTCTGAAATTAATCTTTAAAATACACTAGAATAAAGAAATATTTGTATATCTTTTCAGGTGCTTTACCACTAACTGAAAAACAAGGGGCAACGTTGTGCTGTGGGTTAAATATTTACAGGTTAATGTGGCTTTCATAGGATAGTCACAAGGATTACCCAGAGCAGTCTCTCTTTCAAATTATGCCAAGCATGTACTAAAAAATTCTGTGTCATGATTTTTTTCCCCTTTTTTCTGTATAATATTTGTAAAGGGAAAGTATTAGCATTTTAAACAATCAGCTAATTTGGCTTCCTGCACAGAAGACAAATTAGGACAGTGATGGTATCTAAGTTCTGATTATTCCACCATTCATTGTGCTCATTAATTTTTCCTTATAGAATGTCTGACATAGCAGCTGACAGTTTTTACAAAAAAGAATAACCTGAGACAAATATTGTACATTGCCTTCTCCAGATTTTCTCACATAGTCCTTGGTTTGGCTCAGAGGTGAATACATTAGTTTATCTCTTCCGTAATATCACTACATCTCTCCAGCTAAACAGATCAAGGAAGAAGGGTATTTAGTTTACAAGTTTACAAGGAGTGTATTGCAAGCTGTGTTATATGTGGTGATTAATTCAATAACTGGCACTGTCCCCTCCCACATTTAGTTGCAAGTCGTTGTAAGATGCTTTTTGCTAATTTGCTTGGTCTTGGTAAAACAAATTTTCTGATCATGTTGTGGAGCTTTTGAAAAAAATGGGATACTTGAAGCATTTGAATGAGGATGCTCAGTTTTGACTGAGGTGCTTCAGGCTGTTATCATATGTAAGTGTTACTTACAAGACAAGTGTTGCTGTATGTAGATTCTCTCATCTTCAAAATGGAGTTCATAATGCTGTGCTTACATGTAAACAATGCACAAGGTAGTGGGAACCTCAGAAAAGTTCCCAATTCCTGTGTGTGCTTCTCAGGAAGCTGTCTAGTTGACCAAGAAGAAACACCTTAGTACAGGGCTGCTTATGTTTTCTCCTCACCTTCTGGCATGAGGCCCATGGCCCAAAGGGTAAGGCTTGCACCATATATGAAAGAGCTGCTGTAACTGGTCTGTAATATTTTGGAGCTGAGTAGAGGTTTCAGCGTTTGCCTGGGAATGGAAGACCAAGGGCAGTGCTCTGTCAGCCTGGATTCAGCTTCCTCTCACCTGCCTGCCAGGAGTATCCCAACCACAGCTACAGGCTGGCTTGCACAGTGAATTCTTCATCTCTTCTCTTGAACATGAGTTACCAGATAGACAAGAATCAATACACGTAAGACCCACTGGGAACTGGAGACAAGAAGTCATCCCCTATAACCTAGAGGTTAGATCCTTTTTATAGGAACAAAGAGTCTTGCTTTTTTGCTTCATCCGAAGGCATTAGTTGTTTTTTTTCATCTATTGGTAACCAATAAGCCAGTTTAGCAGGGGATCAGAACCTGGGAGTTTCCTATCAGGTCTGCACCTTAGTCACTTTCCTGCCTACTTTCCTTTTGACCCTAAAGATCTCCCCTGACCTGGATGGGTCAGTGGTAGCTGTGCATAATTGATGACCAAAACTTCAGTGAGCTTCTGTTTTCTAGGTAGACAAAAAGAAATTGCCCTGTTGGTTTGGCTGAGGTTTTTCTGCCCAGCTACAGTGCTACAGGCAGATGCAGTCCAAATGAAAACCTTCTGGGTCACTTGCAGAAAAGTAAGCAGTGACTGTATAGAGGATATTTGCTTCCTAATTTGGGGTTTCAGTGCCACTGGTTTTAGATTAATTGATGGCCTTTTGCCTATTGCATATTCTTTGTTTACATTTTTTATCAATAGAAAGATACAGAGGAACACCTGAACAAACAATAAGCATGAATCATCCATTCAAAAAGAGCAAGCAGTCTTTTTTTTTTAAATCAAGAGTATACTATATAGTGTGTTCAAATCAACTTGTCCATATAATTTGTCCTATGTTACACAGACAACAAAACAAGGGAATAATAGAGAAAAACAAAATTAGTGCTGTATATGAGTGACTGAAAGAAATATTCAACAAATAAAATCTCAGAATAAATCTTTTTTCTCCCTCCAGGAAAAAATAAAGGAAATATTGGAGGGATAAAAAAGTGTTTATAGAAAGACTAATCCACAAACAGTACCTGGTTTGCAAAATTATATTAAAGGAGTAATTTTCCAGCTGGATAAACTCAAGTTTTAGGAAATAATTCCATTAATTAACAAAGGAATTGAGCAGGTGAATATATTTATATAGTGAAGTATTTAACAGTCATTAAAATTTTAATAGAGGAAATGATTCAAGTACATTTCTATGGGAACATAATTTCTCAATTATGGAAAAGTTCTAAAACAACAACAAAATGAAAACAGGTAACACCTATTCCAGTTATCAAGTTGTAAATAAGTGTTTAATGCATTATACTACTCATAATTTTTAGGGCTCTTCCCATTAAATATTGTCTTATAATTATAAGAAAGAGAAGCAAGAAAAAGTAGCAGGTTAATGAAGTGCTTCTGTAATTTTGAGAGAATTCAGGACTGAAAGTAGCATTGAAGAGCTGTTTAGAAAATGAAACAGAGGAAAGGCAAATCATTTTCTGTAGACAGTAGTAGTCCAAGTTGCTCATACTCACACATGCTCCTGCTTGTACATGCTCATAGGAGTGAGGAATCTGGAAAAGTGAAAATCCTGAAAGAAATCTCAAAACACCGCTTGTTTGTAAAGTAGAACTCATTCATAAAATAACATCAGTTTAAGACACGTTCTGTTGTGATAATGACTTGCAAAGGGAATACTACAGCGTAATTTCAGGTTATTATGAATACAAGTACTATTTGGCTAAGTTTTTTTGCCTGACAATTCAATAAATACTTTGAATTTTCTTTTGTATGTAATGTGTTCCACACGGTGGCTTTTTTCTCCATCCATGATATGACATGATGACTTTCAGCTTATTGCTTATTCTTCAGATATTTACTTTAGGTTATGGTAATTATGAAGTAAAACCTGCTTATCAAATATATTGGTTATAGCAAGTAAAAGCTCCTGCTCATCAGAAATACTGTTTTAGACTGAAGACACATTTTATATCTGCATTAAAGTTAAATGTCTCTATGAGAAGCTCCTAGTCATAAAATTCTTCTTTTCCAGATTCTCGATACATTCTTCTTCCAGTAGTTCTACATCATCTCCACATGCACTTACAAGAGCAGAAGGACCTTATAATGTGTGCACGTATCCTTAGCAACATATTTTGCCTCATCAAGAAGAACAGCTCAGTAAGTAAACACTGTGTGACTTCCACAAGGTGTTGAACTTCTTTATATGGCTCAGTGACATTTAATGACACAAATTGGATTTTGACCAAAACCAGTTCAAAGAGTTCTCTGGGTAATGATTCTGCATAAACATGTTATTTTGATTTCTCATGAGCCTTTTCTTCCCTTGCAAGAATATTTTAATTGTATCACATAGTGCTGTTCTGAGCCTTGATGCTTTTTGAATATTGTGTTAGAGAGAAATGTCCATTTTCTTTCAGAGGCATTTTCTGTTGTGGGCTGTTTAGTCATAGGGAACTCAAGGGCGGTATAAGTGAAGAGATTGATATGAGTATTGCAAGGTGAGGTGTAGCTGTTTTTTAATTGTGGCCAATTTCTGATGTTTATGTTTATAAATTCATCTGTGAAAGCTGCATATGAGAGCTTGCTTAGGTAGGTATATTGCAAATAAGATGATGATACGCTCTGACAGACAAAGGGATATAAAACAATTAAAATCAAACATTGCCTGCACTTAGGGCAGTACAGATATATGAAGGACAGCATACATTACACTGTAATGCATAAGAACTCTCTTACTTGTTTCATCATTTCATGCCACTGTCAGCAACTGAAGTTGCTCCATCAGTTATTTGATGTGGATACGGCTTGCAGCTCCATCGATGTAACGTTTTAATTGCAGCTGCTGCTGGATGGGTGTAATGCCTCATCACAAGATAGCTGTAGCTTTGGACATTCATGTCTGGTCTTAATTTCAGGAGGTCTTTGATTTGGAGTCATCAAGCCAGAGATGTACACAGTAACAAGTGAATGTCTGCATACAACTTTCCAATGTTTGGGACATGCAGCTGCTATTTTTAGTAGCCTTTGAGAGTATTAACTTGGTGACTTTGATATGGTTTTTGTGGATCAGTTCAGAACTTCATTCCTTCCATGTTGATCAAAATAACATAGAGGTTTAGGGAACAAGTAAATTTGCACACAGGTAACTTGGAAAATGGAGGTTGTTGGGCATTCTTGTCATAGTTTGTATATGAGACATCACAATTGACTCAGTACCTGAATGCACATTTTATTGCCTGTCTTCATAAGTAGCAAAGTTAACAGCTGTATGATATTAGACAAGGTGACAGAGAAATCGGTTCATCTTGTGCCAAACAGGAATTTTGAGTTTTGTTTCAAATCACATGCTTTGGGTGTGTAGGAAGTAAAAAAAAAAACAACAAAAAACCAAAAAAACCCAAACACCAAAACAAACCCCACAACAATGAAAAAAACCAACAAAAATCCCAACCACACTCCTACATCTTGATGTCAGCAAAGTTGAATGATCTGTATGTCAGCTGACTTCTAGTTTGCCTGCCTGCATTTAATTATAAACTGGTTGCTTCTGTGAAGAAATGTCATTTTAAATCGTGGATAAAATCACTCAGATTAAGATGATCCTGTCTGCTGCAGAGGAGAAAGAAAATGTTGGAGCAGGGAAAATGTATTTCCATCTGAATTAAAAAAGAAAAGTAACTACAACTTGACTTGATCAAGTGTTTTCATCCATGTAATTAAGATATTCGTGGTCTCTCTGAACACTTTGTTTCCTTTGTATTGATGTTGCATACAAGCAGTTGTAGGCTTACATAAATGACTAATTTGTTTGTGCTACTCAGTTGATGGGAAGCAATGTAGCTGATCCTTACTGCTGAAGCAGGTCTTGAAGGTTGAGCACCATCTGCTTGTTTCTGGTGATGGTTTCAAAGTGTGAAAACAGAATTCTTTTTGGAATTTAGGCCTCTCTTGGCAATTTCCCCAGAAAATATATGGGCGTTACCTATAAAAATCTTGCCCATCTTACTGCTTTCTTCTAAGCGTGAGTTGAAAATAGAGCTATACTAATTTGAGGGAAGTTTACATATTCAAAGTCACCCCTTAACTGTCCTCTTTATTTCAGTAAAACATAGTTGAAAACTATTAGAGAAAAAAAATATCAAAATTTTAAAATAATATCTTAGAGAATAGTCTTTGTTTCTCAAGTGGAAGTTGTACAGCAAAACTATCATTTGTTTCTAAAATGACATAAAAGTTAATATGCCTGTGACCATCTTTTTTTTTCAAAATCTTAAGTGTTTAATTCATTTTAAGGAAAAATCTGTCCTGGAAGAAATAGATGTGATTGTAAACAGCCTGCTAGATATTCTGTTAAGGACCATACTGGAGATCACCAGCCGACCACAACCATCAGGCTCTGCCATGCGCCTCCAGTTTCAAGATGTGACTGTAAGTTTTCAATTATGAAATAGCTCACACTTGTCAATGGAATGCTAGATTTGTAACATTATTGTCTTCATATTGTAATTCACGGTGTGAAAGTTTTGTGTATAGAACAAAAATGAGGAGAACAAAGGAAACTTTTCTTGCAATTTATTCTTTTTCACTGGAAATAGTAAATTTTTGTCATTACGCTTATTTATAAATTGTGACTGAAAAAACAAACAAACAATCCAAGAGAGAAAATTTATTTTAAAATTGTTTCAGGTCAAAAAAATATTTCAATGTGTTTCTTTTTTGGCAAAAAATACCTGCTGAATCTGTGATGCTAGCTTGTACAAATCCAAATTAACTAATTGAAAAGCATTTTCTTGTTTTCTGGGCTAAGTAATTTGAGCTTCATTTCTGTCTCTTGAAGCAGAGAAAAGAGGATGTATTTAGAAGATTAACAAATGCTATTTTGATCAACCTGTATAACAACTCATGTAAATTAGAAGGCAGAAATGCAGGCATTTACAGGAAAAGTCTATGATGAGCTTTGATGACACTAAATGTTACTTTGCTTTGTTTTCAGATAGGTTCACAGTTTGCTTCTGAAGGGCAAATCAGTTCTAATATAGCAAGGGATATGACTCTAATATGAGATGAGGGGACAAGATTTTGTGCAGAGAACAAACTATGCTGTGTGATTTGCCATCTCGTTACACGCTCAATTAATTAATTGTCCAATTTTTACACTGCAGCAGTTTTCATTAATGAATAGATGGTTGCTTCTCAGACCAGAATTTCCTCTGAGATCAAACATTTCAAAAAGCATTTAATGGCTGTGGAAGAGATGTGTTGTTTGGGTTGTTTGTTTGTTTTACTTAATTCCACAGAGAGCAAATATTATATGAAGTATTTTACTGAGTTGACCAAGCTCTGTAACAAGATAACACCATGTTTAAATCACTGTGATTCAGCAGGACTACACATCTAAGTATTTATGGGGTTTTTTCTTTAAATTACAAAATTACAAATGTAGTCTGTGTGGCATATCCAGCCATTACAAGAAAATATCAGCTGAAGTATGGGTTGTAGTATTAGACTCTTAGTGTATTAAAGTTCTGAGCTTATTGTTTTCTTTTGAAACCCACTTGCTTGCAGATTAAGTTTTCATAAAACACCGTGACAGCCTAATTCTTTCATGCCTTCAAAAAATTAGACTCGTAAAGTGCTTTCAAGCTGCAACATTTTCTTTTTATGCATCAGGAAAGCCATGTCATTGTCACCACAAGTGTCTCAAAGAATGCTTAATGTGGAAGTGACTCACAGCAAAGCATAAGGCAATTATATACATTTATGTAGAAACATCATGAAGTATGGGCTTATGGCAACACACAGAGCCAGATTCTTCAAACTATTTGTAGAACAAATATGATAAAGTACTCAATGTGAGTACAGCAGTAGAGTCTGTTCCAGGATGTTACCATTATTTCAAGCTGCATGTATCAAAAAATATTCTTGTGATATGTATCATTGCAGCACACTGGATTAAGTTTTATCATACTTTATCAGATACAGCTTTACTTCTGGAACTAGTCCCAAACTCACTTCAGTGGCATCATCTGAATCCACATGTCACTGCTTTTCTGCACAAAGAAGCTGCATGAAATCAGGCAGCATCAGGCTGTGCACTGCTATGGCTGCACCTTTATTTAATCTCAGATAGTTGTGGTACCTCTGTACCATTTCAGTTTGCAGTGAGGAATCTTGGAAAGCTTGTTAGATGATAAGCTGCAGGATGGTTGTGATGCTTTAACCTGAGCATGGCTTCAGGGTGTCAGTGTCACAGATGCTGCACTAACAAATTCTGAATTTAATAAAATGGTGAAACTGAAACTTCTGCTTTAGGATGCTTTGGGATGGTCAGACTTCCTTAAGAAAAATGCTTTTGCATATAAAGAGTTAGCAGAAGGCAATCAAATTAAAATGAATCTGTACTGATTTCAGGTCTTGGAAGTTCTTAGTGCCTCAGAACTTAAGTTGCAGAACCCGAATGAATTGTGAACTCCATGTATTTCAATAATTGTTCTCCTTAGATAAGACACAAAAAATTACTTCAGGATTCAAAGTGAATCAGCTATGCTGCTTGACTTGACTATGACACTGGAATTGGATCTTAAATGTTTTTTATCAGGGTTAATAGATGTGTTGAATTTGCCTTTGTGCATGATTCACATGTACCCTTACTAGATAGTCTGTGGCTAGCACTGGCAGAAATCTGACAACATATATTTTTGTGTTGAGTTCAACAAATATAGCTCACTGTTATTTTAAAAAAAAAAATATTATTATAATATATTATAAAATTATATATATAATATTATAGTTTACTGTTATTTTAAAAAACAGCTGCCTGTATAGTTACCTGCATTTGAATCAAAGCTCAAGTTTAGAAGTCAGTTAACAATTAGCTAAAGCTGGTACCCTTTTATAGCTAATCTGTCTGTCAACTATAATAGTACAGCTTTCTATAATAGACTGTGATTTTTAATACACTGCTATAACTTGAAGTAAGTGTGGGAACATAGAAGGAAGGTGACTAGGAAGGACTGCTTAAAATGCTTAATCAAGAAGGGAGGTAGTCAGAAGCTTTAAATTTTGTCTCTCAAACTAGCAATAGGTAATCTTAAACCCTTATTTATTTACTATGCTTGTTATGGCTAAATAGCCTCAGATTTTATAACTGAAATAAAGTCTCCAAAAATTCTGCCTATTTAGATGAACTTACATTATATTAAAGGGGATGATAAAATCATATTGAGGCTAGATGTAATGAAACTGAATATATTAAAAAAAATAATGATATAAAAGACTTTTTGTTTTCTGAAGAGAACCTGATAGGTTTGGAAATAAATTTTCAGATACTTACAAGATACCAGCTGCAACCTTGATGGTTACATTCAGAGAATGAAGATTTAGAGACTTTGTAGCCCTATGATATTTGATACTGTTTTGAGAGTGCTATGTTCACTGTAAAAAAACATGTTTCTACAAGGAGGTAATTAATATGTATTCATTACTTCAGTGTGGAATCTTACTATGGGCAAAAAAATTATTTTATCACCATGTTGCCAGTGAAAGCCTAACACACCACCTCAAGCCTTCTGATGTAAAATACAAAACATCCATTCCTGTGAAGACACACTCCTTCTTTAATCTTACGTTCTGTTTTTAAAGAGAGGCAGGGAAAAATCTTCCCCAAATGTGTCTTGAAAAACTAATGAAAGACCCCCTTTTAAGTGCAGTTATAATACCTACCTGTTCTGTATCGTATCTGACTGGTCTTCCAGTAGATTTCCCATCATCTAACAAACCTGTATTTAACTCCATCTGTCCCCTGGACCATCCCTTTTCTGGAGTCTGTGACATTATGGAGAATGAATCCAGGAATAGGCACTGCAGGAAGAAGTGGTCTTACCCTACTTATGATTAAAATATACTTTAAATTTGTTCAGTCCTAGGAAAGAGTTTTCTTTTTGACAGATACTGTTCTTGTTACAAAAAAATGTTTTGAAATGTTCCCAGCTTATGCTGTTAATTTCTCCCCTAAAGGAAAACAATAGGGTTTTGCCCAGAATTGTTGCAAAATATTTTTGTTTATATTTGTTTCAAAACTTCAGTTGACTAAGTGGTTGTAAGTTTTGCAATTTAAATATCATGTTTAATCTGTTTAAAAATAGATACAAGTAAACTGCATTTGGGGAAAAAGCATTTTTTTAATGGGAAGGAAGTTCATAGCTAAATTAATGTATTTTGACAAAATATTCAGTCTAAGCCTAACTGTAGATTAATTTTCCACGTGATTGTTAAATATTTTTAAGTGTTTATAGTTTAAGAGTTTAATCTCAAGTACAGAAGACATTATAGTCTATAATATTCCTAATCCTGCTTTATTTGAACAGGGGGAATTTGTCTCCTGCTTGTTGTCACTCTTGCGACAAATGACTGATAGACATTATCAGCAGCTTCTAGATAGTTTCAGCACAAAGGAAGATCTGAGGGTAAGTAACAGAATTATCTTTCCACTTGTTTGGGTTTCTTTTTATTTCTCTTTTTTATTCATCTCCCTTTAAGATATTTCTCCACTGTCAGGAGAACCTGTCAGACTTGTAATGTTTGTCTGCCCAGTTCGATCATGGAGGAGGGTAGGTGCTTGAGTTCTTTCAGGGCAGCTTCTAACAATTCCATTACAGAATTCCGGGGTGATAGAGATATGGCATTTTTAATTACTATTTGGAGAAAGAGGGTAGATTAAAAAAAAAAAAAACCAACAACGTTTTCCTATGCATAAAAGCACAACCTAAGATTTTGACTCTGCTAGACCCTGAGAAAATTTTTTGTAGTACTAAATTTGATCCACAAAAGAAATCTTGAGTAATCACTTATGCCTACTCAGCTGGTCATCCTAGATAAGAAAGTAATCATGTCCTACTGTGATAGTATATTTTTAGATGTTACTCATTTGATAAATGTTCATTTGATAAAAGTAAGGAAAAGACAAGTCCAGTTATGGTGCAGTTCCAGATTTCCTTAATTTTCTGATAGCTGTTTAGAGCTGTTCTGAAGAGAGCATGCCATTAGTAAGTGCCTTTTCTTTGTAGTGAGATGGTCATATTGAGCTTGAAAGATAGAAAACTATGCTGAGAAGTTACCACTATCTTGAATCAAGAGTTCAACCTAGGAGTTAGAAAGGCAATTTTTAGTATATGTTATGCAAATTGGCATTTGCTGAAAATATTTATCCTGTTGTTTTGGTTTTTTTTGAGTTCTGAGCAGGTCTAAAATCCTTGCTTTAGATTGTTATATCTCCTACCAGTTTCAAGCTTGATTTCTGTTTGATGTATGTATGAAATAGTGTTGAGTTTATTCATACTTTCTTGCTTCTAGAACATGAAAAATCTCTAGAATTAATGCTTGAATGGTGTTTGATTTGACACATTTATATTCTCCCCACACACATACCCTACTATTGTACAAAGACGTATGGAGATCAGCTATAGCCAGTGCCATCAGCTATCAAAATAGTGGTCTTAGGAACTCAAGTCCAGAGTATATTATTTCTATTCAGATCTCATCAAATCAGCATCAGCTCCACCAGTGATTCAGTGGCAGAAGGCTGATCATAATTAATGCAACATTCCTTCTCTTCTGAATCTTAAATAATATATTGGGTTTTTTTCCCCTCCCTTGGAAATACCAAATATCACTGAAATACATAGAGCTGAGAGCAAGAGGGGAAGATGGGAGTCAGAGTGTGAGGCTGTCACACTGCTGTTACTCATGCAGTGACTGTGTATAACAGACTATCCAAACCATCTTGCCATGTACCTCAGTATTTTTATGCTTTGCCAAGTGTAGAGCTTCCTTGGTATTTTATATTGGTTTAGGATATGTTTCTTAGGAAGTGGCATCAGTGTGAGTAAACGAAGATTCAGAAGGTGGAAATAACTGTGATAATACTTTTTTTGTGTATGTGAGGTGTTTTGAGAGGTTAAACTAGTAGCTATAGTTAATCTTGTAGCTTTAGTGTTGGTGACTGTCAGCTTGCTATATTTTGTAGTCCTCTTTTTGCCCCTGGTCAGTGGTATCAAAGTGGATTGGGTCTTCCCTAAGCCACATTACATGTTACAAATTGGACACAAGGTTTCCAACTGGCTTGGAATCATAGAATTTTCAGGGTTGGAAGGGACCTTTAAGATCATCTCATTCCAACTCCCCTGCCATGGGCAGGGACACCTCCCACAGGATCAGGTTGCTCAGAGCCCTGTCCAGCCTCGCCTTAAAAACTTCCAGGGATGGGGCTTCCACCACCTCTCTGGGCAACCTGTTCCGGTGTCTCACCACCCTCATGATGAAGAACTTCTTCCTAACATCCAATCTATATCTACCCCACTCTGGTTTGAATCCATTCCCCCTAGTCCCATCACTACCTGACATCCTAAAAAGTCCCTCCCCATCATTCTTGTAGCCCCCTTCAGATGCTGGAAGGCTACAATAAGGTCTCCTCAGAGCCTTCTCCTCTCCAGACTGCATAACCCCAACTCTCTCAGTCTGTCTCCACAGGAGAGGTGCTCCAGCCCTCTGATCATCCTCGTGGCCCTTCTCTGGACACACTCCAGCACATCCATGTCTTTCTTGTAACAGGGGCTCCAGAACTGGACTCAGTACTCCAGCTGGAGTCTCACAGGAGCAGAGTAGAGGGGAAGCTTAACCTGCATGTAATCCAGGTCTTTGAATTGCTGTCTTTTGTGGGTTCTTTTGCTTTGCCTATCTCTGTTTATAGTCTTATCTACTTATAATATAACTATATGGAACTGTTAGGCACTGATCTCACAAGGTATTTTTTCTTTCTTCTGGACTAATTCTTAAGGTTACTATGTGAAGTGCCTTCATGATGCAGGTTTACAAAGCATTTGTGATGGTAGTAAAGAATACCCCCACCAAACCACTTCTCCAAACAAAAATTCACTCATGCAAGAACCTGTAAAAAGGGAAGAAAGATTGCCTTTCATTCTATCAAAATATACTTGCCGTTCTTTTTTTTTCCTTTCCTTTTCTTTTTTTTAAATTACATTCCAGCTTGTTACTCACAGTATAGCAAAAGGGAGACTTCTGATGAATGACATGTACACATTTTTATATCACATGCAACTGAGTGATGCTTTAAACAAGTGGTTGTTTATGGAAATATTTCCTCTATTTTGTAAATTTATTTAGTTGAAGTAAATGACATAGGGACTATTTTTATTTTAGTCCCTTCTTTAAGAGAGTCAGCTTTTTTCCACAAAAAGCAGAAAACTGAAAAATCATTTATATTTTTATATTTAAAAACATGCAAATAAAGTAAGAAAGAAATGACAAGGGATTCATGGCTGTGTAGTAGCACCAGGGACCACACTTCACTCACTTTTTTGAAACATTGACTTTGAGGCAGTAGTTTTAAATGCTTCCTTTTATCTTTTAATATGATTTTAAAGATATGATCCTTTTGTTTAGCACAAAATGCCATATTCTTCTAGTAAATATATTATAACAATTTATAGAACAGAGGTGCCCTTGTAGGTAGATATTTGCTGCTCTGAAAAAGCTCAGATCTAGTTTCTGACAAAAGTTAGCAGTGGAAGTTATAAATAGGAGAAGTGGGAAAGTAAATGAGTAAACCTGTATATGTTAGCACAGTGAAGCTCTGAGCACAGCAAGGTGAGTTTGGTTGATATGTGTGACTTTCTTAATTTGTAAATTAAAATCAGACAAAGCAATCAGATAAGCACCTGCCAAAAGGCCTAATTTTTATCCATGGGCATGAGTGCTGGGAACAGAGGGATAGGTCTAAAACATACTTGAGTGGCTTCTGTTGTAGTGAAAGGAAGAAGATCTGGGAAAGGAAATGTCCACAGAATGGATGAGATCACTCACTGTCAAGCCATTCTCTTTCTTATGGACACCTTGGCACCCTGCAAAAAAGCTCTAGCCTGCTCTACAAAGATTTGGTAACAAGTAGCATGATAAAACTGCAGTGCAATCAAAAGCTATGGGTGATCAAGCAACTGGCTTCAAAGCTGACTGTTGGGCCAAACTAAAATGTTAATATAGCTGCTCCAAGAGAGATGTGGTAAAAAGTCTGACCTGCTTTATAGAGGATTTTGCATGCATATAGGGAAATGTAAAAGAAATTCCAAGGTAGGTTTTGATTAAATTAATAGATAGGTTTCAGTCTTTCAGAAGGCCATGCTTCTTATGTAATGACAGTTTGATCATTTCACCAAGCAAATATTGCTGCTAGAGCAACTGTGCTGTAATATTGTGATATTATTTAGGTGGTGTAAAATAGCACTAGACCTTATGTAGTCTAGCAAGGAGTATTAAGAAATGATTAGACTATGTAAAAGGACAAAATTATTCCCTTGCTATCTCTTAAGATAGAAGGAATATGAGACATTAATGATATCTGTACTCAACCAGACAAATATTATTTCACTTACACTTACACTGCCGGAAAAGTGTTAAAATCTTTTACTCAGTCATTATGTTCTGTTCAGCAGAGCAGATACTACTGTGAAAGACAGTAGCTTAGTGCAAAGGAAACGGTTCAAGATGTAGTTGCAAAACTGATCTTTGGATGGTAACTCCTAGTAATATCTTGTGATACTGAGACCATGAAACAAAAATTGCATCACGCAAACAAAAAAGCAATTACAGCTTTGAATTATACTGCATTGTCTTTATATGTTTTACAAATATATTGTAACAAAAAATGTTCTGTCTTGTGCTTTCTAAATCCACAGTTTGTATTTAATATCACTTACTACTAAATTGATGACATAATTTTGTATTTTTTTCTGTTTGACTTAAAAATAATTAGTCTGCTGTTAAGGATTCAAAATTTGATGCCAGTTTCTACATCTGATTTGTTCTAGAGTTTGCTTGGAATAAGTTATTTATTCTGGTTTTAGCCTAGTTACCTGAAGAAATTAAGTGTCTATGATCTTCCTCTGCCTTCATCATTCTTTTCTTAAGGACTAATGAACAAGCTGATGAATTTCATCAGGCTTTTGCAGTGCCCTGTCTTAAAGGCATTAAGTTGACACCTCACTCAGCCCTTTGTTTTTAAGTCCTTAAACCATTGCTTGATTTCCCATCTGCAGCTATTTGGTCTCTGTAATTCAGCAGCCAGTGAGTTAGTTAGCTCCCTAACAGGAGCGTTGTGTGTTGTGTCTCGACAAGAGATAGGATAAAAATGGGATATGGGAGAATTTGAATCATAGAATTAGCTGGGTTGGAAGGGACCTCAGAGATCATCAAGTCCAACCCTTGATCCACTACCGCTGCGGTTACCAGACCATGGCACTGAGTGCCACATCCAGTCTCTTTTTAAATATCTCCAGGGACGGAGAATCCACCATGTCCCAGGGCAGCCCATTCCAATGCCTGATCACCCTCTCCGTAAAGAATTTATTTCTAATATCTAACCTAAACCTCCCCTGGCACAACTTAAGACCATATCCTCTTGTCTTGCTGGTAGTTGCCTGGGAAAAGAGACCAACCCCCACCTGGCTACACCCTCCTTTCAGGGAGTTGTAGAGAGTGATGAGGTCTCCCGTGAGCCTCCTCTTCTCCAGGCTGAACAGCCCCAGCTCCCTCAGCCTCTCCTCATAGGATCTGTGCTCGAGTCCCTTCACCAGTCTAGTTGCCCTCTTTTGGACCTGCTCCAGGACCTCAATCTCCTTCCTGAACTGAGGGGCCCATAACTGGACACAGGACTTGAGGTGTGGCCTCACCAGCGCTGAGTACAGGGGCAGAATCACCTCCTTGGACCTGCTGGCCACGCTGTTCCTGATACAGGCCAGGATGCCATTGGCCTTCTTGGCCACCTGGGCACACTGCTGGCTCATGTTCAGCTTCTTGTCAATCCAAACTTCCAGGTCCCTCTCCATCTGGCTGCTCTCCAGCCACTCTGTGCCCAGCCTGGAGCTCCCCATGGGGTTGTTGTGGCCAAAGTGCAGGACCCAGCACTTGGGGCATTGTTGTGAGGTGACATACAGCAGCGTTTGAGTCATTGTTGTACTGTTGGCACAGAGCTACAGAGATTACAGCACAGGGAAGGGAGGTAACCCCTAAAGGAAAAAAGGAGCAAGCAGAAGTGTTGAACTTTTAACTAGAGGGGCAAAACAGTTTGGAATAAATGTTTTGCTTGTAGAGCTGCTTGTTTATCTGTAACTCCACTCAAACACTATGTTGTCTGCAATGAGTGTCATTTATACTCTTTAATACAGATAATTTTTTGTCTTCTGCTTAGAAAACAGGTTGTCTCTTTTATGTAATTTTCTCTGATGAGTGGGTGCAGAGATCTCAGCTGCCTGCATTCATCCTCCTTTACAGTGATTCTCTAATGAAAGACATCTGTTGTGCAATGCCCGTCATTTACACCTTGGTAAAAGTACTTGAGAATATATTTTGGTGTTCAGAGTTGGGTGTTTTGGGCTGTCTACAAGTGGTGTGGCCAGAATCAATACAAAACCTTTCAAGGTCAGGTACCACGCTGATTCTGTTAGGCATGTTATAGCACTTGCCTCGTGCTCTTCACGATGTCAACAGCTCCATTTTGCTTACTGAAAAAAACTCTAGGCAGTACTATACACAGTCAAGATGGGCCATTAGAAATGCCATCTTTGCTGGTAGTTTTATTTGTGAAAAGAAAATCTGAAAAAACATGTGCTGAAAGGAATAGTTTTATTCAGTTTTTTTATTAGTGAGTTAAATTACATAGGAAATGATAATGCTAAAAGCTCTTCAGCAGTGCTTTCTACGTTCAAAGTAGCTCACGTGTTCACTATTCTTATGGATTCAGCAAATGAGGCAGAATAGTTTAGTGACCTGCATGCAGGCAGCCAGCTGTGGTAACAGTTCAAGGGCTTGGGCATCACTATTGAATTCACTGGTCTTCTCAAACACAATGTTAAAATTGTCCTTAAACTCTCTCTTTCCCATCAAACAATGCCACTTTTATAATAAATCTTGAAAATGATGAAAACCTGGCATGATTAAGGGCATATTCAGAACTCTATAGTGTTTGTAAAGTGCTTTTCTGATTTGCCAATTGTTCTTGGGATCACATTTGTGGAAGTGCATGGGTGGAAACCAAATGCATCTTTGACATTTCTCTTATGCATTGCTGTCAATGGCAATTCAATAAATTATTCTCCTTTTAAGAAAAAGGAATTAAATCACTATTTGAAGATTTCTTGGGGAATTAAAAAAAAATGAAGAAATAGTCAGAGGTGTATCTGTTGAAAATAAATTCATTTCTGTTTCTGTGATGATTTTATGTCTCTGATTGAAATATTTTTAAAGCCCTGTGCTTTTTTTTTTTTAAAGCAGCAAAGGCATATGACTGCTTCTTTTTTCTTCCTAAGGATTTCCTGCTGCAGATTTTCACTGTATTTCGGATACTAATACGACCAGAAATGTTTCCAAAAGACTGGACAGTGATGCGTTTGGTTGCAAACAAGTAAGGCATTTTCAATGTTAATTAACAATATGAGTAGCATGCAAAGACCATGGTATAAATAAAGTTATCTGATATATGTAATAAAAATCAAAATATTGTTTATAATGCTGGTTGCAGTTTTTCATTTTTAGTTTAAAATCTCTGGATTTATCTTACGTGACAAATTCATAATAAAAATCTGTACCTCTCCCTAGTCTGAATTTCAGTAAGAACATCTAACTGAAAACTCAGAAACACTTTTACAGGATGAAGATGCTAAGCATCAATTGCTTTGTTTTCCAAGTAGCAGATGACAAGTCTCAAAAGGACTTCAGTCAAAATGCTAAGTTGATAAAGATCTGTTTTCTTTCAACAAGAAATTATCTGATGTCATATCCTTCATGACATTTTTGCATGTTTGCTAATTTAGTGCTTGTCAGAAAAATTCCAAATTAAAAATTGCAAATCACAAAATGAGGTGCAGCACAGGCAACAGGAACATAGGACTCTAAGTATTGCTTAGTGATACTCTGAGATGTAGCCTGCCTTTGAGCTATTCTTTCTCTGCTCAGGCCTTACTTTTAGAGAAACAGGTTCCTAGCCTTTCTGAGAAGTCATTACAACAGGTCTGGAACTGATGAATTTTATTTCATGTATGTCATCAATTATCCTTTTTTGTAGGGGTAGCTTTTAGATCAGATATGCCAGCTGCACAGTCAACACAATTATACAAACACCAGTGTGAGCAGAGGAGGGATGTTGTGTTGGGCAGACCTATGAATCCTGAATTTAGAATTGACCTAAACTTCTATGGTACATGCTGTGATGCCTGATGGAACTTGGTTTTTAGTCTGTTATGGCCGCTGGCTCCAAGGAAAATTTAAATTCATTGTGCTGTAGAGACTGCTAGTAACAATATTATTGTTACAATTAAATTTGGCAAAATTTGTATTGATAGAATTGGAGAATGATTTGGGTTGGAAGGGGCCTTAAAGATCATGTAGTTCCAGCTCCCCTGTCGTGGGCAGGGACATCTCCCACTACATCAGGTGCTCAAAGCCCCATCTGACCTGTCCTTGAACATTTCCAGGCAAGGGGCATCCACAGCCTCCCTGAGTGACCTATGTCAGTGTCTCACCACCCTCACAGTCAAGAATTTCTTCCTCATATCTAACCTAAATTTATGGTCTTCCAGTTTAAAGCCATTACCCCTTGCCCTGTTGCTACATGCCCCTGTGTAAAGTCCCCCCCCAGCTTTCCTGTAGCCTCCCTTCAGGTGCTGGAAGGCTGCTATAAGGTCTCTCTGGAGCCTTCTCTTCTCCAGGCTGAACAATCCCAACTCTCTCAGCCTGTCTTCATGGGAGAGATGCTCCAGCCCTCTGATCAGCTTTGTAGCCCTCCTGTGGACTCCTTCCAACAGCTCCATGTCCTTTTTGTGTTGGGGGCCCCAGAACTGGACACAGTACTACTTCAGCTTTCCTGAGGTGTTCATGAAATATATTTATTTATGTGTGTGTATGTGTATATAAGCATCATAGTATTTGTTCAAACTTTGTCATGACTTGAAAAAATAACATTTTTTGCTCATTTTTATTACCTCACCTAGTGTTGCTAATCTTGCCAAGTTTGAATTTCAGCAAAAAAAATAATCGTCAGTAATCAAAGAATAGCTGTGCTAATTTGTTTCTATGTGTTCTATTGAAAAAGAAGTTATGCCTGATACAAGTCTGCATCTGGTAATCATGCTTCAGAAATAAATTGAGAAACACAGGAAAGAAGGAAAAAAACTTTTAGACTAAAAATATAATCTAAGAAATTCTTGTATGTTCCAGAAACAGCTGGTTTCACAGATGGCTTTGCAACAGCTGACATGTGCAAAACTAAGATTTAGGAACGACCTTGGCCTGCATTTCTCAGGCTGGTGATGTTCAGATATGCCAAAGATGATGATACTAAGTTCTGCAAAAGGAATATTTACTTGCACACATATTTTAGTTAGCATCACTCATCTCCTTTTAGTAATCTATGTCGTGTTGTTTCTAACCCATCTAGGAGGTGAATTTATGTCCAGTTCTGTCAGGCAGAGAAGATGGCCAGAAGCTGACAATAACTTCTGGTGGCAATTGGCCATGAGAAGCCAATTGGATCAGCTAAATGGAAGTGGTAACACACAGTTGCATAGGCATGGCTGCCAGCAGGTGTGGTGTAAACAGAACTTTACCAGTTCAGAATTCAATAACTTCTTTCTTAGGCATTTGTTCCTTTGTGGAGTAAATGCTGGTTTCCTATGAAACAAGATTGGCCAGGTGTACTTAAAAATGTGGTGTGAACTGGAACTCACCAATTCTATTTTGTATCTCTATGGCTTAGTTTCTCTAGGTTTTTGAGGTAGCAGAAAGGAAAGTCCACTTCTCTTCTTAGCTGCAGAGCACTGCTTTTTCCAAAGCTTTTTCTGAATGGGCAGTCCTTCCTTTTATTTGTTTCCCACTGCCTTTGCAGTGGCTGCCTTCCTTCAGCTCCCCCAGGGTGTTCAAAAACATAGAGCCACAGAGTCGTAGCTTTGCTAGAATTGTCCCAACCCCACATTTTAAAGTGTAAAGACTGGAGCCTTAAGCCAGGATGAGAAACTAGGGCACTAATGGGAGTGGCTGTGTGCTCTTCACCCTGAGTGTCACTTGATGAGGCAGTTGGCTGCCTCTTGGCTGCTGAGGCTTCAGCCCTTTTCTGAAGGCAGTGTGTGTCTTGGGAGCTTCGCCCATCAGTGCAGTGATATCACCAGCAGCACTGTCTTTTCTCTTCCCAGACCCTAGAGTGATATGAAAATTCAAACTGTCTGTTGTTTAGAGAAAGAGAGACTTAGCCTGTCTGAGCCTAGGGAAGAAATGAGTCCTAGGAAGGATATAATCAGGCAATAAGCTTTTCCTGAGGGGAGTAAAAAAAATATAAAATAGCAGGGTTTTTCTCTTGTTTATGTATGCAGAACTTCAGTTACCTGAAAGATTTTTAGGTCTTAAAGTAGTATAATTCTTTCAATATATAATATTTATATATAAAAATTTTGCCTCCCCCTGGCTATTAGATTTTTCCTTTTTTGTTGCAGTGTTTTCAGTAATTATGTAACATCTGATACTTCAGTACTGTCTGAGATTGAAAAACAAAAAAACAAAAAACAAAATGGAAGATACTGTAAGCTCAAGAAGACAAATATGTAACTATCCAATATTCAGAAATATATTTGGAAATGATGCATACATGATCTATAGTTCCGAATGTCTGGATGCCCAACATGAAAAAGCATTACGGCTACCATCATAAAACTAAGTGACTTCCAAAATTTCTGAAATAAAGTAACATTTAAAAAGGCATACTTCATGCAGACATCAGAGGAATAGATCTTTTCTGAATTGTGTTCTGGGTTGGAAGGAGAATAGCATTTAAAAAAAAAGATCCTTAATGTTTATTAGCTTCTAACAGTTGAGCAATGAGACAGAAATTAACTGTTTAAAACTGCATAACCATGTAATGTCTGTATTGACATTCATTCACTGAGCAAAGCAAATAATTACTTATGGTTATCCATGATTCTAATATGGATGTGACAAAATATTTTTTGTATATACTATAGAAAATATAATTTCTTTCATTATATGGATAGACTTCCTACATCAACTAGGTAGTAAGCTATAGCTTGCTTTGCCCTCTAAGCAAAGCTTCTATCTGTAGCTCCAAATGAACATTACATAATCTACAAATATGTCTGAATCAGTTGCCTAGTGCCAGAGAGGAATCTGAAATTGTATAATAAAATATGCAAGACTAAAATTGAAGCTTCTGGATTCCACCTTCATACTGTCTCTCTGAACTGGAAATCACTGTGTAATGGTCATTCACCTCCATTGCCCTAAGGTTAGGAAAAGAGTCACTTATCTAATGCTTTAATGGACTGGCATCTGTTGAGAGCATTTAAACACTCAGATGACTTTCATGTGTGTCAAGTTTGATTAACAATTGAAGTGAAGAGACTGTTGGAGAGCCAAGTGAGTTTCTGTCACTTTCTTGAGCAAAGGTTTGATATTTATAACATGCTGTGCCTATGTATTATTGAGCAATGAAGTAATTTTCCCACTGCTCTCAGTATGCAGGAAGCTTTAATTTTAAAGATCTCTGTATGATAAACTGTGTATATCCTCTCAGCATTTTGTTGAATGGTAGAAATGCTAGATCATACAATTAGGTCTCAATTTGAATTTATAAACATTCAAAATGGATGTATGCATATTATTATTTATAGTTAAATAATCAGTCTGTAAGACTTGCTGTATTTTGTTGCTTATGCTAAAAATCCAAATGTATCTACTGATAGTTGGGAACAGGGACTTTACACAGGGAATCCTTTTGGCTATCTAATTCACTGATGACTGCAAGACATTATTATTTTTTAAAAAGTAACTCAAACAGAATACCCAGTAAAGGAAGACATCGAATTAGCATTAGTTTCATCATTATGGCTGCTTTGAAGAACCCTGTTAGCTCCCATTGGTGTGGGAGTCTGAGACTCCTACAATGAACAAAAATTCTTGCTTTTATGTAATACACAGTGTTGCTAACAGTGTTCTTGCTTTTATGTAATACAAAATGTGGCTAACAACTGAACCTGACATTCAGACTGTCACAAGAAGCAAATATATGCATAGGTATGCATGTATGAATAGGTTTATATACATATAACAACAAATATATGTGCTTACATTTCTGAATCTAGGTTTATTTCATTATTAAATATGAAAGATACTTCTTTTTCTGTTCAAACACCCCTGTGCTGGAAAAGATTTCATTTTGAAATAGCAAAGGATGACATGGGAAGCTAATATTATGTATTTGTCCCATACCAGAATGGAAAAAGAAAGCTCTCATTTTCAGCATTGGCTACCCAGACAAAAGCCAGGTTGCCAGGGCACAGTCTAGGCAGTAAACCAGTTGTCAAACTTCTAGGGCCTGCTTTGGATTTTTCAGTTTGGGGCTGGAGGTTTTGCTACAAAGATTCCATGGAAAAGCCACTCTGTCAAAAATGTCTTGACTGAACCTTCTGTGTTAGAGCCAGTTTAGCAGAAGAGTTTAGTAGCTAAAAGCAGAGGTTTTTAACTCCTGTAAAAAGTCAGTGGTTCAGAACAAATATGTAGCAGCTGGTAAGAGGAAGAAAATCAAGTCTTGTCATAAACTCAATGTTTTCTAGTTTGATACTCAAATGGATTTTAAAGAAATGTTGTTGTTTTGAAATTGTTGGCTGGGAAGCAACTTGGAATGTGAATATTGGACTGGATCAGGCAGCTGTCCATCTGTTCTCTGGCTGCTGTCTCTACTTTTTGTATTCCTGCTTTTTTTATAGCGCCTACGTTATAAAGAGAACCCATAATGTTTCATGTCCTACCTGATTTTAGCTTGTCTTGTGGATTCAGAATAACAGTTTGTGCATCAAAGATCGCTTCATCTTTCTAAGTACAGAAATTTTTTTTATCTACAACATAGATGCTCTTCCTCTATAGACCCCCATTTTGTCAACTACGTTATATCATGTCTTAGTCTTACTAATTAAATCAAACTTGAGCTGTGTTGCCTACAGTAAGAAGTCATTTTGTTGCAGTTCTTGTATTACCATACAAAAAATACGAAAAAAATCTTCTAAAAATGTCATTTAAGATTTCTAGTCTAATTTTATTTTCATAAGGATTTAAGCAGGTCTTTCTCTTCAGTTTTACCTGCTATGGAAGGAATGTGGCAAGAACGGAGTCACCTCAGACATAAATAGAACTATGTAATGTAAACTTGGCAATATGGTTGCTGTCCTTGAGACCTTGGTGGAAAAGTGAGGTAAACTATAAAGATGAGTGCTAAACAGGGAACACCACTTGGACAGAAAAGCTACACTATGATTGTTCAGAAATTAATATGTATGAAAATGGCATTTGAGCAATGGAACTGGGAACGAATGGAACTTGAGACTTGAGCAGTGTTCTAAAAACAGTCTCAGACTTGGCTGTTACAGGTGTTCAGACACATCAAACCAGAAGTTTGGCAGGGGCAGTCACTTTAAAAATGGAGACATCGAACCAAATATTTGAACTAGTAATAAGTGAAATAATACTTAACCATTTTGTATTTATAGATTTGAAATATGTCAAAAATGACAGAAGAAAAGCATAATTTATCTCCTGGGTGGGTTGGTTAACAAACAGTTCTCTAATGTTGTGAAGCTAAAAAATATTATAGCCATAAAAAACATATATTACTGTTACTGTATTTTGTCTTGAGTGCATTGCAAAAATAGTGAAAAAAGAAGTCCAAAGTATGGAAAAGGGAAAAGATTTTAGCATTGTAACTGCATACAGGTCAAGAGCCCTATTCAAAGAAGTACTAGATATATTGGCAGTAAATAGATGCTAATTAAATTAAATATTTAGATATAACATTTTTCTCAGAAGGTCTTTAAACAGTTGACTGTTGTAAAACAAGTGTAACAGTGAGAAGATCGCTCTGTTTATATTTTTTCATCCCCCATAAGCACCCACTTCTGATTACTTTCAAAAAGAATTTAATGGTTTATACAGATTTGTGGTTTGACCACATATGTTGATAGATTCAGGTGCTGCAGAGCTTAGCTTAAGGGCTCAATCACTGAAGTGAATTAAATTTAAATAATTTTTAAGGGTCAGCTGTTTTTGTAGATTACCAAACTTGGTTGCTACAATGAACACGGCTGTCATTCACCTGTGGTGACAACCACTGTGAAAGTATTTTGATTATATATATTTATCTAAGATTAATATAATGCAGTTAAGTGTCAATGTAGGGCGATGGGTGACTGTGTGCAATGTACAGAACAGAGATCTTTAAAAGCAGATCTCTCTTGCAGAGCTCATTCAGTTTAGCATTTGTCTATTATCATTAAAAAGTCTGTCCACAGAGCTGTCAATATTGTACATTAGTAATTACTACCTATTTTATATTTGTAATCAATACAGACATATTTTCAGCACCAAGAAAGCTGAAACCCAATTTTATGTATTAGTGCTTGTAGGACATGCTGTGTATGAAGTCTGTTGGCAGCATTATTTGCAGAAGAAAATTTATGGTTTGTCTTTTTGATCAATTATATACATTTATACAGAATATCTGTTTTCAGCACATATTCTTACATCATACCTAGTTTTGGTTTGGTTTTTGGTTGGGTTTTTTTTTCCTTAATGTGCATGTTTTCTGTGAATAGCTGCTGTTACTAGTCAGGTATTTGTATATGCTAGGAATGTAGCATTTAATGCCACCTTCTGTGCTTTGTCAGTTTCTTCCTTGGAAAGTTGCCTGGCTCTGAGTATTAAATATGAATTTTCACTTAATGAAAACTATTTTCTTTTTCATTCTTTTCTTCCCAGTGTGATCATTACTACAGTCTTGTACCTTTCGGATGCCCTTCGTAAAAACTTCTTAAATGAAAACTTTGATTACAAGGTAAAGTAAAGGTGTCTAACATAAGATAGATACAATAGCTGCTGCATCATCCTGTGGCTTATTTGTTTCTTATTGAATTTAGTTCCAGCATCTAAACAGCTAGAAAGTACACTAAATCTGGAATGTCAAGTACTCAGAGATAGGTGGTTGTTTGTTTTTTTTTAAATACAGGACTGTTTTAAAAATCAGGAGTGCTGTGGGTTTTTTTAATTTCTTATTTTTTGTTCTGTTATTTCAGCCTCTCTGTTAGACTACTTAGTCAGGATTTTTTGCATAGCAATTTCTTAGATTATAGGAACTAATTTTATTATTTTTTATTTTGGTGTTATTACAGAAAGGAAAACTATTCCAGTTTTTATTCTATGCAAATTTATAAAAAAACAGGTTTGCATTTTTGTAATTGCTCTCAAGAACAATTAACATGCTGCAGAATTGAAAATACAAAATTATGACACTGCATATGACACTACTGAATGTAGTTGAAGATGTCAATGAGTACCTCATGTAGTCAGATGTCACACCTACAACAACTCATGAATTACAGAATGATGCTTTTAGGATTCACCTCTTACTACTACCCTGCAGAACTACAGTGTATGGCATGTGGCCCTCCCTACACTACTTCTTCCTGACATGGAGCAGTCTATAAGTGGGTTATAATAATTAATATTTTAATGCATTTTCATTTTATCTTTAAATTTGTCTTTAAATCTTCTAAGTAGAAGCTTCACCATCTGATTTACGTTGCATATGGGCAAAACATCTGTATATTTGCAATAGGTTAACAAAAATTAGCTTTGGTTTTGTCCAGTGAAGCCTACAACAAGAGAGACTTGCAAATAATATTACAAAGTAGGATGAGCCAGAGAATGACAATTCTATTATGCAATAGCTTTTGATTTTTATTTCCTTGTTTGTTTGAGGCTAAAAAGCATAGCTTTTTGTAGTTTTCTACTTAGTTATGCCAAAAAATGTTTGCAGACTTGGAAGGTAAGGTTTTTCTGGTTTGGAGGGCTGAAAAAAACCTGCAACTCTGAAACCTTTGCATTTAAGAGATGTAGGATATGTAAAGCAGCTGTATTTCTGCTGAATATTTTGGGGTTGGTGAAAAGTACATTTGGATTCCAAGAAATTTAGTCAGAAATAGTTTGGGTAATTTATTAGTTGAGACTGAAAAAGTGATATGATTTGAAAATCTGCATCCTGAGTGGTCATAAAATGGTGGTGCTGAGAAAATGAAATAACCAAATGCCATATGCTTGTTGTAGATATGGGATTCCTACTTTTTTCTTGCTGTCATTTTTATAAACCAGTTATGTCTGCAACTGGAGATGTTCACACCTTCCAAGAAGAAAAAAGTTTTGGAGAAGTAAGTACTGCTGTCAGCTTCTAGAAACTGGAATTCATCAAACACTTCTCAACATGCAAGGCATGGGAGGGTACAGCAAAGTCTACCAAGACAACGACAGTAACAGTATTTTCACTGACTAGAATGAGAGTTGGCTGTGACCCTCTGTATAACTCTTCAGAGCAGAGAGCAGCCTTCATGGAAGTACTGAAATAGCTTCAGATATTGGGACCAAAAGAGCAATGTTGTAGCAGTGCCAACACAAGTTTCTATTTGATTCATAAGTTGATTGACGCTGGTTCAGGTCTTTCTGCCAGGCATTGTGCTGTTGTCTCTATGAATTAATTGCATTTCTTTAAGCTAGAGCAAACCTATTTGTTCTCAGGGAGGCAACCTCAGCACTTGACTGCAAAAATCAGCTTTTGCTTCCCAGCTGCATTCCTGATGAGTATCAGTTAGAAAGCACTGCTACTTGACAATATTGCGAATATAACTGGGTTTAGGGCTCTGGTTTTAGCTGAGTGTAATGAAAAGAGCAACAACTTGGAAGAAAACATCACTTTTAAAATATTTTTTTAATGTGGTACAAATGAGGCATTTTATTGAACAATGTTAAAGAATGGCATATGAGCTTTATTTTCCTAAATGGTCTTACACTGTTTTGCTTTCTTAGAATCAGAGAATAATTTGACTTAGAAGAGACCTCTAGAGGTCATCAAGTCCAACCCCAATACATTAAAGTGCTCTTTTTGAAAATATTGCAGGTATGGTGACATGCGGGTAACAATGGGATGTGAAATCTTCAGCATGTGGCAAAATTTAGGTAAGTAATAAAATACATTTCATAAAATGGAAAACAACTATTATTTCTTCAACTATTAAATACAATTGCCAGTGAAAGAGGAGTTGTTGATAATTAAGTTCACATGAATTCTTTATTTAAGTTTAGGAAGATCCTAGTTTTCTGTAGTTCCCTTCTTTGCAGGGAAGCTTCTTTGTATTCAGCTTTCTAAGCCTTGATACTGTATCTGACCTTTCCCTATTTCTTCAAAGAGAAACTAAAGGATACCATCAGAGAAAATTAGGAAAGAAAGTACTGCTCTTTTGGGGCAGAATTATTATGCCTGGAAATATACTTATGTTCAGAAGTTTATTTCTGTTGCCAAACAGTTTAAGGAACAGACATATATCTTAATTCTTGAAGCTCTCTTGAGATGCTGGATTTGCATCAAATCTTCCCCTAAGTCCTACTTGGACTAAAATATAAAGGCATAAATGAATCAGTGACTGATATATAAATGACACATTGGACAACACATGAAAAATATATGGTTGGATATCACCTTAGGAACTGTTCAAACTGTTTGAAGGTATGAGCCTCAGAGAAATGCAATTAGATGTTGTTTGTGAAGAAAGTAAAACCTGAGTAAAAGATTTGGACACTATGTTTGTCATCCTTATCTTTCAGTTATTCAATAATTCACTTAATTGAAGGGCTCATTAAATAGATGAAGGCCATTGTGGTTACTGAGATACTGTCTCCTCAATTCTGTAAACCCCCAGCAATATGTGTAGTTGTGAAAAAGCCCTGGTCTTTCTGATCAGCCTGTACCAGAAAAAGTAGTGTTCATAATAAGAAATATTTGCTTATTAATATCTTATTAACATTTGTTAGGTAGCATATTTTACTTTGTTTACTCACTCTACTGCATGCCTCTGAATTATTTGGCTACCTGAGGAGTATTTCTAAACTAATATATCAAGGATTCACTCAAGGATTCCCTGGGTCCCATCTCTTTGATGCACAGAATAAGACCTTAGTGTGCATCATCTCTCTACACATGTTGTTTCCTGATGAACTGAAACTCAGTATATAGCCAAGGAGGGCCTCATGATGCCTCTTAATAGGAGAGTGTTCCATGGGGTCCATTATGGAGTTCATCTGGTAATGTGTCCAATGAAACACTGTAGTCAAGATATTTCATCTAAGTGGTGTTATGTTGGGCAGCATTTTACAGTTTCCTTAGCAATAAGAGTCATCATAAGCCTTGATCCTTGTCACTTTGCTTTTGTATGGGTATGCATCCTAGGATGCTTCCACCAGGTGAGATTCTGGATTTCCTTTGCACAAACACCAAGCAGAGCAGCAGGCAGGAATTACTGCCCACTGAAATATCCAGAGGTAGGCTGGAATGGAATGGAGATTCCAGCTTGGAAAGTCAGTGCATCAGGATTCATAATCCCCTTGTTCTGAAGATATCAGAAGTCTTACACCTGGAGAACTAAAATGGAATTGTCAATCTTTACTGTATGCCATTTCTAGCTTTCCTGACAGCAACTTAGTTTTGCAGTTTCTAAGTAGAATAAGTTAGTGGAATATGTTCAAGCACTGATTTTAAAGAGAATTGTTTTGAGAACAGCTGAGTCACATCTTTTCCTGCAGCCCAAACATGTACTTCCATTTTTGTACTCACAAAACTAAAGATAGGTAAAAATCAAAGTACTTACCTCTTTTTGATGAGTATTGTAATATCGAACAGTTAACCATTTTGTAAACACAGGAACGCAGAGCTTATAAGCCAAACCATGCCTGTGAAAAAGAAATTAAATCCTCAGAGAGAGAGATTTATTTCTGTTTGTTCTCCTTCTGGATGGCAAACTTGGTATACAGCTAACCCAGTCATTTCTGAACTCTATTGCATAGCGAAAACTGATACATTATATTTGTCTTATGTCTTTCTATTGTCTGTGCACTTTGGGCTTAAGAATTAGCCTATGGTGTGATGGATACCAGATTAAAAATCCGTAGACATTTGGAGGCCTGTTTTTTAATTCTTCAGATAGTATTTGGATTGCTTCATCTCTCACAGGTCACCTAATTTACATTCAAGTTCATGTTCATTTTCACTGTAGGGGAACACAAGCTTCACTTTATTCCAGCACTGATTGGCCCCTTCCTGGAAGTGACCTTGATCCCTCAGCCAGACTTGAGGAATGTAATGATTCCCATTTTCCATGACATGATGGACTGGGAGCAAAGGCGAAGTGGCAACTTTAAACAGGTACTGTATGGGAAGGTTTTTGGCTTTGAAGCAGGAATGAAATTCAAGAACTTGAGAGGGTGCTGATCTCAACCATTGGTGGTGTAGGGTGGAGAATGTAGCCACAATATTATACTTGTTGGAGAGGATTTTCCAGGGTTTTCCTTTTTTACTCTCTACAAGAGTAAAATATGATAGTTAATGCTATTGTATTAGTAGTGTGAGATGAGGGATAAAATCCATGGCTTGTTAAGGCCAAGAACAAAACTTGAGTTCTTTTCAGCAGGGTGAATTTTGTTGTAGTTTTTCTCCTCTGCTTTATAGAAGTACAGACCACTGCTTAGATGGGATTCAACTAGCTTCCTTTCCAGTTAGTACTAAAAAAAGATCAGATGGTCCTGCTGAGGAATTTTATTCTGCAAGGATCCATGTATTCTTGCTGCTCAAACACCTTCTTAAATGGTTAGGAAGGAACGACCAAGTGTGCCATCTGCTTCCACAGCTCCCACTCAGTTTGTTCAGGCTGCCTCAAACCATTTCTCAGTGCCCTCCTTCCTCCTGCTTCCAATGAAGGAGAGCAGAAATATTTGAATTACTCCCAGGCAATCATAATGCTTAGGGTGGGAGCTGGATCTGAAACGCAACAAACTATTAAAAACGGTGGAGGACGTGATGTAATTAGGCAGATTTTCCCTATCAATATCTAAGCTTATTGTTAAAAATCACCAAGAAATTTTAACTAGGAGTGAGAAGAAAAAATTCCCTTGTTCTGTTTCTATGTGTTTTCAGCTTTGCTTTAAATTTAAATTGTAATAGATTTTCTCTCAAATAAAGTATCTTGACAACAGCTTGGTTTCTTGCTTAGGTTTGTGGTTGCTAATATATTACTGCTGAAGAGAAGGTTTGAAAAATTAACAGTGTAGCTTCACCTCTAAATTTTTTATAATCAATACACTTAAAATATATGTTCTCAAAGTTTCTTTGATAACTAATATGTAAATCCAGCAAATTGCATTTCTAATCAAATACACAGGCAGGTAAGGAAGGTTGGTAAGTCTGAGCTCCCAGGTGTTCTGAACAGTACAGATATTTTTAAAAATTAATTTATAAAAAATGAGGTCCAGGTCAGAAAAGATGATATTTATATTGAAATCTAAGAAAATGGCTTGTGCTTACAGCCCTGCAGTGAGAATTCAGGCAGTTTATTTGGGCTGTGTGCTTTTTGTCTGACTCCATAAATAGATAGCTGCCTTAGCAGCAGCAAATGCTACTCAGCCTGTAGTTTTAAAGTCACGTTGCTCAATTTAAATTAGTTCCCTCCCTCAAAAAAAAAAAACCCAGCAAAAAAACCACACCACAAAAAACCCACACCACCAAAAAAAGAAAAACCCACAAACCTTGGGAATGATAACAGCTTCAAAGAGATGAAATGACTTATCATCAGATTTACATGATTGAGCAACAATTCTAAGATATGCATTTACCAAAGTCCCTTGCATAAAAACAAATCTTCCCTCAAATTTCTCTAATCTCATTGAAGGAAAAAGAAGCTGTTTACACCACACTTATATGTTGCAGGTGGAAGCAAAACTGATTGACAAACTGGACAGCCTCATGTCGGAAGGTAAAGGTGACGAAACATACCGAGAGCTCTTCAACAGTATGTGAGTAATATGCTTCTATTACACTAATTCCTTGAGTTCTGTTGCTTGTGTCTGATGCTGATATCTATGTAGAGAAGTAAAGCTTAAAACAGCTGTGAATCTCTTTTTTTTTTTCTTTTTCTTCCTGAAAAAACGAGGAACAAAACATTTTACCATGTTGTATGGCATCTGTAAAGTCTGACTGTAACTCATGCATACAGATACGATGGGGAAAGGCTAAATCTGCTAAATCACAGAACCATTTATTTCTCTAACTACTAATTTTAAAATCAGAAAAGCAAGAAAAGCTTCATAATTGCACAGGGTGCAGGTAGAGCTTAAATGGAGCATCTTAAAAACAAGGCATGAGAATTCAACAAAAAGCAGTTAACTAAGTAATTTGCTATTGCCAGAAATGTGTAGTCACCTATGTAATGCCACTTGTTGATTTCTTCATTTATACAATTTTATTTATTCTGATATGATTAGTCATTATTTTTTAATTACTTGTTAAGCTTTGGTATATTTTAATAAATGATGTATCACTGAAATCTAATAGGAAAAGCTAATAATGCTGAAATCCCTAAGGTTGCTCCTAAGTTTTCCCATTGACTGAAATAAATTACTGTCTCAGAGTACAGGTACAAAATAACTGACTGACCTCTGCCTCTGTTGTTCCTCAGAACTCAATTTCACCTAGGTGGAGATTTCATTTATTTCTGGTGTCTTTCATAGAAGATGTAATTCAGGATTCCAGGCTTTGTATTCTTCAGTACTATAAACACATAATCTTTTCCTGTTTATATGGCTTCTTAACCATTGCTTCTTCTTTAAGTATTAGTTCTAGCTCTGTTGTCTTTGCTTAAATAACAACATTCAGATCTTTGGAGAGCAAGCAAAATAATCTTAAATCGTATTGAGTTGAAAAAAGTAGAGTTTCTATTTGTTTATCATATCCAGAAGCTGAAAGTAGTAGACAAATCAGGCAGAATATTATAGAAATTGATAAATAATGGTAAGCTATAGTACAGTATGGTAAAGCAGAACTTCCTTGTAGCTGTTCATGAATTTTTTCATAATCTCAGTAAAGATAGTAAAAGCTAAGATTATTTCAGTATTTATTTATTTATATTATTATTCAATTATTTCAATATTTTATCAAGACAGTATTCTAACTTCAAACTAAAGTAATTAAAAGAAAAACTCTAATTATAACATGAAGTCTAAATGCATTCTCATGTGCAAAATGCATCAGGATGTCTGTCACTGAAATAACCTAAAATTCTAGAAGAAAGCATGTTGGAATGAAATATAGATCCTAATTTTTTTACAGTTTTGAGTTAGATTTAAACTGGGGTATGTTAAACAACATACAGTGAAAAAATAGTGAGAGCCTTTTATAAATCTAAATGCTAAAGACATAGCCATAGTAATTTAAATTGCAAAATGTCTCACAGCATCAGTGTACTTGTTGTTTCTGTTCTGGTATAGCAGAAGTTAAAACTAAACTCCTTGGGAAATTTCAGAGTAACTGCTCTGTAAGTTCTGTTCAAGCCTGCACAAAAATATTAATATTATTTTTTTATCTAAGTTCAATTTGACTCCACATAGTAACACCTCTCAAGAGAAGATCTTGCAGAAAATATTAATCTAAAATGGATGACATAGTGTTCTAGTGTATATGAAGGAAAATTATTAAAATCAGATGGACAGTTTAGGGAGCTGAGTGCAAGGGACAGGGGTAATGGGTAATTTGAAGTAAGGAATAACAGTGTCTTCAGATAGGGCAAGGAAACAGACTTGTTTAGGCTGAAGTGACACAGATGTGGTGTGTATTTAAGGACTGTGGAACAGCAATATAGTTTTGCAGCAAGCAGTTTTATTGTAGTCTTTATGAGACAAAAGGCTGCAATATTAACCTGAACTTTCTCACTGTTTGGCATGGTTGGTTTTGATGGGTACAACTGGGAGCCAAGGGGATGCACATGCCTGCTTTGGATACAGTTTAGTAACTGCAGTGGGTGTGATACTTCAAGGTTTTGCCATGCTTTTTGTTTATTTTGTTCTAAAGTGAAAATGATTTTAAATCTCTCAGCTTCCATGATAGCTACTTTTTCCCCCAGAGACATTCATTGCTTCTTCTGTTTTAAAGGATTAGTTATAAGCATCTCTGGAAAAATCTAAACTACTATGTGCTTAGAATTCACTGCTTAAAATGGAATTATCTGTATCAGGTGAAAGACATAGTGAAAAGAGGAGGAAGATGATTTTTTTGAATCAGTGTCTTTCCAGGGACTTGAATGTGACCACACAGAGATTAGCTCCTGATGTCATTTGAAGAGCTGCAAAACATGGAGTGGTGAACATTTTGCTATAACAAGAAACTACATTGTAATTGCTGCCCTGTGTAATTGTGGTATGAGAGGTGTCCTGGCCTACATTTACACTGTTACACTGCAGTGGAATTCCTGAGTTAATTAGCATAAAAGAATGATTTCACTTTATGAAACAGCTGGAAGCCAAGGGATATATTTAAGTAGATCTTCTGTTCTGAATCCAATGGATGCTGCCAGTTTATTACTTCTGTAACTGCATTCCAATGTGACCTAACACAAGCCATTTCAGATTTGGAGGTAAGGTGGCCATGTTACTGAAGCACTGAACCTGGGCTAGTGAGCTCCACTGGGGGCCTGATGAGGAGACTTCCCTTGGAAGAAATGGGACCTGATATTCAAACTGAGCAGGCATTTAACACCAAGCTCTGCCAGTGTGTGGGTGATTTCTTGAGCCATGAAGATGTTATACAAAAAGCGATGACTGCTACCTCTCTCTACTATGCTGTCTTAATTACTTCCTCTGATGACTGAATTCAGCACAGCCCAGTCCATTAGACTCTGTCTGGACTGAGTCATTCAGAGCCCTTCTGAATATTTTTGTGGGTTTTGGCTAGATCTTCACTGAACTTTTGTAGCAAAGTTTGACTTTGCTCCATCTGACTGGTTGAGGGAACCTCTCACAGTAGTGAGGCACCTGGTGGACCTAGTGCTCCAAAATAGACATCTGGGTGTTTTAAGACACCTCTTGGATCAGATGCCTGTGAGATGACTGAGCTAGCCTGAACATGGGTCTAAGAGAGCTCTGATCCTCTGGGCTTCCACTCCACTTTCATTTTCTTGGGAACCCAAGACTGGAAAAAATCAATCAAACAAAGCCCACAACTGTTCAAGTGAGCCCAGATGTTAAGTTATAGTAGTAGCATGGTTAGAGGAGATTTATCTCCCTTACTGCTTTTTAGAATATAGCATCTTGGCTACACTTTGGGTCCTGTAAGTAACAGGAACTTAAATCTATTTGGATTTAGCCATGAAGATTCCAAGGGATATATTTCAGTGGCTCTTCCATTCTGAGTGATTGTTCTGTGCATTGTGGTGAAAGAGGTATGGTGGAGAGGGGGAGGCATGCATCAGGAGGCAAGTCATGAAATTGTTCAACTGACGACATTAATGTCAGTTTGAATAAGTACTTTGATTGTATCTGCACAACCCATTTGTAGAAATTGTGTATTTCTAATGAATGTGCCAATACATTTATAAAGAACATGCATAAGTCAAATACAGATGAAAACCATCTGTTTTAAAAGAGAAGTCAGACTTCTGTTGTTTTTCTATAGGAGTGGTACGTAATTATTTTGCTGAATTTAAGTTGAAATGTTCCTGTTTAATACAGAGTTGAAAGGCAATAGAAAGGAAAAATCAGTGCAGTAACCAGTGCTTAATAATGTAATAGGCTCTACTTCTATTTCTTATTATACACAAAAATTTATATAGAAAGCAATGTAAGGGGTTTAAAAGTGAATTTGCCTGTGCTTTCTGTATGGAAAGCAGAGATGTCAGATCAGTGCTTCAGCCTCTTCTGGTTAAGGATGGCCTTGTCACCTGTCTCTGCTAGCAAGGACAGGTAGATGGTCTCTGAATGTGAAGGGATACATCTGATTGCCTCCTAAAGAGAAGTGAGTCTGAGATCACTACAAGGTGCAGAACGAAGATCCGTGTTTCCTCCTTGCTTCTAGCAGAGTGCAGCTTCATTTAGGTTGAATTAGTTTGCAGAATTGCACCTGTGATATCCCTCTGCATGTAAGGAGCTGAGCAGAGTTGGAGTGTATAGTTAGTGCAGTTGGCATGTAGGAGTTACTGGGCACTGGTACATGTTTGGTGAAATTCAGATGTAGGAGTTTCGTGGGACTGCACATGCTCAGTGTAGATGAAGGTCAGTGGAGCTGACAGCTTGCCCGCTGCAGACAGAAGGTTTGGAGATGCTATTAACAAATCTCTAAAAAGTATATTGATGTGGCAATTGTCAGAGCCTTCAAAGTAAAACATACCTGTGTGCATTTTCAGGGAGACTCCTAAAATACCTTCATGGTTATATCAGCTGTCTGAGGTCTTGCACCAAAGCGTAAAAGTAACACAGTTCTGTAGCTAAATATTTCCATGTTTATTCTCAGGAGAGAATATTGGAAATTCATGCCAGAGTGATTAATATTTGATAAACTTAAGCAGTGAAAATCGGAGAACTGTAACAGAAAGAAGTATTAAATACCATTTTACTGACAGCTCTGCTTGCAGTAATAATCTTTTCTCTTCAGTCTGTAATCTGTGTTTACATTGGTGTAACAATAGTTTCTAATCAAGAATCTTCTGACAATTTAAGTTAGTGCAATTTTACATGTGCATGATGTGTGAAAAACTTCAGTTTTCACAAGGAAATATTAAGTGAAGAGAGTAAATAATCTTATTAAAACCCTTCCCCGTACTTTAATGCATGCTGAAATATTAGAGAGGAGGGAAAATCCTTGTTAAAAAACAGCAATGGAGGTATATTGTGTTGATAAATATTCTTTTCTAAGTATATCGTTAAGCTCCCCATTTCCAGATGTATCAGCATGAAATTATTACATAAGTTTTATGTAAGAGTTCTGTTGAGTCTTTGGGTTATTAATATTCTGAAAATTAGCTATTTGATATATTTTAACCTAATGCAGCTAATATAAAAATCATTTGTTTTGTCAATGCTTCCTGGACTAGAATTCCACTTTTTGGTCCTTATCCTAGGTAAGACATTGTTTGCAAATTGTGATTCTTGGGAGGGTATTTGTAGAACAAAACCTAACTATCAAAGATGTTGCTGCAGTATTAAGGTACTGGTAAAAGCAGAGTGGTTGTCATAGTGACAGTTAAAAATAAATGGTGAAATGGTTCTAGCTTCTTTTTTTTTTTTTCAGTCTACTGAAGAAAATTGAGCGGGAAACATGGAGAGAAAGTGGCGTTTCATTAATCGCCACTGTCACTCGCCTCATGGAGAGGTTACTGGACTACAGGTGAGTGCTTGTCACAATTTGTAAGTAGGATTGTCACCTTCAAAATATCAGGAGGCAAATGTGGTATCTTGCAGAAATGATGACTGCATGTGGACACATCAACTGTATGTGCTCCACATCTCTTGACAGCAGCTGCTTAGTTAACAGGAAAATGAGACAAGCTGGATAAAAATCAACCAAGTATCCTCCCCGTGGTATGAAAATCCAGCAGTTTGTATGAGCTTCCTATCAAGGAATATTGCAACTTTTGCTAGTAGGTTACTGACTCAAACCTGCCTGAAGACACAGAGCTCAATACTAATCACCTGACAGTTGTTTTACAACAATGTAAAATTCTTATCACACTGTCAGTCATGCTTAGCTGTAGTGTCAGCTAGCACAGTGAGTATGTATACAAAGATATGATCTCTGGGTGAGAAGCTTGCATCTGACTGTACCACGTGAACAAGGGAGAGGGAAATAAGAGATGTATGCTCCCTTCTAGGAGTGGGAGGCTAAGAGGGATTTTCTCAGTCATTTGTGAAGTCTGTGTAGAAACCTCAGATTTCAGTTTAGTCCTCCTTATTGCCATCAGTTGTAGCATTTTGTGCATCTTAAATGGTATATTTTCCCCTGATCGCGTGGGGGACGCATGGTAAGACCTAGTATTATTGCTATCCTCACTGCCAGTTTGGAAGGAAAGATATTTTGTCAAAAAAGAGACTGAATTCTTAATTACTAGAAGCCTGGAAGTGTTTTTTCTCTTCAGGGATTGGCTGGATTACAATCTTCAGGGTTCTCAATCCAGCATCTTTCAAAACAATTATGCACACTGGTGGTTATGTGAGTATTTGGGGTGATTGTTTTAGCTCATGTATGCTAGAATATTTTAAAATTACGTTAAATTTCTTTAAGTGAGTGCACAGTGATATCTGCCTGTTATTTTTTTAATATCAGTATGGTTATACTGAGAGTGTTTTTCCCTTCATGATACTCAAACTCTGCGTGGTTCCATTTTAACTTCTGATCTGTTGCCTCCCCAAACGATAAATGATACTAATTATAAAGTGGTACTGAGGAAAATTTGGTGAAACTTGGAGCATTTTCTAGTGAGGTCAGTGTCATTCTCTTTTTTTCATAGGGAAGGAACTAATGCTGTACTTCTGTGACCAGTTTAGAAGCAAAACTGTCTCTAAAGGAAGCAGATTCATCCCTACTTATTCCCTTGTTCTCTTCACCCTCTTCCTTGTGCCAGCATAAGTGTGCTGCACTTTGGTCACCTAACTGACATGGGCTACAAGTAACCCAGCAAAAGATGCTAACTAACTTACATCTTTTCCTGAGGTTTGTGCAGGCAGCAGTGCAGGACTGGGAATGAGTGTCTGAGAGCAGGAGGGAAGTGGGACTGCCTCATCTGGCAGTCATGCTGCCTGCTGCTGGTGTGATTTGGGCACAAGGTATGAAGAAACCATATAATCTCCAGCAGTCAACTAGCAAGTCAATGACAGAGACAGAAAAAAACATTTACTTTCTTGACAACTGAGGTATTCCATGTCTTAGAAAAGGAGGCATGAAGTCCCTTAAACACCTGGGTCAGGTTTCACCCAAATGCCTTTAGGTTGCATCATTTCAGTCAGCTTCCTGAGCCAGATACAGCAAAGCTCATCTCAGAAAACAGATGTAAGAGGATAAATGTCATTTCTTTTGACTTGCATTACTTTCTGTTTTAGGGACTGCATGAAAATGGGAGAAGTGGATGGCAAAAAGATTGGCTGCACTGTTAGCCTTTTGGTTTGTATAATAGTTTTTCTTTTCCTTTTTTATTTCAGTTGAACATTGTCTAGTATACAGCCTCACATTTGAATAGGGGGTACTTTGCTTCTTCATGCAGTTTAAGGAGAAGCTGACAGAATAATACTGCACTTGGGATCACTTTTTTTTTTTTTTTTTTTTTTTTTTTAAATGAAATTGATCCACTGGGGAGTTAGTGTTCCTTGACATTTTATAGTTGGGCTCTGAGTAATCTCTAGTACTTCTTTATTCAATTTACAGTCTCTCCCTACTGGGTAAGCTTCACCAAATTATTTTCCAAGTTTTAGTAGTCTTCGAGTTCACAGAAACAAACAAGCTTTTCCTCCTTCCCCAGACCCAATAAAACTTATGTGATTCTTCCTGTTTTCTTTTTTCCCCGATAACTGACACAAACTGGCTCTTATGACACTGTTATTATGGGATATCTTTTGAAGACTGCAGGCTATCTATTTTCATCCCAATAGAAATGCTGCTGCCAGAAATGCTGCTCAAGACCTTCTGTTGTCATGTTATCATCATTATAACAAACCAACAGTGCAAATTCTTGGTATGAAAAAGATTCCTTTTTAGTTTAGAAGATGCATTTTGGCTCTAGGCCAGTTTGCACTGACAAAGTTGTTGACTTCCTTTAACCTTTGAAAGTTTCCATTTTCATGGTGAATGTTTTGGAAAGCTATATTTTTAGCCAGGGGAAAAAAAAGAACAAAACCCATACCAAAACCAAACAAAAAACCCCATACCAGACTAAGCTGACTTGTAATTCTGCATTTTTGACGTCAGTGAAACAATTTGGTATCACTTCTAAGTAGCAGCTATACAGAAGAGAAAAAAGGCTTTCTTCATTTGAAAAACAGCTCTCTAAATACTGATGATGTTTACTACATAGCTCTAGAGCAGCTGGCTTTCTGTCAGAATATCTGCCATGATCTGGATCCTGTAAAGCACCTGGATTATTTTTATTCTATCGCTAAGGAGTTTTTAAACTATTACTAGCAAATCATCCAAGAACTGCACAAAAAGAAAATTCAAAGATTTTTTTAAAAAGGCAATACAACATAATGCTTTTTAATGGGATTTTCAGTGCCTTTTACAGGCTAAAGCAGATTTCATATCTTAATAATTTTCAAACAAATTTGAATACAATTTGTATACCAGAGAAACAACAAATGCTAAATTTTGAAAAGGAAATTTCAATTGCAGAAGTATCACACAAATTTTAAGACATTTGCTTGCTCATATGATGGGTGAATTGTTTGTCATCTTAGAAGATGTTTCGTGCAGTGGGTAATTAGATGAATGTATAATATAAAAATTATTTGATGTCCAGAGGAAGAATCAGTACTTTTTCACCACTACTTTGAAGGTATTCTGACTTCCAAAGATAATAGATGAAAAGATAATTCTTATGTTGTTTTGCCGTAGTGGTATATGCTGTTCTTCCAGAAAATAGAGTTGTTTACCAAGTTATCAAATTAACTGGAATTATGCCATGTCATGAAATGTGCAGAAGGAGTATGCACCAATAGCAATAACTTAGATGAAGTGAGAAGGTAGGAGCATTTTTCCTACTCTCCCCACTCTCGGGATCATCAGGAATAGGCTTCACATTAGAAATGATTGTTTGGTAAAGCTGGTTTAAGAGGTACCTGTCTAAAGGATTTAATTCCTTCTTCCTAAGATCACCTAACTCCAGTTTGAAAGCTGAATTTCTAATGAAAGAACTTTTTTATCATGGAGTTGTACAAAAGCATTGAAAATAAACTTTTGACAATTCACTGAGGAGTTTTTCTCAGGCATCTCTGGTCCTCATTATGGTTTGATATTTAATTGATATTTCAGGTTCTATTAGTTTGAAATGATATATTTTTTAGAAAGAGGATGTTTCCCTGTGTTGCTTTGCACTGGCATATGAAATCATGCCATTTAAGTAGAACATGTCTGCATTGCCTCTTTGAATGTTGTTTTCAAGCTGTTTTTTCTTAGGAGAAGTCTTTCTTCATTAGGGAAGTCATTTTTTTACACTGTGTCCTGATTTTAAGATTACATCTGTTATATTTTATATTTTGAAATACTTTGAATCACATGAATCAGCATGATGCATTTCCTGAGCTGTGACTGCCTTGTCATGCCATGGTCTGCCTTACAGACCAGCTGGATATTGTCAGAACTGAGCTTCAGAGAAGAACCTCTTGATTTGTATAGTTTAGACTTGAGACAAATGTATTTAGTGCATAGGGGTTAGGGCCAAGAAGTTTAGTATTGCAGTTCAGTGCTGTTTTTTGTCATAATCTTGATGCCTTATTGGTCGCAGTTCTGATTTGTAGTTGTTTTTTTCGGACAGGTGAATATGACCATACAAAGAGATATTTTTTCATTTTCTCTTCTAAAGAGAAACATCTCTCCCTGAATTACACCTTATGGGAAGAAGTCTCTGGATTAAATGGCAGAAGGGGGCATGTCAATACACAGCTATTGATATCTAGCCATTTCCCAAGTCACTTAAAAAAACACTTTGTCTATAATGTTCTTCTCACCTTTCTCTTTGATTATAAGTCAGTTTAGGGAACACTAGCACAGAATAGAATACTCTACAATAGATAGATTTCTATCTACAATAGATAGAAAATTTTGGCCACTTGCTTAAAAGTTCAAAATAGCAATATTTGAATAATAGAACAGAACTTGTTAATTGCTAATGAGGTCTAGCGTTAGATTCTTTTATGCTATAATTTTTTATTAACCAAAGCAGATTATCCTGTATATTAAATAAGGCTAGCACGGGGACTCTAGCTGCTTGTCCATAATGAGTATGTCATTACTTCTGAACACAGCTCCTCTCCCTATAACTTTTTCATACTTTGTTTTAGGGCTTGCAAATAAATACTGAATGTTTTGAACTAAGAGTTTCGACTTTTTTGCATGACATTCTATGATAGTTTAAATTTTAAAAAAACCTATTCAGAGATTTGACTTTTCTAATGAAAATTTACTATTCCATTTACTATTTCTTACTGTATTACTGCAGTTCTTTGTAATGACTTTTTGTACATAGGAAACTTTCATATCTATATATGTATTTCCAGTGCGTTATGTTTGAAGTCTTTTTTGTGTAACCACTATCATATATTTATTAATTAAATTTCATTACAAAATTCAATTTAATTGCAGAATTTTTACAAGACTGAACTGAACAAGGAAGAGATGTATATTCGCTATATTCATAAGCTGTATGACCTACATCTGAAAGCACAAAACTTCACAGGTAATTGAGTACAGACTAGAAAAAGATACTTAGGACTGGTCAGTGATTTGCAGTCTTCTGCAAACCTGTAGCCTCAGTGCAGCACGTATGAACCCAGGCAACAGCAGAGTTTCCACATTTGAGCCCCACAACTCTACTACATGCTGTGTTGTGTTAGATGTAAATGACTGCTGTTGATGCACGATAGCAATAAATCTGTGATACAGTCATTCTTCACCCAAGAAGAGCAGACTTCAGAGGAAGTTTTTGTGAGTATGTCTGATGGTATCAGAGCCTTTATAATTATTTGTAGTGTAATTATTTGTAGCTTTTTGGTGTGGTGTTTCTACACAGCTGTGTTTCAGAACCTAACTTGTAGGCTAAAAAAAGAAAGGAAGGTCACTTACCATGAGGCAGAAAACCTAAGACCTGTAAGAAGCAGAGCACTTTGCTGATGTATTTCTGAATTTTCACATACCACATCTGCAGTACGATCATCCAAGATTTCTTGATGTGAATTTAGTGGTAGGGCTGATCATTATCTTTTAAATTAAGAAATAAGAAGATAATGTCCACAGTAGTTGTTTATACCACATAAAGTGCACTTCATTTGGGTAACTAGGTTCCATTGATTACTACTAAGAAAACAAAATCACTTTCTTCTTATTAAACTGACATTAGAGTACCTCCATCTTTTCCCCAGTGCTTGCAATTGCAACTGCTCATGTCCAGAATCGCCCAGATTTTTTTCCCTCTTAAAGGCAGATTAGATCTCTGGGGGTCACTAGTAAATAGGCTACAGGTATTTACTGCCACACCAAATTTCCATATGCTTTTCTGCTATCCATGGGGAAATCCCTTGCATGGTATTTGCACAGTCCTTTTGCAGTTGATGGGTTTAAAGAGTAGACTAAATAGCAGGGAATATTAAGGAGAGATTTTAATTTCCTCATGTGACCTGGCAGTAGTGAGTCACAAGGGAGTTTTGATTATCAAATAGTATCTTTGCCACATCTGGCTTTTGTGGAAAACTATTCATTTCCTGATTTTACATAACAGTTCTTAGTAACTCTTTAAACAATACTGAGTCCCCTGTACATGTTGGCTGCTGCTATGTGTTCAGTTTACTTTCAGCAGTGATATGAACCTTATTTTTTAAAAATGGTTTTACCACCCATTCTTATTTTAAATAATATTTTGCTTGAAATTTATTTCCAGAACTTTGTTGGTTTTGTTGTGCATTAATTATTAACATCTGTGATTTTTACATTCCTTGCCACAGTAAATTCCATCACTTCAATTTTTTCTTTTCTCTCTCTCTTTTTTTTTTTTTTTTTTTTCCCCCTCCTTCCATGAGAGCCTTAAAGAAGCATTGTCTCACACTCATAGCACTGGGGTAAAGACAGTCTTTCCATTATAAAACAGACCTATTTAGTCCATTGCCCTGCCTTATCAGTCAATCAGTGACAATAACATAGACCTTTTGTAAATCTGATTTAAAGTACATGGAAGCCAGCAAAGAAGTTTGCTGCTTCTGTTGCATTCCTACATTTTGCTCCATTAGTTCACTAACTGCATAGTTTCATCCTAGGGATGAAGTCAGCTTGTCCTTAAAATTCTCTCCTTTCATAATATGATTTACAGAACTATTTCTAATAATCCTCTGTTAAAAAAAAAAAAAAAAAAAAAGTTCTCGTTATTAAAATGTAGCTTCTGATCTTTCTTTACACAGCACTCAGTTACAAGTATAAATATAACTCACTTGAGGGTGAAGCACATAAATGCACTGATTTCTCTTGTGTCCCGTCAATCACCCGAGAAGTGTAATGAGATTGTCTTTGTGTCTCTCTGTCTTAGAAATTTTGTTTTTTTAAATTTTTCCTGTATAGATTGAATTTCCCACACATGTTCATCTCTCCTTACTATTTTGGTGCACAGCCAATAGTTCCAGACTTCCCCCAAATGTACCAATATGTTACATGGCATGCTGGCTGCTGCCAGAGAGAGGATTCTGGGTAGAGGGACCCTTTGGACCTTATGTCTACTGTGGCCATTCTAATTTTAGAAACCTTCTATATAAATTTATGATAACTTTAAAAATATATATATATAAAATTGGCGTGGCAGACAAAAGCTGCTAAAACAAAGGGCTTGCATGCCACATCAGAAAGGTCATAGTGAGCTATCCTGACATGTCTCTGTAACCTTTTTCTTCCTTATGATCTTGAGTGATTTGTTGTTATCAACTTCGTGGGTTTTTATATATTCTTTTATATATGGTATATAAATATGCTGCAAGTTTTGAGTACCAAACTGTAGCTTGAAACCATGAGTTGCTACCAGTCAAGTAGCCTGGAAGATGTGTGGTGCCAGAATTAAGGTTGCCTGAAGTTGTGCAACTTCAGGTCGGTCTCCTTTGCATGTACCAATTGCAGCACATAAAACTTTGCACCATGCATAGCATTTTACATTTGGATTCAAAGTATACTCTCCCACAAGCATCTGCTGCAGTGATGACTTTTCATCCCCAAGTTCTTAAGCTGGATGCATAAGAGGAATGCTATGGTTAGAAAAAATTCTGTACAGTTTGGTTTAAGGCAGCTGTCTTACAGGAGCTCATACGGCAGTGGCAGAAGTAGGATATGATTATCTGGGGCAAACTTACCTTAGCATAAAAAGTACTTTATTACTTCCTAGTTATTTTTTGTCTTATGTTCAACCAACACAGTCTGCAATAAACTAAGTCTAGTAGGCACCTTGTTTCTCCAGTGCAGTACATCTCCAGAACATGGCTCTTCTTTGTACTCATTCACTGAAGCAAAGCAGTCCTGTGAGTGGAAAAACAGACTGTGAAAACTAACTTGGAAAACAATAATGTGTGTGCACAGTTACACAAAGTGAATTGTCATAACTTGCAGTAATTCTGGTGTTTCGTAATTGCCTAAAGTTTGACTGTACCAGGGAGATTCATTTAATGCTAGTTCTAATGTACTGTTTCTTAGAAATTCTTTAAATCAAAGTAAAAATAGTAATTTTTATAGTCCCAGATAGTTTGTACTGATAGTTTGTACTGATGTTCTCAAGATTACTACATGGTTCTCTGACCAGAAAGCAGTAATAGGTTTGATTGTCTTCAAATATAAAAATAAGAAAAATAATCTTAATTTTAAAAAATAATAAAATTATGTGTTCACTTCTAAATTATTTTTTATGGTAGAGTGTTTAGGTTCAGCGATGCAGGACCTATTTTCTGTGGATTAAAGTAAGCACATATCTTCCTCTCCATTCCCCTCCCAGCTCTGATATGTTTTGGACTGTGACCCCAGCACTCTCTATTTTCTTTCTTCTTTTTTCTGCTGATGTTCCTCATCCTCTGGTCCTCATTGTCTTCTTGAGAGAGCAGAGTTACTGAGTTTCTCCTTAGCAGCAGGGAATTCTATGGCTAAATAGGAAGTTGTTTCGAAGTTTCTCTGTCCCCTTTTGTATGTCAGACTCCAGGAAAATTGTCCCAGTGACTTCACTTTAAATAGTGTCTGAAAATGTAAGCTGAATTGGTTATAGCTGTATATAGTAACTGTCCAAAACCAGCACTGCCATCCGCTTCATACTTGAAACTAAATGAATTACCCATTAAAAAGGTGCATCTCATCAGGAGTATTCACATTTCTCTGTGCTTTGTTTGACTGTTTTATGTGTTTGGTGTTTGTAAGTACAAACTATAAGAGCTGTAATTTGTCTTGTAGAGGCTGCCTACACACTCCTGCTGTACGATGAGCTGTTGGAGTGGTCTGATCGGCCGCTCAGAGAATTTCTCAACTACCCCATGCAAACAGAGTGGCAACGTAAAGAGTGTCTCCATCTGACCATCATTCAAAACTTTGATAGGGGAAAGGTAAAATAGTCCTGTTTTACTGAGTGGATCTGTAAATGATGGTTTATTCATTTTAGGACATTACTTCCAGTCTCATCTCATATGGAAGGCAAATGTTTCTCATTGCCTGAACAAGTTTTACTTATCAACACAATCGGTTTCTCTCAGTCCTCTTTGTATGTTAGAAATTCCACACTTACATCTGAGAATAATTTACAATTTGTGTAGCAATTCCCTTTGTAACTGTAATAACACTTTATAAAAGATGGTATAATTTCTCCCCATTTTGAAGGTGATGAAAATGAGCCTTATAAAGCTGATGAAATTCCACTTGACCAAGTGAGAAAAAACTTTAGGAGTCTAAATTGTAAGAACTATGTTTGCATACTCTAAATCATGTTGTATCTTTTAGAAAAACAATTGCAGAATCTCTATAAAGGAATGGGTTTGGGGGATGGCAGTTAATTGTCATCACTGAGAATGCTTATTCTGAATTAAGCAGGAGTAGTTACACTGTAGTCTAACATTTTTTATACACTGTATGTAATAACTTGCTAAATAAGCAATTTGGTGCAATTTTGTGTAGCTAGTGTAATATCTATGTAAGCCTAGTAAATGTAATCAAAGTTATGTTAATATTTTTTTAATTCTGTAATCAGCTTATAAGTCTAACTTACATGGTGCACTAAAATATTTTCTAAATTACTAAAATTAAGGAGGATATGTTAAGTATACAATTTCTAAATGTAAATTTTTTTTCAATCAATCTTTAGTATCAATCAAGATACAATGACTTCTATCTTGTACAGTGATCATTCTGTAAAAATAATTTATTAAATAAGTCTCTAAATATACTCGATCCTTCAAAGAATTCATCAGTAGTACTCAGCAGTTATTGGTATGTCTGGTGGACAATATGTTAAAGTATTTTCAGTTACTGGAAGTATGGCTTAGTATAAAAAGAATGGATCACTAATAAATCATAATTTGTCAAACAGTTGCTTTGAAATTACTAAAAATCTTTTACTTGCTTGCAGTGTTGGGAAAATGGCATTATCTTATGCAGGAAAATTGCAGAACAGTATGAGAGCTATTATGACTACAGAAATCTCAGCAAGATGAGGGTAATGTACCTGAGTATTTTTAATCAATCAGACATTCAGATGCTTTTTAATTTGGGTTAGAAAATATTGCCTTGAAAACTGAGTTTGCAATGGAACGGTCCTTAGGTTTGGCTTGCAGACCTTATTTTTTTAGCTTCTGGGGTTTTTCTATAATAAAGATTATAAAAAAGGAGTACGAGCTTTTGGGAGAAAAATGGGAAGATAAAGAGTCTTGGAATATTTGTACTTCTGCAGCTCCCCTTTTGTGTGGCTTTTTATTCAGAAAAGTTATATTGCAAATTCAGTTTCATTGTTTTCCTATGGTTTATCCAAGGAATGTGGTCTATGCAGCCCTTAGCTAGGAGCAGCATTGTATCTTTGCAGTTGTACTTGCAAGCTAGAATCTTGCAACAAACTATGTTTTTATTAGCTGCTTAAAAATATGGTAATTTTAATATTGTATATCCAAAATGAATCTTTCGTGGCACAGACTTCCTCTTTTCTCTCATTTTTCTTAGTACTCTAATCGTTGTTTCTTTCTTCATTCTTTCTGATACTTTCTAAAGATTTTAAGGAAAGTATTTTAAAGATTATTCAGTCTTCCCATTTCTTATCTGCTCCTGATGGATTCAGTTTTATGTTATAGTTTGCTTTTTAAATTTCCTGTAAGTGTAGGATGGTTGCTGCTAGGACTGACTTATACTTAATCCAGAGCTGCTTAACAGCATTAAGCAAAATTCTCAACACGGAGCTATGTGGCAGTGCTCCCTGTGATCTGCTTATTCCAGATATATTTAGATATCCCAAAGGCAGAATCCTATAAGCAAAAGCAAACTCACTGTCAGTACATAAATAAAATAATTAGTTTATGCATGTTTAATTAACTGTACTTAATATGTTTTGTGTTTGAATTGAGAAATACCCTTCTACTATATCTGTGCCACCTGTGTTAATCCAAAAACCGATCTGTAGGGATTTCTCATAGCAATATAACTAGGCAGCTATTGATATCATATATGGATTGAACAACTGTCTGCATTACCTAGAATAGGGCTAATAACACTAGGGTTTTTTTCACAGTATTAAAAAATAAGAACAGAGAATACTTTGAAACATCATCAGAAAAACAGAACTTTGACACAAAGTTCACTTTGTTCCAGTGTTTTGAGTGAAATTAGGATGTATGGATCAAAACTATGTTAATTGCTACTGTAAGCTTTTTAAAGGAACTCACATTTGATACCTAAATCATTTGAATCTGGTATGATTTGGACACAACTCTCTTGAATATGGAAATTGGATTTTCCTGACTAAACTGACCACATTACTGCCACGTGTTTGGATGATTAGCGGACTACTGGGTTGTATGTCTCAAACTGCATTTCTGTTACTTCCATCTCTCATTAAAGAGCTATGGATATTATTAATCTAATATTTTACCCTTTAATTTGTTTGAAAACGTTTTTTTTTTAATTCTTGGAAACTTTCAGGTCATTAAAGGGTATAATTATCTAATCTGATGCATTCAGAGACTTCTGTATGTCCTTGTTGCTCAGGGATGCACTGCAATTCCAATACAGCAGGGCAGTGTGCTGAAAGCTTGTGATAGCTTACAGTAAAAATATGTTATCAGAGAAGACTAATTGAATTCCTTACCCATCTCACCCAGATGATGGAAGCATCTTTGTATGATAAAATTATGGATCAACAACGTTTGGAGCCAGAATTTTTCAGAGTTGGATTCTATGGGAAAAAGTTCCCATTCTTCTTAAGGGTAAGTTAATAGAAAATAAACAGGATGGAATAATTCTGGAATTGATGCTGTCATTCATAGCCACTTACTCTATGTAAGAATTTGATAATACCCTATACAAGTTCTTGTCCTATGAGAAATATGGAATTCTTTCTGGTAATTGATGAAATATCCTTATGTTTTCAGGATTAAGAAAACATCCTGTCTAACAACAAATGCTAGGCTTCCAGAGTCCCTCATGAGCTTAATATTCATGATTATGTTGGAAACCATGCACCTATACTTTTCCACAGAGAAGCACCTTCTTTTCATGTTAGTTCCATATATCCTGTTCTGCTTCTGCTGGTGGCTGAAGTGGTATCCCTTGGCTGTGGGACAATGTTATTTAGCATTTAAGTAATTATATTCCCACATTCCATTTTTTTTTAACTTAGAAATTCAGCGTGCAGAGTTTCATTGATTATCAACGTACAGAACCTGTCAAGATACGTAAAGTTACTCTTGAACATTAATCTTGGATGTTGAATGACTGAAGAGCCCGTGCAAATGTTGGTAGTGTTTACTCTGTTCCCCACTTCCACAGTCTGCAGTGATATAGCTGCACTGACTGTCACCTTGGGATGAGAAAAGAATCCTTGTTATTCATGGAGCCACTACAGTTGTAATCCAACTCCTCTTCCTATGGTAACTCAAATAAGTGAGAAAAGAAACCCCTTTGTATGGTGGAGGCCTAAAAAAATCTGATTTTTCTTTGCCTTTGTAGTGGGGAAACTGACAAATTCAAATTGGTAAATGTAGGATGAAGCTCCTCCCTTTAAAATCAGTGCACAAAAAGAGTCTGATGGGCACATGGTTCTTGATACTAACTACTAGTCATCTGAAAAAAAAAACAACAAACCTTAATTAGAAATAATTTAATGTTTAGATTACTAAATGTCAACTGATGAAGTAAAAGTACTGGAAGAAGTTGCACAATAGTGCAGTACTTTCACTGCTTATGCATCTGTGCAGGAAATATTCATGCATTTTCCAAGTTAAATGCACATAATACAGATTTATGCTTGCAAAACCATCAAGGAACACCTCAGAATTTATTACATTTTACTTAAGTTTTTTACAGCAAAGCAGTTTGTAAGTCTTGCTGTGTTTGCAAGAGAAGGAATAAAGAATAGAGCTTTCGTATTTTAATTTGTAGTTGCACAATAACACTATAGCAGTTGATGTCTTGCAGCAGCTTCCATGAAAGTCCAAGCTCTCCAAATTCAATGCTTCCTATCTCTGTTGTCAAGATACATGACATGATGAGGACAACAGAGGTTTCTTTCTAAGCCTGCCTCAAGAGGAACACATTTGTAATGACTCTTTAGACTTCTCTAATATGGATTTTATATGGATTTCTAATACGGATTTTAAAAGCAAATTCATTTAATGGTCTTAGAAAAATGTTGAAGGTATTTCCTTATTTCAAAAGTTTGCAAGCAGAATCAAACCAAAAAATGTGGTCCACAGCACCAGGAAGCCCTCAGCACCACCACAGTCAGTGACTGGTTCCAGAGGGTTCTCCAAATCCAGGCATTGCATGTTTACTGTAGGATGTGTATGTATCTGTACTCATGTTGCACAATCTCAGGAAAATAATGCTGCAGCTTCATAGTGGACATCCAGAAAAAGGAATTATGTTGAATACAAGGGTATTATTTTGCTTCATATTTCAGAAACTGGATAATTTTAATTTAGGAGGCTGGTAGTTGATAAACATATAGAGGATAAGACAAATTGAATACATTCTACCATTTTCTTACAACATTGTTTTTCTTCAGAATTGTGTAACTTCAGAGTTTCCTAGTTCCTAATGGAAAGGACTTTCAGCCCATTTATTTGTCTTAACTGTGTGTTGCATTATAATTTTGTTACATTTTTAGACAGGTTAAAATATATAGCTAAATATATCAATTTCTCCTTTAGATTTTTATTAGAAGTTTAAGTATAATAATTCATTTTTTCCAGACTTTTGAGTAAAACAGTTTGTATGGTATGTTTGTGTGGTAACATTTCCTTCTTCTGAGTACCCTATTCTTTCCAGATTTCTTATTTTCATTCTTGCTTTTTGTTTCTTATTTCTTCTCTCTTAAAATGATGTAAAAATTTCCTAGAAAGTCCATATTTAAGAGCATGTGTTTGGATCTATCTAATGGTACCCATTTATTTTCACATAATTAATTTCACATAATCCTCTTTTTTTTGGGGTTTTTTTTCTTTTTCTGCTCAGAATAAGGAATTTGTTTGCCGAGGACATGACTACGAAAGGCTGGAGGCCTTCCAGCAGAGAATGTTGAATGAATTCCCACATGCCATTGCTATGCAACATGCTAATCAACCAGATGAGACCATCTTTCAGGCAGAAGCACAGTGTATCCACATAATCACAAAACTGTACACTGCAGTTACATCTTTCATGCTTTTAAAAAAATGTAGGTACACCTAAAGCCCATTTCAAGCACTTTGTGCCTCCACTGAAATAAATGGTAGGTTATAATTTCCCTGCAATTTGTACCAGTCACTCTATTATGTTTCGAATTTTTTTGTGTAATTGTTGGTTTTATGTAAAAATTCCGTGGTGGGTTATTAAGATTCTTACTTTAGCCAAAAAAAAAACCAAACCAAAAAAACCCCAAACCAACAAACTTGCAGAACACTTACCACTGTGATAATGGTGTATCAGTTCAAGTTACAGTAATTCAAGTTCTTACAATACAACATAATGTTAGCATGGTGTGACATATTGTGTGTAAGAATATACTTAATTAAATACCTTTACTCCTTGTACTATTCCATGTAAGTAGCTCTGTTTCAAAAACAAATTTGGAAATTTCAACAAAACAGCACAAAGAAATCCCAAAGCATTAAAAATCTCTCAGGTTCCTTTCCCAAGCCTATAATATTCCAGAAGCATTTTGTGATACGTGCTTCTTTTTTTAAAACAGTTTTTCTTCTGTCTTCTGTCATCAATATTCTTTGCTAATTTGAATGAAGTGAGATAGCCTTAACTCTTTACATACAGATTTGCAGATTTATGCAGTGACACCAATTCCAGAAAACCAGGAAGTCCTGCAAAGAGATGGGATTCCTGATAACATTAAGAGCTTTTACAAAGTAAATCACATCTGGCGATTCCGCTATGACAGGCCTTTTCACAAAGGCACCAAAGACAAGGAAAATGAGTTCAAGGTAAGTACCATGCTCTTTCCTGAACTAATGGGCCTATGGATTTATTTGTAACATTAACAATAGTTGTGTTATTAAAACTTCATCTACAGTTTTATTGTTGAAGCGAGTGTGGTATAACAAATTCTCTAAAGGAGGTAGTAGCTCAGGTTTTACTATTTCACTTCTCATTCTGGTTAAAATAATCTGAAAAATAAATGGGAGATGGGAAGATTTTGTATATGGGAATAGGAGAGAAAAATGTTTCCACTTGTTTTTGCATCAGTGATACATAGAAGGTAGAACTGGAGACAGCAGAGCAGCCTTCAGAGAAGTTTACAAGGCAGACAGGAAAACATTGTTAAGCAGATAATACAAAGTATGGGCAGGACTGCCAAAAGTTCTCTCTCCCTAGAGCAAGAGGAGACAGTTTTGACTAAATAGCAATATAACGTTCTGTTCTTGTGATACCAAGACTGAAAACTACCCCAGAATGTCAAGATTGTCTCAAGGAAAAGTAATAGTTCCTTCCCTAATATGTAAATGACTTCAGTTCCTTCTAATAAAAATGTCACACTGAAAATTCATCTTACATTCTTTTGGTGTATTTTAATTTTTGACCCACTATAAACATCCTGATGCAGAATATACTCTAGTATTTGGCAACAAAAGAAAATTATCCCATAATTTGTCATAAAGTTAGAGGAAAGAATTGTAAAGGGTAATAAATTAGCTAAATTAGGTCACCTCTAATTAAAACTTAGGGTTTACTTTAATTGTACAGTTTATATATATTTTGTGTAGGTACTATCCTCCACAACTATGTGGTGATTTGTCATCTTACAAACCTCTTGCACAAAGTGTTTAACAGTAGTAGCACATTGGAGCCATGCACTGTGGAATCTCCAGCAGGACTTCACAGAAAAGAGTTGGTCACTCTGTGTGATCTGTGAGTTCTGCTTCTGAACTCTTCCCTCTTCTCAGATGTTACTGTGGAAAGGAAATATTAAAATGCTATTTTAATTGTGAGGGACTTTCAGAGATTAGGGAGCAACACGTAATATGGAATAAAAACACATTTAAGAGTGGAGAATCAGAAGAAATTACTGCATACTAGTAGGTTGTAGTTAGGAGAAAAGTGACTTAGGCTTTTGGGATAGATATTTTCTATCTATATTTCTGGATATTTCAGTAGAAATATGGATGTTAATGCTTTTTATTTTGGTAATGTATACTAAGATGAAGACATTCATAAAGAAAACTGGGGAAAAATAAAAATGGAGAGGAAAATCAGAGAAATAAATTGGTGTTGTGTATTGTAGAGTTTATGGGTGGAGAGAACTACGTTGATCTTGGTGCAGAGTTTACCTGGAATATCTCGTTGGTTTGAAGTGGAAAAGCGTGAAGTAGTGAGTATGAGACTTCTTGCAATATGTGTTGTGGGTTGGTTTACTTCCTTAATCATATATCATTTGATGGACCACTTTAAGACTTATTATGCATGTTTAATTTCTTTGAAGAAGATTTGAAGCTGGGTATGACAGAATCATTTAGGAATATTTTATTTTTAGGAAATTTTGAGTTCTCTGGTTTATCTTTTAAAGTATTAGTAGGAACCAGCTATCCCTATGATTCATTAAAACAGTTGAGGAAAAAGATGTTGAGAGCAATAATGGGCAGGCAAAAGCAACATTTAATAGCAGCAGCAAATGACATTCTTAAAACTCAGAATTATGTAATATTTAATACTTAGAATAATTAGAGCTTAACATATCTGTCAGTATTCCTGAAAAAGTAAACATTCCCCAAGTTCCTGTACTGTAATAGATGGCTTGTGGGTGTATCTCTGAGTCTACCTAGAACTCTGTTGAAGTTCCCAGTTCTCAGCATGTGCAGGGAAGGATGCCTACGCAGAACCTCTAGGGGTAGGGTCTACTGTAGCAATCTTGTACTGACACATTGTAATTTCTTCTCCTTCCTTTTTGTTACATTATTTAGAAAATAATTAAATACATTTCAAATGCATTTGGAGGAGTGCTCCTCCTATAAAGTTCTCTAAATAATCTGTCAATTGTTGAGCCCAGGAGTATGGCATCTGTAACTATTTTCCTTCCTGTCAGAGCTATAGTTTTTCAGTAGTCCCATTTAATGTAGGAATACAATTGTACAACTGATTTTCTCCAAAACTCGAATGTGTTTTTATGACAGCAGCAAAATGTCATTTATTCACCATCCTGATATTCTCCTGTAGAAAACCAAAAATGGAATTTACTAACAATAAAACATTAGTGTGTGACAGTTTTGTTAGTTGAGTCCTAACTCGGTTAATATGACCCTTAACATGAAGAGCCTCAGTTTACCTTTGTGTTACCATTATAGCCACCATTTCCAAAAGTTAACTGTAATATTTTTTCCTGGGTATGCTATGACTCAGATTTCTGCTGTATGTTCTGGTAAATTATGGCAACTGCAGGTCTGTACTCTTCCCATAGCTTAGCATTTGGCTTTTCCTGCAGCTCATGCTACCTGTGAGAAAATCTTCCTCACCTTGAGCACATCCTGCTCAAGGATTGGTTTTGTCTGTAATTTGATTATCATCTTACCTCATAGTTTACTTCCAAACTCCTCATCCATAATGTCTGGTTGTTGATGTTACTTTGGGTGGGACAACTAGCTTACCCATACTTAAGCTCTGCTGTGTACCCTTAAGCACTGTGAAGCCCTCCCTGACCCTCAAGCCCAGTTTAGGTTAAGTTACCAAGGACAGTTTAGTCCTGAATTGCAGGAGTTTCACCACTAGCTGAAGTATGTGAGTGTTCTGCAGCAAGGGATGAGTATTTCTCAAGATCAGGTAATGGATCTACAGCAGAAGGAAGGTTGTTGTTTATTTTGGTCCTTGATTATGTGATAAAATTCACATAGTAAATACTGCCCCAGTACTCCTGTATGTAGAATAATAAAGTTTTATTTTAAGAAATAAAAAATTTACCCACAATGTATTTTCAACTGAAGATTAGGGATATTTGTGATGTTCCTCACTCCTCTTTCAGGTGGAAACGAGTCCCCTTGAGAATGCTATTGAAGTCCTAGAAAATAAGAACCAGCAGCTGAGAACACTGATTAGTCAGTGTCAAACTCGACAGATGCAGAATATTAATCCTCTCACAATGTGTCTAAATGGAGTCATTGATGCAGCAGTTAATGGTGGAGTTGCAAGATACCAAGAGGTAAGCAGTTTATTTTGCGTTTATTAAAAATTGGTCCTAAGATAGTTTCTTACTAATTTCTTTGTCTGTACAGATGCAGCTCCTCTGTATGAACATAAGACAGGAAGTACCATATCAATGATAGTTTTAACTATGCCTGTATTGTAGTTTTGGGAGAGATGATGTTAAATATATATAGCTTTAATGAAACAATCACAAACTTACTCCAGTGATGACTCAACTCACGATTACCTTGCATTCTACAGTGGCTTGGTTGAGGATTTTTGATGAAACAGTTAATTGTAACTATATTATTGTAATATATTCTAGGTCAGGAGCTACTTCTGGCTGAACAGCATGTTTACTTTTCTGTGCTGAGATTCTAATTTTCATATTTGTAAAATTCTTAACAAGAAATTATCTTGAATTGTATATTCTAGGTTCTTCTTTTTATTCTCTTAAGTTTTAAGGGAATTTATTTTCTGGAAAAAATCAAGTAAGAAATAACACATAAAATTAAGCAATGACTAAAACTGCATTTGCTCCCAGAAGTTGTTTCCTATTATTATACTCTCTGAATCACCTTAGAAGAACCTTAAATGTTCGAGATGCTGTTTTCACAAAGTTCTGTGGAACTTTGAAACCACAGTAAAAAGAAAAGAAGGATTTTTTTATTCAGCCCATCTTGATCTTTCTCTTTCACATAGTAATCTTATGAAATACTTGAGTCTGCTGGTTGTTCTATTTCCATTGAAAATGCCAAGTTCAGTAACATTTCATCCACTTGTCTCAGAGGCTGCAAGATTCAGTGTTCACCCAACAGTGTTAAATGTGGTAAACCTGCATCTAAAAGGAACTGCACGACACTGACTCTGCTACAGTGTGAGAATCTGTTATCAAAACTGCAGCCTTATGCAAACTGTGAGCCGAAAGCAAAGTAGTATCATGTTTGGTGTTTCCCAGATGCCTTTAAACAAAACCAAAACGGTTTAGCATAATAAAGCGCCACAAAGGGACTCCCTTGAGAAATACAGTCATGTCAGAGCTCTGCCTGGTTTTAGTTAGTAGCTAGCTCGGTATCTCTGTATAGCTTTTCACTCTTCACAAGCATGTTAAAGGTTCTAGCTTGCTCTTTTCTTGCTGCTGTTCCTAGCTGGTCTTCATTTTTCCATTCTCTTCTGTCTTCTCCCTCTCTTTCTTGTTATATATCTCAAATAGGACTTTTCACCAGTTTGTGTTTTTAAACACTGAAGATGGTAGCAATAGTTGTAAGATTTGGGGCAGGATTTTTTCTCTTTTCACCTTCATTCTCTTTCCATGTCCCTTTTTCTACTTTAGAGATTCTGCCTTCCTTCTTTTCCTCTCATTTGTAAATATTTTTCTCTGCCTGTTTCACTTGCTTTTGCCTTCTGCCCTGTACTCAAAACTCAGTCAGTCTTGGAGTATGGGGTCTTGAGGTAAGCACGACCTTGTCTTTACAGATATCTTTCCTTCAGGCAGCTTCCAATCTTTAAGAAGTGTTAAGGCCCAGCAAATAACATCCTATGGCCAGTTCCTGATGGTTTCATTCTGACCTTCTCTTTTGTCCACCTTTTGTTCTCCTTTTTTCTCTCCTCTCCTGATGGGATAATAATATCTAATTATTCAGCACTTTGGCTGGCATTGCAGATATTAAAGCTACGCTTGGAAAAGATTCCAGGAAAATCAACAGAAGTAATAGTTATTTTGCAGCACCTTCATACATGCTAAAAAATGGCTATAAACTGAACGACTAATTTAGAAAAAAATTTCAAAACACTGCTGGAAAAGCATGAACAGTGTGTCTTGTGTCCACTAACCCCTCTCAAACCACAGTTTGTACTGTACCTTTTAGCTCCTTTAGCTCCATGTGCTAGAAGAGCAGAAGCACTTTAATGATCAGTTACTTTAACCCCAAGTTCCAAGAATGGTACTGGATTTGGTAAAATTCTGAGTTTTTAATATTTTTCTTTATAAAGTACTGTTGATTTTCTTTAAAGTTAGATTATTGGATCTCTGAGTCATATTACAGATCTGTATAAATCTCATCCCAAAACCACTGGGACACCACCTGCTTGGTACAAAATGAACATTAAACTAGTAGCTAAGGGAAAAAAAGAACATTGGCTGGCAGAAGTTTGAGATTTTAGCAAGTATCGGAGGGCTCCTTTTAAAGATTTAAACATGAATTCATATAATTCTGCTAAATCTGCAGTGAAAGGACCATGATGTTCTCTGTTACAGTATCAGCCTTTTCTAGACAGGTCTCAGCATCTCCTCATTAGGAGCTGTCAGGCCATGAAATTTTGGAACTGAATCAGAGGAAGGGGTATGCCTTTCTCCAGCTCTGCTGCTCCCCATAGTTACAAAATATTCTGCATAGCAAAAATGCTAATGCCTGAAGGTGGATGGAGAGCCTTGTAAGAAGTATATGAGGGAAATGCTAAGACAGGTGCAAAAGGAGAATACAGCACAGGGCAGCCACTGTTATCCTCTAAAGTCTGTGGGTAGAAAACGATGTGTTTGTATAGGTAGGCATACAGACACGTTTCTTTTGTGACAAATGCATTTCTGAGGAGGTGTAGAAATCTCTCAAATGAGTAGCTGGGCATTTTCTTTACAGAACAGCATCAAAAATTATAAACTTCATATAATCCCCTTGCAGAGCTGGGTGATTGTCATGTTAAGAAAGATGCAGTTGTGGACATCCAGGGGAGTGCTATGTCCAGGGCATTGCTGGAGGGTAAAATGATTTTGGGGTACTCTAGATGGTACAAGGTGAGTATTGGTGACGGGGCAGAAAGTCCTGTAAGCCAATGAACACAACTGGATGTCACTGAGATGCTCCTGAAGTGAAATGTTTGGCTTTTTGACATCAATGTCACTGTGAGTTCTTTAAAACAATGTGTTAAGAATGAATACAAAGACAGTGTCACAGCTGCAACACATCATAGTGTGCAATCTGGCATTGTTCTGAAGGTATGGTTGTATTTAAGGGATAATGAAGCTCCTAGTAGGAGAAGACAGGAAAATTTAACTCTAATTATTTGAAAATCCCATGTCACAATTAATGGAGAAGAGATATTTAGTTCAGGTGACCTGTGTTTGGTTTTAACTCTGATTTGCAGGTTTCCAAATGTGATTCAGGATCTGTCCTAGATATTGAAAAACTGGTAAATTCCTCTCAAGATTAGCTACATTGTATTTGCCCAAGGTCTCCAACATTCATATGTGAATAACTAATTTCTTTGGTTTTGTGTGCCTCTGTTGCAGTAGAAATGAGCTCTTATTTCAAAAATATAATTTGGAAACTTGGTTAAAGAAAAAAAATGTGATGTGTTTTTACTCATTTTGTTAACATGCCATTTTATTCTCCGTAGGCATTCTTTGTCAAAGAATACATCTTGAACCATCCAGAGGATGGAGAGAAGATCACACGCTTGAGAGAGCTGATGCTTGAGCAGGTAAAGTGGGGAAAAAACTGACAAGGTATCCTGCTCAGTTGTTCTAACTAAAAGTGTCCCAAAATAAAATATAATGCTTCAGAGGTTAATAATTGCCAATGGTATTTAATATTTTCTGAATTAGAAATACAGCAACTTCCTATACAAGCAGCTTTCTGGGTAATGTTAATATTTTTCTCTAATCCTTATCATCGTTATCTTAATCACTTCAAACTATTCTAAATTAAAGATTGAATGGGAGACAACTTTTTCTTTTGTGATGATTTGTGATGCAAATATTTGCATATATTTTACCACTACTGCAGAATAATCATTACCTCAATGAAGCATTTGATGACTTCAGCAAATATTTGTGTGGCTTATTTTATCACTACACAGAACAAACATTTTCACTAGAAGGTTTAGGATAAGATGAAAAAAAACAACCTGAAAAATCTTATTACAGTGGAAAAAGTCTATTAATAATTGCCAAAGCAGTAAAATTAGCACCAAGTAATTAAATAAAACAGGTGAGTGTTCTATGCATTATATGATTTTTGTTACTTCTTCATTGTTCATAAGACATCTACCTACCAGCCTTAAATATGAAATGTGTCCATTCAGAAATGCTGAAAAAAATATTTTTATCAAATGATCTTATTAAGTATTTCAGCTCCTTTAACTGACATTTATCTATCTTTGTTCTATGAATCATGCTGAAATTTTATTGGTAGCCTGGGATAAAGAGGTTAAAGTACTGGAACTTGGCAAGATGTTAATTCTGGTTTTCATCAACATTGTGGTATTTTTTGATCAGATCAGCCAAAGGGAAAGATTTTTAGACAGTATAAATCAGAACAGGCTTACCAAGCTTACTTTAATTTCATTTGGATAACGTGTAAGTAATTTACACTGCACTTTGGGTTTTTCAAGCCATAGTTAATCTCACTAAGCCTTACAATTTAAAACTGAAGTTAATAACTCCCTGTGACAAAAACTCTGAATTCAAGTGGTAGCAGTCAAACTCTGCCTGGCATCCAGGGCTGATTTAGCAGCAAACACAGGGCTGTGGGGTGGCTGTGTGTGCAGAGGGCTGTGCTGCAGTCCTGACCTCCGGCCAGCGATGCTGCGCAGCTGGGTGCCCGCACGCAGCCTGCTTGAAAATCTCAGCTAACAGCTCCCATCCAAAGATATTACAGCATAATGAAGCTATTTTGTTTTTAAATGTATCTGATTCCTCATGGAACCAATTCAGAATTTTAAGTGCCTGTGACCAAATTTGAGCAAGATGAGAGTTTCAGCAATGTTATTCTGAATATTTTTAGTCATGTCTTGCGTCAAGAATACAGCCACCACTTACTGAGGTCTCTGGGGAGCTGGAATAGGAGAGGGACCCATGGACTTAACTGAAAATATCTGACAGTTTCTGGTGGGTGTGTCCACTGCTGTTTCATGCTTTTTACAGCTATTCTTGTAGAAAATAGCTTTTATTTAGGGTTTAGAACTTCTCCTTGTGAAGCTGCCATTTAGCCAGAATTTTCGCGCATTATGCATAGTGGGTTTTATATTAGAGCTGAATTCACAAGAGCCAAATCTTTTAGGGGATTTGAATAGTAAAATGGGAAGAGGCAATAAATCCTGGTTTTGGTCTCAGGCCTTGTTGGATTACAGGTCTTTTGGGGAATTAGATTCTGTTACTACAACATATATTTGTTAGATTTATTTTTTTTATCAGTATCGTAATTAATGATGAAAGGTTAAAGAGAATAAATAAAAAAATATTTTCCCTCTGTTTTTTCCTGTCTATTCTGCAGGCCCAGATTCTAGAATTTGGCTTGGCAGTGCATGAGAAGGTGGTGCCACAGGACATGAGGCCATTGCACAAAAAGCTGGTGGATCAGTTCTTTGTGATGAAGTCAAGCTTGGGAATACAGGTACGTGAGCAGGTGCATGGATAAGCCAGGAGAACATTTAGCTGCAGTACGGGTTGTTTAATTTTCCTGAGCAACAAACAGTGACATCTTTTGGTTCTCTGTCCACATTACAACTTGTAGCATTCTTACAGGACCACAAAGTGAAGTGAAAGTTAATAAACCTTATATACACTTTGTCACATTTTACTAAAAGCAAAGTATCATCAGTAAAAAGTTTTAAAAAAATTTCTTACTAATGGTGAAGCTGGTCCAAAGTGGAGATCTAACTATTCAAATTGCTGCCTTTAACTTACAAAATGCTTAATATATAATGTTCTTTGATATATCTTTTTTTTAACAACTCACCAGGAATTTTCTGCCTGTGTACAAGCTAGCCCTGTTCATTTCCCAAATGGAAGTCCTCGTGTATGCCGAAATTCCATACCTGTTTCTATGAGCCCTGATGGTGCCAGGGTAATACCACGCCGCAGGCAAGTTAAATTACTAGAAATTGGTAGCCTTTGTTCCTCACGGAAGATGCCCTTTAAAATACTGTGCTTGTGTGCAAGCTTCTTCATATGATCTGCCTGAAGTGTCTTCAGGCATGAATAGCATACATATATATATATTTTCTGTCCCCACCACCCAAATCAAAGTTAAACTGTGGAGATTAATGAACATGAGTATTTTCACATGAAAGACTGGCATCTAGAGTTAACAACTTTATATTTCATCATTCTTATAACAGTCCCTTGAGTTATCCAGCTGTCAATCGGTATTCCTCCTCATCACTGTCATCCCAAGCTTCTGCTGAAGTCAGCAATATCACTGGGCAATCAGAAAGCTCTGATGAAGTTTTTAACATGCAGGTACAAATTATTGTAATTTCTTCAGGCTAAACACAGTCTTTCTTAGAAGGCTATTTACTAAATTAATGCATACATTATTTTGTTCAGAAATCTCAAATTTATTGCTGATACTTTTATTAAAAAATAAATCTTTAAATGGTCTGCTTAGCCTCTAATTCAGGAAGAACAGTTTTCTATGTAACTGTTTCTTCTTATTTAGCTTAGGGCATGAATTTTTTACAAACTTAATAAACATAAATTCACTGTGATGCAAAGTCATCTGAGCTTACATCATAGGCTTACTTTTCTATCCAGTTGTCACAGTTGTGATGTAGTTATTTTAATGTTAGTTACTTTTCTATTTATTTGATATTTTACTGCATCTTTGTGTAGTTATAATAAAGGTCTTTGTATCAATTTGCTATTTTCAAATAGTGATAAACTAGTCTAAGAAATGTCATAAATTTTTGTTTTCCAAACTGGTGTGATAGGGTAACAAAATATCTCTTCCATTACACAGCCTAGTCCATCTACCTCAAGCTTGAGTTCTACTCATTCTGCTTCACCTAATGTGACCAGTTCTGCTCCATCCAGTGCCAGAGGTCAGTGCTCATCTCCTGATTAAACGATTCTGAAACTGAAATAAATGATTCTTGATACATTACACAGCTGAATTTTTGCCTGCTGTCACTGGTCAGACATCAAATTTAGCCAGTTGTTTGAGGAATATGAATTATTGAGGACAGAGGATTTCTTTGTCGTCAGCGTAAAACTGAATGTCCAAGTTTCAGTGCCTGATACATTTAATCATTTGTCATGTTTATATTCTAGCCTCTCCTCTGTTGTCTGACAAACATAAGCATTCCCGAGAAAATTCCTGTCTGTCCCCCAGAGAGAGACCCTGTAGTGCCATCTACCCTACTCCTTTGGAAACCTCACAGGTAGGAAACTCTCTGAGTCTGCAGAGTACAAGTAGCTAAGAAGATGATAAAGGCACTTTTTAAACTTCAAGCAGATTCATGCTTTGAATTATCAAGAGTGGGGTTTTTTTGTATTTATAAGCAAATACTCTAAAGTTTTAATTTTACACAAAGGAGATGTGAATAGGATACACAGTGCTTTGCCATATTTCTGCTTGCTTTGTCTAGGTTTAGAGCCAGTTTTTGGTATTTAGTGACTGCAGTGAGAGAAAGATACAAACAACTACCAGGTGACATAGCCTGCTTGTGGGAAACAGAAGTGTGTTCAATCCAGGGAAAAAAAAGAAGAAAAAACATTGTCATGGACGTTGTCCATGTTGACCTCTCCTTTACTTCTTCTGAAATAGGAAACCCTAGCTACCCTTGGATAATAACCCACTTCATGTGGCAATTCCTGTTTTTCAATGTAGTCTCAATAGAGAAAAATAGACATTGCTACTCCAGAGAAAAAAATGAGTTCTTACCTTAAAATTACTGTTACATAGGCCCACGTGAAATTTGTATCTTTTGAGTTACCTGAAATGCAAAATGACCTTGCTGAGCTGACCAATTTTGAATCTTTATTTCATCTTTTCTTCTTAATGGACCTATTTTCCTAAAGTGCTTTCCTTCAACACAGTTGCTGTTTTAATGCATGCCATCACACAATGCACCTCTTGCTGAAGCTGAGAAAGACGAGACCATAAGTACAGTGTGCAAGGCTCTAATTTTCATGAGAAATTTTACCTGTGATAAAAAAACAACTTGATTTTAGAAATTATTTGTTGGTTTCTTGTTAGTTGGATTCTTGTCCCTTGCTTCTTCAGTTATTTAGCTGGCTATTGATTTAGTTTTTTCCTCTTTTCTATTTAAGTCCGTTTAAGTAATACTGAAGCTTAGCCAGACTTAAGGGCATTTCTTGGGAACTACTTACTGATATATCTACTGGGTAATTTCTCAGTGGTAGTAGGACCAAACCAACATACAGAAAAGACCAGGAGATATTCTTAAAATAAAGCAGGATTACAGTTTGTCACAAAGAAAAAAATATCCCATTTTTGCTCCCAGACTACAAACTCTTGCTTTGCCAAGTGGAATGTGACTTCTATCCCCCACTCTACTCGAGACCCGATAAGGGAGGCTGAGGAGATGGTAGGCCCAGTCTCCACTCTCTCTGAGATTCGCCCAGCAGGAAAATGTCCCAATCTGTCTCTACCCTCAGTGTCCCAAGAGAGGGTAAGTAGAAAATTAACTCGCTCGTACAGTGAAGTGTGCTTCAAAGGTGAAGGTCTGAGAGTTTCTGCCCTCGTAACCATAAATGAGGATACATCTCTCTGGGGAAAGGTGCTGTTTCTTCCTTTGATGCTGTATTCCCCAGTCAGTGAAAATAGACTGTGATCAGAAACAAGAGTCTCATTCTCTGCCTTCTGATTAAGAAGGGGAAAAGAAATCCCCAGGATAATCATAAAGAGATATCTCAGACGTAACTGCAACTCAATAGAATTTAGATGGTCAAACTGTTCCTTGTCCTTTGTTTTTATTCTAACATCAGTTAACATCAAAAGCCTTGGTTGGAGCTTCATACTAAGTTCATGGAGAAGGAACCACCCATTTATGAGTCTTTGTTACAACTTAATGAATGCAATTTTCACAGTAGTTTTTCTACCAGGAAAGATGAGATGCACAGGCAAATTCCTGCACTTCGAGTCCAAATCGAATCCTTTCAGGCCATAGCTACCTCATTTTAGGTGTACTTCTAGAACAAGGTCACAGCAGTGTTTCATCCACTTCCCTCATTGAAACCAGTGCTCAGGTTTATCTGTGTACAGCTGCTTTCAGTCAACATCTAATTGTGCTTGCTTTTTGATCTCTGGCTGAGTGATTGTACAGTGTCTCTCCAGCAATTCCCATACTCTGAAGAGGAATGCCTGCTGTCATTGACTGGCCAACAAGCCTCCTTTGTTTTTGCACTCTTATTCTTCCTAATGGAGCTTTTTGGGGTTTTTTAGTGTCTCATTAAACATCTTGTGATTGCTCTTGTTCTTCCATATGGTTTTATATTTCATTATTTTAGTATGTCCTTTTTTCTCTGTATTTCATTCAGCTTTCGTCTCTTTATCTCCTCCAATTTCAGTTGCTTTTTCAGCCTTTCATCTTTGCCTTCACAACAGAAAACAGACTTCAACACTTGCCCACCAGATCCTAGTGCACATTTTCTGTCACATTAGAGTACACATGTAGTTATACCACGTCAGTTTAGTGGTAACTCCAGGAAAACTGGTATTACCTAATGCAGTGTGACTCTAGCACAAGATAAGATAGGTAAACCTAGAGTAGCCCAAAATTTATCAAAGCATTCTTTCTATGAGTTCTCTTAAATCAAGTTGAATCGACCAAGTATTTGTTCCTCACATTGCAACATGGAACTGCAGCGTGTTAGATCAGTGATGATTACTTTGCAGATGGTTTTGCCATCTTGTGGAACCACATCCTTGTTGACTTGGCATGGTCATCTGTGAACACTGGAAGGAGATAGAAGAATGGGATTTGATTTGGATTTCACCAGTTGTATGATCTTGATTAAAAAAAAAAAAGGGGGGGGAGGTGGGAAGAAAATAACGTAAAGTAGTAAAGTTAATCTGTTCTCCTTTGCATTGGAAGTACATCTGAATTAGCTGTAGGATTAAATGTATGTCTTTTACATCTGTTATCAAGTTAAATTAGTGACTCATGGATTATTTCACTTTTGCCAAAATAAGTAACTAGTGGAATTTTAGAATGGTTTCATAAATCTACTCTGATTTTATTTTTTTTTTAAAGTACAAATATTCAGAAAAGGAAAGACAAACACAAGTCAGGACTAGAAATAACACACAACACTCTTCTTAGAGAACAGCCATAACTTTAATATTTTCATACATTACACCTTGTTCAGATCCTGATTCTGCAGCGAAAATATTGCAAGATTATTCCAGTACTTGTTCATTAATCTATCAAAATGCCACTTGGAGAATGAGCTTTTTGGGGGGGTGAGTGATGGGAGGGAGGGGAGCTGGAAACTGTCAGAACTCAGTATATAATAATTCTCCCTCTGATTCCAGTTTTCAGAAAATGAACCTACCCCCTGTTTGCATACACAGTTTTTTATTAAACTATTTCTGTTATTGGGTGATGCTTATCACTCTACCTCCAAGGTAGACCTGTGTAGTAGGAATAATAACAAAAATATACTTGTTTTCTTTATGCTATGCATAACCTGTGCTGTTCTCAATTTACAGAGAATGCTGTTTAATCACATTGGAGATGGTGCTTTGCCACGAAGTGATTCCAATCTGCCTGGCCCTGACAAAGGTGAGTAGAAATGCTGTACTATATCAATCTTGGAAGCAATGAAAATAAAATTAATCTGTCATATTCCTGTAGAATGCTATTTTTGGAGTGTATATTGTTGTCTCCAAATTCCCAAACATTCTAACCAAATCACGCTACCGCTCGAAGTTTACTAACACTTTGCTGAAAAAAAAGGGGAACCAGGTGTTTGAACTGAGTGTTGCACTCAGAAGGGCCCAGAAGTTTGCACAAAGGGGTGATGGAGAAGCAGGTTGCAGCAGGCTGCCTGTGAGATTTGTCCTGGCTGCTTCTTGGACATAATGAGCTCTGGAGATGAACCTCTGGAAGCTGGGGCAGAGAGAAGCTAAAGAGATGGATAGAGTCCTGAAGTTTGTTACTTGGAAGTCCTCTTCACAAAAAATAAATCAATGTGCTACACTTTGGAAGAGAAAAGACCAATTTGTGGTTGTTTTGGTTTTTCATCAGATTTTCATCAATATGAGTATTTTTGTTTCAAGTTTTTATGAAAGTTCAAGTGTGGAATCTTTCACAGGGCTGAAAAACATATGAAATAATTTAATATGGAAATGGCAAGATTTTTCCACTGACCTATGTAGCCAAGTACATTACAGAATTGTTAAAATAAAATATTATCTCCTGGAGACTTTAGCAGTCCAAAGAACTGACTTCTTGGATGACTTAGAAAAAAAAATGGCTTTTAATTCAGGAACTTGAAGTACCCAGTTCTGGTGCCAAGTCATTTTTAGGATGAGGGCAAAACCATACTGCTAGGTGACAGCCTACAATAAAAAGCAAACTGTGTGTTCCATATTTTGGTAATAAAAAAGACAAAATTAAATAATCTAGAAAATAGATCATTCTGTGCACTGTTCTCAGGGTCAACTAATGTAAAATTATACTGTAACAATATTGTTACAATACAACACAACTTTGAAATGAGCAGACAAGAAGGAAACTGTCCTGGCAAGATGATGTTTGAGGATTTGAAGGTGGGGGTTTTTTAGCAGGAGGTTTAAAACAATTTTCTGCTTTTTGATAGGGCATATAAGAAAAAGTGTGATGTTTAAATCAGCTTTTGTGCTTTTTATGTTAAATGCCCTGTTTTTTTATCTGACTTCTTTCCATCATTGGTGGCTTCTTGATTACGTGAGATAATCCAGTTCTATTAAGAAAGCCCTTTCGGGCCTTATGGGATCATTCAGTTATAAAGTCACAGAATTTGGTAAAAGTCATGCAGACAAAGACAAGAGCCAATTTTACACATCAGGGTGACAGTTTAGAGGATCAAGCAGAGGTTCTTGACTGTGACTACAAACAGCATGCATAAATTTTCTTTATCCACAACAATTTTTTCATGTGATTATTTTTTTCATACATCTTCATGCCTTTCCATTTTTACTCTTTCCATTTTGTGCCCTCCTTTCAGTTCTGAATTTGTAGCTAATGCAGGCACAAAAGACTGTTAGCACTGAAAACTTTCTGAGGAAGGCTGACTGGAATTTGGCAATTTTTTTTCTCTAGTCCCCTCTGTGTATAAAATGAGTTAATGGAAATGGTTTGTGAATAGTGTGTTCTCCTTTGCCTAGTAACCTTTAAATAGGAGTCTGGTGCAACAAGAAACTGATTATATTAACAGGCTTCAAATTTATGTCCCTCTATGGCTGGGTTTGCAGGGCACCTGAGTGCTATCACAGCTGCTACTGTTGTGGATGATCCCAGTGGCTGTAAAGTTGCAAGCTGACTTGATGGCCAGATGCATGCATCAGGCAAACAGAAGACTGACAGTGTATTTTAAGAGCTTTTCAAATTCTGATGTAGTTATGAGAGGTTTTCAAGCATACTTGTTGTTTAATGTTTTCGCTCTGTGTATTTTTACTTTTATGGATAATATCAGAGACTTCCAAGTGTTGAGGCTTATGCCAGATTTCTCATTCTCTTCCAGCTGTAAACACCACCCCCAGCAGCTGGAGCCTGGATAGTGGGAAGGAAGCCAGAAACACATCAGAAAGTGGAAAACTTATATCTCCTCCTGTTCCACCAAGACCTGCCCAGACTGGTGAGCTAATGGACACTTTAGGCTAAGCTCCAGTAAAAAAGTGATGTACTTGTAGGCTTTGATTCTTTCCACTCTGATTAATGTTTAACTTCTTGGGCAAGTTAATTTATTACTTGATTACTTACACGGAAGGCTGTAGAACTGTCTCCATAGGTATTTTCATCTCATTAATGTTTTCTGTAGCATTCTGTTTCCAATACTCTGCCCCTTCACTTAATGGCTGAGTAGTTTCAGACAGACCATGCTGATACCAAGGGGCATGATGAAATTTGATTTTTTCATCTTCTGATAATGCACAGCAATCATAAAAGTACATGAGTTCTGTTACTATAACCGATTTGCCTTTCAGAAGATTAATTTCCATTTAAAGGAGAGGCTGCTTAAGTGATCCTTTAAATATAATTTTTCCCAAGGGAGTGAAGCCACTTTGTGTTTTAGATTTACGGTTCAAAGTATGTCTAGGAATGTTTACAGTATATTTACAGGTAAACGTTTGCTGTAAGTACATTTTATATTATCTTCTTTCTTATTTCACATACAAACACATAGTATTTTTCTTAAGAGTAGAAGAAAAAGAGGAGAAAAGGTACTATACTGAATTTTTAATCCTGTTGTCATTTGGTAGAATATAAACCAATTTGCAGTGATACGAAACTGGTCAGAGAAGACAGATGCCGAATTTTCTTATGCTTCACTGACTGTACTGTAAGACAATCCTGAGAACAAAGGGAAATAAAGAAAATCTCTAAACTATTTGCAGCCATTGGTCAAGTACCTGGAGGGAAATAGAAATAATGCTTGTGCATAGAATTTCCTCTCTACTTAAAAAGATTTTTTAGCTAAAATACCAATGCCAAGTGTGAACTGAAATCTTTCTGACTTTACAGCATCACCGGCAAGACACGTAGCCTCTGTTTCTCCATCTCCTGCTGGCAGGTCACCAATGAAGGTAATGTCTTACTGCACTGAGTCACCTTTGTGGGACAGGTCATATGTGTCCTTGGGTAGATAATATGTATTTGATATACATCATTCAGGATCATATTATGTTTTCATTTTATTATTGTAGTTACAGTAGTGCCTTTAAAAAAAACATTAAAACTTTGTTTTAAAAAAACAAAGTCAGTAGCCACAGCAGTTACAGCAGCTCTGAAGATTTTCAAAACTGAAGGTGAGAAACCTTATCTTTAGACTTTTTAGCCTCTCAGTATTAGGCCTCTCACCTGCATCAAACTCACCTGAGTCAGTGGACAGAAGGGACTGTTAGAAAGAAATTTAAGAGGTGTCCAGTGGTCCACCCTAGTCAAGAAATCTGTCTTCAACAGTGGCCAAAGGGCAGCCTTTTACTCCTTTAGCATCCAGAACTGTTGCATTTAGAGCATATGTTAGACAGTAATCCTTCCTTTAGTCATTTCAGTATCCATTTCGTCTGCAGGATAATCCAGCAAGTTTGTATAAGAACTTGGAAATAATATGAAGCCTTACTGTAGGAAACATTAAGTGCAGGCTGTGAATAGGCATTGGTTCTTCTCTGACAGATAAGCACTCATAACAATTTGAGATGTAGGCTAAACTGTGCTCGTTTCATTTCTGTTTTAATTTATCTGAGCATGTTGGTACCTATTTAGTGCATGACAGCTTACTGGTTAGAAAACCTGACCAGGAGATCTGTGCCTTTCACAGCCCTGGAGGACACAAACACAGAGCCCATGTATTCCAGGCAAACCCTAGCACTGACAGGCACAAAATTAGTCTTGGGGATAGCCTTTGCCATTCCAGTGAAGATGAGATAATTCTGCACTCAGAAATATGAGGATAAACAATCAGATGGAAAGCAAGTAGAAAGAAGCATGACGGGTGCTTCAGGCACTCAGGTATGAGGGCAGAGGGAGGCAACCCTGCCAAACTCGTCCCTGGGATACCTAATACCTAACTAATGCTGCAGAGATACACATCTCCTGAGGAGGAGGAAAGTGCCACCACATCCTTAATCAAATGTCCACAGTCATTTCCCCAGTTGTCATCCCATGAGCTTGTACCATTTCAGCTCGTGGCATTGTGCTGACCATCAGACTGCCCTGTAGTCCTATTATCATAGTATAACTTTTGCTGAAGTGAGCACATTGGGAGGTTTCACACTAGCTGCTTACTAGGAAGCTCTTCAAAGCATTAGAACCTTGTACAAATGTAAGTGAATCTTCCTTTTTTCCTGAATGGACTTAGTACTCACAAATTTTAGGGGTGTTTCAAATTCATCCTAACGTTTTCCTTTAAAGGTCTGTACAGAATTTGAGCACTTTACAGAAAAGTCTGGATTGACACTTGGGAAAGGAATGCTGGCCCAGAATACTTTTGAGAGTTGCTGGATCTCACTTAAAGCATCTATGAATTTCCAGACTGTTTTGGTGTCTAGACTGTTACTACTGGTGCAAGCAATCTGCACTGCTGTCAGGAACTAAGTACTTACCCCTGCTCAGCTGCTAAATTTAAGCAGGCAGGGTGTATACATATTTGCTCTTGCTCTGAACGACAAAACCAAAGGTTCTCTGATCTATGGTCACTTAGTCCAAGCTTCAGCTCTTCTTGGAACCCGAACCAATTACATAATTCATTTGAAAACCTTGACCCTGCATGTCTGGGGAGGCAGATGTGTAGGAATGCAGCTGCAGGCTTCTCACATGCAGAAAAATGGAACACGAAGCAAGTAGTTAAGCAGGCTCCTTGCAATGTCTGAAGTGTCTTCAACTCTTGCTCTGCTTTTCCCTCAAAATTTAGCCTTTGTTCCACTGTTATGTGCTGCCAGAGGCAGTCATTTTAGTACAAAACCCACTGATGTAAATGAAGATTTATTTTTTTTTCCCCATTGCTTTCAGTGTACTGTGGATCCAGTCCTATATGGATAACTAAGATAATCTCAACAGCATAAAGTCAGTGCAGCCATCTCTATATACACTTATGCCCCTCTCCTTTTCCTTCCCTCCTCACCCTTTGTTGCATGGCAAACTCTCACCTCGAGCTGAGCAGCTGAGTGCCACCCAGTCTAACAAAAATCGGGGTGAAAAATTGGTCTTTGTGACTTCTCCACCCTTTTTTAAGGCTGTGCTGGTGGCCGGTAAGTCTCAGATGGCTCCAGTCAAAATTAAATATGCTGAAAAAATTTTCAACGTGCAGAGTATGGTTTAACCTCTACCCGTTTAGAGTTGAAGCTGCTTCGCTAGAACAGGACTGCTTAGTGGTTTTAGGTAGGGCTTTGATGTCCCTGCCTTTTGTTCTTTGCCAGCACTGTAGTTGCCTGTTGCCTGTTCCCCATCGCTCCCCCTTCCAGGCACCTGATCCAGCCTATTTGCAACCTCTGCCCCCTCCGTTGGTCCCCAGGGCCCGCGGCCGTGTTTTGTCTTTCGTGCAAGCCACGGTGTAGACGCACTTTTCACTGCATGACGGTGCACTAGAGCTGTGAGGTAAAAGCTTTGGGAAGTGAACTGGGAAGATGCGAGACTGAAGCAGCAGCAGTGAGTGGGGTGCAAGTCCTGCGCTTTGGCATTAGGGGGCAGGACACCACCAGGTACCCGCCGAGCCGGGATACCCGTGTTACTTAAAGCTGGGAAAAAGGGGTTTTTTTTGTTTTTTTTTTTTTTAAAAAGGCTTCTAGATTTTTCCCGAAGTATCGTGATAGTAAGATAACATTTGAATACAGTTTTACTTCCACTTGCGTGACTTACTGGCATGAGCACTGTTTAAGGTGTACCCAGGCACTCTCCAATTGAGCTTTTCATTGGTTTCCTACTGGTTCTTAATACAGGGACACAGCCACTCACATTTATCAAGCCTCAGAACCCGAGAGCTGTCTGATGGCTGTGTGTTCAGTCTGAGCACAGAAACGCTCTCCCTCCTCTAGCCCAGGTAAATTCTTCTTCTGCCCTTTCTTTCGAGCAGGGGTCTGTGCAATCGTTCACCCCATCTCCGGTGGAGTATCATTCCTCGGGGCTCATATCCAACTCCCCGGTGCTGTCGGGGAGTTACAGCAGCGGCATCTCTTCGCTCAGCCGCTGCAGCACATCAGACACCTCGGGCTTTGAAAGCCAAAGCAGCGAACCAGCAGTCACTGCCCCGAGCTACGGCGTTTCTGAGGAGCCTGTGAGAAAAGAAAGTAAAACCCCTCCGCCTTACAGCGTCTACGAGCGGACTCTGAAGCGCCCCGTTCCTCTACCTCACAGCCTCTCCATCCCGCCCGCCGCCGAACCCCCGGCGCTGCCGCCCAAGCCACAACTGGGCCGGCCGAACCACCTGGAGAACAGCAGCAGCAGCAGGAGGACTGAGCAGGTTCCGCGGCCCAGGCCTCTGCCCCGCAAAGTCTCTCAGCTATGAGAAGTCACTTTTATATTTAATTGCAACCTGTTCTTTACCGTTTAAGAAATAGTAATATTTTTTAAAAATGGTAAAAACGCGTTTAGTTAGGCACTTTAATATTTCACCCGCCTTTTCTTTTGAGTAATTTTGAAAGGCTTACTAATATTATGTTGCACAATTGAAGTGAAATTACTAATTTTGGTTGCCAGGTATTATAGACAGCATGAATGAGAGAATTTTTTATTTTTTTTTTTTTAATTTCATGGTGGTGAATACCAATAAATGCTTTTATTTGTACTTTATTTCTGTTTTTAAAAATGAAATCTAAAAACCTACAATTCTCATCTAGGTTAGCCAAATGCTTCTTAGAAAATACAGAATATACTGACTGGATCTTTAGTACTAGAGATAAATGCACGTTTTCTAACAAAGTAGTCTGTAGACTAGGATGTTTCTGCAAGTAGCCTGAAAGTTGTTTCTCTTATCTGATGAACAGGTTGGTAATTTCAAACGTCTGTGGGAAAACAGAGATGTAATGCAAGTTATACTGCAGAGAGCTGTTGTAAGAATGTGGTTTGGAATTCTTGAAACACACAATTGGTTTATGTTATTCTTAAAATGGAAAAACAGCTGTATTTCATTCAGCATAGAGCACCATTCTGGTGACTCTTGATAAGGTTTTGTGCCATTAGTATATTACTGTATCTGACGTAACCTTTTCTTTTTGAGGTGCAATTTACATTTATTCTTCCAGTTATTTTCTTTTTGTGCTTTGGTTTTGTTTTTTAAAAAGCTAGCCCCTGGCTAGTGGAGGTTCTCTGCTGTTTTGCAATCAAAGTTTACCCTAAAATACAATTAGCATATGAAATAGGAACAAATTAATTGTTCATGTAACTTTTGTACAAGAATCAGTGCTGAATAGTACTGAGGCAATATGCTAAATGAACAAATTTTTTAAAATACAAATGACTGGATGTGGATCATTACATTTCAAAAGCTAATTGCAAACTTCATCAGTAATTCTGTAAAAACCTAGCAAAAACTCTGAACAGCTCTTTAGATATGTTCAGACCAGTGGAGTCAGGTTTTGGATTTGCTTTTTAGCTTGAGTTCACCACCATCATCTCAACTGTGGGAGAATGGTGTTTGGCCTTAGGTTGCATCTTAGTGACTGGCATCTGAAGAGCTCTGGAAAGCTAATGCCAAGCTGTAGGAATGTGAAGGGGGGGAAAAAGCACCTTCTGTATGTATTTTTTGTATCGTCTTTCTTTTACTGACTGTTTAACATATGCTTGGGAACAGATGTGTGGACTGCATTTTAATCCATGCTGTCAAAAATATTCTCCCTCTTTTGTTGGGAAGCTCATGTTGATTTTAGCTGTGTTTAATTTGTTAATAGTTTAACTGGAAGAAAGTGACCACTTTTTATATTCTCTCAATTAAACCTTCAGCAGTTGCAAGCTGTTGATGCTAGTTATAGAGGTTTTCTATAATAAATGTTCAAGTATTTTTGTACATAATTGGTAAATTTTAATAAGGAGTGTACCATTATGTGAAAAAGAAGCAAACAGTTGTGTATGCAGTAAGATTGTTATAATTATGCCAAATACTTTATGTATGGAAAAAAGAATATTTGTAAATATGTGCTTTTAACAATAATTCTGCCATATTGACTTTACAATTTTGAATGTCAGAAAAAATTAATATATGTTAAAATATTTATGTTTTAGTGAAAGTATTCATAACTTGAAATGGAACATACGAATTTTAGCTTTGTATCTTGCTGATTTCAAAGTCTGAAATTCCTTGAACTAGCTCTTGCTTTCTACTATAACATTTTTGTGTCTGTAACCGCATCATAAAAAGTGTAGAAGGCTACATATTTATGCTGATATAAAGAGGTAATGCCTGAGATTTAAATTAGGTGTCACAAGTAAGATAACAAAGCTGCTTTGAATTTTTTTTTCACACCCCTGTGTAGTTTAATAGATTTTGTTGACTAGTGCTTGAGCACAGTATGAATCAGTGTTATTTGCTCCTGAAGCTTTTTTTTTTTTATTTATTTCTGGCAATGAGCAGACTTGATGATTTTATCATTGGCGTGAATTACTGAAATCAGCTTTGCAGCAAAACATTTCATGAAGATTCTGTTTATCTAGCCACACATATTGGTTGCTGCATAACGTTAATATGGAATAAAAGGACTTGATTAATCTTTACAATGCAACTTGTTTCCTACAAAATGAGAGATGATAATTCCGTTTGTCATGGAATTAAAGTTCTGACTCCTTGTCTTGCTAAATCCAGTTTTTCTTCTGTTAAAAATCTGGCGGATCTAGTTTTCTCCCTATTTGGGTCTGTAATTGCTTTGTGAGACAATGTGGAGACTATTTACCTGCTCTTCTGAACAAGTGGAGAATGTAAAATTTACAAGGAGAGTTCACTGTAAATCAACCTGCATGAGCACTCTGTTTTTATAACCATGACATCAGGAATAGCCTGAAAGATAGCAGATGGTGTAAAATTGACAGAGTACTCTGAAACTGAGCTGACGCATTTTCTGCTTAGCCAGTTTTGACAAATTGATTCTGTAGATCAGCTTTTCAACCTGATTTCCTATAAAAAATGTAGTATGAAATTTTGTTATGTATGTTGCAACACCCAGCGCTTGAAAACTTAATGTAAATAAAGGTCTCGTTTGAATTTTATGTATTAGTCATGAATGTAGTTTTATCACTTTCTGAATAGGTACAAGTAATTCAGAAGCTCATATAAGAGGACCTATGAGAACAAGTTCATGTTACTACTCGATAGCTTGAATGTTAGCCAATGTCTGCATAACAGGTGAGATGATCTTGTATTCAAATACTGCATTTGAGATGCTGTTACCTCTGGGATGCCACAGAAGCAACTGCAAACTCTGCTGGCTGGCTTTGAAATGATGGAATTCCAAGCTGGTCTCACGATGGCCTAACAGCTCTCCAGTCTGAGTGACCTTGACCACCATGACATCTCAAGTCAGATCATGGCCAATAGCCTGTCTGTCCTCAAAGCAGCACAAAGCTGAAGGTACAATTTGACAGCAAATGTTTCAAGGTACTGCAGATATGGGCCTGTTCACACACAACAGGTGCAGCCACATGCAGATCTTCTCTCCTGTATGAAAGTGGCACCTTGCCCTCGTGCCTGACCATTCTTCTTGTTCACACATTGTCCAACATCTACAGAAAGCACAGCGACCGAGTGAACAGATACCAGTAGGCATGGGTATAAATGATGAAAAGCTTCTTGTTTTCAGAGGATGGTTTGGGCTAGAAGGGACCTTAAAGACCACCTAGTTCCAACCCCCTGCATGGACAGGGACACCTCCCACTAGACCTGGATGCTCAAGGCCCCATCCAGCCTGGCTTTGAACACTTCCAGGGAGAGGGCATTCACAGTTTCCCTTGGCAACCTGTGCCAGTGCCTCACGTAAGCTGAGTGTAACTGTAGTCAGTGAGGCATACACCAGGACTGTATCAGTAACCCCAGGTGCTGACAGACACAACTCTTTACTCCACAGCTCTGCTGTTAGTAGGGTTTTCCCACAACACTTGACATACTCAGGCTGAAGGGCAAAGCTCCATCTGCTGGGACAGTGTGAAAGGATGTTCACCACTGGAGCCCTTGAAATTCTGACCTTGAACAGAAATCTGTATGAGGAAGCCCATTCCATAGCAGTTTAATTTGTCTTTATATTCTCTTTGTCATTTTAAGTCAGCTTTTGACATGTGTTTCATGGAAGTAACTTGGATGATTAGTTACATTAATAAAAAAAACAGCTAAAATATGCAAGTCTAAGGAATATGAAAGGTTAAGAGCAACATACCTCGTGTGCACTAAGCACTAGGATGGAGAGGCCTCCTAGGTGATAAAGTAAAGCTGCTGAAGACTGTTAAATATTTTTTAAAAGTGGATTGCTTGGTAAGAACTCAGTGTGCTTGTAATGCCAGGCTAATGGCTTTGCAGACCCCAGTGGGGTCAGCCTGTGACATGCCTCCCAGGCATGCTGGGCAAACTTTCCCAGGTTAGAATTTATGTCAAGGATACAGTTCATAGTTCCTCTTTAATTGACTGATGCTGGGTCTGTATTTATTTCAGGAACACACTGTTAGAAAAAAAAAACAAAAACCCAAAACATTTTTAAAAAGAAAGGAGGTGCAGATAGGCAAATAAAACTTAGGCAAAATTCTTGATGGCTATAATTAATCCAGGTGTTTTCATCCAGACAAGTAAAGTTACTGGGGAAGAAAACTAAATATTAGCTGAAACTGAAGCATCAAATACATGCCTTTAAGTTGTAGCAGCATGATTTCATACCAGCCTAACTGTCTTTGAGCTGAAGGGGGCAGAAGGGAAGCTGAAACTCCTGGCAAAATACAGTTGCTTTTTTATTTTATAAAGGCTTTGGGTTGGGGTTTTTCCTCCTTTCTTACGGTTTACCAGAGGAAAGATGCCAGAGGACAGAGAAGACTGCAGTGAGTTGCAAGGACAAAGAGTTTCTAAATTGCAAAGTTCTGCAACATTAAAATATTTTCCTTCACTTGCTAAGCAGTTCTTTTCCTTACCCCATGGTTCGTAATTGATAGTGTATTTTGCAGTGAACATATCAGTATTTAAGGTAGCAAATCCATGTCCAAATTTCATAGGAATTGGCCTATAAGGTGCTGAAATTTTTGTTACATATTTAAATGTTCTACATCATTAATTTGCTATTGGTACTAGATCCACTGGTTTATTTCAATTTGTTCCATTTCCATAACAATTATTTTGCAGAGGGATTCTCTGCATTACAATCTTGTCTATCTGTGACAGACTGATATTGCTGTTTTTTCTTGATTTCACTGACTTTCCTTTAAAGTGTTTCTTCTTGCTTTTAGAAAGAAAGGCCATCAGCGAGGCTCTGCTTTGGCCTCTTCCATGGGAAGTATTTTGGAACCTGAAGGGGATGCAGCACAGGGATGCTCCCACTCCCAGGGGCAGGATCACAAGGGCCTTCAAAACAACATCTGGGGAGGAAGTTTACCTGTAGATCACCTGTAGAAGTTTGGGTTCACAAATATAGAGAGAGCTCAAGGAAAGGCATTAAACTAATTTATGAAAACCAGGAGGTAGCGTGCAGGTAATATTCTGCAGGCAGTAAGCTTTTCCAAAGAGTGAAACTCTGTCCTAGCACACGCTGTAAATAGAAGTCCTTTGCCCCATTTACTGATCTTCTTTTCACATAAAAAATTATGCCAGGTAGATGCACTTTTTATAAGAGGGTTGCTGAGCATGGTATAAGGGGAAACAAAACTGCTCTACTGGGAGGAGATAAATGCTGAATTTACACTTTAAGCCTAAGCTGATTTGATAGACCATTGCTCTGGGTCCTTGGGCTGCTGCTATTCAAGGGATGTGCCATGTGCAGTGTCCTGTCCTTGCAGTCTGAATAGACTCTGGTAGAGCCAGAGCAAAGAGCTCTGTAGAGCCAGCTGCCCGCCAGCTTTGAACTCCCGTGCCCGTCTCATTTTTGCCATCTGTGGCAAGAGGAGGGCTTGCTGCAGGTGTGCCCTCTGGACCAAAGCCTTCTGCAGCCTCACTACTGTGCTTGCTTTTGAGACTGGTCAGTTATCTTTGTAAATACGGAGCTGTGGGAAATCCAAGGGTGTGATGCAACACCCAGTAAAATGAAGGCAAAAGTTCACATCAGTGTTGTGAGAAACTGGCTCGGGTCCAAGAGGAGCTGGGCCAAAGCAGATGATATCTAATTAATTTAGTGCCGTCTGAAGAAAATAAAACAGCCTAACACTCACCACAATATGTTTTACAATGAAGAAAACACATCAATAAACTCAGCTATTTTTTCTCAGCTAATGCATTAGGAGATGAAGCAACACATATTACTGTGCTGCTCCTCTGAGGCCATTAAGTGCAGCAAAGAAAGATTGTGCTTACTGGACAGAGGCTTTTTATGTTGCCAAGGAGAGTTTCCCTGCATCTGCAGTCCGCCCTCCAAGTTCTGTCTCAGAACTGAAGCACATCCTGTCAATATCCCTAGAGCTATAATTCAGTGGAGTTTTTATAGCTGTAAAACCTGAGCTGCATGATGATAAGCAAGGAAAATCAAAGCAAGTTGTAACCTGCTACTTTGAACATGCAGGTAGGGGCTATAGAGGAGCAAGGAGGGAAAAAAGAAAGAAAATTGTTTTTCAGTTCATGAAGATCTATTTTGACTCCTGGAATATTTGCTGCTTTTTTGTAAAGTGCTGGATTTTTACCACATACTTCACAGTGTTTTTTCCCCTTTATGTGAGATAATGCTGGGGGGTGGTTTTCTCTTTTGTCCATATAGGTTTGAATTCTTCTCATATTTAGAGAAGATGATTTTTATTTGTTTTTTTATCAATGCTGTGCAGAGCAAGGGTATGACAGAAGAAAGACAACAGAAAAAAATATGGTTAGTGCTACATGATTTCTCAGCTCAGAGGTGGTTATGTTAGAAGAAGTTCTTTTGCCAGCCCTTCAAGGGGGTTCTATATTGTGAATTTACTGCTGCTTTGAATGTAGATTAAAAACTATTTGCCAGTTGTAGTAAAGAGCCAACAGCTCTCCAGGGAGTGAATTGTGTTCATGGATAAAGCCAAGCCTGCAAGCACTTTCGACATCTGCTCTAACACCCCCAATATATCTAGTGGGAAAAGGTAACAACTGAGAGACAGATGTACTCACATTGATAAGAAGCATATTTGCTTCCTGCTCCTCTTCTCCCCATGCCCAAATCTACCTGGCTGAAGGTATGAATCTTTCCCAGAATCACAGAATGGCTGAGGCTGGCAGAAACCTCTGGAGCTCATCTGATCTAACCCTCTATTCAAGCAGGGCCACCTAAAGCCAGTTGTCCAGGACTATGTCCAGATGGCTTTGGAATGTCTCCAAAGGACACTCTACAGTCTCCATGGCCAATCTGTGCCAATGCTCGGTCACCCTCACAGTGCAAAAGTCTTTCTTGATCACAGGGAACCTACTGTGTTTCAGTTTGTTTTGCCATTATAATCACAAAATCAGCTGGGTTGGAAAGGACCTCTGATATCATCCAACCCTTGACCAGCTACTGCTGTGGTTACCAGACCATGGCACCAAGTGCCACTTTGTGCTCATTGTCTCTAGTCCTGTTCATGGACATCACTGAAAAGAACCAGGCTCTGACCTCCTTTCAGGTATTTGTCTACATTGATGAGTTTCCTTGAGCCTTTTCATCTCACAGCAAAACAGCCCCAGCTTTCTCAGCCTTTCCTCATATGAGGGATGCTCCAGGCCCTTAATGCTCCTAGCTCTCCGCTGAATTATTTCCAGTAGTTCCTTGTCTTTCTTGTACTGATTCTCTGCAGTGTTTTGTAATCACAAAATGGATTACACAGAACAAATACCACCGTGGCAACAGTTTCCTTTTTCAAAGCAAATCCTACTGTGTATGTCTGTGCTGGCCATACCCATCCATCTCCTGGGAGGGGAGGGAAGAGGAAGTAGCAGGGAGAAGGAGCTAACACATGGGGAAAGCAGGGCTTCCAGAGCCAGTTCAGCTGGCCTGGATTAAGCAGCTTCCCAGCCAGCTCTGGCAAAGCAGCAGGAGTGCTGGGAGGAGCTCCACAGCCTGGGTGCTCACTGCTGGGCCCTCAAGCCCACATGCATGGGCAGTGGTTGAGCTCCATCCTCCTGTGGAAAAAAAACCTCAGATGTGGTGAGGAATGTACATGGGTGTGCACCACAGCACACTGCCTTCTCGTATTTGGTGTCCTCCCTGCTGCAGCAGTGATGCACTCACAGTATCCTGAGGATCACACCCAGCTGTCAGGTTGCTATACACAGTTGTCTTAATTGCAAGGAACTACAGCACTGTAAAGATCACAGAAACAGTTAAAGTGTCAAATGGTAAAACAAAATTGCTATTTAGCATTCTCACCAGCTCTACATTTATTTAGCTTGAGAACTGGACAACTTAGTGTATTTTGCAAATTCTCTTGGCAAGCTTTTTCTGGTTCAGTGCTATTTTTATTGAAGGCATCGCCAGCCCATCTTGCATGTGAAGCCTTCAGCAGTTGTGCTGGATGAAACCAGGCACAGCTTGAATGACAGCTCTTCAATACTGCATTGGCTCATTAGAGAGATTTGTATTCCTCCTGGAGCTGAAGGATGGGAGTGACCTGGGAGACTGAGCAGGCTCTAAACCACAGAAGCAGAGGAAGAGATGAGGGCAGATGGCAGGGTCAGCTCGTTAACTGCATTTGTCTAATTGAAGACTTGCCATATATTGTCAGGTAACAACAGCAACAAAAAAATCGTCTGTCAGAAATTCCACCTGGTCATAATTGATCATCATTAATAATCTGTTCCAGAACAGGCTGCCAGAATCTCAGCTATGATCATGTAACTCAAACTAATTATAAAAAGACAACTGCTGAGATGAGTTGCCTTGGTTGGGTGACAAAAGGAGCCAAAGCTGTGGCTGCTGTTGGCAAAACTGAAAGCTGCTTTTGTGAAGGTGAGCTGACAAAACATCTGTCTAGTTTACTGTTTTGGTCTTTCTTTGATAATTTGTGTATTTTGGAACACAGAGTTGTGACTTTTTTTTTCAAAACACTGATTATACATAAATGAATAAATAAATACTGTGGTTAGATTAACTTGGATTTGCTTTGAGAAACACATTTATGCTTGATTTCTACCTTGGTCTCTAAAGAAAAAGGTAATAGATAAGAGTCTACTTCCCAAAATAAAATGATAAAAATTTATAAAAATATAAAATAATATGAGTTTATTGTTGACACAATGTTGACACATTTCAAAATAGATTAACCTTATATGTACTTACCTGTGCTGCACTCCTTAAGGAACACAGGGCTGTCCCAGCATCCCAGCTTTATTTAGCAGCACTGAAAATATTCATGTCAACAGAAAATGACAGTGCTTTAATCTCCCTGCTGAATCCTCAGCCCTGCTGCCCAAAGGGTGCTGCTACACTTGGTTGTCTGGTTTTGGTTTTTTTTTTCTGGAGCAGACAAATTGCCAGGTTCCTCCTCCGGTCTTCTCTAGGTGTCTTATTGTGTGCACCCTGCCCTGAGAGCAGCAGTTTGACAAGGCATACAGCAGCCAAGGGAGGAATGAGTGATCTGCCTTACCTACTCTGCCTGCATCTGAGAAAGTGCCAGTGAAGTAACCTTCTGCACAGGGTACTCTGGCTCAGCACAACCAGAGAGGCTCCCATCCTTAAGCAGGCTTTCCACTGAGAAATCATGGTATAGTAGAGCTGGAGAATATGAGAATAAACAATAGATCACAACAACTGAAATACTGACTCCACGGGAAGGCTGGTCCTGGATGATGAAGTTAGTTAAGTTGCATGCATTGCTGTAAGAGTTCACAGAACCCAAAGAAAAACATTGCAGGTAACAGTCAGGTCAAAAAGTTTTTGAGTTCTTCCAAATGGATATATTTTTGAATGAACAATTAGTGATGGGATGCCGGTTTGCATTTTTTTTTTCCTAAATTTACTTGGAATAAATAGCAGAAATTGGTGGAAAATGAAGGTGTTCAGAAGATATATTGAAGAATACTTTACTATTATTGTAATGACATCATTAAATTATTTAAGTAACAACAATTTTCCAGTGCTTGTATTCTCACTTTTTGTGTTGGTTTGTCACTTTAGATTAAAGACTGCTTTACATGTAGTGGTTTATTACTAAGAGGGGGTTTTTTTGTAGGCTTATGCATGATGCAATTGAGAATAACCCCTCATTTCTTTGCATAACTGGAGTTCTTCATACAAGTGAAACAAAAGTATTTAAACTTCCATATTGGATCACTAAAGTATCTTTTCTTTAGGCAGATTGCAACCTACATGGTTTTCTTTAATTTCCTTCTTCTGAAATAATTGTATCTATCAGGAGTAGGAAAAATGCCTGTATAATCTGGTACATACTCTGGGTGAAAGAGAAAGCTCTTTAAACCATCTACAATGAGTTCAGAAGCAATCATCTTCAATAGACTGATCTTGAAACGCTCTGATATGGTGGAGAACTGAAGCAATAAACTTGCAATTACTGCATAGTTGTGGTTCATTTCTGTAATGTGTTTTGAAATCAAGTGATGCTACACATTAGAACTTCAAAGATCGTTGTTGATATACAGCATAGAATTAATGAAAATGTAAAATAAAAGAATTCACATCCTCTCTAAGTTGCCAGTGATAACTGATAGCAATGTGGCTTTTTCTTTTTCTTTGGACAAAATCTGCCAGAAGTAAAGCACTAAGAACACTGAGAAGTCTAAAAGCACAGCTAGTCCACTAAATCTTCCAGATTCTATAGTTATTAGTGAAGCACTGCATACAGCATTGCTGAGGAAAAACAAACAAAAAAGCCCCAAACATTATTTAAACCACTAAATGATTATCAGAGTCAGTTTCTGAAAACAAAAATTTGTATTACAGCTTCATCCTGATGTTGTTCCACAGATTTCAGAATACTTCTTTCCAGTTTGCAAGAGCCAAATAAAGAATGAAAACTGTTTAACAAGTAGGCTTAAAGGAGTTACTTTGGATTTACAGCAACGTAACTTAGAAAGGAACAGAGCCTAACCTGGAGAGAGCTGCTGAATGTAACGTAATACCTACAATATATTGAATGCAATACCATTCAAAAGGATACAGATATCCAGCTGACACCTGGCTTATGCAGTCATCAAAGTCTTCAAGTATGGAATACAAAAGCACAAGGCCTGACCTCACACCCTTAAAGGTCTGTATAAACCTGTATCTTTGCACGGAGCATACCCTAGGCTGGTGACCAGCCATGCAAAGGCAGGCACGTCTGAATCATCACTGCACTGAGTAGTGAAACATTCAGCACACGTGCAAGGCCTGCCAGGAGTTCCCATGGCCTTCTTCCTCGAGAGGAAGACACCAACAAAGTCCGACCAGCACCTCCTCTTTTACACCACAGTGCCATGGTTAAAGCACTCAGACAGCATGTGACTGACCCCTATGCAGTTTCCAAATAAATCTCTGACCATCATGAAGACCACCACAGAGACCACTGCAATGCCATTGCAGTTGTGGAGGCCATACCACATAGCAAGCCTGGTAGTCCTGGCTTGCAGGACCTGGGGCAAGCACATAGCATGCTGGTAGTCCTAAATATGATATGAAATTAATTATGTTAATCTTATTATGCATTTATTAGTGTTGTATGTAATATGCTTTAGTTATGTTAAGTATTAGCTCACCAGCCTTAGCTGCAGATTCCCAAATTAAACCCAGATGAATCTCAAACCCACCAGAATGGAGAGGTGCATTTGTTATTCCTTCTCAAGTATCTTGTTCCGTCTCAATAATCAGTTGTACACATGATGTGTTACTTGCTCTCCATTGGAAAATATTCTCCAATGCTCTGTTATCTCCAGCTTCCCCAGCACACAAAAGTGCTCTGCTTAACAGGCCCAGGCTAAAGCTCTCCTGGTAAAGCTCTCCCAGTTTGGGTAACATAATCAGCAATTTGCTATATTGTCAAACACAGCATGACTCTGTTCATGCCTTTCTTGGGAAGAAGGGAACCATGACTACATATCTGCCTCCAGCCCGCCTCACTGGTTTAAGTTTCCATTTAATAGTCACCTGCTGAAGCAGAGTCAGAGAGCAGCTCTCACAACTTGTATATCTCCCTGGGTAAATGTTTTAATGAATAAGACATTGCAAATATCACAACCAGCAGCAAATCACCAAAATACAGAGCTTTATAAAAGAGCTGATGCAGATGCCTGTCCTCAGAGCAGGATTTGGGACAGCTCTTGGGACTCTCACTTGAGTCCACTGAGGTACACAAGCCTGTAGCAATGGTGGAGCTCCAACCATAGCTGTCCCTGCAGTTTTGTTACTGACTAAGGAAACCAGGTAGCTTTGACTGGCTACCCTGAGCACCTCTGGGTGCTTCCCTCAGGGCAACACGTTCCTGGGGCTGGGAAGGAGATGGAGAAAGACATCAACACAAGGGTTAGGTACTCATAGTTGGCATTACAGCTAGCACTGGGAATATAAATGCAGAGAATATTATGTTTGTTTTCCTGTAAGGGATATAAATACTCTCCCACACACAATTTTTTTTTCACCTGGCCATAACTGAACACATTTTCACACAGTTTTCTACAATGCTTATCAGTGAACGTTATAATCTTTTGATCATGAAGTTCCAAATAATTTTTTGCTAAGCCTTGAAAGCTGCTTTGTGTACAGACTTTCCTGGAGGTCTGTGAAGAGCTTTGAGGGAGAAAAACGAGCCCTGTAAGTTTATCTGTGAATATACAAATGCAAGAAAATTAAAACCACAACTGTTTTTAAGTGAATGCTCTCACTGAGGTTCATTCTAAAGAAAAACCTAAGAAGATGCAGTGTAGTTTTTTCATTTGTCCAGGCAAGAGGATATATGCATATTTGAAACTGAAGTCTGGGAAAAGCTTTAGAAGAATTTACACTTATTTCCCTAATTTCTGTCACTAAGTGTCCTATTTTTAGCTCCTGACAAGGTTGTTGTGAGATTCAGCTTCAGTGGCTCATGCAGAAATATATGGACTAGAGTCTGTAAAAATAAGTTTAGAAAAAATTTTAAAATGTTTAAGTATGCAATGAAAAACAGAGGCCCTTTCCCATTATTGAAAGAAAAAACCTTGTGTTATGTCTTAAGTGGCTTCAAAGCTGAATGATGGGAACTGAAACGTGGTGTAGTAATAGATGGCTGTGTCAGATTTGACAAGTTTATGTGCCCTTGGAAACAAAATCCAGTGTGGATTATTGGTGAGTTCAGGAAAGAAGGCAGCCCAGAATGCAGATGTGACCAGCAGCCAGAGAGTGAGAACTGAGACACATTCTTCACTCCATCATGTCTCCTTTGCCTCTTACTGCCCTTGAGCACAGGGAGTGTTTAGTACAAGGAGTTTATTTACCTGTTCAGATTATACACCCTGTGCAGAATGGATGGATCAGGGTGAGCTGCGTGGACAAAATTAGTGACCTGGTAATTTACACCCAGAAATTCTACTATTTTATATATAGCTGTAGATTCTGAGGGAGCAGACAACAGGAAGAGAACAAAACCCATTCAGTTATCTCAAGTATCCCCAGCTAAACTCACTGACTTTCAGAATGAGTGTTTTACCAAAATGGTCCCTAAGGGCTCAAACTTTCTTTCCAAAGAGCATACAATGTGCCTTGGAGGTATGAGCTTACGCTACAAAGCTGAAAATTGTCTTCTACAGAGTATAACAGGATTGATTTTACAGGAGCAGGGGGTTTGGTGCCTAAACTGTATTCCAACCTGGTCAGGTTTTGGAAACCACTCATTTTGTCTGCAGCCCTTGAGGTCTAACAGGCAACTTCAGAATCCACACTGAGCACGCTGAATGAAGTAAGAGCTGTACAGATTGCGGGAGTAAGTCACCATTTTCTTTTACAGCTTAGCAACAGCAGTCAGTGTCTCTCCTGTATGTGGGACCAGACAATACAATCAGTCTGGGGTGTACGGATCAGCCTTAGAAACTCCTGAGCTCTAGAAAATGAAAATGAAAGGTGAGCAGTAAACTGGGGTCAAGCTCTTCTGCTTCCCAACAGACTTTGCTGCCTACGTGGTACACTGATTGCTGCTATACTAAAACAAGTAGCCATATTTAGATCTTTTGAGAATATTGATCCTTTGAGGCATGTGTGAGTGATGCTCTGATAAGTTATATCAGATTTAAAAGCCTGCTCTGCTCAGTGTCTTGATTTAGATGTGTGCAGCCATGGCTGTATGCTTGCAAGAAAGCAGGATTTCACAAAGAACTTGCAGGTCAAATAAGGAATTATCTATAAAGTTATACAACAGCTTAGCAGCAGGGTCTGTACCACAGCTCTGGATTTAAGTGTCTCGGTTCTGCATCTGATACCTTAGTCCTTTATTGGCTCTAGCTCCATGTGTTTGGAAGGGATTTTGCCCACAAGAGGTTTAGAAAAGCAGCTGTGATTCAGAGGGTGCTGATCTTATTTTAAAAGAACATTTTAAGTCAACCCCAGCTATGCAATTAGAAGTAGAAATTGATTCAGCAAAGATGTGCTCAGAACACAGCGGCTGACAACCCGTAATAAGGCCGCCAAAACACATACTAAAGGGAGGCAAATGGAGATGCCAATTGCTCTTAACAGTGGCACCCACTGTTCTCCTGTAACACTGTGTCACCTACTTGTTTCAAACATACTGGTAAAGAATGGATTCTGTTTTCTAAACTAACAATAAACAGAAAAATAAATAAAGTTCCGCCTAACGCTAGGAAAGAAAACCTTTTAACAATTATTTCATGCCACCTCTGCCAGTGCCACGCTGCCGACTAAGAACTAATCACAGCTGTCCCAGCAGCCTGGTGTTTGCTGGAAGGAAGGTTTTGATTCACCACGTTGTGCTGTTGTGGCTGCCCGGGACCGGCAATGCCGCTGCTACTGGGTCAGCCAACAGCGGTACCGCTCCCGCGGCTGCTGACAGAGCGGCGGGCGGAACCAGAAACAAAGGAGAGGGGAACTGTTGCCACCCTCTTCAGAGGGCTGAGCTCGGGGTATGTGTCCGTTCAGTAATTGCAGAGTGGCTCAGCCTCAGCGGGATTTCATAATTGCACGGCTTAATTGTTCCTGCCTCTTATAAATGGCTCTTTGTTTCTGCCATTTGTCTTTCATATTCACCCACACTCTCTATTATATTTCTGTGTGCTTGTCCCCCGCTTGTCTCCTACCAGTTCCTCCCGATTCCTATTTGCCATTTCAATACATCTCGCCACGCACGCCTCGGTTTAATTTCCACATGCCTCTGCTCTTCAGTGTTGCTGTCTTAAGTAGCTCTCAGCCTGCTCCCCGACTTCCATTTCAGCTCCCACTCTCTCATTTAAAACTGCTCATGCTGATTTTACTTAATGCAAAATAATTAAGGGTTGGGCTTAGCAGAGGGAAAAAAAATGTAACTTTTCATATGGAATGGAAAAATTGACAGGATGATCTAAAATCTTGTAAACAGGCTTTAAGATCCTGATGATGATCTGAACGGTGTCCATTCACTTGAGGTTTTAGTGGGTTTTGGAGTTGGTTTTTTGATTGGTATGGATGATTTCTGTGTTTGCTTGAGGACCACCCTGAAGAACAGTATCACATATAAGTTTGTTTAAAACAGAAAAATGCAGAGGCAATCAGGTAAACACAAGCAGGTGTTGCCAGTTAGGAGGAGGAAGGCATGAGCTCCTGTTAAGCCCCCCTGTGCCCAATTAGGGCTGGCCCCAACTGCGTATGAGCAGAATTGGGGGACCAATAAAAGGTGGGCTTTGAGAAGCGAGCAGGGATCGCTCCTGATCAGCCTGAGGAAGAGGATAGTCAACACCTGATTGTGCTTACCTGATTGCCTCTACAGAAAAAAAAAACAAAAAACCACAAAACCAGCTACAGAGACAGAAGGCTATCATGGAGGGATTTGGCTTTGGTTTGCTTAGTATGATTATTTAAAAGAACTCTGCATTTTGTTACTATTTGTACAGAAACAATGTAAGTAACAACCCTTTTACAATTTTTTATAGTGGCTGCCCTTCCACCACTTCTAGTGCACCTTTGAGGCCTATTTTCTGTCCTTCTGACACCCATTAACCCTCAGAGCACCTCCTGTGGCAACCTGACTGACAGTTGCAAGGGCAAGGATGGAAACCTGGATGGACTCAGCTCTGTAGGACACATCCTTACTATGCAGTTGTCTGGGAAAAACAGCAGAGTCTCCTGGGCCTGCTTGAACCTGCTCATACAGCTCTCTCAGACCTGGGTAACTGGACTTGCGAGGCAAAAGACCTGTGCATCAAGTTGCCAACAAGCAAGACCTGGCATGTAGAAGATACACAGGGTTGCCTTTGTGGTTTCATTTTCTTCTTCAGAGTTATAATTTTACAGTTATCTTTTTCAACCTGTTATAATACACAGATTTACTAAGGCCAGAGGCCAATGGGTCAAGTCTGAACTCCAGGACAAGAATTTTAAGGCAATTAGGTCAAGCGATTCTTCATCATTCATATTTTTATGGACATATGTTGTTGTTATAAATCTAGCCCAGATTATGGCCAAAGGTATTTTGTAGCTTTTCATGCTCCTTGGAAGAGTTTTAGACACATGTGGTCTGGATAGACTCTTTGAGACTGCAAATGTCCATGCTGAGCAGAATCAGTGTGTCAGGTACATGTGCTTGTTCTTAAAGTGTGTTTGCACCACCGAACAGACAGTGCCCATCTGTAAATATTTTCTAGCTGGTGGCTCTGGAGGCTGTGGCTTGCAAGATATATATTGCAATGTATATCTTTTCTCTAGAAGAATGTCTTAATGGTCATCAGGAGGTTCTTGGTCCTACTACTCCATTTCCTATTAGGAAACCTTTTAGTACTGCCTGCTTGTGTCCCATTCCCAGATACGAAGACATGGGCCAGTGAAATCTTTTCAGCTTGTATCAAGCTCATGATCTCTTATAAGATAAAAAGCATCTTCAAGTCACATGCATAGAGAAAATGCAAGAATTCAGGACATGCAGTAAAATTTAGCTTTGAAGTCAGGAAAGATGCATGGGAAGTAAAGCTGGGAAATGCCTGATTAGCACCTAGAGGCTCAGTGCATGGACAGATGTTCCCCTTTCCCATGTATTAGCTACTACACAGTATCAACTCTGTGTTCTATCCTTTTTTTCATCACAATTGCTATGGTACTAGACAAAAGACTAAGCAGAGGTGGCAGTTTATGTATTACTGTGGGCCTGCAAGGCAGCTCAGCTCTCTGAGTGCATGCCTTCTAGCAGGACAGGACCATGTGGCATCATGTTCAGGCTGATGCTTTTTGCCATTAGCATTTTAAGCTGATGGTAAAGAATATAGGTGCAAAGTGTGAAGTGAAGGACTATTTTCAGCGAGAGAAGAAAGGAAAAACTCCAGCTCTGGCTGCCTGGTTGCTCTTGTTGTTAGGGCAACAGGGAGATAGATGTCTGGTTTAAGAGGAAAGTGTTGAGAAATTTGAACGATTGAAGACAGATGGAAGAGAGAAACAAAAGAAATTGCTTCCAGGAGAGACGTGGCAGCAGTTACTTTCCTAGGAGAGAGGAAGAGAGGAGAAGGCAACTCTGTGTACAAGTACATCGTGTCCAACCATGACTGTTCTGTGATTCTGTGTCACAACCATCTCTCTCCTTGAGAAAGCACATTCTAGCAGCACAGAGCTAGAAGCGTGGCTATCCTCACCCTGGGCCCCTCAGTACTGTGTGGAGTGAAGAGCACCTGCTTACGCCACCTGGTAAATATAAGCATGCTGAAACCAAGTACACAGGTACTCTGAAACCCTGGCTGGCACTCTCAGAGTTAGTGTGACCCCTCAGTAGGAGTGCATCAGCCACAGTGACCTGCAAGGCTCAGAGTGCTGATTGCAGCAGTCACTACTGTCCCCTCTGTTAGCACAGGGAAAGGACAAGTGCTCTGCCTACACTGCTAACCTGGGCATGCTGTGTCATCTTGAGCACAGTTACCTTTTTTGACACAAAGCACCTAGTTTGTGGTCTTACATGAATGCAACATAAACTAAAGAAGAAGGTTTTGTTTTGTTTTGTTTTGTTTTGTTTTTAAGCAGCTATGCAGCACATTTATATGAACCTGGAATGGCCACCTTCTGACTGTACGTCAGTCTTTCCATCACTAATGCAGGTGCCAGCTTCTGCCATCAGCCATGGAGCCACCCTCCTATGAATGGCTATATCAGAACATAATGATGTAGAGACAACCAGGTAAACACTATCAGGTGTTGCCAGTTAGGAGGAGGAAGGCGTGAGCTCCTGTTAAGCCCCCCTGTGCCCAATTAGGTCTGGCCCTGTGAGAAATGTGAACTTGATGATTCGTGTTGCGCAAGTTTGGAAAATACAGGAGGGTTGGGGGAATATGTACAAAAACCAGCTAACCAAATTGTAAGCAGTCTTTCTGTCCCTTGTATTGAAAAGAAACAGAAGTCTGTGAGAGTTAACTACTTTGAAGAAACAGAGATTAACTCTTAACAATGCAGACTCCTGTCTACAGGTTAATTACATTTCAATGGCTGACTAGGCCCCAAAAGAATGTGAGCATCTACAGAACAGATAAGAGGGAAAATACATATCTTCCTGTGATTCTTCGAGCAAGGTTACAGTTTAACCCTGAGGAAAATTCCTTACTTCATCTAGAAGACCCCAGAGGCCCCGACACATCTCCCCAAAAAGAAGACTCCACCTGGACTCTGCCCAGACATCACCTATCATGAATATTAATGTAAACTCACCTTCCTAGAATTGGACTCAATATAAGACAATGCCAGGGCTTTGTTCGGTGTGCTTGAGGGATAACAGTACTGGCTATCTTTCTTGCACCCAGCGCTGCTTTGCTTACTGAAATTCATTCATAAGAACGAGCTATTAACGAGAATATTTGGTCTTGGTCATTGGTCATTTATAGCAGCCCCAACTGTGCATGAGCAGAATTGGGGGACCAATAAAAGGTGAGCCTTGAGAAGCCATGCAGGGTGAGCTCTTGACCGGCCTGAGGCTGAACAATCTCTCGTTTTTTTTTGGCAACACCTGATTGTGTTCACCTGGTTGCCTCTACATAATGAGGGCTGTGGGGCACAGCAAGAGATCTAGGTGAGCACACGTTGTGGGTTATCAAAGGGCACAGAGGCCAGGTTCACACCTGAGGATGCTGCATCAGTGATGTGGTGTGGGCATGGGCAGTTGGGTGATGCCCCAGGAGCCTATTGCATGAACACAGAGCATTCAATCCCCCAGCTTCTTGTTGGAGCTGGCAGTGGGACTGTGGTGGGTTAACCCTGTCTAGCTGCTGGACACCCACCAAGCTACTCTCTCACTTCCCACACAATTATTATTCTCTCTGGTTAAATGAGGATGGGTGACAGAGGACTAATGAATAACAAAAAGTTCCTAAATTTGTCTCTTCAAAACCAGCATGTTCTTACACAATAAGCTGAGAGTGGTCAGAGGTATCACACAGTTCACATAAAAGCAAGCACTTCCTTAACCTGGTTGTTTGGGTTGGTGACAGGAGTGCTGCTTCTGTTCAAGTTTTAGCTTCCCCTGGACACTCAAGTTTTAATGGAATCTGAAGAATTGTAAATGGCTTTACAAATCACTTCTTAACCTGATGAAACTGGCAAGGAATAATACAAAGGGTAAAGAAGTCTCAACATCCTGCTCTCATCAGAGTATTATGGGAAACATGTAAATAAAGAAAACAAATCAGTGCCCCGTTCACACTTCATCAAGTGCCTAACAACTTGCAACCAGTTAATTACACACCTTTAAAATGCATGTACAGGAGAAATGACTCAGACATGAGCTTCTATAATGAGAAAGGACACAGAAATACTTACTTCATTCAGCTAAATTTAACCCTTTGACAGTGCTGAAAGAATGTACTTAATGTAAAACCAAAGTAATTTTTCTGCTTTACACTAAGCCTTAATAACCAGTAATCTACAATGGTTGCTCCACATTTGTTTAGTGCTACTAATGTTTGTAACCTTGTCATTTAAATGGAAGATATGGGTTTACAAATTCCACATAAGAACTGAATGCTAAGTTACTGTTAATTAGGCGTAAAGAGACTATCAAGCAGTAAATTATTAATAATTTCCAAATATGTAGGAGCCACGTAGCCTGGTAGCTCAGCCAGTCCAGTATTGCTATGGCTAGCAGTGGAAAATGAGCTTCATACTGACTGCAAATTCTCAGGCCTTGCTGAGCTTGTTTTAGCAGGTCTGCAGCTCTGCTTTAGCTTTTTGGTTTTAACTTGTAGCAGCCATTTTCTAATGGCTCAGGTGGTTATCATTAGCAGGGGTTAGGTGCCTAGTCAAGTAAGAAAATGGAGATGTGTAATAATAAAATAACACTTCAGATGCCATGACCGTTTTTTTCCCCCCCAACACAATAGAAGGTTTCAGATTTTATGGCCCTCATTCTGCCACATTGCTGCCCTGGGGCCGCAGGTCATTGGCCCAGCTGGATGACAGGAATTTGTTCTCCTGCAATAGCCATGCAAGCAATCAGCCTTCCTGATCGCCTGCCCATGCCCTTTTGTCACAGCACCTTTTCTTTGCTCTCAGGCTGCTAGACCCAGCCCAATATTCTCCTCCAAAACACACCTCTTCAAAGCAGTACACTTAACAGCACCCAAACATTCACTCCTTTACCGGATGGGAGGAAGATAAACCGGCCTTAAATACCTACCAATAGTTGCATTTGCAAATATATGGCACTTGATTATTAACACAGAGCAGGTCTTAGGCATCTTCTATAGATTTCCGACGCTCTTAAAATGCAAAATAAAACTAATCTAAGGGAAACTGAATGTGTTTTTAGCATAAAGCTTGCCGCAGTCTGCTGAGAGTCTTTTAAAGGATGATGCTGTGGTACAAAAGTTTTATGGATTGCCAAGAATGCTTTAATAGTACTCTCAGCTGAAAAGAAATTGAAGAGGTGGGTGAAGAGGGCATACTTTTTCTTTATTCCAGCCACTGATGCATCAAAGCATGGAAGAAGCAAAACATTTTCAGTAGCTATTTGTTAAGAGTATAAAGCAAAATAAACCATTCTCTATTTCTAGGTAGCAATGTCACTGCAGTAGGAATACTTATTAAAAAAAAAGAAAAATGAAACAGTGGGAACATTGGTAATGCATCATTTGCAGATGGCAACTGTAGGATCAGCTTTATTAAGTATAATTTGATCTACAAATAAATAAAGAATATGAATGGCTATTTCCTGCTAGGTGTTTAGCAAATGTATTATTTCAAAATGAAGAAACCTGTTAGTAGCTCACCATTTGATCTTGAGAGGTTTACAGCAGAAGTCTTTAGTCACAGAAGTGTTTCAGCCTAAGAGTTGCAGTGGGAAATATTTCATATTGTGCAGTTCTAGTGCATGGAAATACAGATGCACATCCCACATGATGCTTCTAAATGTTACACTTTATATAATATCATGTTTTGCAGTAGTATTTTGGAAGAGGTTGTAAAGATTTCCCAGTTAAATTCTTACATTCGCTGGGATTGGTTGATCAGAGAGGTTGTGGAGTCCCCTTCTCTGGAGGTATTCAAAACCTGTCTGGATGCAGCCCTGTGTAGTGTGCAGGTGATCCTGCTTTAGCAAGGGGTTTGGACTAGATGACCTCTAGAGGTTCCTTCCAACTCCAAGATTCTGTGATATTGTGGATGATGAAGATCGTGAACACCAGCAGTGAAATGCTCTATTTGCTTTATTATTGTAGAATCTTACAATGAGTGCACAACTCATGGTAAAGAAATAATACATATTCAGCTACACAGTTAGTAAGAACTTCTGATTTTCAAGGTAATGCTTATTTAAAAACATGTCAAGGGAAAATAAAAGAATGAAATATGGTAACCATGAGTGGTTCACACTAGACATCAAACATTTTGGCATCACATTGTTATCTCTGCGAACTAAATCACAGTAGAGCTAATCCTGGTTTGTCTGGTTTTTTTGTGCAAATTTTTTAAGCGTTAAAAGCTATAAGCATAGCTGAAAGCTTCAGATTTGACAAGAGGCTGGGCATGTTGTGTTTGTAACAGTGTGTAACAAGGTATCTTACAGACTATGTACACATACCTTGAGAACTTTGTACTAAAAATGGTCTTGAGTGTCTTCCAATTCATTTCATTAAAAATACACTATTGTATTGCTGACATAGTTGCTTCCTGTTTCAAAAACTGTGGAAACAGCATTTTACCTCTGCAAAATGAGTCAGCTATGCATTCATACTTTCATAGCTGACTGTCAAAGTCAAGATAATTGAAATTATAAACAAAAACTATTTTATGTTTGAATGTAAAACCAGCATTTTAATAATAAATCAGAAATAACAGACTGGATGGAGTCAGATGGAGGTATCATCTTACATTGTCTGGTAGAAAAAATCTCCCAGCATTTAGTTAGTGACTCCTTGAGCCATGCGTAGTTTTTAGGTCCATAACCCTTCATGGATTTCTCTGCTATTTATTATTGCAGGTACCTGAACTATCTGGTAAATCTTCCTGATACACATTACACTGGTATGCACTTGTTACAGCAGCTGATAAAAACCACCAAACCCCGTGACTGTGAAATCACAGTCAAATACATTAATTTGGACTAAACAGGAAAAAAACAACCTCCATTTGTAACATCAGATTGGGTGGGAAGTACAATGCAGCCTGTTCTGATGTGCAACTGATACGGCCCCCATCAAAGCAGACAAAATAAAGTACGCAGTAGGAACCCCACGAGCTAAACAGAAATCCTCTGTTTTCCTGTGTGGTTTACAATAGGTACACATCCGTTTTGTACTCGAATAATACTTTAAAGTTTTCAGTATTACACATTTATTTTTATCCATTTGCTAAAAGTAGCCACAAATGCAGAGTCCTTGTGTGTTTTTTCTCCCATCATCACTGAAGGAAATCACACCCGCTGCCATCCAACAGCCTCAAATTTTCTGGCACTCCCACACGAACTGCAAACGCGCAGTTTAAACGTGGAGATGACACCAAGCACATGCTCTGCTGCCTCACACAGAGGCCACACAGCCGGCGGAGCACAGCACCGAACACATCGGATCTGAACGCTCGCTGCGAGCCCCCACAACCTCGCTACACGGTCACGGCCCATACACCGTTCCGGGGGAGCGCGGCGACCCGCCTCGACCCAGCCCGGCTCTGCCCTTCCCCGTCCGGGCCCGGGGCCGCCTCACGCCGCGCCCATCGCCGCCGCAGCCGTTAGGCCACGTGACGGCTGGCACACGGCGGCGGCGCTTCCCCCGCTATCGGCCCAGCCCGCCCCACCGCGCTGCTGAAGGGCGGAAANGGGGGGCGGAACCGCCCGGTGTGGGCGGGGAAAGGGGGGGGATAGGGCCGATCCCCGCAGGCTCCGCGCAGGTTTCAGGGTTGCTCCTCCCCCGGAGGCTGGGGTGGGCTCGGGAGACGCCCGGTAGATGAGGGAGCAGTGAGGGAAGGGTGCTTGGGAGTGCGGTGACTGTGGGCTGGAGCCGCCGCTTGTGGCCTGCCCGGTAGTAGCCGTGTGTTCCTCAGCTCTGCCACGCAGGGGTCTCGTCTAGAATCGTAACACGCTGCTCGGTGTAGGGTTCTTCGCTTTTTCTTTCCTCATTTTCATTCCCGAGATGCGAATTTCCCTGTGGGAAGGGATTGTATTCAATAGAAGTGGCAAAGCTAACAGTGCGAAGCACTGCTCTTCTCTATATATCCTGACTTAGTGATGATTAAAGGCAGAAGGTCATGGCCGCACTGCAAGGTGGAAGCGAAGCATTCTGAACAGAATTTGCTTGTGTAGAAGGGAACAAGAGACCTGAACATGACTTCCCCGGTTCACTTGAAATTTCTGTGAAAGCGGGACGCTATCCACTCTTCTTGGTCCTGGGCTGGGTCTGGTTTTTAACATTTTCCTGCTTTATCACATTGCTATCAGATCTATGAGAACCACAGCTAATAGGAATTCTTCAGTATCCTTACTGAGTGGCTTTCCTGTTACCCTGCTTACTGGACATTTGAGAGAGAAATTATTTTGGTTTATAATGATATAACATATTTTAAAGTGGCTGCTTTTCCAAGCCTGACACTTTTCCTTCAATATGTTCTTAGTTTAATGCTTCTCTGTGTAAAGGCCACAATGCTGTAGCTGAAGATTCAGCCAGTTCCTAGAGATGTCTCTGTGGTCTTCTTACCTTTCTGAAATATGAGAAAAGCTTAGAAAAACTGCAGCTGAACACCAAGTAGACTCTAACTTCATGATAACTTTTAATTACCCAATATTCCTTTGTGATTTTTTTTTTTTTTTCCCATATCAGATTATTGCTTTTCCATTGTGCTGGAATTAATTGACTACATTGAGATACTAAAAAAAGAGATGGGTGATGTGGGAAAGCTGCCTCACATCTCTCTTGATAGCTTCCTATACCGTTATACCAGCACATTTTTTTTTGTTGTTTTTAATGTTCTCCCCAAAAAGCCTAAGTTCACACATAGTTGTTCATTGTTCAGTTAGGAAGAAAATAGAAATTAATTGTCAACAAGATATGCTCAGGCAATGAGTCCTCTCAGGGATTTTCAGGTTAAATCAAATAATTTATCCGAAAGGCTTTAGAATTACACTTTGTTATTCCAACATGCAGATTTGTAACTAAATCCACATTAATTTTATAAAGACTGTGACATTTTTAACTACTATGGGTGTTTTCTAGGATATACGACTTTTAAAATTGTAGGTTCTTCTTTAGTCTTAGAAGGAGAAATAGCTCCCTGGGTAATGTTTCTTCCGCTTTGTGAAAAAATTAACAGCCTGTGCCAGGGATGAACAAATCTACAAATACCGAAATAACATTCTGACTTTCTGATGTAGTTATGGATGCTTTGACTGGTCGTTTTTCAACAGAATTACTAATTATGTATTTCTCACAGTATTTGGATTTAGTTGTTTTGTGGATGCCTGAGACCTGGGAACCTCACATGGCAGCTGAAGGTGTCCGAAGTCCCACACTCAAAATCAATATGGTGGGGAATGGTGATCGCAGGGTGCACCAGGTGCTTTCTTAGGAAGTCCCACAGTGACCTCTAACGTTCAAGGATAAAACCCGAGTTGTGAAAAGGAAGGAAGTTACTTTGGAAGGCACGGTTTTGCGTATTAGTTTGTACATTAAACTTGCTAATATTCCACAGATGGTTGATAGCAAGCAGTTGGTTAGTTAGGTAATACTGCTGGGTTTCATGGGAATATTATTTTGGGGACTTGGTTCTAATTCCCCCTGTTTTTAGCAAATATGCACAAGGCCTTTCTTACAGAGTTGTGGGAGCAGCTTTTGAAAAGCACACTGAAAATGGAAAATAACTTTCAAATAATAAATACATTATCCCTATTCTTCCTTTTGGTGTTATTTATTGACACCATAATAATTATTATCAGTTATTATTCTGTCCTTATACACCGAATGCAGCATACTTACATTCTTGAAAGATTTGTATCTGAGAAGCTTCTTACACTTATTGATTTGATTTTTCATTAGGCTTGAAAAAACTTCCATGTGCCATACTAACCTTACTTGTTTTTAATTCAAATCCAAAAACTTCTAGCAGTGTTTGTTTCTGATAATATGCATGTCCTTAATGTTCATGTTTTGAATATGTTTGTGTTCTTAGGCCAATTATTTAATGTTAAATGTCTACCTAATGTTACATATTTTGGTTGAAACTGAATATTCCTTTTTTGTTGTTTTTATCTAAATTTGATTCTGGGTTGCCACAATGACAGTTTCATGGTACTTAGGAGAATCCAGAGAGATGACTAGATAAATGTGCAAATGATGTAAAAAATCCAAGGTTATATTACAGTTTACTGTAAATATAATTTGCAAATTTAGTGAGTTTGGAAGAAACACCTCATTTATGCAGTCTATCTGAGACCAAAACATAACAGCAGCTAGTAGTTTTTTGCAAAGTTTACTTGAAATCAATTTATACATTAACTTAGTGTGCATTGAATCTTTAAGCTGAAAGGCAACACAAAATTTTCGACTGCAAGAAGGTAAATACATGTTATGCTCTTCACTTAAGTGCATTCCAAAATTGGTGTAATTTAGTACTTTCCTCTGTACATTGTATATCAATGATCATTAGTTTCTGTGAAGATACAAAAACATGAGTAAAAACAATTTTTGTATCTTTTGAGAATTGGCACTCTGCCTGTCACCTGTGGGATAGTACTTGCAGGCTTTGCATTACATTTAAAGTTTAAATGCTCTGAAAAGGTCTAATTTAGAACAATTACTGATTTTTTTAAATTTTTTTTTTTTAGGGGGGAGGGTATCATGATGCTCATAGAAAAGTGATTGCATTGCTGTTGCTTTTCTTGGTTGCATACATGTGTGAAATGGAATCCTGAATAATTTGTCAGAACTGAGGGGTGGCTGGTTACTCTGCACTCTGATCTAGTTACTTTAATAGCTAAGAGTAACTTTTATCTACAGTTGCATATTATTCTGTGTTTGTTATTGAAGGGTGAAATGTTTTGTTTGGAAATACAAGAATTTCCGTGAGGGTAAAATTCATGTTCTCAAGCCACAACATTAATTTATAAGAATGAGCAATATTAATTTCTTTCCAGTTACAGCCAACAGCTGGACTAAGCCTTTGTATATGAGATGGAACCCAGTGATAAGATGTAGTGATATTAACTTAGAAGAAGAATCAGTTTCACATTAAACTGTGACAATTCTGTATAGATTAGGGTGCTGATTGTTGTGGTTGAAGCTTTTATTTTTTTATGTGGTTTGTAAGCTCAAAGTTCATTGTGTTGATCTGTCTTTGTCTGCTTCTCAGAACTTAAATGTGCGTTGTAGCTTTGAGAAGATTAAAAATCTGGATTTTTATTTTTCCTTTTCTCTGCTTTGGCATACTGGAAAAATTCTACATATTTCAGAGTGATTGAATTTTGAATGAAAATTGTAGTTGCTTTGATTGAAACCAAGGCATGAGGAAATAGTATATGATGGAGTTGAAGCTAATAAAATCTGCTCCTCTGGGTTTGAAACAGGCAAAACATCTGGGTATGGGGACATAGTGACTAACCTATGGGGAACAGAAGAGAAGAGCATTAGAGAGCAAGCATGTGTAACTATTGAAAATGCTGATCAGGTTAGGGTTTGCTGCTTCAGTAGTACAACAGTCATTTCCATGATCTGTGACATTTCCTCACTTGCAATAGAGCTGCATTCTTCAATGACTATGTGCTGGGGAATACAGGGAGTATAATATGATGGAGGAATACTGTGAGGAAAACCTGTGGGTATAAATACATTAATGGAATAGAAATTTTACCACTGTTGTGCAATAATACCGGAAAGAAGTTGCCTTTATTGAAGGATAAATGAGATCTCCTTCTGGAACCTAACAGTTTGAAATTTTTTATTATTTATTTAATCTCCTTTGATTATTTTTAACTGAAAACTTAGATGGGCTAGTCTATTTTGATTCTTCTGTGGCATTCATCACCATCATATCTGTGTGCATTAGCCTGTACTTGGATAAATCTATATGAATTAAATTAACCTACTGAACTGCATACTTGTAACCTTTTAAAAATTATGGTAATGTGAAAGTTACTGAAGTTTACAACAAAAGTGTGAAATGAGGATCAGGCTGCATGGCAGTAGTTCACTCTGGCTTTGTGTCATGGAAGATTGTAGGAAAAGCACATGCTAGAAAGATCACGTGAATTCTGATAGTGAGCAGCATCACACTTGTTAGGCCATGTATAACCTTCCATAGCTTAAAACAAAAGCTTTTGTTCTCAATTTTATATTTCATAGTGCACAACAGAATTGGGCTCACTCATGTATTTGTATATTTTCTGTTACAAAAGTCTCCCTTATCTTCAAACCATAAACTCCTGAATTCTAGCATGATGCCATTGATTTATAGAGAAATGTATATTGGGATTCACAGAGATATGGTTATTTCCATGGACAATGGAACTGTATGTGGTATAGATACTAATTTCTGAACTAGATCAAATGGTTCATTTCAAGATATAAGTCTTATCTGGGTAGTTGTTTTCCATTTAGCTTGTAAGTCTCTCCTTCCTGTTCTCTCACATACCTTGTTGTAGAAGCTCATCAGGGGCCATTTTATTTCCTTTGCAGATGACTGCTAATGCCTTGTTTTTATAGCTTTTCTTTCCTGTCATACTTCTGTGGGTAATTTTTAAGTGTGTAGATTTGCAAATATATTGTAACCTGGGGCTTTCTCAATGTTACTTGATGAGTTTCTGCAGGCTGTTTGATGAACAGTGTCTTCTATGTGCAGGCAAGTGTAAGAAAAAACCCAAACATTTTATACATAAAGAGCTATCTAAATATCATCTCTGCTCCATATGTTGTAGTGCCCACAAGAGGCTCATTATAATCCCTGGACCTTTTTGTGCACCAAATACTTCAGTCCAGATAATGCTGAGCTCCATCTGCCTTAATCTCTGAGCTGCACAATGTGAAATTCTTAATGCTTTGACCTGCTATAAGCTAGCATCTTTGATCTTGCGTTTTTCTTGTCCATGAAACATTTTAAACAAGTTTTCAAGGTTGTTGCTTTGAAGTTTGGTGTTTTTTTGTTGGTGCTTTTAAAAACATGTTTAATTTTGTTGCACTATCTTTTAGGTGCCGGGATTTGTTGATTTTATTCAAAGTGTCACTCACTGGGCAGAGATCCAGAAGTATATAGTGGAGAAATTATTTTTTTCAGCCAAGAAACCTTTGCTTGCTCCACTGACATACATCTAAACCTGCTGTATATTTAGCTGACAGCATAAGACAGGCAGAGCACTAGATTTCAGTCACTCTGAAAATACGATGCTCCTAAAATTGACATATGCTTCAGAAATCTCATAAATTTTATGTACCAGAGTCTTCCAATCAGTTATCATTAAGCATTGGTACTTCACAGAGATCTTGCTTTTAGAAAGCACTTGAACCAGCTGGTAGTTACTGATTGTTTACTTGGATGGATTTGCAAATGTAAAGTAGTATATATGATTACCATCTTTTATTGTTTCTCTATTAGGAAATTATGTTAGGTCTTTCAGACTTGTTTGCATATCTTTGTATGCCTATGAAATGTTTAGCTGCTTGTCCTTAGCATTTTTGTTGGCTGTTCCTATCCAACACTTCTTCAGATTCTATGTGACTAGATTTAAAGCTGTAAAAAATTGATTATCCATTCTGTTCTTCTTTTAAAAATAAGTAAAATTCAAAGGAGCATTAGAAGTAGCTTTGTAACCTCAGGTTCTAAAAATGAAGTAGATAAGAGACCTGGAAATACTCAGTATCAACCTTGCTAGAATTTGTAATTCACTCACTCTGAACACTGGACATAAAATATTTTTATATATAAATGATGAGCACATGTGAGATTTATGAATTTTTAAATTAACACATTCATTAATTTGATATAGAAAAAATTAAATAGATGTATGTCTATAACGCAATATAAATATAAAATGCATATAAATTAGAAAAAACTATATTATAAATGTAAAATTTATAATATAAATATCATATAAATATAATAATATTATAGAAATGTAATAATATAAATATTATATAAATATTAATATACAATATAAATATTATTATATAAATATTATTATATAAAAAGTAAAATTTATAATATAGGTTTTTCTAATTTACATGCATTTATAAATTTATTTATAATTTATTTACTATAAATATAAAATTTATAATATAGCAAAATGTATCAAATTGAAATGTTAGAAAGTTATGGCAATATTTGCTTCAAAAATTTTAACAATTTTTCTCAAACTGAATGTGTTATCTAAGAAAATAGTTAAATAGAGCACATTAAGATTATAAGATACATCAAAGAACAGAATATTATCTCCAGGAGTGACAGTTGTATCATGTTTTCTTCATTTTTAAACATATACTCCATCAGAAAATAATAATAAAAAAACACATTGTAAGGATCTTTGTTGTGTCTACTCTTTACTACCCTAAATTCTTTCATGCAACCATAGTAAATGCTTTTAATTTTTTTTTTACTTTTTCTCTTAAGACTACCTGGGTATAAGAAAAGAAAACCCTGCACATTTTAATCACATGGTATTTATTAGTGGAGGATTGTTCATTCATGTGCAGGGTTACCAGTAGAAGATAATGGTGCAAACTGTTTGCAGTAGAAGAGTATTTTACCAGTACTGTTAGCAGTAGAAGATAATGCTGCAAAACTTTTTGCTGCCTCATTCAAGCTCTTCCCCTGTGGCAATGAAATACAACTTGAAGCCTCTGTTGCTGGTAGAGTAATGGGCAGCATTCCTCCTGCTGTCACTTGGATGATGAACTATTGTGTCAGCAGTTCCATGGCAACTCGGTGTGTTTATATACTTACCTATGGGTACTGCTTGTCTGGTTTTTGGAGGGGGAAAGTTAAGAAATAGTAAAAAAATGTGCGTACTGTTTAGTGAGATTCTGATATGAAATTACTTCTTAGAGTTGTGTTAATTTTTTTTTGTTATGTGGAAGGACTCAAGGTTGAAGATGGATTTGGTTTTAAGTAGTTCTTCTCAAATTGCGTAAAATGTCTGTGCATATGTTTTCTATCTTTGGGAAGAAGGGCTTGTAGAGTACAGTAGAGTAATCTAACTCAGTGTGTGTCCCGGGGAAAAGCTGTCCTTGACCGTGGGAGTTGGGGTTCCAGGAAACTTTGAGGATGCAGCTTGTGACTGGAAATGAAGGCTTCCTCTTGGTGTGGATGAAAGGTAAAACCAGTGGTTTCATCACTTATCTAGCAGAGGAAGGAAGAAAAATCCAGAGCAAGCAGAAAATTCTTCATCACAGCAGCTGTTGCAAATCTGTTGCTTTTGGTTTTCCCTCTCATCTTTATTCATACTATGGCTTTTAGTACTGCATGTGTCCAAAATGACAGAAGTAGGACCTGAATTCCCAGTGCTGTCCACAGACACGTAATACTCTCAGTGTTGCCTTGGCCAAATGATGTGCTGAGAATGTAGTGTTTTGTCTTAACTGTTTTAACCTGGCAGCTAGATTCTTTGTCACTATTAATTAACTTGTAGTTCCAGGAGCATATGGTGAGTCTCCTGTGGATTGTCTGACCAATTACTTTGATTCAGATACTAGATTTTTCCTGTATATATCAGCAAGGAGCTTTTTCGTTTATAACAAGATCTGTCAATGGATTTAGTAGGAGGGATGTTGTGAACATTCATGCTTCATTATTAATATGAGGAGTTAAAAGAGTAAGTAAATTTGTCAGATTAGTTTGGTTGAAAAATAATGATGTTTTCTTGAATATAAACACAACAAAAGACTCAAAAGTTCAGGGCATGCTGTTTCCTCCTATTACTGTGTGTTGGAGTTAGGATGTGATAGAGGGAGCAGGGACTCTACAAATCGATCTTGTGGGGGGTCTAGCAGGGATTCATTGGGTGGAAACAGTTTTAATTGGATTTGCCAGTAGGTGAAGGGCAGCATTTCCCATAATGAAACTGAAGTTATGTAAAAGAGTCTTGTTCCTTTGCATCTTTACCTGAATATAAAGCTTGCTTTTCAGACCTATAACTAATATGATCAAGGAGTTTAAGTTTCATTGTACTTTGTAGTTATTTTTCAAGAATATTCATTTGTTCAGGGATAAATGAATAGGTGGGAGATAAGGTAATAAATGGTGAGTTGGAGTATTGTTACTTAGTTCCCCTGTCTGCCAACATGTTTTTAACTTTCTGGGGTGGTAGTGAAGAGGGAGTCATTGTGTTACTGTGTGTCCCTATGCTGTACATCAAAATTTGAATTGATTTTACATGCTAGCAGTTGCCACAAGAATGGAAATGATGCATTTGTGCATTATGGCACGTGAAAGTATTTAATGAAGAAATGATAAAGTGTTCCAGATAGACAGCTTTACCTTACATAACACAATCCATCTCTGGGGGTCACTAATTAATAATTGCCAGTATAGGGAGAGAAAAATATTTACAGAATTTTTGTTGTAAACTCTAACTGAATGCTCTGTAATAGGAATGCTCTGTAATAGAGTATTTTAATCTAGGTGATTCCTCCTTTTCCCCCAAATATGAAATTGTATTGTGTCTGATTTGTTTCTCAGCTGAACTGTTATCAGTTCATTTTTACCAAGCACTTTTGCTAGCAGAGGATCACAAGAAATGGTCAGATTAATGAAAGGCTAAATGTCAAGTATCAGTCTCTCTTCTGTAGAGTAGACTTTTACATTCTGATTCAGATTTCTGTTCTTTTTCTTTCTCCTATGCATATTAATTTATTTTTCACTGCAGATGTGGGGAGACTGTAACAGATAATATAATTAATTAATTTGTTCTTAATTGCTTCTTGTTGTAGTGCTACAAAATTGTTGTTACCTTTTTTTTTTTTTTTTTTTTTTTTTTTTTTTTTTTTTTTTAATAATAATAACAACTTTTTTCTCCCATTTCCTTCATCTTTTTCAGATCATGGCACAGACCCAAGGTTTGGGGAGGAGATACATGAGAGCCTTTTTTAAAGGTTTCTTTGTTGCTGTTCCAGTAACTGTGACTTTCCTGGACAGAGTCGCCTGTGTAGCAAGGGTGGAAGGTGCATCAATGCAGGTAGAGCTGGTACTATCTTTTTTACCTGTCAGTAAATTAAAAAGTCAGTGTCCACTGACAATAGCAAGGTGGAAATTTTTCTCAGTTGTTATTAAATGACCACACTGTAGTATAGAATTTTTAAATTTTGACTTTGTTTAACTTTGGTAAAGATTTGGTTTTTGAACACTACTTTTGTCTCTTGAAATTTAATTGATGTCTCTCAAAGAGGCTTTATTTTTTTATTTTTTGATTTTATTTTATTGTTAGTAGCTGTATTATAGTAATTGTAAGGCAAAACTGTGCTATACTTGCTCTTACTAATGAGTAAGTATGGCACTGTTTCAGTGAAGAATACTGAAAATGGCATGAACCTAATACTAGTACCTGTGCTTATATAGGAAGAAAGTATCAGTTCACTGCTTTTACTTTGGTTATACTGGAAGTTTATGCAAGGTAAGCAAATAAATACAAGTAAACTGTGTAATATTTAGAAGAGAAATACTGGTGATAGTGAACAGCTACTTTGTTTCCTCTGTTATTGGAACTTCAAAAATGTATGTTGTAAAGTAGACAATTTTTGTATTGTTACATTGCATTTTAAATCAAATGCACAAGTGCATCACTACAGTTAACCATAGTTTATTTTTTCCAATGTTACAACATTGTAATTAATTAGAGATTGAGGATTTGATTCTCAGATGCCAAGCCCTCTTTTCTGATTTTCTGAGTAAACTCAGAACCTTTAAGAGGTTTCAGAGCAACCAAGACCAGCTGCTGAAGTTTATTCCTGCAGACAAAACTTGGGCTAGAATCTGAGCTTGGTTGATTTGAGTTTAATGCTATAAAAAAGCATGCAGTGGGGAGAAGGGAATGAATGGTAAGGTGGCATTGTAAATTTTGTGGCAGTCTAATCTGGTGTTTAATCTCTGTCAAGAAACCTCAGCTGGTCAAGAAGAAAGCTCTCACCTCAAGAACAGGGACCAAAGTAAAATCATCGTACCCCAGTAATTCTGCAATCCAAGACCAGATATTAGGTGCATTATAAGTTACTGTTGCCCTCTTTGTGGATGTTATTCTGAATGTCAATGAAGGTAGGAGGATTACAGTTACAGAGCCAGAAATTTGCTCTAGAAAGGAGGAGGGGAGTGTGTAACTGGGAAAAAAAATTCATTCTCTTTTTACTGTCTTCAGACAGGAGATTTTCAAATGTATATCACAGCATCCAGATAAGTATAAAATCATCCAGAATGCAATTCTGTAATTTTCCTTCTCCCCATTTTTTCTGTTTGCTGGGACCTAGAGCCACATTCAAGATTCATATGAATCTTGGATTTTAAAGTTTTGGTGGTTTGGGTTTTGTTTGTTTGTTTGTTTGCTTTTTAATTATTGTTATTATTATTATTATTATATTTTTTGTTTTATTACTACCAGTGAGCACGACCTGAGCTTTGGTCTTTTCCATTTCTGGCATAATGTATTGATTGACATCCATTCTTGTTTGGGTAGTTTTATCTCAGTAGCTGAGCTGCAGTTTTCTAAATTTCCCTACTCCAAAAGTCAATTGAGCCACTCTGGTCAAGACCTCAGTTTTCTGTTTCCCTTGAAGTTTCTGTGTTAGGGAGTGCTCTGGTATTGTTCTGTAATATTGCCTCTCTACTTACTTGAAGACCATACAGGTGACCGTGTTTCCTATGGAAGATATGAAAAACATTATAAGTTTTTATACTCAAACAAAAATTATTCAACCTGACAAAGTCACTCTTTGTAGTGGCTAGGGGAAGCAATACACATTTAGTGGGGGCTTGAAATCTAAACAGTTCCCTTGATGTTGACTAAACATTTCCTCTATTGAGTGAAATATCAGTAACTTGAAAACTGACATTTCTAATTTTACTGACATCTTTTTGTCTATAAAATTATCTCTCTGCCTTTATTCTGGACTGTAGCACTGAAATAGAAGTTTGCTTTCAACTTCTATGCCTCTGGATGTTTTCAAGATACAATAACCTCCTTCCTAACTCTTTAATAAGATACTAATTTCCTTGCCAGGATTTATTAAACACCTAACTAAGTCTGACAGAGACATAATTCTAAGGAATATATCCCTCTCTTGCAGAGCAGCTTGAAGGACTGCTGGTCATTGCATTGCAATTCCATCTCTTCACTGTGTTTTCTGAAACTGATCTATGTTGAATGTTTCTGAAAGCTATGGGTATGAGGGAGAGTGAAGTTCAGTCAGCATGTAGTCATATATCCATCAATTGTTTGCTTCCAATGATATCTTACTGTCTCAATTTGAAAGATATCATGGTATGATTCCTAAGAATTTGTTTGTAATAGACCTCTAAACATCTAGCTGGCATTGTTTGCTCATCATTGTGGCTCCTGCTGAGCCTGAAATTAAAAGTTCTGACAAGAAGAAAGTAATAAATCTCTCCATGTGATTGCTGCTCTCCTATGCTTGCTCTCTGTTCTGCTCTCTCCCTACCCTCTATTTTGCTTTTGGGACAGCCTTAATGCTGCTTCATAGCTACTGATGATGCTTTTGACACCCTGGCAAGCATGCTGCATGAAGATTCTAATGAAAGTACATTTTTTTTTTTCCTTTTTTATTTATTTCGAGTCAGTTAAGATAGACTTAATGCATTTCATTGTCTCAAGCAGATTCAGTGTTTCTATAGTGCTTTCAGCTACCTGTCATAATCCTTTCACTTGTGCTGACTTAAATATAAATGAATATTAGCACTAACCTATGAAGAACAGTGAACTATTGCAGTTTATTATTTCAAACGTCTTTTTAATTGTTTTATTATCATCTTTTTCTTTCAGAATTACTGGGATTTTTAATCCTCATGTGAGATACTTTTTGTTGCTTTGGATTTTACATATTCATAATTGTTAATGGTGGATTTCCAGTGAGTTGTAATCTGTTTACAACTCAACTTGTAATATGATAATATGATTTTTTAATTGGCTGTTGTGATTCCTTTTTTTTTTTTTTTTTTTTTTTTTTTACTTCTCTCGTAATGCTGGATGTACATTTAACATATCATATGTTAAACCATAGATCATATGGGCATCTTGATATAATTTTATTTTTCTATAGAGTTTCGTTGCTTGTCTGGTATTACGAACTCTTCATGCATAATGATGTGTAAAAGGGATCTCCCTCCCCTCCTGCCTCATATATATAAACTTGTAAACTCATTAAATCACACAGACTATTTTCAAGTGAGATGGGAGATGACAAGAGTCTGTGTAGCTTCATATACAAGTTCTGTTGTAAACAGTTTAATACCAAGGATCACAGCAAGTAGCACACATGCTTCAGCAGCAAACATTATTGAATGTCCTATTCCATTATGCATAATAGCAGTTGTAATTATTCTGTGGCAGTTTCTTCTAACTTTATTATTGGGATTACTGTACCTCAGTCTATGAGCTCATGTGAATATTCTTTCTGTTCCCCAAGCTATAAGCAAATAAGTTGTGACCTTCTCGTATTCACTAGCAGCATAACAACTATCAAGTTAATCATTATTTATAGTTAAAGGGCATGCTTTTATTCTCCTACTTACAGAATCTCTTGTCCTCCGAGGCTTTGTTGTATGGCTGGGGATCTCAATTTGCATGCTTTTAGCGTTAGATTAGTTAGTAATTGGAAACAGTGAATGTTTTGTGACTTCTGCACCGCACTTCTAAATTAAGACCTGTGTGTCTCATTTGTAGCAGGCTATTATGCCAAGAACCTGGCAAACAAGTTATAATGTTTCAAGCCAGAGGAAGGAAGAAACCCCTGTATTATTTTGTTCTTTATTAAAATGAAGAGCCCCCTGTGAACCTATTTGTTGACTACTTTTTCAGAAGCTGTGTTTTTTGTTTTTCTAGACCTGAAACCTCACTACTAGTAAAAGGTCACGGGGAGTAGGTTATTTCTGAACACATGGCATTATTCTTTGCTTTCTGTCAAGGAATCCCAATTTATGTTATTTTCATGAAAAAAAAGCTTGCTGAAAGACGTTGGTAATTTTTTTTAACAGAAGACTTAAAATGTTGATGTAAATGAAAATTGTTTACTTCTAGATTTCCTCACATTTCTTCTACCAAAATATTTTTATCTGTGCATTTTGAATATGTCAGTGTTGCTTTGCATGAAAAAAAAAAATAAAAAATTCTACATTGTTGTATTGCTCTTAAGCATAATTCTAATGTGTAATGAGTTGGATATCAACTCTGTGTCGAACACACACAAACAATATATTGTTAAAAATAGCAAGCATTATGATATTACTTTTAGAGTACTTGAAATAAAAAGTAGAAGCGTATTTAAATTCTAAAGCATTTCCATTGTTGAAATACAAAAAAGCTGTAGGAGTAAACTGGGATAATGCAGCTAGTGCAATACTGTTATTACTTGGTATATTTCTTTGTAAGATGAAGTTGATACACATTTAGTTGCAAAAAGTTTGTGAACTCTGGTGTAAATCTTTTCTTAGTATCAACTGTGGAATACATTATCTCTTGGAACAATGTATTTAAAATTGCCATTTGTTTTGACTTTTTGTTTTGTCACTTGAAGGTAGATATTTTCAAGTACTAAGTAGTTTACTGTATTAGAATATGCCATGTGTATGATTTCTGCCTTGTAAGATCTGCATTTTTGCCTAATCTGTAATGCCTTTCCTAACGTCTGGCCCATATGTGCCTTCAATTGAGTATGTCTGTGAACTGTTTGTGAGTTCGTATGTAAAGATTTTGTATGTGAAGATCTTTTGTGGAAGACGCTATGAAGGTGGAAAATAATTCTGCAAAATCCTGATTAAAAATATCGCCTTGTTAGCTTCTAGTTTTCATATGTGGGGTTCTTTCAATGTATAAACTCTACCAAAAAAAAGAAAAAAAAAAGAAAAAAAAAAAAGATACTTATGTCCAAATACTTATGATTTGGTCCTTATATCTGATGATGTTAATGTGATCTGCTTTGATGCACAGACTTAAGTAGAAATTTGCCCTTAATCCACAGCTCAAAATCTAACTAGCCTCATTTGCTGTTTAGCTAAACATATCATGTCTCTTCCTACACTATTACCCCTATTTATTCTTTTGAACTATCATATTGCATACTGCTTCTGTGTATTCCACTTCCTGAGGATCCCAGCACGTTACTTCTGTTGCATGTTAAAAACCTAATTTTTCACAAGTCCCATTTGAAAAAGGTCTTTATTGACTGATCTGGCTACCAAAGAAAAGATGATGGAAGAAACTGTCGTGAAGAGAAATCAGCATTTCTAACTAGCTGATAAAGTTAAAAATAAATACTAAGTATCCATCCTGGCTTGGGACCATAGTTTTACTGAGTAGATGAAATCTAACACTGTGTAATTAAGTATGTTGAGATTGGTAATTTTCAGCCATATACCTGGATTGATTCGCTCATCAAAGGCACCAGTCAGTCTGGGGAGGTGAATCTCAGAGGTGAATGTCCAGTGGTGGTATGTGTGGAAGTATTTGTGCCCCTGCACTTGAGTACTCTCTTCAGTTCTGGGCCCCTGACTGCATGAAAGGCACTGAGTTGCTGGAGTAAGTTCAGAGAAGGGCAACTAAGCTGGTGGAGGCTCTGGAGAACGTCCTGGATGGAGAGGTTGAGGGAACTGAGAATGTTTAGTCTGAAGAGAAGGCTGAGAGGAGACCTTATTGCCCTTTACAGCTACCTGAAAGGAAGTGTGTGCTGGCCTTTTCTATCAAGTAAATAATGGTAGCACTAGAGGAAATGGCCTGAAGTTGCACCCAGGAAGATTTAGACTACATATCAGGAAGAATTTCTTTACTGAGAGAGCAGTTAGGCATTGGAATAGGCTCCCCAGGGAGGTAGTAGAGCCACCATCCCTGGAAGTGATTAAAAACCATGTAGATGAGATGCTTCAGGACATGCTCCAGTGGGCATGTTGATACAGATATAGATAATTATATTTTATGTATTTTATTTGGGTGGGGATGCTGACAGTTGGACGTGGTGATCTTAGAAGTCTTTTCCATCCATAAAAATTCTGTGATTTTGTTATTCCCTGAGGGCAGAATTATGCCGTAAGGTGAACACTGAAAAACCCTTCTACAAAAAATAAGATTTTAGCAAATATTACAGATGTAATACCGATAAATGAGGGGCTGCCTACTCTTGATACTCTGCTTTATTAAATATGTCACCTAACTCTGGAGTCTAAATTAAAGGTCATCTGCTGGGCAGCTTGGAGGTAGCTGATAGTATTTGAAGAGTCTGAAAAAACATAGTGAGAAATAAGCTATCAAAAGATTTTAGAATGGATTACTCTTAAATGCTTTCTGCCTAACAAAAGGAGTATTTGTATTGAAATAACCCTTGCAAAAACAGTGAATACAGTGCTGTGATGGGCTGCTCCCTTCCTCTGCTGTTTCTGCTGGGTTAACAGAGCCAGCATTAACCAGGTGTCCTGGGTTTGTAATATGTAACGTAGAATAATTAGTCACAGTTCTATTTACCTTCCTATACTCTGTAATAATTAATTACTTGTTCATTTTAATGTGGAGGTTAGTGAGCAGTATAATTTCACTGCATGGTTCTGTGAGAGTTCATGCTTCTTTGTGTCCTGTTGTGGAGGGCCCACACTTACTGGCAGTGCCAGTATGTGCTGTAGGTGTAGGATTTGTCATCTCTCTTTGCAAAAGGTGCCTAGATTAGTATTGTTACAAGCACGTATTTAATTTTTAATGTTTTATGCCTATATAAGCAATAAGATGCCTGCTGAAAGTTTGCTTTTTTTGAGAATTAGTGTTCTTGGTTTATGCTTGGTTTTAATATTAAATGATATGCAGTAAAGTCACTCAGTTCATCAGGCTTGTCCTTAGTATGTATCCTGTGTAATTTAATTTGCATGCAGTAGTGAATTGAAAAATATGCACTACAATTTGTCATATATTAATGACATTTAAAATAGGATTTAATAAAGAAATATATTTCCCAGAATACTACAGATTCTTGGTCCTCTAATGTAAGTGGGTACCTTTTCACTGATTTCAATGGATTTCAGCTGTTGATGGAATGAGAGTTAGGTGGATAATTGATAGAGGAAATGTAGATCTAAAGCTGTTATTTTTGCCCCTCTCTCAGCCTTCTTTGAATCCTGGGGGAAGACAAGCATCTGATGTAGTGCTCTTAAACCACTGGAGCATTCGAAATTATGATGTACAACGCGGGGACATTGTGTCATTGGTGTAAGTAATTTTGTATACATTTCGGTACATGCTTATATAAATCTTGAATCATCAGTATTTAATATTTAATCTAAGATACTGTAAGCATATATATGAACAAGGAACATAAAATTATTAATAATGTATTATTGTTATTCCTATAATCAGTTTTGAAAACTCAGGTGTTCAAAGAATGCATTTCCAAGTTTTTACTTGAAAGGAATGCAGTGTAAGATAGCATGTTAGATTATTTTTGAACCAAATATGCCAAGAAAAAGGAGCTATGAGAAAGAGAAAATAAAGAAAACATTACATGACTTAATGGAGTGTACTCTTAAAGTTGTTTGGCTGTGTACACATATTTATGACAAAAATATTGTTTTAACAGTTAATTTTTTTTCCTGGACAAATATGGCTAATAATAAATTTTTTAATAAGATCATGAGAGTTCATTTGTCCTCTACAAAGGACAAATGTAACAGAAACAAAAAGTTCTACAGTTCTAATGGGGTGGTCTGTGTATCAAGCCAAAAGGTGGCAATGTTTCACTGTTGAAAGTATTCAAGACTAACAGGACAGAAACTCAGCCTTAAGGTAATGTGGAAATGGAATGTCAAAGTGTGCATAACTGACACAATGATAGAATAGATACTCATGCTACATGCTTGGATAGTTTAAGCTTAAGGTTTTAGTTTTATAAGTGAAATGCACAATATGTAGATTATAACAGAACTCTCTTTGGAAGCTATATTGCCTGGCTTCCTTTTTGTCATATCTCTTCTGATTGTCCCATTTTTTTGGCTTCCGTTTCACTCTAGTGGTAATTTGTGTGACATTTTTCACTAAAAGCTCCTAAAGCAAACTCTCTCATGTAGTTTTCTTCTGCTAGAAAGTTTAAATTTACTTTATGGTCTGTCTTGTTTGACATGCAGATTTTCTGTAAACGATCTAGCTACAAATATTAATTTATTTGTGTTTGCAACACCTAATATTGCAAAAGGACTCCAATTCCAGATCACTTAATGATGGCTTGTAAAATTTGATTCTTCCTGCGTGTGCATCCCTTTGTTTAAGTCATGCTCTGGTTTAAAACAGTGAATGTAACTGGCTAGGAATTAATAGACTGAGCAGAAGATGAGCATGTTGTCTGTTCATAAACCAGAATGAATACTTCCATTGTTATTATACTTCTTGAGGGTTTCTGGTGCTATCTGAGCCACCTACATTGTTTGCTTTCACTTTGCTGTATGTTTGAGAATGATAGCTAATTTTATAGGTGTTGTAGTTTTTATGTTTTGGAAAAAATGGCTATTACTGATGGAACTTATGTGCACCTACATGGTAGAAATCATGTTCTGTTTATGCATTATACTGAGGTTTTTCTTAAACTTTCTGGAAGTACCCTGAATAATCAGACTTGAGAATTCAAAAAGCACTTTAATACTCCAATGGAAGTTAAACAACGTACAAATAATCTGTTGAACAGTTTTGATATGAAAATATTGAAGGATATTGAATATATCAGTAACAACTTATAGGTTGCTTACTACTTCGTGATAAGTGTTAGAAGCAGCTTTGTCCTTCTAGCTTATTGTAATGTCAATATTTCAGTTTTGTTGGAAAGACTTTCAGAATGTAGTATTTGGATGTGATTTTGTACTTGGGATATTTTTGAGAGTTAACCTTGGCTCTTACTGTGTAAACATTTTAGTATTCTTATAATTTTTGTTTTGATTGTTTACCTCTGATTTCTATAACTCACTAGTGAATATATATATCCTATGTATATGCATGAATTTTACTCAGTGGTCCTCAGAGGAGTTGGCTGATTTAGGCGAGGCACGAACGGGGGAGTCTAGTCTCCCATCAGTTGCTCTTTTTTCTGTTCCTGTCTGAAATTCAGATGAGAATGTGTTGGTGGGACTGAGATAGGCAGACTGAGATAAGCCTTCTTTCATATCCTACTTGACTGGCTTAACAGTTATCCACTCTCTTCTCTTTGCCGAGTTGTAGCTGAAAATGGCTATGAGGTTGTGGGAGGGTGGTATTTTGCATAGAAAGAGATGAAGTCATATATTCATTCACAGCAGTTTGGCCAAGGCCATCCGAGCTCTTTGCTTTCTTTATACCACCAGAAATAATGTGGTCTGGATGAGTGTTGTTTCTCTCATGACTCTTAGAAGGAATTTTTGGGATCACAACTGGCAAAGTCTAAGTATATGTCCAACAGCCAAACCTTGGAGTTAAGAGTTGAGTTAGTCTTGATGGTCATGGACACCCCAAGAAAGAGTCAATCAGCCTGTTGTTATGCTTGTGATCCTGGTTGCTGATCCAGAAGTTTTTTCTCGTATCATCCAACCTAGTTCTAGCTGAAATGTAGGTTTTTGTTATTTAGTAACTTTGATTACAAATGTGCTCCCTGTCTCCACGCACTGTGGGTTGCTTAATGCCTGGTGAAGGTATTAAATGAAGGCAACGTTTATGGAATCATGTGTCGTGTGTCTCTGTCATCCCTGTCTCTGCATCTGAGGTAGATGTCACTATGCATCATAACCACAGCTGTGAAATTAGCCACTGTGTGTGCCCACATGTGCAAATAGCTGTTTTTAGGTATAATATTTAGAATGGCATTAGTCCTTAAAAGTGTAACATTACAGGCAGATGAAACCATTGGAGAGAGTAAGGTGGTAGCAAAGAATGATTTGTTTGCTTGCAGTTTAGTGTCTTGCAAGTAGTTAAATCTTACCTCAAGTGTTTAGAAGTTGTTTTAACTTTTTTCCTTTTAGGTTGAACTCATCCTTATTGGTATCAGCGTAAAGAGAGTGCAATGTTACCCGTTCCATTTTTTGAACTCGCAATTTTTAAGTTGATTCAGAAGGGAAATGCTTGAGTGCTGAATTTGCATACTGCTGTATTACTGGGACTTCATGAATTTAAAATCAGAACTGAAATATTTTTCAATAATATTTTTGTTATTTCATGGTTCAGAATACTACCTCTGCATCTCTGAAAGAAGTGCAAAGAAAAGTGTGTTGTATTGTTTTAAGGTGTTATTTTCCATTGTTTTGGAAATGTGTACATTGATTTTCAAAGAGAGAACATAGTCATGTGGCACATGAGGACATCTTAAAAAGATAAATGGATACCTATTTTTGCCAGATTGACCTTGATCTTTCAGTAACTTCTGTGGTAAAGAGGCCTTTTGTTTTTTAAGAGCTCTGCCGAGGTGGGTTCCAACATTTCTGTAGAACTTTATCAGATATTGCAGAATGAGTTATAGGATGAGTAGGCTTCTAGCTGGGTATACTCTGTAAAGTTGGAATGCCAGCAGGATTGTAGCTGTAGCAGTATGCATCATAGTGTGGGCTGTACAGCTCATACAGGTCCTTGAGAATATATGCAGCAACTGCTCTTCCTTGTAATAGCAGAGATAATGCTCTTCTCTTGTGTATTAATGGGCACTTCTGCCAACTTACCTATATGTATTCTGGTTTCTACTGTGTACAAATACAGGCACTGTTGTAAAAAGATGTTGCCAAAGAATAATTTATAGCTTTAGAATTAATATTGCTTGCCTCTGCTGAAAAGTCTTATATCCTGAATTTAAAATCTTGCCCTATTTTTATTCTAAAATTCTTGTCATAATGGGGAAAAAATGTAGCAACATGTACAAGAGTGCACAATCAGCCTGTGTATGTAGAATAGGTGCTTTATTTGTCTGACAAACTTTAAATAAGCTTTTGAAATCAAGACATAACAGTATTCCTTCAGACATTTAATTTTTTTTTTAGATAAATAAAAGTTTGGATTTTGTGTTGTTCTTTACTTTAGTAGGTTTTTAGAAAGGTGTTAACAATCACTACTATATTAATAGGCTTATTGGATTTTGAATGATAAATTTTCAAGACTGTAAATATTCACAGATACTATTTTTAGCCTTTGAAGGTTGTTACTTCTGTCACAGATAGTACACCTCCAAGGTGTGACTGTGAGCAGATATTTTCTTGCTGGGTAGATTGCCAGGAGTCCCTCCATTTCTAATTTAGAATGTGTGTTAAATAAAAAATAGCCATGCTAGTGTAACCTGGAAAAAGATTAAGAACCAATGCTGTTTGTTCTGTACATTCTGAATGCTAACATGCTTCTAAAGTTTTCAAAAATAATACCTAAATGAAAATGGGCAGTATATTTAAAAATGTTTTTAAAGCAAAGCTACGGTAATAAAGAAAGAAATGTTGTGTGTTTTGTCTACTTCTTGAGAGTTCTTATCTAGAAGAATATTTGTTTTAAGTGCAAAAACTAAATTGAAAATTCCCTGACATTAAAAAAAAAAAATCCTTCCTTCCAATCTCCTGTTCTGATGAAAGGTATTAAATGACTTCTGTCATTGCTTCATCTGACTTATAAGACTGGTAAAGTTGTGTCTACTGCTGTACTTACTGACATGGTCTGAAAAGAGAACTGGGAATGTTAGTTGCCATGATTTTGGAGGATGGTTCTACAAGTTTCAGGTTATTAATGAAAATCTGAATTATCCCAATTTTGAAGGAATGCAGGCTTGTTCTGTTGATGGAAGCAAAAGAATTCTCAAATGGTACAAAGTGAATACATACTATTCATAAAACATCACTGATTGGAATTTCATTATTAAAACTAATAAAATAAAAATGAATAAGAAGGGGTTTTTTTAGGGAACTGGACTGAATTTGAATGAGTACTTGTAATTATGAAAAGACTACTAAAATCTGATAGATGTGAAAGGAATAGATAAATAATGTTTCTTGCATTATTTTTAAGAAAGCTTATTTCTGACTAAAGTACTGTACAACATTTACGAATACCTCTGCCTGACCTTCTTAAGTCTTCCAATTTCTGTTCTATTTTTGTTTGTAGTTAGGTCCCTGTACCAAGTCATCTGTCTTCTAGCAGGTAGGACACAGCAAAGGAGGTTGTGCTGACATAGAAGCTAAATAATCACTTTACTTTCTGTGCCTCAGTGACCTCAGAAAATCTTCCCTTTTCTGTTCTTTTAGCTGGGAAAAAAATCCCTCATGTCCTGCTAAAAATCAAATATGCAGTTCTACTTTTAGTACCTGTGTTACACTCTATTCTTAGAGTAGATATTTTACCATCTATATGTATGTTAATACAGTTGATCAAAGAAGGACTTACATCTTATAACATAAATAAAATCTGTTTTCTAAAGAAAGTTTTCAGTCACTATACGTGACCCCCAGTTTTACTATGAAGTGCTCAGGATGGGTTTAAGTAGGCAATTATTGTAATACTGTGGAAACTGAACAGTTGTGGAGGAAAGAGGTTGTCATAGTGAAAGTTATGGTGATTCAAAGTCTATGGATATGAGCAAGAAGTTTACAAGATCTGACTGCAGGAATCATTCCTGGAAAGAGTCTGGCTAGAATCTGCAGCCCAAAAAGTGACATAAAGAAATGTTATGGCTTACAGTTTCTTCAGTGGTCAAATTGCAATTAAAAGTAAACAGATTTTCTTTTATAAAAAGGTAATTATGTGGAAGGCAGTTAGATGGCCTATGCCATTTGTGAAAGATGTGTTAGTTGATGTGTTAGTCTGTTACGTTGTAAATATTGCCTGTGAGAACTTCATATTCTGTTTGATTTTGATTTTATCAGCCTTGAATTGCTATTGAATTGTGAAATAAATTGTTGCTTGTTGAATATTTATTACAGTATCCACTAGAATATTACATTGCAAGTTTATTAAAAATCACTTCATTGATTAACAAGCTAACCTCATCACAGAAAAGCAAACTTTTAAGTTTACAAACATTAAGCTACCATAAATGGGAATATGGCCAATCCCAAGAATTTGTCATTCTATCACAGCAACCTATGTCATAAAATTATTAAATCTACATCAGGTACTTTGGTAGGTTACAAGTGGATCTGGAATGTTGTTCTAAGATCAGTTATTTTAGCTCTAGAAGCAAATGTAGAGATTTAATAACAGAAGACTGGTACCTGAAACAATATTTAAGTTCATGTTAGCATCTGTTGAATAAATGTGTAGATATCAGTAAGGGTGTCAGAAATTCTGTTTAAAAGATGAATTCCAATTATTTAGAATACAGTTTAATCTTAATGACTGTTCATAATATAATTCCATCAGTTCTCATCTGAGGTATTGCTGTTACAGGGACTGAAGGGTACAACTTGAAGAACTATAAACTGCTATTACTGTGTCTTCTGCTGTTTTGTGGTGTGGGGTTTTTTTTTTGTTTTCTTTTTTTGTTTGTTGGTTTGTTGTTTTTTTTTCTGCATGTATCATTCTCTTTTCCTTTAACATGCATCATTGAGGGTCTTGGCAAAAATCATTAAAATCAGGTGCACAGCCTGTGATGGTTAAATTTACTGCTGAAATAAGTATAATAAAATCTCACTAAGATGTATTCTAGTGAAAGTGGAGGGAATTTGCAATCTTAGCAACCTCAGTGACAATTCAATAGCATCAGGATCAAAGTGGTTGTGTACATGAGTATCTACTGATCAGTACACTTTGTTTTAACTATTTTTCTTTTTTTGCCTATCTCTGTTTACACTAGAATAACTGTTACGGTTATGTTGCCACCCAGCCAGATTAGGATGTTAGCAATACAAACAATTTACATTTGAGGTTTCATTCAACTATTTATGTCTGAATCTTTTGAAAGCAAAAAAGATAGGAGAAAAACTGGTCCTGCTGTGATCTTTAAATTCGAAGGTTATCAGATAAGGTATTAGTAGGTAAAAAATACATAAAGGGGACCTATGTTCTGCTGAAGGAGGACTGTGTTCAGTTGTTTACAATCTCAAAACAAAATTAATTTGTTTACTAATTTTTTCTTTTATTTTTACTTTACTTTTTAGTGATCAGACAGATGAAGACAAGAATGGGGAAAAGAACCTATTCTAAAAATTGAAATATTTTTTGCCTGCGTCTATTCAGTAGAATAGGGAACAGCATAGGATAGGTTTTTCTACTGTTCTTGATGATGGGTAATGGTAGCATGTTGGAGGTTCTGGATGTAAGTAGATAGATGTTTGAAAAACTGCAGAAATTACAGCCATGGTTTGACTGGCTGGAAAGCTAACTCTGATCCTGTAACTCTCAGCCTTACAGTGTGATAGCTGGCTGCCCTGCTAAGGTCATGTTGAGCAAAATGAGCTTGAAACCTGCCTTGGTTTAGAAAAATGTCACTTTTACCTTTTGAAATATTTATAATTTAGATGCTAGGAACTTGCTTTGCTTTCAGCAGAATCTGGTGATGTAAATGCCTGCCTTGATGTATGTACAGTAAGGTAACATTGTACTTTTTCCTAAACTTTTTTTCTTTAACCTTAAGAAAATTTGACAACTCTGGTAGGGAAATACTTGAATTTTTTTTTTTTTTTTCTCAGTACATTTCCAACTGTTGAGAAGTAATGACTGGTTATTTATGACTGGCATTGCTTGTAGGTAGCTAGAGCTAGGAAAAATTTTACAAGTCATTGAAATAGTCTACACAGTCTCACTGCTGGAAGAGGATGTAAAAGTGATTTTTTTCAGCAGCTGAAAGAATTGCAGTTCTCATTCTCTATAGCACTATTCAGATTAGACACCTCTTCCTTAAGTAACTCATACTGAATGTCTGCAGAGGTGTACGATAAAAAAGTAATGGGTGTTAATACATTTTTATATTTTGTCCTTGCATAAAAATATCAAATGTATTTTTGATCATGAAAAGATAGACCATAATTTAGATTGTGTATTCTATAAGCTGAAAAGATAATGTGAAGCTTCAGAGGATTGCTAAAATGAAAGTAAATTGATAGTTTGTTGAAAGTAAATTAATTTGCTTCCCTTGAAGTTAAAGGACTTGTGAGGAAACTTGACACCAATGCCTCTTCCTTAAGAAGGTACATATCACACTATTTAAACTTAAGTTCCACTGAACTAATGAAATTTGGACTGCTGAACTGATGAAATAGTAGATTCAGTTTAAGATAAACTTCTCACTAGATTAGATTTTACCTTTCATGTTGCTTTCCTTGAATTGTTAATGTTTCAAGAGCAATACACATTTTGGCTGTAGAGATGCTGTGTCAATTTCTATTGTGAAGAAGTTGTTCTATACTTAGAATGAGAGGGAGTAATGAAAAATCTTTTTTTGTAGAACTTACCCTTTCTTTATATGAAACAATTTTATTTCAAAGGTACCCAGTTCCTTAACGTTGACACTTGCATATTCCAATATGCTAAGTTCTGTTACCTACAATAGTGTGGTACCTTTAACATAGAATTGTATGTAGGATGCTGTAATATAATTCAGCAGTGCTTGAACCCTAGAATGCAGTAATTTTTCTTTAGCAAAGAAATTTGATTATTTTTTTACAATCCTGCTTGTAAGCTTTTAATAAAATTCCTTCTGTAATTTTTGACTATGCAAAAAGATACCTAAATACATTTTAGCCTTTTATACTGTTAGGCTGCTTTTATTTTGTGTACAATCTGGTAATAGGGAGGTGATATGTTGTTATATGTGATATTCCATACGTGTAATTTCATTCATGTGTATGTACATAAACTGTAATTTGTCCATACTCTGTATGAAATTAAATAGTGCCAAAGCTGACTCTGTATCTTTTAGTTTAATCAGTTGTATTTTAAGCAACCATAAATATTAACTACAGATGTTACTTCTAGGAATCTTTCAATGAGCTATGCATATGCTGACAAAGTGAATTCAGCTTACACACAGAAAATATTTTTTTCCAATCTAATTGGTGCAGTTGGAAGAAAAACAACGGGTCTTGACCTGTACTGAGTATATTGTGGACATGAATATTTTTGCATGTAATAAGCAGAGTCTTGGCCTTGTTTTCTGTTTTATTCAGCCTGTTAGCAAAGGCAAAAGCAAGGGAATGGCAAATTATCAGGTTTAAAATTATAATTAACCTTATCATCACTGTATTTTCTAGGGAAATCATATTAGGCTGTATTCATGAATGTAACGCTGCTTCTTTATGTGTAATCAGCTGCTCCTGAAAAGTGCAACTGAACAAAATTTAGCTTTAAATACATGGATACATATTTGTTCTGCAACAAGCGCACGAGTGGAATGGCTAAGTCACTAGCCAGAGGGTCTACCTAACTCCCATCTTTGCAGGTATTCAAAACTCGGCTAGCAAAACCCCAAACATCTCAATCTACCTTTGAAGTTGCATCTCTTTTGGCCAGCAGTTGAAGTAGATGACTCCCAGAGGTCCCTTTCAACCTGAATTATTCTGTTTGTCTACATCAAATGGAATTTCAGCAATGGAACTTTTAAGATACAACACATAATTGCTGTGCCCTTTCAAAGCTGGAAGTCAACATTGCCAGTCAGTGTCTGCAATCCACATTTTGATGTTCAGAGTTTGTTTTATGGCATGGAAGTGGACTTTCTAAAAATCTCTTATTATGTAGGTGTGGTTGTAATGTTTGTCTTTTAGCAGCTTCTAAGACCCTGTCATGCATTGGAAGCCTGTTGTGTTAATAGCTTAGCAGACAGAGAATGGTAAGATTGCATTTGGGTTTTCCAGCTAGGCTGTAAATTCTCTAAAGGAGAAATAATGAGGCGATTTGGGTGGATGTGTATGGTGAAACCATCAGTGGTGTGGGTGGCAGTCTGCATGCAGATGGCTGAACACTGGGTCATGTTTAACATACCATAGTAAACGGAACTGCTTTGCAAATATATGTGGAGAGCAGTTCCCAAGTGAAAAGAGAAGCCTGGAAAAGTACACAAGTAATTATTTGCTTGCTTGTTAAATTTTCAATTAAGTTTGACCGGATTCATTCATAAGGGACAGGGTTAACATTTTGACTGTAAATCAGAGAGAAATGTGTCAGGAATAAAGTATGAGACACCTAAAATGAAGGGAAAATTCTAATGTAATAGAGAACTGAAAGCAAAGAGAGGGGTTATAAACAAACCTTAATGTCATGGCTGTAATTTAGTGACTTGATGTTGCAAGAATCTACAAGAATCTTTTTTTAATTTCATAAATAGAACTTAAATTCCTCCTTTAGAGGAGATTTGACTTGTCTCCTCTGCCATTGTGGAGTAGCTCTCTCTAGCCTGCACTCATTAGCCATTTAACTCATATTTTCCCTGGTAATGTAGGTGTCTTTCTTCATGGCTACATTTATGAAATGTAAAAAAATATTTTTTAAACATAAACAAATTTGGAGAAGAGATAACAGTAGAAGTGAAAACTTAAAATTATACTTTATTTAAAATCGAGATCCATAGCATAACACCATTTAGGGTCTTGCCTTACTTTAAGGCAAGAAAGAGATACCTAGTGAGCATATTTCTTGTGTTATGTGTTTATATGTTTGCTTTAAGGGACAAATTAGTGGCATTCTCAGAACAATATCTTTGATGTTTCAGGAACTAGGGCAACTGTAATGAGAAAAGTGTGGTCTTGCCACATAAAGAGAACTATATTGTCAGCAAGCAAAAGATAATAGCATCCTGTACACCCAGAAGGCCTGCTGTGATGTTTGTGTCTGCATAAGATCCCTTTTGCCCTCAGAAGAGTCTATTTTTAAACTGGTGCTGAGTTTGACCTTAGTAAAGAGATACTGTTGAAAGATATTTAAATGCATGATCATGCACAGTGTGTCCCTCAGTCCTGTAGGACACGGACAGTAGTATTTTTTTCTACAGCAGATTTGTATTAGTTTGCACTTTGCTTGAGTTCAAAGACTTATCTGTTTAACATTAAAGGGGAAAACTTAATTACAAATTATGTTCCATATTCTTAATTGATAATAGCTTTGCTGAATCCATGGGACAGAATTAGAGACTTAGTTTCATTGTTCCATGCAGTTTGTGATGAGATGGTTTCAGATCTCTGGTTAAAATAGGAACAGCTTCCATAGAACATGAAATGCTGACTTTGCTGTTAACTACATATTCCTCACTGTGAGCTGGGATTTCTTTGTAAAGCTTCTGAAGAGTATAGATTGTTCTAGGTCAATAAAAGCACTGCTTCTTAAGAACAGCATGCATACCTTTGAGAATTGAAGGGGCCCTGTGTTTACTGTAACTTTTTAAAAATACCTTACAAACCCAGGAATTTGTAAGAACAACAATCTTTTATGGGTCTCTTGTGACCTTCTAAGATGATGCTTGACTTTTATATTATCCCATCATATTCTATTTGTATTACTGCATGTTAGACAGATTTTTAAAATAAATTGATTGAACACTTATCCTCCTTAACTGCATGAAACTGTATGTTTTCCTGTGGCCTGACAAGTGCTTTTTGTGTATCAGCAGGACTGCAGTACTACTACTTAACTGAGAGAGAGAACACCTCGTTCTCTCCTGTTTTAAAACTTACCTTGGTGAGAAAGGGTGTTGTTAGGATGAATCTTTACTGGCAGAAATTTACATGTTAAGTCTTTTAACAAACATTAAGTTAAGCCTGATTTTAGCAAAACAAAGGACCTCTGAATGTGTGAACCCAAAAAAGAAGTTCATCTTAGTATCTGAAGTGCATCTTAGTATCTGAAACTTTGTCTACACGCTTTTAATTTTGATTATTGAAACAGCTGAGCACATTCATATAGAATACTTCTTCCCCTCTTTTCCTCCCTTTCATCTGTCCTTTTTGAGGCAAGGTTTCAGTGCTCATCTTTGATAGAATTTGAGCATCTGACCTTCAAGTTCTCGTTTGTTATCCTGTGGCCATTAATGAGATTACAGAGTTAGTGAGTGGATGAAGTGAGTGGAGGTTTAGGTAAGTCTTTGGACTGTGTGATAGTTGTTTCTGTATTGTATTACCCATGGAGAACTAAGGTGTGCAGCTTAGTAACTGTTGTCTCCAACTTTACAAAATTCTGTCACTGTTATTCCATCTGTCTAATTCTAAATGGTTTACGATTTTCTGTAGCATTTAACAGTTTTTTAATGTATGTTGTTTGTTTGTTTTTTTTAAACTACCTTATAATCAGCTTTTCATATAATCTATCTCTCTCATCTGTATGTAAATAAATTGACACATTTCAAAATCCTTACAGTTGCAAAGGCTTGGGCAGTTGTGTCTAGGATTTCAACAGCTACAACTATATGCAAGTCAACTCAGCAGGGTTTTTCAGTTCACAAGAATTGCTAATGCAGCAGCAGTTAATTGCCAAGGGAAATTTAAATTTGAAAGGACTCTTTATGTCCTGATTTGTAAAAGCCCTCCTGCACTATTCTGGAAATTTCTCCTAGGAACCACATTCATCTATACTGTTGTGGCTTGTTGCAATTCCTGGGTGCAGGTGTATACTCTTAGTTAAAGCTCATGAGGTATTGACATTACAGCAACAAGTACATTCTCTGGGTGGTAGTGGCTGGGGTAGCAAACATCTCAGCCCCTGGTGTTCAGACAACACGTACAGAGCATTTGGTTTTATTAGCATAAAGTGTTACTGCAGGGTAGAAATAATGTGCTTTGGTAACCAGTTATACTCCTACGTTAGGATATATTACTTGTAATATCACTGATGCTGGAAGGAGCTCAGTAAAGATTCTGCTGTTTTTCTCTTTGTGAACAAGTAAAATACAGCAGTACAGCTTTTGTCACAAGCTTAATCAACATGAAAATAAAAGTTGTACGATTTTTAATGTTATCTCATGAAGATGCTTTTTCTTAAAAGAAGCACTTAGAACAGGTTTATGATTCCTGTATTCATAAATTTCTGATAGGTGTCCCATGTGTTTTCTAAGAATAAACTGATTTTGGAAATTGCTATGGAAGTTTGATCCAAGTACAAAAAGGTGATCAAATGTAGATTAGTATGAATAGCTGTTAGTCCAAATTTTCTTTAACTTAGAAAATAAACTTTTCTTTTTTAAAATTTTCTTTAACTTAGAAAATAAACCACGCTAGGAATTAGTGAACTATATTAGCAAAATCATTAATGGATGCAAACTGGTGAGATTATTATAATAATAAAAAAAGCATATATATCCTAGCAAATAAGGGATTTACCTAATAATGCTCATTATATATCTGTAATATTTGTGGACTGATTTTGGATTGCATAATCCACATTGGAAATTTTAACTGTGGACACACAGGGGTCACACTTTGAAACAGATGGCGTGCAGTAGTGGAATGCAGCATATCATACCTATTGCAGAAGTTTGCAATGTATGTACTCTTCATGAAAGTCAGTTATTTTCTCCATTCCCTGGGTAACTTGGAACAAAAGCAATGGTTGATGCTGCTGAGAACCCGGGCTGTGATAGGATTTGGAATCCCTCTTATTGTAATTCCTTAGAGTGCATGTGGATCATATTACCGATGAGAAGAGAGACTGTAGTCCTCTTCTTGATCTTCCAGCCCACAGCCCAGAAGATTACTCTCAACTTTTTGTCCTTAGGGTAAAAGTCCAGTATATATTTTAAACCAACTTGGAAAATCAGAAGACTTAAATAGCGAAAAGGAAAGTCTTCAATGTATGTGTTTTAGAATTTATTTAAAAATAAATTAAATAATGGTAGTTACACAGTTATAGTGTGTTGATGGGTAGATGTGATTATGGTCTATGTTGTATATAAAATTTGTAGATCCTAAAATGACACAGTTGAATTTGTATTTGAAGACAAAATTCCTGTTCAGCAGACTATATAGTGTATGCGTGCAGCAGCCAAAGGTCCTCCCTTCAGCTAACCTAGACTGGTTAGCTTCTGGTTAGCTAGGGGAATTATTCAGTATCTTAGTAATAAATAGAAAATATATATGATTTTTTTTTTTTCAATTTGGGGTCTATTTAAAGAAAACAAAATTCTGACTTGTGTATTTACAGGAAAATGAGATCTCTTTTAGAAGTTGTTTTCTGGGTGCATTTGGATTGTTATATTCGGGAGGATACTAGTAAGCTGAAGGGAATTTGTAGCACTGCAACCAATGTGATTGAGATTTATACAGAGAAATGCTAAAGAAACATACTTAGGTTAATCTCCAGTTAATCGGTTTTGGTGCTTAGATTCTGTCTGTATCTGAGGTCTTACCCAAGCCACAGCTGGTGTTGTTCTGGATAATAAACTCCTTTTTAACACCTACTGCATCTGAGTGTGTAAATCTCAAAAAGTGAATCATGCCACTGTCAGTCATTCCTAATAAACACATACGGGAACATCAGGGAGAAAATAGGATGCTGAGAACAGGCCTGTGATTGGAGAACAGACTTGTATGATTGATACCTCATCAGATTGTTCTGTTTTGTTGATCCTAACTGCATTTTGATGGAGTCTTTATTCAACAGAGGTTCTAGAGAAGGAGATGTGACATGTCCATTTTATTTCTGATCTTTGTTTTGTTTCACCATTGCAGAATTCCTGAAAACAGATTACATTAATACTTCTCTTTTTCAGTGCTTGCCACATAGTTAATCTGTTAAAGTTCGGCCACCAAGCAAGTCTATTTGCTTTCTCCATAGTATCTTTTAACTGGTGATTATTGGTTTTTTGGTGTTTATTTTCCACTTGAAGTGTCTCTCATAAAGCCTTAAGGATGAAGCTTCTAGGCTTTTATTTTATTCTTAATCTGCATTTTCTTATGCCTAAGTATGCTGGTCTTGGACAACAGCATCACTGTTCAAAAAACTATGCTTAGATTTCTTTCTTGCCTCAAGGGGGGTTTCTGTGTTAAACTAACTCCAATTATCTCTATTGTTTTAACAGTTAGATATCATAAATCAAGCCTACTCACTAGAATTTCTCTTTAAGTTGATGGAGAAAAATGAGCACTTGCAGAAATGTCTACAGATAGTTAACAAAAATTCACTTTGTTTTAAATGACGGGCCAAATAAATTCCATGAATGTTAGTGTAGATTAAAACCATAATTTTTAATTAACTTTCCAAGCATGTCCCTAAACTAGGTGCTCAAATGGTAATGAAGTTATTTTAAATCCTTCCACCATACAATCTTAAGGTTTATTTATGTGCAGTTTACTTATGCTTGTAAAAGATATTTTCCATGTTATATCTTAAATTTCAGGGTGACATCTCTTACTCTTCACTGTACATATCTTGTAGCTTCCTTTTGTGAGATTATTAGATAGGTAACCAACAAGGGTCTTCAATGTTATAGTGAAATGTTTATCCAGTTGTGATAAAGTTTCTGTTAATGACTTACACTTGCAGGTAATTAAATTCCTTACTGTTGTTGTTTTTACATTGATATTTCTTTATTTTTATTTCTTTATCTTTTATTTCTTTTTCCCTTGCCTACCTCTCAAATTACACAGAAGAAAAAAGTCATCATTTAAAGAATGACCCCCTGGATCGTAGGTGGTGACAGAATGAATCCTGAAAATTTTAAATTGGCTGCCTGTTATCTGGACAGAGCTCATTAAAGTCACACAAGAGAGCATAAATTATTCTGTAATGAAACTGTGACTTTTTCATGGTTTCTTAGTAAACATGGCAAAATTTGTGGATGGCATTAGTGATACTAAGTTGACAGAATTAAAACCTCTGTCTATGGATACAGTTCAGTAACTTGATTTAATTAGATTCTCACCACATTGATCTAAGAGGATTTTCAAGCAGTATTTTATGACAAGAGTTTAAAACGGAATGCTGAAACTATTGCACAGGTGATGAATTGGAAGAATATTTTCATTTAAATACATATATATTTAGCCAGATACTTACTGTGTAAGCTCTTGCACTTTGAAACAGCGTGCAGTGTTTTGTACAGGGCTGTCAGCTCCTGTACAATCCCAAACTCCATCTTAGGATAATAGTATCCTGCATTTACAATGGGTGTATTAGTGTAACAGGGAGAGATTCAGCTCTGCTCAGACAGACAGATTAGAAATGGGACATCAAAACGCAGGCTCCATGGATGGAATCGACTCTAATGGGAACTTCACACCCTTAGTTCATTTATTGATACCTTCATTTAACATGGTGTAGGGAACAGCTTCAGAAGTGAGCTAGGTTGTTAGAATAATCAGTTATCTCTGAATCTGTCAGAACAGATAATGCCTTTTAATGTCTTATTTCCTGGGCTCTTCCTGTCCCTTTCCTTTCCCAGGTTATCTGTCCCTATTAATAACCGAACTGCTGGTAAATTCAATAAGCACTGTATTACAAATCTTTCCTGTTTAATAATCTTTACTGAAAATAAGAAGCAATAATAAACTCTGAGATTTTTAAGCTAAAGCTTTTTGAATAGGGTGTGCTACTGGAAAGTACAGTTAGACCTGTGAAGTGAGCATGGGGAATGATAAATCGAATGCCAGTTGATGTAAGAAAGTTGAAAACACTGATACAAATTTGTCAAGACATCAGGGTTGCATAAGACTTGTGTTTCATTAAATATGGTAAATGATTGTGAGAACACTGTGCTTTATGCATCTTAAAACTACCTGACAAAGATTTCATTTGAAAAAACAACATTGCCAAGAAATAGTATTTGTCATGTAGGAAAAAGTTTGTGTTTAATTTTATAATTTCACTCTAGTGCAGAATAAAATGAAAGTAAAAAATCAGAACACTTTTAAAACCAAAAATATTTCTGATTCTTGCTAAGCGTGGAACATTTAAAAGGATTCGTACCCTCAACTAGGAACAAGTACGTGGAAGCTGGCCTAACCTCAGCTGATTGTGAGCCAATGTAAATCTTGAAATTAAGCCCTTCATTGAGGGCTCTGGTAGAAGAGTAGCTGGCAGATCTTTTAAAGCACAGATTTACAAATTAATTTTCTGGCACAGCAGTTGCAGAAATAAGGCAGTCAGGAATAGGGATGTGGTGGTTATAAGTCCAATGAAAACTGAGGCTTCTTATTGGAAATCTCTGACATAGAAAACATTTACTCCAGCATCTGTTTCCAAAACTGGCAAAGGAGGTGGCAAATGTCATATGGTTTTCCTGTCTGTGGTCAATTCCCCTTGTAATTCCTCTGCATATACAGTCATTGCTTATTTTCTTTAATACAGTCTGTGAATCTATCTGTTCAGCACCTTTTTAAAACTAAACAAATTCAGGGACAGCTGATTCATAAGCTGCTAAATGTTACCTCTCTTACAACTTTCTGTGGGAACAAATTGCAAACATTGTCAGGCATTTTTTGTTCTTCATCCAGAGAATTTAACAAATGCATGCATCCAAGTATTACCTTTTAAATTTGGATTTCAGATTTAGCTGAAAATTGTGCCAGCATTGCATCAGTAACTCTTTATGTAGAATAGAGGTTGAGATGTATGGGAGTCTGAGCACAGTGTTCAGAACATTGGTTAAAACTGATGAATCTCTCCAAATTCGCTTTTCTCAAAAGTAAGAAGTTGTCAGTTGTATGAAGAAGGCTTATTTCTTGCTCAGGCTTCACCCTTGTTTACATAGGTATTGTAGCAAAGTGATAAATACCCAGAGGCGATCTCCAGTTTCTGTACTTAACGTACTGCAGGAAGGCACAGAATCACCCAATGGCTAGGGTTGGATGGGACCTTAGAGGTCATCCAGTTCCAACCCCTTTGCCACGGGCAGGGACATCTTCCAGTGGACCAGGCTAATCAAAGACCATAGACCATAGGTGTAGAGTTCTGACATAAACATTGTGTCTTCCATTATCATTAGCTCCAAGACATGTGGTTTGTATCTAGTATTAAATTTATACCCTAGCAATGTCAAGAGGTATTTGAAGAAGCAGTTCTGTAAGACTAAAAGGAGTACCGTGATTATTTTTCATCGTATCTGCGATTTTTTGGTGACAGTGCTCTTAGGATGAAGCATTTTTATTTGATTTTTAGGTACTTAAACCATTTTTTTGGTACTCTGAACTTGCATCTGTGGAGACCATCGTTGTAAAATCTATGTAAAATAAGAAAGCACAAGAGAGGTTGATGTGCTTTCAGAATTAAACTTCACTGCTGTATTATAGCAAGAAATGTGCCTGTAGCCAGATGTATTGGTTTTATGTAGGCTTTTTGATGATGGTTACAAATTCTGCTATTAAACATCAAAGTTTATTATAAATCATATCAAAATCTTTTTTTCCTCAAATAACAGAACAAAAACGTCAAAGAAGTCCACACCTGTGCTGCTTTTTAAAAATTTCTCATACTAATGACTCATGGTGTAGCTAATATTTTATTTGTTGTTTACATAATCCTGATGTGTTACCTTTCTGCTGTGGGCTAATGTTAGTGGAAACAGTAATATTTCCTGCAAAGGTTCAGGTGGAGGAGCAAGGTATATTAAAGAAAATGGTAGTCTCCAGACTTAAGTAAATCTGGTTTTGTACTTTTCATTGCACGATGCATTCCTCTTCTACAGTTTCGAGTTTAACTTTAGAAATTCACAGCATCTCAAATATTTTCCTTTTACTTATGAAAGAATGTAATCACAATATTGAAGGCTGCTATACAGTAGGAACAAAGACTTAGTGTTGGTCAGAGTTTTGTGTATTTAGTGAAACAGAGGTACTCACTTTGTTGCTTTCTAGTTCAGTTATAAAAATAACCCAGCAAAGCTTCCTTCTATAAAAGGATTATTCTAGGGAACATTTGCTTTACAAAGAATAAAATATATTCTGTGTTACTACATTTGACAGAAGACATGTGGTATTCTTATCTTGTACTTACAATGAAGTGATGCTTCTTCTCTATTACTAAAATTCAGAGATTATTTTCTTAGAGTGATATAAAAAACCTCTTCTTTAAGGAATTTCATGCTACATTTTAAAAAATATTTTCTTTTTATAGTGTTCTTCATAGTAAAATAAATAATAGATTCTCTAAGGCATGATGGAAGATAGATGGGAAGAGCTTTGACTGTAATGAAAATCAGTGCAGTTTGAAGGGATTATGCAGTAAAACAGGACTAATCTAAGAAAACACAGCTATAATATTGTTGAATGTTTTCACTTTCAGGCATTTTACAGAATGCTGATGCAGCCAATAAAAGGGCACATTCATCAAAATGCATAAGTTAATTTAAAAAAACCCAACACGCCAGTTTAAACACACAGTACTCAGATTTCATGTGAAGGTGAAGAAACCCCTGAGGATGTTTAAAATTTATGAGGAGTCTTTTGATTTCATTCATTATTTTGACAATATGAGCAGCATTTTTTGAAAACGGATTGGACCAAAAAAAGGTGAACAGACGTGGTCATAATAGCTCTTCCCATAGAGTGTGCTGAATTATGAGAGTTACTTCTGGTTATATGTTACCCAGGAGGACTGCTTAATGTGCTTGGTTATATAGATCTGCAAATTTTTAGCTGTGGGCTGGTGTCCATATTGAGCCATAAATTTACAGTTGATGTATTGCTTTCTAAGCAGACAACTCATACTCTGGTAGAATTAAGGGTGAGACTGATTTCCTGCTAAATAGGACACATTTCAGTTTAAAGTCTAATAAACAGAAACTGGAGTCTCTATAAGAAAGCGGTTACATGTTGCAAATATTGCAATTATTTTTGGAAAAAACAAGCTTTTTATTATAGAATCTCATATAGTTGTGGAAGGATACCTTTCATTTCATTCATAGTTTTCTATGAAAACAGTATCTATCATCTTTTCACCATTTGATTTTTAATTAATAGAAATTCTGCGAACATGTATTTGACTGCTGTGGGTACATCTCTGTAACGATGGTGTACCATACTATCAAAATATACTTCTAGCTTGTTTTTTATCTTTTATTAGGTATTGAGATGAATATTGCATGCGTTAGTGGTGTCATATGATGATACATACCATACCTAAAAAATTTTTTATGGATAAGAAAATTTTCAGTGGTGATTGCATATCAGCTGTGTGCCAGCAAGAGTCTTTGTGAAATTTGAAATGAGGCTGATAAGCTAAGAGGCAGAGCAAAATTTTTTATAAACCAACCAAATCTTTTCTAATCACTGTTAAGCTGCCAAGCAAGTCTGCTTAGTTTCAGTTTCACCCTGTGAAGAGCAGCTTCTGTTTTAGCATTTTCATGATACCGGTGTAATAAGTAAAGGAGAAAAGAAACTGCCTTTGCTGTTGGAATAAGTAAAACTTTGTTGTATTATTTTACTTATATATGGAATTACATCCTATTTCAATACTGAAAAAAACCTCGGTTTCCCATTCCTCATTCTTTCCCTCATGCACTTTTATTTCTTTTTTTTCTCTCCTCTTTTTCTGTGTGGTTTTTGCAGTGAAGAATGCACTGTGTAAAGTTTAATAAACTCGGATCATTCATCATCACATATTTTCTATACATCCTGTTTATTATAATTTTTTCAGTTGACTTGAAATAATGTGTATCCTTCTTGAGGATAAAGGAAGCATTTTTCTGTAAATATTATTTCCCAGTTGTAGTCTCATTTTGTGTAAAAGCTGTGTTGCTGTCTAGAAGAAATGCCACATCCATCTAGTTTTTATTTTACATACGATTTTTTCATTTAATTGGTTTGTTATTGTATACATGCATAGCTGAAATTTTGTGTTTACTCTGAAATAAAGGAAGCAGTTGCCACCTTGCCATATTTTAGCTACATGTTTAAAGCTACATGCCCCTTGTTTTTCTACCAAGTGCTAGAAAACATGTACCATAATTTGGATTTTCTGTTCTTGGGGAAGAAAATCCTTTCCAATAGCAAAAAAATTTAGGATGGGCTCAGAAATATATATGTGTGTATGTACTGAATTTTCTGAAATAATAATAACTGCTGAAGAAAGACAAATCTTTCTTCTGAAAAAGAGCATAATTTTTTACATTTTACTGTAGAGGATGTAGTGGTTTACTGGAATTCAGAAGATGAGGTTTGTGTTCCAGAGAAGTCACCAAACTCATCAAAGAAAATTGTCTGGATGATAGTCTGGTTAAATATTTGAGAGCACATCCTGAGTACTTTAGGCTTTCAAATCTGTACCTCTTCTGTAGTTCCCTGCTGCTGTGCTGACATTTTTAAGCTTTTCCAGAGCATTTTTCTTGCTATGCCATCTCATTTGGCTCTGGTCCACCGACCAGTGGTTGACAGAAGGATTTATAAAGGAAGGTAGACACCATTATGCAAGTGGCTCAAATATGCTTCTAAAGACAATACAGAGGAACCCCACCTGTAAAGTATCTTCATTATTTCTTGTGTCATGTGACACCTTTGTATGTTGTCACTGAAATGAACTGTAATTCTTTGATTCAGATATCTGTTATAGTTACAGTGAACCAGCATTTACAATGTTTCCAGGTATTTGAGATTTGAGAAGGATGGAAGATTCAGCTTCCATACTTCTACAATGGGAAGTTTGATAAACCTGGAAGAAATGCATTTCAGTTGGGAAACAGTTGCAAGTTCTTAGTATCAAACATTTTACATAGTAGCTTTACTTATCCACAGTCATTCCTTTATATAGGGAAAAAATCAATTATGCAACTCACTGAATCAAAAGAAACACAACCCTCTTTGTTGGAAGAGAATATCCAACCTGGTGAGATTTGAGGTGATGGTACTCTTTTTCTACTTTTATGAAAATTAATGTCCAAAATGGTCAAGGAGTTTTAAAATTCAGTGTATTACTTTTTATTTGACTTTATCCTTACATCTTGAAATAAAACCTGTAGAGCAATGTGCTATCATGTAACTCAGAGAGTAACCAGGACTGAAAAGCAAAATTGCATTGCTGTTAATATAAGCTTGTAAAATGAATGAAAGTTAAAAAAATTAAGTCCTTTGAGAAATCCATATGATACTAAATGTTTATGCTGTGCTACTGGAGTTGACATGTTAACAGGAGATATCTAGAGTCATAGAACCATTTAGGTTGCAAATGGCTCATTTGGAGCTGCCAATGAATTTCATTATTTCAGTTATAGCACTTCTGAAAATCCATCTAATCTTGGTGCTATATGAATTTCTTTGTTATTTAATTCTATCAGACAAGTTATTTGGTAGCAATACCAAAGCTCCCTAGCACCTGAAACTAGGGTGCTGAAAGGCTCATTGCACATAATTAAACCTACTCAAATCAATGAATTAGGCACTGTCCCATTTTCCATGGGTTCCATTTCCTTCCTGTGTGGTACAACTAATTAGGCTTTCTTGAAACACCCATCTAATGTTCAGAGAATTTGAACTAGCTCTCCTGCCTTGCTTATACATGCTTTTCTTTGTAATGAATTTACTGTTTTTCTTCTTTCTCATAACAACTTTTGTATCTCATGTTTCAGGAGCTCCACCTCCCTGTGATCTTCTCCAGCCAATCGCCCTTTTTTTTTTCATCCTCTATTTTCAGGAGTGTCTTCCAGTTCTTGATGTTTTTCCTAGCCAGTGCTTTGTTTTTATGGACATATAAAGAATTTTGACTCGGGCACCTGAAGTACAGAAGGAAGACCCATCCTTTTTTAATTACCTTGATTTTTAATTAAGGTTTCTTATAAAAAAGCATTTTCCTCCTGTTTTCCTGACAGCCTCATTCCTTTACCCTGACTGCTCTCTGTGCTGGCCTATGAGCCTGCTCTGCAACCAGAAGGAAGGTCTCTTTCTGATGCAGCTCTTTGTGATGCATTGCTGAGGCCTTTCTCAGGACTCCATTTCCTGGAGCAAGGGCATGCATCAGGAAAACCCAGCCTAGGTTTCATGAGCTGCAGGTTGCAATCTGTACTCTCAGTTGCATGCTGTATATTGTTTGAAATACTACATTATAATTCTGGAAAGAAAAGACAATTTTTCTGGCTCTTCGCATACCCTTTCATCCCAATTTACAATTTACCCTTCTCTTCCAGAGGTAGAAGTGGTAGAGAGTATAATGCTAGTTTTGAGAAAACATATTTTAAAAATAAAGGGTCACTAGAATTGTGATATATCAAGTTTTTAAACTTTTATATTATTCTGTACTGGTATTTAGTGACCAAGATGTAAAGCTTTAGACTTTTGAAAAGGTTATGTTATCTCTGTTCATTATGGCAATAAATAAAAACAACAAACCTTACCAAGTTCTGTTTTAGTCACTGTAGATGGCTGTATAATCCTTAACATTAATTCTCTATTATAATTCTAGTTGTCTTCTATACCAACGCTTTAATCCTAGCAATGTTTTTAAAGCATTTTCCAGAAATAACATTTACCTGAGATTGCCTAACTTCAGCTCTAAATTCACAAGAGCTTTCTTTTATTTCTAAGAAGGATCTGTTTCCAGGCTGGATATTGTAGCATCACATCTAAGTAGATTTGCCGTGCTGTATCTGCTGGGTTTTTTGTTGCACTGTTCTGCTTCTAGATGTGACTTTTTTCTCTTAACTCTGAGCTGGCAGCTCTTGGCTGCATCACCTGCAGTTATAGATTGTTTTGCATACATTATGCATGGCCCTACATCCCATATGCTTCTTGTCTTATGCCATTTCTATCAGTATTTTCTTTACAGTTCTCCTAAGTTTTTACTTTGTATTTTTCCATTTTTTTTCTTCTTTTCTTCTGTAGCCAAAGTAAGTATATTAGGGTTTTTTGTTTATTTTGGTTTTGTGAGAGTTTCTTTTTTTTTGTCCTGAGTGATTTCTGCAGCCTCCCATATCATGTATCACTCTTTTCCAAGTGTGAAGTTGTATCTTCTGTTAGTTCTTTGCCCTTTGCCCTCCACTTTGCAGCATTGGTATCTGAACTGAATTAGACTCTGATCTGTTATAATGAAATCTGCCAAGTGCCTTAATTAGAAATCTGACTTACTACTTTAAAATGAATTAAAGATTCTTCAAGGAATCTTTTCCCTTTTCGTAGTTACATTTGCAGTCTTTCAAAAGTTTCTCTTTTTGGGCTTTCAGTGTTATTGCAATTTCAATGCAGAGCTTGTGCCTCCAATCTGGTTTTGTTTGGAAGCTGGTGAAGTCATGAGTAGGTACAGGTTCAGAAAAAAAAAAAAAGTTATAATCAATGAAATTTCTTTTTTGCTTCAGGTGGATTCTAGCCTTTCCCATACATGTGTCACATACTTACTGATTTTCTTCCTACCATTCATCAATGTAACACTAGTTTGGGCTTACTAGGCCTTTTTTCTCATGCAAGATTTTTTTCCCTTCTCTGTCATTGTTAGGGGTCTTGGCTCCCTTACTTCTCTGGTAATCATGAAGTAGTTTAGCTGCTAACTATGAAGGTATGGATTTAGAACTTTGGAGTTTTGTGGCCCACACCTAATTAAAGAAGTGCTGGATCATGCAGGGATTGAACTAGGCATTTTGAGTATTTTAGTCACATGTAAGACCAAGAGTGAGTGCTGATATAGATATTAAGCTTTTTTAGATGGGGTTTTTGGTCCCCAAAGATCTGTTTATGGTTGCAAATTTGCTTTATAGGGACTGAAGAAGAGCTGGGCAAGCATGTGCGAGACCTACCATGCTCCAATTTTCAGATTTGAAAAATTTGCACGAGCTCTAAATGTCTTACCAGGTCAGTGATGTAGCTGGATGGTCATACACTGTCAGGACTTTTTTTTCCTTTTTCCTTTCATATATTGTTTTCCCTTGCTCTTATATTGCAGACATTGACCATAAGACACTTAACAAGTTAGAAGAAGCAGTTCATGAATATATTTACTTGCCTTTATAAAAAGATTGGACTCTCTAAACAAATTCTGAACTTCCTATGTTGCCTGCTGACAAATATTGTGCATGAGAAACTCATATTATTGTAGGTCACTGAATTAATTTTAAAAATACCAATTGACATGATTCCCTTAGGGAGTTGTAAGTTTCTGCCTTATATTAAATTCCAGCACAAATGTGGAAATTCAGTGTTTGTACAAAGGGAAAGCACTTGAAGTACAGAAGGAGCTTAACATGAATCAGATGATGCTTTCCTAGTATTTATATTCTAATAGATGGAAATAGACAGTTTCTAGAGATTTTACACTGTCATTGCATGTTTGACTCTAAGGAGAAAATTGGGATTGGTGTTCTTACTTCTGGCACAAACCTCACAACTCCAATGGATTGTTGTATTTTGCATAACCGAAACTGGGAATTAAAGTACTAATAATGAATGCAGCTTAGTTCAGTCTACACATAGGGACGCTAAACGCAGGAAGAGAAATAGCTGAAGATAAACTATTCAGAACTGTTTGTGTGAATGATATTTTGATTGGAAGGATCTATGGGATGGTACTGGTATTTGTTATATCCTGCTGACATATGGCATGCATTCTGTTTCCATTAAATGGTAAAAAATAGAACATGGTAGATTAGAGGTGATAATTAACTGATAAAATGGGCTTTTAACTTAATTGTAGCATCGCCCAATAGCATGCTGCAATTAATGGCTTGTCAGTAAGTGCTCTGTTTCTCCTGAGCTGAAGTTCATAGAAGTGGTAATTTTGATATTGTAGAATTGTGAAATGTGATATTAGGTTAATGAGCCTGAAAGCAAGGTTGCTGTCTTTGGCCCGTCCTCCATTATAGAAAGCCTCTAACATATCTTGTCCTCTGGAAAATTACAATTTGTGTGGGACTAATACAGAAGTTACCAGAATTAAGAAATCACTTATCATTAAAATGCTGTGAGTTTCTACAAGTGCAGTTGTATGGCAGTGAGATATTGAAAAGATGAGAATTATAAGATTTTTTTCCTGTAGATAAGATTCTCTGCTTATAGTACGACTCGTTTCACTTAACGTAGCAGACTGATTGTCACCCAATGGAACGTGTCTGTGATGCTGTTGATCCATAGCTCTTGAATTGGGAAGCTATATTAATGCATCTTTCATTTTAATTTGACATTTTTTGTCAGAGATCATTCAATTTTTATTTTTTAGTTTGATTTCCTAGCTTTTATCTGCATGGGAGGCTTCTAATGGCACCTTAGAATGTCAAGAGATCATAAACCTCTTTATGCTAAACTTTTAAAAGCTGTTTTATATGTCCTTTTGGGTTACACAGTTCATGGTGGGTTAGAGGCTAACACCAGTTGAGGGAAGAAGACAAGGGCAATGCTTTCTCTATATTCTTCACACTGCACATGAAAATTTACATGACAATTTTATCATCATTCTTGGTGATGTGCCTACTTTGAATGAATTCCCCACAGATGCAAATTTTTTGGACCGGCTTCTATATCTTTCTTCTTTTGAGATACTGGTTTGAAAGAATAGACCTGCCTTTTATGTGACGCTTTGAGACTTACTTGCTGTGCATTTCCAACAACCAGTCCAGATGTAGAAAGTAAAGAGCAATTGTGCAGACAGCTTTGACTTGAAGTAGGGGTGAGGTCAAGGCAAAGAATTGGGGTGAGAAGACACTTTTTTTCCATAGTTAGTGGAAATGACTCAAAGCACTCCATACTTTGAGCGTAAGCCTGCCTGTGTATAAGAAATCTAACAAAGTTGGATATTTTGTTAAAGCACAAGTATCCATGTCTTTGTATCTTCACTAAACTGGAAGACACAGATCATAGGATCACATTCTTGATCATATGATAATTCAGGTTGGAAGGGACCTCAGGAGGTCCAAACTGACTCAGAACAGGGCTAACTATGATGTCAAATCAGGTTCTGCTGGGCCTTATCTCTGGAAAAAACCTTCTGAAGGCGGAGATTATATAATCTCTGAGGGCAGCCTCTTTCACTGTCTGCCTGTACTCACTGAGGAAAAAAGTTTATGCTTATATCCACTCTGAATCTGTCTTGTTTCAACCTACTCCCATCACCTATTGTCTACTTACCATATATCAATGTGAACAGCCAGGCTGTGTCTTCTTGATAAGCTCACTGCTTTTGTCATGCTGCTGAGGCCACCTGGAGCCACCTCTTCTCCAGGCTGAGCAGGGTCAATCCCTTGGCTTCTCCTCATAGGGCTAGTTCAGCAGCCTCTAACCACCTTGGTGGCCTTCTGCTGAACATGCTTCACTTTACCAATGTCTTTCCTTTTCTTGGGGCCTCAAAACTAGATATAGGACTTTTAGATTCCCTTTGTGTGTATCAACTGATCCCCATGATTTGATGTCATCTACAGAGTTGATGAGAATGAACTCCTGGTCACTGAAGTTAAACAGGACAGTATAGGCACCTGCAGTGCTTCTGTAGATCACTGAGCTACAAGTCATTAACCTAAACTCAGTAAAGTCAAATAAAGGATAGCTATTGCTCTGAGTTGGAGATGCTTCTGATTGTTTTTCTATTTTCTTCACAGGTCTTTCCTTAAATTTCCAAGTATTAGCAGAAGATTTTTTAAACCCAATGTTCTCCGAATTAAATGCCTGCAGGTGACCTGGCAAAAAGTCAAACTGAAAAATATGTTTATTTAAAATGTAGTTATGATCTATGAAGATAACTTTACAGACTGATAACCAGTATGTAGTGTAATAGTGTGGTTAGTGTCATTCTATTGAAAAGCCAATAATCAGTATCTGTAAGGATCCTTGCTGACTTTAATGTGACTAGAACACTAGAATTCCTAAATAACTGAGAAAACTAGTAGCATGTTTGGTGTTTTTTTCTTTCTGTAGCACATAGGTAAGACAGAATCAAATTGCTGCATTGGATGCATATTTGCATAATTGTTAGAGAGCTTTTTGTATTTTTTAATTTGTGGCCTTTTCCTCTTCAGATGGAAGTGCTGTAGGTGTAGGATGATTTCATGGCTTGATTGACTATGTTCTCTTTGGAGAGAATGCTGAAGACTGCATTAGGAGAGGGTGTAGAATTCATTTTCTGTGATGCAAAATCCTAAAGCTGACATTTTAAGCTGTAAGTATGATTGGCAAAACTTGGAAAAAATCATTCTGCTTGGTGTAGTCTGGAATTTTTTGCATCGCCTACTGCATCACAAAAAAAAAAAAATCATTTGCCAGTGTCACTGTAAAAGGACTGCTACTTCAAGGCAGAAGTGCATCAGGTAGCTCTTGCACTGTTGCCTGGCACCTGGAGTTCAGAATAGGGAGTAGTAGTGACAAATATTGGAAAATTAGATTTGTATAATGGAAAAAAGATTTCTTTCTTTAGGCCCCAGTATCATGAGGATGACATAGGTTCCTCTCTGTTTCTCTAAACAATAGAAATCACAACTGGGTACATTTTCCCTCCTGTTTTGTTACAGGAAAGTGACCATCTGCTCTGGACAAGAAAATACAAGTGGAAGTTCTAAATAGGTTGAGAGTGTAGTTAGCATTCATTACTGTGGGCTTAGAAGAAAACCTGAGGATTTAGCAGTTGATGTAACTTTTGGTTGTATATATCATATAGCTTTTAGAAGTGGTGTGCACCTTCCAAACACAGTATATAAGTAATAGTTGCTCTTTTTCTTTTTAAAGGCTTTTGTGTCTATGTGTGCGATTCTTCATAAAAACCAAACCAAACCGAATTTATTCAATCAACTACACAGTGTTCAGCTCTTTATCTTTTTGAGCCTGAGACAGTTTCAAGGAATTAAAAATTTGTCATACTCCCTGCCCCCACCCTTCTTTCCTTTTTTCACCCAACAGTAAGAAACAGTAATATTTGTGATATGTATGTACATATGTGTATGTATTATGTATATATGTAAAATTAGTAGTGTCACATAATAGTACAAAATGATGGAGAATTGGCAATGGATTTCTAATCTGTTAAATTTGTCACCGACCGCACAAAAGCTTTTATTTATTTATTTTTATTTTTGAGACAGCTTCTTAAAGTCAGACTCATCGCTGTGCAGCTTTGCATACTAGAATACCCTGTAATTTCCTCCTCTTCAGTGAAGAAAGAAAATGTGTGCATTTTGTAGTCATATGGAGAAAAAATTGCTTGGAGGAAATCCTGTTCAGTGTGATTGCTTTTATAACTATCTTCCAACTACTTTGTGCTGTGGTAAATGCCTGGAATATGTAAGCTAAATAATAAATAAATAAGCTAAATACTCTGTGGAAACCTGATTGTATGTAGAAGTGTACTTAATCACAGCTGTATGCAGGCACATACAGAGCTACAAAGTTTCAACCTTTTTGACAAATGCCATACCTGGCAGATGGAGTTCAATGTTATGGTTTGAGATTTAACAATTTGTCAACAGTTGGTTGCTTCCACAGTCTTAATAACATTTTCCTGAAAGTCTGCTTTTCCATATTTCAAAGTATCACACGTCTATCCCTTTTTCTCTAGTATGTTTGATCACCAGAGCGACTTGCTGTTTCTTTGTTACTAATGCATGAAATATAAGGTCATCTGTCCATGTACAAAATAGAACCAAATCAAAGTGATGATACATCCAATTAAAAATAATGAAAACAGCTTTAGTTAGGACTGATCAGATCTTGTAATCAATATTCCAGATCCGGTATGTGTGTTCTGTGGACATGACTTGTTTGTAGTTTTCAGTGAAATCTGAAAAACGAACGCAGAGCCCGATTCTGTTCAGTGGCTGGATTACATGTGCATGAAATTACTGGATTATCTGATGATTTCTCTTCTTCAAGATTTAGCTTTTGTGTATAGCCTTGTAACTGAAAGATAAGTGAATTTATTTTCTCAGTGTTTTCCTTCCTTTTTTAAATTGGCTTCATCACAGACAAGTTAGATGGAACGTTTTTGTACAAAAGGACTTTTTGGACAGAAAATAGTGCTCAGAGCACTATTTCTGCTCTGGGACAGAAAATAGAACATAGTGCTCTGAAAATTATGAAATTTATTGGAAGTTTGCAAATAATATGCTAATTAAAGTTAAAATTTTTGGTTTTCTTACCTTTCAGAAATAGCTTTACAAGTTTGCATCTGATTCTATTTAATTGGGATTTGGGAAAAATACTTATGCAGGTAAATGAATGGATTTTAAAGAAAAATTTGAAGATTCAGATTCTCAATTTGAGTTTTCTTTGTTATCGATGTGTACTATCCTTAATTCTTCTTGATATTTTAAAATAGTTTATCGCAATGAAAAGACAGATATGATTTCTAGATTGGATGAATACTATTAAAACCATAACCTTTCTCTCTTATAAAAACTGGCGTACATATAATGTTAAAATATTCAATCACTGTTGGAGATAAACTGTTCCAGGAGATCTCCTAATTGGCCAATTCATTGTGTATTTTCCATTTTTGCTTTTTCATTGTAACAAATGAGAAATTCAGATTTTTGGGCTGCCTTTTTGAAACACTTGCTTTTATTTATGAAAATGAATACCAAAGTAATTTCTTTACCTTTGTACTTTGGATTTTGGTTTTTCAGTGTGGCTGTTTCATGTTTTCTATGAACAGCATTTCTTCGGGGTGTTAAACACTCAGAGTGCTGTAGGTCCAAAATTTACTTCCATCCTATTTATGGAAGCAGAAGATTGGCTACAGAGGCTACATGTTCTATATGAGGAAAAAGAAACTTGGCTAAACTCTCTCATTCCTCCCTTTTCCCTCTCCCTCTCTATTCAGCCATGATCAAGTATCCAAGCCCCATCTCTGAAATGTCATGTGTGACCACGTTTTTGTGAGAGCTGAGAAAATGTTTAGAAAAATGAATAGAACGATACAAGATAAGGGAGATAAAATGAGAGATATGGGTTAGGTTGAGGTGGTGGGAATCAGCAGTAACTTCAGTTGGAAAACACCAACATGAATAGGTATACAGACCTAAAGGCAATGATGGAATCAGTAATGATCATTTCCAGGTAGCAGTGAAGGATTGCATTTTCCAGTGTGAATGGCAGCAGTTAAGGAGAAAGAGCTTTGTGTGTCTTGCCTGGGTGGGGATAATACTTAATCACCTCTTGAAATTGTGGGTACATTTTGTGTGCCTTGGGTATTTTAAAACATCATATTTATTTATTTAATTTATTGCTAAGTATGTGTTGTAATTTAATTGTATTTTACGGTTATGCTGCTTGAAGGGACTTTTTGCCCATGACTAATGATGCATGAACAAAGTGACCTGAAGAAGAATGGGTGCATATCTTGGTAAAGAGATAAAATGCATTTTTCTTCCAAATTCAGAGCTCTTTTCTGGGCAGTATGGTATGTTACTTGAGCTTACCAGGAAGACTGTGTTCATGCAAGCCTCTTATACAAAATATCCTACTTAATTTTAAATTTTGAAATTTTGAAATTGTATCATTTGGCATATTTTTTTCCTCTGGTGATAATTTGCTATCCATTATTGTGTAATATATATTGTACTAGTTTAGTTACCATATTGAAAATGGCTTTATTAGCCATTTCTTAAGCAGTAGTGTAAATTAAAATGAAACTGAGTCATAATATTATTGCAGTATACCAGTAATGTGGTTGTATTCTTTCCTCAGAGTGGGATGGACATAAATCTGTCAATAGCAAAACCCACAAAATACAAATGGAAATCCACACCATTGAATGGATATGTTTTTTAAGATCTATCAACCAGCTAGCCTGAATATATTGAATTTACCTTTTCTGTAGCAGTGAAGAAATATATTCTGTAGTTTTGCATGTAAATGTCATAAAAATCAAATTTAGGATGTCATTCTGCTGATTTAGAAATAATTGATTTATTATTTACATAGAAGTTGAAAAAAAAATGTGTGAAAGTGAAAGACGAAGTAATGGAGAAGATAATTTGGAATTACAAAAAGTCTGGCAACTGGCTATAGGTAGCCCTGCTTGAGCAGGGGGATTGGATCAGCTGAGCTTCAGAGATCCCTCCCAATTTTTCTATCATTCTTCTGTGAAAATAAAAATTAGAAGAAACCAAATAGCTTCTTATCACTCTGTAAGTGTTTTCAAGTACTGGAAGATTGATTTACTTTATCATCCTATATGTTCAGTGAGAATGTTGGGAAACTCATACTATGTAACATTGGTAGACTGGAGAGATTCTGGAGGAACAAAAAAAAAGATTTGTATTTAAAAAAAAAATATCTTGTGAAAGAAGAAAGAAAACCTGAGTTTAAGTTGTTCATGAAAAAAAAAAAGATGAAGAGGAAACAGGATTCTTGAAATAAAGAGCAAACTGGACAAAGTTTTCCAGGAATAAGTCAAATATTATTGGTTCCTTGTCAGTGCAAGAATGCTTTACTGCATTATCTCCCTCTTTTCCAGACCTAATTTTCTTTGCTCTTAACTCATTGCCTTGCTCTTCTGTCCAAAAACACTACATCATTGTTTAAAATCAAACCAGAGACTTAAGTCCTGCTCTTGTTACCCATGGTAGTTCCCCTTGGTTAACCTGGGAAACAGGGCACAAGTGCATTTTACTTGCTGGCTGATGGGTGTCTGTTACTACCCAATATATTGAGCAGGGGGAATGAATCTTCATTGTCAGATTTCATGACTAAAAATATTTTCCAATAGAAGACTTGGCAGATGTAATCTAAAATTCTTTGCTTTTAGAAATACTTTTTAAACCACGTAATCTTTGTTGCTTAATGGAAATCTGCTTGCCTGGAGCAGCGTAATATAATGAAGTGAAAACTGAAATGTTCAGGCTGTATGGTGACTGCAAATGCACAAAATTGCTCATGTTCAGTTGCATAACTGAAAAGCTACAGTAACTAAGGTAAATAGTATACAAATTTAAAGATCAATTACATACATTAGCCAAGTTTCTGCTGTTAATTGCCTTGAAGTATTTCACGTTGGATGTGAAGAATACATTTATATATTAATACCAATCCTTGCCTAAATGTTTTACGTGTCTTGATGCATCTTAATCTGAACTCAATCTACAGCTTGTGTCACTGTTATCAAGGAAACTCATAATTTTATTCACTTGATCTTCACATTTTTTGTTGATCTAAGATCTAGTGGTGTAGCTGACAAAAAAGGGAAAGTTTTTAATCTTCATTAATATTTAAGGCATGTGTATAACTCCTAATGGTACCAAAGCAGGAAGTATATACATTCTTTCTCCACAGAAAGAAGCTATTATCAATTCTACTGAGAAAAATATGAAATATGTTTAATTAAGCCTTAGTAGGACTTTTTCAGGTCTGCTTTAAGAAAATAAGTTATCAAACACGGATAGTGAATCTGTTCTAGAATGTGTATACTTTAAAGCCGTGCTTGATTTAGCTATGAGATGTGAGAAACAGCTCTGTCTAAAACAAATGATCTAAACCATTGCCTATCAACCAGTGGAATGAATCAAAAGTTTGTGCTTTCTGGAAATGGCCTATGTTGGAAATCTTTTGCATTTCTCTTAAACTACTTAGAACTGTTTGTAAAAAGCAGAAAAAATTATTTCAAAAAGCAGCAAAAAGTGTGTTTTGTGGAGCAATTAAACACTCAGGGGTTTGTCATCTTAATGGGAGGAGAGCAAAGCAAGCTTTTTGAAGACATGATAGCACTACCATGGCTTCAGTTTTGAATATAGTCATAGCAATATTTTCATTCTTAATTCTTTTTCAAAATATTTTACTTCCTTTTGGACGTTTATTTTCCAGTTAGTTTTCTTAAAAACAAAAGTTTCAATAAGAATTATGATACTGACTACAAAGCAACAATTTTCTTCTAGGCTTCTTTTGTTTTTCTTCCTTAAACTTAAATGTATTATTTCCAAACGTATTCTTTTTTGATCACAGACTTGAGAGGAGTCAGGAAAAAGCAGTATTTATGAATCCAGTAGGCATAGCAGAGCAGAAGTTTATTACCTTCTTTTCATCTATGTCTGCTTGATAAGTATCAGGTTTAAAAATAAGGCTTTTGTTGTCCTTGCTGTTTTGGTTTGGACAGATTAGTTTCTTTCTAAATGACCTTGAATATGGCCTGTTAGGTTTTTTATTCCAAGTACATTTGGTAAGGACAGAACTGCTAATGTGAAAACATGAACAAGTTAAGCCAACATTGGAATTGGTTTGCCTTGCTTTGATTTCAGAATCAAAGGTCTGGTTTTACAAAGTGAATTGTTTAAATTTACAAAAAAATTTGCTGTGCTGTTTTTTTGCTACCATCCCACCACACTACCCACACCTGGAAGATATTTGTATACAAGTGAAAACCCAAATTTGTTCCAGCACATGCTGCTCTGTATTTCGGTATATTTTCTCAGAACTCTTTTAATGTTTGCTGTGGACTATCCTTCTAGTTCTAATTCAAAGAAGGTAATAAACTATGAATGCGCAGAATAAGCACTATAATCCAGCAGGGTCCCTTTGTATCTCAGCAATCATACTTAGCTGTGAACTTTTACAATATTCAACTAATATGTTTACTAATTTGTTGATTCAGCTTTATTGTAGTTACGTTTCAGGCCAAGGTTGTTGTATGGGGTTTTGCCAGGATAGCTGTGCTGGCTCAGCAAACCAGCCAAAAGTTCTGTGCAGACAGCACAGCCTGAATTCAGCTCTGCTGACAGCAAAGAGCTTTTGTCTGCTTAGTTTGTCATTCTGAAGAGGTGATGTAACTATCAGAAATACTTCTCTGCTGTCATGTAATGGCTTGATTACATCATATTTACATGAATCTGTCTAAAAATTAGATTTTTAATGTAGTCACCTGGATAGCTAACTAGCCAAGCTGGCATCCTGAGAGAGCAGTTTATCCCTTTTTAAAAGATGTCTGGTAGAGCTGTGATGAATTGTCCTCCTTCTGTTCATGGCTGTTCCAGTGAATTGGATGGAGGATCTGGGTGATTAGGTTAGACAAACCTGCTTTTAGATAGGTGAAGTTAAGCATGATGAATTTGACATGTAGGGTACCATATGAGCAGACCTACTTAGAGTGAATAACTGCAAATTATTCTGCGGGATAATAATTGCACTGTGTATCAGTTTTTGTAAACAGAATAATGAATTTTATTATCAATCTGAAAACAGGAGTGAGCTCTATGCAGGCAGTTGTATGCAAGTCTCAAAAAGACAAACATACATAAAATAGATTAGGCATTTCAGAAACCTTCACCAAGATATAAGAATAACATGCCAACTTGAAGGGACTTAGTGATTTTTACAGGTAGTAAGGCACACAAGTAAGGGACACTGGAACTGCTGGTGTGGTAAAGGAAAAGGAGCACCTTCTGCAGCATTGTTTCTAGTTATTTGTAGAACTGCAACTTCAAGTTGGCTTGACTGTTTGCAGGAATAATATTACTATGTAGAATGTAAGTAATTAAAGCTAATGAGGACTCATTAGAGGGAGAATAGAATCAGAAATGTTTCAAGCCCTCATTCAATTTTTAAGAGCAAGGATGAGAATTTTAAAGAGAGCGGTTGACCTTGTGCTAGTTTACAGTGTTTTTAGTTAGTGTTGAAGACAAAAATTCGCAGTGAATGAGTCACAGAAATCGTTGAACCTGGCAGTATTGCTACAATAGAACTTCTTAATCTTGTGTGATCAGTTTTATTGTGCATTATATTTGCACAGACTTGAGCTAAATACCAGTTTACAAACAACTGTAATAGTGTAAGAGCATCTATTTCTGTGTTAATTTCTTAAATAATTAAGTATTTAGCGAATTTTAGTAGCAGCTTCTTGGGTTAACAGCTTTGCAAAAATTTGTTTCTGTTTCTTATTTGTACAATCTGTGGTTGATTTTATTCTAATATATTGAACATAAATAGTGTTGGTCTATTGGTCATAAAAGTTAGGAAAAGGAATGAAGTCAGATTATTTTTTTTTGCTTTATTTTAAGCATTTATTATGTTTTTATATATTCCGCGTGCATTTTCTTCTTTCAGATAGTTGATATTTTGTTTTCTTATGTAACAGCTGGGAAGATCAAGGAAGGAGAGAGTGCAGGCATTTCCATAGAATGGATCCATTAATAATTTTGTAGTGTTAATAGTCAGTCTGTTGGTACCTGCAGACTTTATATTCCAAGTAAATCTAAATACTGTACTAATAAAAATGAAACAGGGCTGTGGGAGGTTCATTGCTGTTCTCATTTTTGGTTTCTATCAATATTTCTGTATTCAGTAAGTATTGTATTTTGTGCTGTACTCTGCTTCTACTGCAATGCTGTTTGCTGTTATGTGCTGGAATTGCTTCACATCTTCATGGTAGCCTATTAGAAGATACCTTTCTGGCCCTAAAGAGTAAGATGGGGAGTTATGCACGGGAAGCAGATGGACAATAGCAAGAGAAGGTGAGAAGGCAAAATAAAAGGTGGGGGAAAAGGTCAGTAGAGAATGGAACTTAGAATCATGGGAGAAAGCAACATTTACAATTTTCCCATTACAGAGATTGTTTCTTGGTGATATGCTGTGAGTAAGTCAAATGTAGGATTTCTATTAAAATTTTAATTACTCTAATGATCTCTAAGGTGTATGTAGAGAAGACTTAGCATTTAGGACATAAGGCTATGCCTTGGCTTTATACAAAGCTATATTAAACATGTGGGAGGAAAATATACATGACACACTATCTAGGTTTGTTATATACATATGCTTTTCAGAAGCCTTGATTGAATGGGGAACACTAAGGTGAGGTAATAAAAGTTTATGCCCTTGAAATTGTTGACTTAGCCTTTACTCATCAGGTATATGAAACCTCAAATTATTTCACGGGATGTTAAATAATTTTTGCCTACAGAATGTCCAGCATTTAGAAAATACTTATGTAAATTGAGCAGATTAGACCTGTCGTGCCCTTCACTGTATTTTACATTGCATACTATTTAAGTATTTCACTAATATCTTTTTTATGTTGCTCCCACTGTGTATATTTAGGGTCAGAAACCCTGAGTGCTTTCACTGTTCCCTGCTTCATGTTTTTAGGCAGGTGCCCATTTTCAGTCTTTAACTATAATTAACATCTTAAAACTTGTCTTAGATTTTATGTCTAGAGGTATGTTTGTATTTTGTTTTCATGGTCTGTAATCCTGTTTCATGAGTTGGAATTTTTCTAGACTTCTCACTGACCCTTCAATTTCATGTGCTTTGTTGTCTACAATCATATTTATTTCTCCAACTCAGTTATTCCATATGGTTAAATGATAAAAGAAAAGTTTTGTGTAAGTGGCTAGAGAGGTTCTGAAGTGTTGCTTTTAATCACTCATTTGTCACCATGATTCTGGCTTACCCAGTGATTCTCATCAATATAGATTCCTATGGCTTGCAAAGCACAGTGGCTCATTTTTCAGTGGCATAAGAAGTATAGGAAGCAAAATAAGTTCTATTCTAAATCTTAGGTAATATGTAATTTACTCAGCTGTCTTGCATCTAGGCAGTTATACATCAATACCTGTTCTGCAGAGGAACATGTTGCGTGTTTTTGCCTGTTGTATTTTCATAAATAATTCTTTCAAATCTATGCTTTAAGCTTAGATTTAGGTTCATTGATATTGTTCCTTTCAATCCTGATTCTAGCCTAGTTTGCTGTACTTCTCTCCCTCAGAACCACCCCCTGGCTCCCCCGCTAGCTGAAATAAGTGTCTTTCACTCCTCTTTTGCCCATAGATTTCTGCTCATATTCTTTTTCTTTATTTTCCATTATTTTTTACTGAAGGAGTTAGGAACTTCAGGTAAATACCTTATATTTGCACAAGTAGTTGAGTCTTCATTGGGATTTAAAAGTCAAAGTTTAGAACATGATTTGTTAGTTCTGTGTTGTGCCTTCAGTCTTGCGCATGACCTTTGGTTATGTTTATATTACTACTGGCTATTAAGTTCTGTGAAATCCAGTAGTATTTGTAGTAAAAAACATTTTCTTAGTTTGAAAGTAAGGCAGAGCTGCAAGTTAGCAAAACAGTTGGCTTATTTTCTTGTAAGAAGTGGAAACTTTTATTAGTAGAGCAAGATATCTTGGAGGATATTTTCAGAACATAAATTCTTCATGAGAAAGCAAGCATGGTCTTTAGAGAAGTGATGCATGAGCTCTCTTAGCTGGGTAGATGGCAAAGATACCACAAGATACACTACATTGTTTTATATTTTCACTGGCAATATCCTTTTGAAGTGCCACAAATTTAAGGTGATGATTGAATTAAGGAGGAATAGCATACGGTAATATAAGGAAGAAATGCAGATGGCTTTTCAAAACACTAATTAGAAGTCTATTTAGGCAAAGTAGAGTACAGAATTATGTAGAAGTGTCCTACCTTCATATACAGCCTTCCTTGAATGTCTTTTTTTAGCAGTCTTCTGAGACAAATGTCAGCATTTACGATTGCATGGGTTTGTTTCTTTATATTCTGGATATTTTGTTCTTACAATATTAATTGTGTCTGCTACTAAAATAAAGCTGCTATGCATGTTGCTTCAGGAATTGGTCTCTAAGCCTCTAATTTCCATGCTGTGTTGATTTTATCATTCAGATGAAGTCACTGAAGTGACTGTTCTACTTTAACTGTGACAATAACAGTCAAGAAAACTATTAAATATGGTAAGACCAAACTTTTCTGGTGGTAGTCCATTTTTCACATATGAAATTCTTGGAGTAACTTCAAAGAAATCCTCAAGTATCTTCCGTTTAAGGACTTTATAGCAGAGTTACCACTGATGCCAGAATATAGTAGAAAATATAGCTTCAGTTTTTTATAACTGCATATTATTTACCTTTTTTAAAAAGTATATTCTCGGCTAGCAACCATTTATAACTTGGATAAAAGCTGGTTTTGCTCAGTAGTAAAAGTTCAAAATTCTTTTGGGAGATTGAAGTCTTGTGATGTACAGCAGAGACCATCACTAGAGGGTAGAAAGCAGATGGATGCTTAAGTTTAAACACCTGATTTTGACTCTCTGAATTCAGATATGAAGAAAAGACTGAGGTATTTAACACCTTTTTTGCCTCAGTTTTCAACAGTAAGACAGGTTATCCTGAGGACAGCAGGCTTCTGGAGCTTATAGAAGTTGACAAGAATCTAAACAGCCCCCCTGTAATCTAGAAGGAAACAGTCAGTGACCTACTGAGCTGCTTGGATCCCCACAAGTCTATGGGACCAGATGGGATCCACCCAAGGGTGATGAGAGAGCTGGCAGAAGAACTCGCCAAGCCTCTCTCTATCATCTACCAACAGTCCTGACTCACTGGGGACATCCCATATGACTGGAAGTTGGCGAATGTCACACCAATCCACAAAAAGGGACGGAAGGAAGACCTGGAAAACTACAGACCCGTCAACCTGACCTCAGTTCCTGGCAGTGTTATGGAGCAGATCATCCTCAGTGCAATCACACAGCACCTGCAGGTTGGGCAAGGGATCAGACCCAGCCAGCACAGATTTAGGAAGGGCAGGTCCTGCCTGACCAACCTGATCTCCTTTTACGATCGGGTGACCTGCCTGGTGGATGAGGGGAAGGCTGTGGATGTGGTCTACCTGGACTTCAGCAAAGCCTTTGACACCGTCTCCCACAGCATTCTCCTGGAAAAGCTGTCAGCCCACAGCTTGGACAGGAGCACCCTGTGCTGGGTTAGGAACTGGCTGGAGGGCCGGGCCCAGAGAGTGGTGCTGAACGGTGCTGCATCCAGTTGGCGGCCGGTCACTAGTGGTGTCCCCCAGGGATCGGTGTTGGGCCCAGTTCTGTTTAATATCTTTATCGACGACTTAGATGAAGGGATTGAGTCCATCATCAGCAAATTTGCAGATGACACTAAGCTGGGGGGGAGTGTTGATCAGCTGGAAGGCAGGAGGGCTCTGCAGAGGGACCTGGACAGTCTGGAGAGTTGGGCTGATTCCAATGGGATGAGGTTCAACACGGCCAAGTGCCAGGTCCTGCACTTTGGCCACAACAACCCCATGCAGCGCTACAGGCTGGGCACAGAGTGGCTGGAGAGCAGCCAGGCAGAAAGGGACCTGGGAGTCTGGATTGACAGGAAGCTGAACATGAGCCAGCAGTGTGCCCAGGTGGCCAAGAAGGCCAATGGCATCCTGGCCTGTATGAGGAACAGCGTGGCCAGCAGGTCCAAGGAGGTGATTCTGCCCCTGTACTCAGCGCTGGTGAGGCCACACCTTGAGTACTGTGTCCAGTTCTGGGCCCCTCAGTTCAGGAAGGAGACTGAGATCCTGGAGCAGGTCCAAAGGAGGGCAACCAGGCTGGTGAAGGGACTCGAGCACAGACCCTATGAGGAGAGGCTGAGAGAGCTGGGGCTGTTCAGCCTGAAGAAGAGGAGGCTCAGGGGAGACCTCATCACTCTCTACAACTACCTGAAAGGAGGGTGTAGCCAGGTGGGGGTTGGTCTCTTTTCCCAGCCAACTATCAGCAAGACAGGAGGGCGTGGTCTCAAGTTGTGCCAGGGGAGGTTTAGGTTAGATATTAGGAAGAATTTCTTTACAGAGAGGGTGATGAGGCATTGGAATGGGCTGCCCAGGGAAGTAGTGGATTTTCTGTCCCTGGAGATATTTAAAAAGAGACTGGATGTGGCACTCAGTGCCATGGTCTGGTAACTGCAGCGGTAGAGGATCAAGGGTTGGACTTGATGATCTCTGAGGTCCCTTTCAACCCACCCAATTCTATGATTCTATGAAGTGTCTTAGTCTTTCTCTCAAAAAAGACCTGAGCCAAACATTATTATTCTTTTGCTGAGAAGTAATATAGGTATGTAATTGAATTTGTGTTGGGAAGGGGATGTTGAAACTTATACTCTTATCATGGTATTTTAAAAATAGATAACTTAAATGTGTTTTGACAGCTTTGTTTCAAGAGGGATTGTTTGAACTTTCTGTAACATATTCCACTAATGCACTTGTAATCCAAAATGACCAGTCACGAAACTAAAGAGAGAACATCTGTGTTTACTTAATCAAAATTTTTTTCTCTTGTATCTGTACAGCTCAAAATCAGTGAATGAAATAGTGCTTCAGAAAGGGAAGTGCAGAAGAATGACAAGTGTATAAAACATAGACTGTTAATTTATGATTGAATTATTTAGTTCTCTGGGGTGTACTTCTAAAATTCGGTGATCTGACAGAGTCCTTGTGTTCCAAACAGTATTCCAGGGTTGACCATGATGTAAATTTGAGTGAGAGAACTCTCAGTAAAAATTTCACTATTTTTTCTGCCTTTGTTATGTTGAGGGTGAAGAAAACTTCTACACAGCTTTCAGTTTTCTCATTTTTCCTACAAGGGATCCATACTGTTTTTTGTAAGTCATATATTTACAATATAATTAAAATTAATCCACATTGTTGGTAGTGTTTTCTTGTATAGAAATGCACGTAAAGTTTTTTTCAAAACTGTAAAAAGATTTTCATTTGGAATGTCTTTAAAAATTAATACACTTCAAACATTTTTATTGAGAATCTTTTTTCTATTTTAGTGAGTTTAGACTTATGTGTATTTGTTTTCCCTGCACACATCTCTAACAGTTTGCGCATTAGACTTTTAAGAATTTGTGCTTATTTACAATGTTTTGAGTGAAGCAGGGACTGCTGGAACACGACACACAGTCATGTCATACCTGTTCAGTAGATCAGAAGTATCAGCTCTGTTATGCCTTTGGGTTCTGTACATACATACAACATTGTATATTCCCAAACAGTTTTGCTTTTTGTTTTTTGTTTTTTCTTTTTATTTTTCTTTTTTTCTTTTTTTTTGTGGTTTTTTTGGTTGGTTAGGTTTTTGCGTGTGTGTTTTGCTTGACTGTTTTTGTTGAGGTTTTCTTGGTTTGTTTTTTTGTTTGTTTGGTTGGTTGGTTTGTTTTTTGAGAACCAGATCAGTTCCTTCAATCAGGTCTTTGGGGAGCTCTACCAAAAAGGTGAAGGCAAGGAGCTTCAGGGTGAGGAGAATACTTTCCTCATTTAATACAGTGCTGGGTGATGTTAGTTCAGTCTGTCCTTGAAACCACAGTGCAAGTCTGCTGCATATCAAAATGAACTAAACATTTGACATTTGATTGATGCATATGTGCATATGTGAGTTTCCTGAGTACACACTATGCAATTTAAGCACTTTGGTTTCTATACAGGCTTGTCCAACACAAGGAGAAAGGATTTTAATTTTGTAGTAAATCTTCAACTTGTTTGATTTTATATCTGAATTTTAAGCCATAGCTCTTCTAGGCATTGGTTACACATTAGTGTATTCAGAAAAGGTTTTGTATAATTAATACAGGATTTGTTGCTCAAGGCTTGTTGATACCAGTTACAAGAAATACAACAAATTATCTACCAGAAAATATTGCTCATTCTTTTTTTCCCCCATCCAATTAACTTGGATTAGTATTTCATCTTTCCTCTGGAGAATACATTCTGAAGTTTAGACATGGTTCCTGTGAATCGGAAGCTAAAAATTTCCACCTTGATTTATACAATAAAGCTTTTAAAAAGTATTTCTCCTTTGAAAACATTTGATTACTGTATTTCTCAATTAGAAACCCTTTCGAAACTCTTTGAGTATCTATGATTTACAGAATAGTAAAAAAAATGACAATGGGCTGTAAAATATTCCTATTTCCATAATATGTTAATATGTCATATTAACATAGATATTAAAAGTGCACTAACAAAATCTATACAGAATCTGTAATGCTCTCTGTAAACTATTCATTTCAGAAAAGATGGAAACTCTAATATTTTGAACTTTACTATCTTAGATTTATTTCCAATGATTTATTTAATTTGATGTTTTGTAGAAAAGCATATTCTTCAAAATGCGTATATCCCATGAAATGTCAGAGTTTCTGCTGTCAGTATAGTTTTTCCTTTAGACTTACTACACTTGATTTTCACTTCAGTATTGTGTCACATTCAGTTTTTGAAACTTCTCTTGCCAGAAAATCTGCTTTCATCTTTTTGGCTTCTCTCTCTCTTGGATTATGACAAATCTGTCTCATGGCCAGAAAAATCAGCAGTGGTCATGTTATTTTTAGTTATATAGATTATTTATAGGTATATAGTTTATTAATATGATATGGGTATGCAAGAAATGCCGAGTACCTCATGCACTTCCCCTGTCTTTTTTTTTCTGAATGCCTGGCACTAATCACAGTCTGAGAAAGGATTTGGGCTAGAGATTGTACAGCTGCTTAAGTGCTGCCTATAAGATGCTCTTCACATAAAATATGTGTTTATGCATTTAAGACATATATTGACACTAGATCGATCCTAATGAAATAGAAGAATGTTGGCTTTTTAAGTTGCATTTATGGTCATTCCTAATTCAGTGTAATAGTTTAAGGTTCTCTGTCAGATCTCTAAATTTTATCTAGCACTACTGTGTTTAATTTATTCATCACAATAGCTCAAGGGTAAACAAAAAAAAAAAAGACAATTCTTCTTGGTGGCACACACATGATAGGACTTGATTATGCTAATTGATTTAAATTTCCTAGTGCAAGTATACAAATGAGCCTCTGGTACCAAACAGTTTAGCTCACTCACAGATGAAGTCAAGTTGAAAAACATGTTTTGAGAAAATGGACTTGAACTGGCAAGTTGTTTTTCTCCTGTTCTGCAATACAAACAGAATGCATTTTATTGTTCCAGTGTTCAACAGAACATGCTGAGAAGCCATGTGAATTAATAAGTTTTTAATGGTTCTTATGGTCATCATAATTTGATATGGGTGACTGAATTTCACTGTCAACTATTGGTAAATAGTTCTTTATTGGGTTACTAGTACATTATACTTCATGCTGTGTCAGTTTTTTCTAACATCAAAGGAAGGATTCACTAAAAAAGCTGTAAACCAGTGTCAGAGCTTCTTCAAAGAAAACGCTCCAAGTAGTCTGTGTAGGATGGTGTTAAAAATAGGTAGAAATTATTTGTCGCACTTCAGTTTTTCACAATTTTTGAACATCTTCAGTGTTCTTCAGTAATTTGCAGTGGTCTATCAAGGTAATATATACTAAGCCTCAGAGTTCAGTAATTTTTGAGTGGCTTTTAGCATTAGTTTAACAAATGCATGATCTATTATATGTTTTCCATCTGTATGCTTTCCATTTCTGCTATTAGCTAGGTAGACATCTTATCCCTTATTAGATCTGGTTTTTTACCCCTTTCATTAATACAGAAAATTTGAAAATAGGTTAATTCAAGTGCATATCATATTATCTCAGGTTCTTTACCAAAATCCAGTTAATTTAGCCCTCTTCTTTGAAAAGCATCTCTTCACACTAGTATCCTTAACTATACACATTAGCTGAATTTGCAGTAGCAATTTGAAAGTAAAGACTTTATTGAAAGCACTATGCTTCTAGTCCCCTCTCTTTTAAACTGGTCAGAGTTCAGTTAAAGAAAGGTGTCAAAACTGGTAGAAGTACTACTGTGTGAAGGTGGATCTCTGTTAAAATAGCTAAGAACAAAGCTGGTTTTTGCAGTAGTCACAATTACCATCATGATAACTTTACAGTTGGGCAAACTGAGACGTGTGGGGGTTTTTTTTTGTGTGTGTGTTTTTTTGGTTTGGTTTGGTTTTTGCTTTTTCATAATGCTGCAGAGTTATTAATTGTTTCTTTCCCAAAAAACTGAATGGGGTGTCTGCAAAATAAATCAATAGCAAATGCAGAGCTAGCAGGACCTTAGGTAAACCTCAGAGGGTACAGACTCTGTATTATATTCTACCTCAGGGTGGGCTTAGCAGGGGGCTCTGCCAAGATAATAAACTGCTGCAAATTTGGGAGATTAATTTATACACATGACCAAGACAGAGCTCCAGGAGCTGAGGGTTTATTAAGGGTATCTGAGATTCATTATTATTAAGAGAAGCAGCTTTTCTTGAGAGAAGTGAAATGGACTCTGCTAACCTGACAATACAGAAACAAGAAACATATTTAATCAGTTGGACAGCTGAGCGTTGGACTAGGTTGCCCAGAGAGGCTGTGCAATCTCCATCTTTGGAAGTTCTCTTCTGGCTAAAGCCCTGAACCAACTGACCTTTCTGGCAGAGTCTACTTTGAGCAGAGACTTCCTGATGTCCCTTCCAACCAGTATCATACTACAATTCTAAAACACCTAGAATTTTGTGTCTTGGAATTCTGCAAGGGACAATGCAAATATGAATGTAAATGAAACTGCTGTTAGCATAAGAGTTCTACCGTAAGACCTGGACCATGAAAACATTTGTATAGAGTTTAAAATCAAGTATACTTACTCCTAATTATTTTCTTACCATTTTTCTATGAGAAGTATATACTGGGTTCATGTCCTGGATGATGTATCAGATCAGGGCAAATGATTTCTAGGTCCTAAGGCCAGGCAATGATAGGCTGCACTAGGTTAGGCTAAGGTAGCCAGGAACAAAGTGGGAAGTAACTCGATCAGGAGAAATATAAGTAACATTTATTAAAAACCCATCAAACAAACAGCCTTGGAAGGGGTTGAATAGCAAATAATCAATTTAACTTTTAAATGTGAATATTTTTACTAACCAAAGGGCAATCTGTAAAGGATGTACACTTGGAAAGACAGAAAGAAGTAGTCTATGTAAACAGAAACACTGTTTAATATAGGAACTTTTATACTTAACCATTTTTCTACACAACCCCCCCCTTTCTACCAATCCAGAGAAGTGTGTTTCTGGTGAGACCAGGGTTAAAGGCCCCATTTTATAAAACAATTGAAGCAGATATCTGTGGTTGGACCAAAATCTCATAAAAAGCCCTAGAGGGGACAGTTCAAAAGGACAAATTTAACCATCAGTTCACAGCAATAGTTTACCCTTGGTCAGAAAATCAGTTAACAGCATTTAAATGTGTGTTCCCTAGTCTCTAAATTAGCTGCATATTCTTTATGTCTTTCAATATACAAGCAGTGCAACCTTGAGATGACAAAGAGGTGGATGAAATGGTCCATATCTGCGTTTTAGTTGCCTTATTCCATGGAAAGGGTTAAAACAATTTTATCATGAATATTTAGCAGAGATCCAGGAGGTAGCTTCAATACAGGTAGACATCTAGGTATGCAAGAAGAGTAACAAGGAACAGGCACACAGCTCTCAGAACTGCTATTTTATCTAAAACTTTTTTTGCCAGTCTATAAATATTCTCTTAGGTTTTTTTTCTGGGATTAATTTATCATTGAAAGCTCCATTTCAGGAGGCAATAGATAGTCTACTGAACTGCATCAGGAAAGTGTCCAAGTCAGAAATTACAGCAGAAGCAAAAGGGTTTGTTACCTACAGGCACAGTAAACACACCTACAAAAAAAATGCCCCTCACAAGCCCCAACTGTTATAAGTTATCCTTCATATGTTTGCTATAGTCATCCTGATATATATTTTAAATGTTGTCAGTCCATCATGTTTGAATTAAGTAATCATGTTTTTTTTTTTTTTTTTTTTTTTTTTTTCCTTAAAAAAAAAAGTTTCCCCTACGATTAACAATGCTCTATGATGTCCTACAGTGATTATGTTTGACCATAGTCCATGAAGTCCCTTGCAGTGGTCGGTACCTCTTGCTTTCACATGTTCTAAAATTGTGGTTATGGGATTGAAATGATAAGTTTTGTATTTGGCTAGCAAAGAATATTGATTTGGATTCCACTAGAAGTATTTGCCAACTAAATGAAGAGTCTTGTGTTACCACCTAGAAACTGATTCTAATTGAAGTATATAATGGCAAATCTGAAGGCAAAAATCACTATTTTCCTTCTAGGTAGTTATTGGGATTTATCTGAATAGAGTGTATATCAGTATATTCTTTCTGCATCAGAGAGACCTCAATGTGATTTTTCAATGGTAGTTAAAGAGAAAAGAGTAGGCAAATGTCTTAATTTTCAGTGTTAGTTCCTTACTGAAATCTTTTACTCTAGTTTACAACTTAATTATATCAATGCAGTGACATCGTTTCCTAAACTCACATTGAAAGATACCTATGTTGCAATTGTCCTCACCATTTAGGACATTTCTGAGTATTATCTAGGTGCAGAAATGCTAAATAAGATCAGATTTTAACACAGGTTTTCTGAGCTCAAATCTAATCACAGCATCCGTGGAGATCTAGGATGCAGAGCAATATACCAGCAATGATGCTATCACAGAAATGACTGTAGTCAGCCTTGCATGCTGCATTCACATTAATCACACTTGCAAAGGTTTGCTTCCATGTGGAAAAGTGATACAGAGAGTGCTTTACAAATGTAGTAGGCGAGAGCATAAAACAGTAATGTGTGCAGAGAGGAAAGATGTCTTTTGACATGAGGGGGGGGAAAGCTGTCATATCAACTTCCATTTTATTGAAACGAAATTAGTGCTAATGTACCTGAACATTATTTCACTGAGATGTGTTGGTCTAATCATATTCTGGTTTGTATTAATAAATCAAATGGGATATGCTGAGGAGCTGTGTAACAGCTTTCTCAAAAGACATAAATCTGAAAAATACAAAATGGTGTATAGTATATGTATGATAAAATTCTGACAAAGATGATGTAGAGTTGTCATTCTTTATTCACCTAGATGGTACAGCAACTAATGTTATAAAAAACTGGATGAATGAAAGACAGCTAAAATATTGTAGCCATAACTATGTATTAGACTTAAATATGATTTTATTTTATGTGTATAGAATCACTAGCTTTAATATTTAAATTTCATAAACCAATTTAACAAATAAGAGTTTATAAGTTCTGTAAGTGACATTTTTATTTGGAAGCTCAAAGTTGAAAAAGTGTGTTTTTTTAAAATGATATTGGCTGCTACTTATATTTTCTGAATCTTTGGTGCAGTCTTTACATGTATATTATTCTCAGTCACACTTACCTGTTTGTTGCAGTCCAGAGTAATATGAAACACTTAAACCATGTATTTAGTGGTGTGGCTTTGAAAGCATTAAACAGTAATAGTAAATTCCAAGGCTAATTCTGCTGTAGATAAACAAAAATTAAACTGGCATTCATACTAATATGGAAAACCCATAAAACTTGCCAAGAAGCATATGAAAAACAGCAAAAAAGTAATTTCTCTATATATTCCTGGTTCTGCATGAGTCTGAGAGAGACTGCTTGAGCAAGGGAAGGCCGGACTGAACGCAGCTGTACCTTGGTGGTGGCTGAGGGGGGCTGTGAACAGAAGTCCAAGCTGAGAGATTCACTTCCAAATGAACAAACAAGACCCTCTACTCATCTGTTCCTGATGAAAATCTCAATTGTAAAATTCCTGATCCTTTAGCCTATATTTAATTATAAGTCTATGACCATAAAGTAAATTTCATATATAATTAAAAATAGTGTTGCTTTTGGTTTTGTTTTGTTTTGGTTTTTTTCTCTGAAGAAAATAACAGAGTAACCAACTCTTGATTTTTTTCCTTTATACTTGTGCTCTACAACGCATAATACTGAGACATACTATGTAACATTTGCTTCTTGGTATAGTTTTAGTCCATAGTAATAGTTAGGTATAGTTTAAAGGTGCATGGATAAACATAATTTTTTGCATTATTTTCTATATGTGTTATCTCACACATTCTGTATTTTGCCATCATATTAAGTTTGCTTATTAGGAACCAATGTCCTGTAAATCCCAGTGGCAAATCTAATGTTATCCATAGCATAGAGTATATTCAAACATCTGTTTATTGGAGAGCAGTGGACCACAGAATATGTTTCTGATGTCCACATATAAAATGATCCTGAATAGGCTGAAATGTGCTGCAGTCGGGACTTGATTTGAAATAAAGTCCAACCAAAGTACTTTACTGTAATACCAGGTCTCATCAGTGCTTTTTTTATATGGCTGCATACACAAATTATTTATGTTGTGGTTACAATTACTGTCAGCTGTGCTAAGGAGATTATTAAATCCCAAGTGATTCTTAGTTTTGTATTTATTTTGATCACCTACTGAAAAATATAACTGCTTCAGGTTTTGTTTTGAGGTGGAAACTGCTAATTTTGTGTCAGGTCAAAGCTAAATACAGCTGTTAATTCTGACAACTAAAGTCTTCTCTTGTTATATGGAAACTGCTTTTGTGCATGTATGTATATTACAAAATCCTACAGTAGTAAATGGTTTGTTGTTTGGCTTAAGACAAGTCGAAGTATTCCATTTCTGAGAACGAGAATGAAATCAGTATGAAAAGACATGACTGTGATCAAACACCACACTTGGTTTGTCTTTTACAGATTGAATGGAGTTCTAGAAAAATTAAATCTTTCTCTGAAATTCATTGAGACTAAAATATTTGGAGGCTGGAAGATTATGAAGTCAAGGGGGGTGAATTTAGGCTTTCCTTGTCTTAAACCCTATTGAAGGCAGCTTTTAATTTTAATTTCTGTCAGAGTTGGGATACCAAGCTAGATGAGATCTTTGATTAGATTAAGTATAAATGTTCTTATGTTTTAAAGTGTTTTAGAGAAAAATCTTGTAAAATAATTGAATAGTCATCTCTTCTCCACTTTGCTTAGTTGCCACAATGTTTTTCTTTTGCATCTTTTAAACATGCTGGACAAATGATAAATTAAAACAGTTACATTCTTAATCTAAAGATTTCTTGCCTGATTTTGTGTTTAGAATTGTATCTCTGTGCAGCTTTTCTATGTGTCCTGGTTTGAGCCAGGATAGAACAAATTTTCTTGTAATTTTACTTTAAGTTCAGTCTCTTCTAAGTCTTATCTGGTCCTTCTGAAATTAATGGCATATTTCTCAGTCAGTAGCTGATAACATTCGATGTTTATAGTTACTGCTAGAGAATGGCATGCAGATCCAGAGCCACTGCTTGGTTCTGAAAAACATTGATGCTCCAGGAAGAAAAGGAGTAAAGGAGTCACTCCTGTGGGGAGGAACTGACCATACAGGTGACTGAAACGGACCAAAGTATTCTGTCCCATATGCATCTAATCCGGTATAAATTTGAGGGATCACGAGGATAAAGTTATTTTCATCCATGGCTGGGGTCCTGAGTGGATTCCATTCATTCATTTGTCTTTGTTCCTGGTCCATGCCCTCTTGAATCCTTGTGTTCCTGCATACAGCTCCCATCTGCTGAGGATTCCAGGAGCCCAGTCTGGGACTTTCCTGAGGCTTCCCTGCAGCCTCCGTGGTGACATGAGCTTTAGTGGGGGGAGGGAGGAGAAGGAAGGTGATATTGCTTTTGTATATATTTTTATATATTTCCTAGTTTTCCTTTTCATCACTACTGTTTCATTAAATCTGTGTAGCTTAGTTTCCAACCTGTAAGTCTCTCACCCTTATTCTCCCTCCTATAGGGAAAGGGAGAGGAGTTAATAGAGAGCATCGGTCATTCATTTAATTGCCAGCCCAGCATTAAACCATGACACTGTGGAATTGAGTCTCTACTTCTAATCAGGTATTGAGAAAAAATCTGTGTTGTTACTGCTATTCAGTATTTGGTTTCTCTCTCATTTGCTGGGGCATGGCAAGACAACTGGTTCAATGGGGTGCCCTTGTTCTGCTGGGTAATTCCTGTCAGAGGAAATGCAAATGAAAGGGGGTCAGAAAATGGCTTGTTTTTACTTCCTGATTTGAAATGTAAATGTACTGCTGAACGTCAACCACTGGCTGACTTGATTCCTGGAGACAGGAATCAAACAGCTTTATGAAGTGTAAGCGTAAAAGCACAAAGTGTCTTTTGAGAGACTGATTTGTAAACTGGAAATGCTGTTTCAGAGTAACTGACAAAATGCGATCTGTCTTCTCTTGAACTGTATGGCAAGGTAAGCCAGGAGAAAAGTGATCTACAAAACTTGTAAAGACATGCAAAAGTTAAGTAACACCCTGTATCTTAAACCTTTTCCTCTTTGCTATTTTAGAAAATACAGGGGAAGTTTATTTTAAATCCACAACCTGTTCTCTGTCATAGCCATTTGAAAGCATTGGTGTGCCCTGGAATGGAAACCTCTCACAGGATGTGAAATGCAGTTGGATCTGCTCAGAGCTCCTTTAGTGAGCAGGGTTGCCACCTGGGAATTCAGTCTTACTGCAAGGAGGAATGGAGCAAAATCATTCCCATGGAGAGACTGAATAGAGAACTGGGTTGCTTTGGAGCTATAACAACTAATAAATGAGAAGCAAACCCCAGGACTTACTGGGCACAGTGTTCCTTTCTGTCTTCCACCCACCCATGTGCCAATTTTTAGGTGCCCTTTTTAAAGTGAATTATATTATAAAACCAGATACCTCTTGAAGTAAGCATACCTTAGCATTGTATGTTTAAAAATTAATAAGAGAGTAGGCCAGACATATGCTAATAGGTATTTTAAAAGTAATTTTTATTAGTACAATGCAGTAGCATAGAAAGAGTTCAGGACTTTGAAATTGAACCAGAAGGCTTTGTTTCAAGTTATATGATTTATATGCAGTCTGTACACAATCATACAATATCATTATACCTCTTTGAAAGGAGTATACACTACATGCTGTTTTTAAAGGTCAGATATAAAGAGACAATTCTGACTAATAGAACTGAAAAATTATTTTAAACCCTAAATATTCTTTGATTTTTACTTTAATGCTTTTCAGTTTAGTTTTGGTAACTAAACACCAATTTATTTTTGGTAACAAACACCAACTATCACTACTGCCTTCTCATCATGTCTGTTTCTTCTTAGATTGATGACTGTGTACTGGTTTATGATTTGCCTTTTTAACTCTTTAGGTATTTACAGTGATCATGATCATTTCTCTCTCCATCCTGTCCCACCTCCCTGAGTCCTTAGAATGTAGTCACTGTCTTGTCTTTGTATGTAGCTGACTCCAACCCTGTTCTTTACCTTCCACCATCATCTTTTAATGGTTGGAATCTTTAGATCTTTGCTTTAATACTGTCCCTCGTTTTAGCCTGTTCCTTATTTTTCTACTTGGTGTGTGCTGTGAAGTTGCACATGAGGAATCTTTAAAGGACTATTAATGCCATTTCCACTAATCCCCATGTTCATTAAGCCTTCTTTTGTCATTCCTTTGTGTTCCTTTCTTCCACTCCCCTGCATTCCCATTAACTCTCCATTTATATCACTATTTACATTTCTATTACAAATCTCTAGAGCTGTATGTTTCTCTTAGGGTGTGCTTATTTTAATTTTTTAACACCTCTGTGCTTGTAAAGCAACCAGGATACTAAAACTTGGAGAATTCTGCTGCAGCTAGTGGTAAATGTCTCGGCTGTTAATATAAGTGAAATGCTGTCACGCTGAGCCAATCAATGTGATATTTTATTCAAAGCCTGTATTTTGGATCATTGGTTCCTGCAAAATCAATTAATGATGAGGAACAAAATATAAAAGAAAAATATTTCCTCATCCCCCCCAAAAGATGTGTAGTATAATGGCATGTCAATTTAAGCATATAATTAAAACTGTCCTATTTTTTAACTGTAATTAATTTATTTTTATTCCGTTATGAGACTTTGGGCCTCCCTTGGGATAAGATACACTGAATTTCTAAATGTTTGGGTTTTTTTTTTCCTTTTTTTCCCTGCTTTTGGCAGTGAATGGAACTGTTCCTCTGGATCACTAAGTCTGTTGAAAAGACAAAATTAGTTTGGTTGTTAATGGCCCCAGGAGGCATCAGGCACATCCAGGGATTCCTGAAGCATGGCTAAATCTCAAAACCATCTTCCTCTCTCTTGGTGGGCATTGAATGGGATCTCTCAGGAACAGCTGAGCTGTGAAGCTTTGTTCCATGGTAATGTTATGCAACTGGCTGTGTTGCTGCATGCTAGCAGACAACAGACTAGAAAAGGGGCCAAGGGAGCAGTTCCATACCTCCAGGTAGAGTCCCAAGTTTTTCTCTTTGAGTGTCCAAACTCAGGCATATATTAATCTGTGCTTTTCTAGCTTGACAGATATTATGGTTGTGGGAGGCAAGGTGATGCCTTTTCAGTAACTTTTAAATTTTTTAGACAAAACTGAAGTGGTTTCAAATAGGAACAGCAATTGCTGTTAAGTTTTCTTAAATATGTGAATCAGTCTATTAGCTCTGATATGTGATACTGTAAACTATGACCTGTGGAAAGTACCACAGCCCTGTGCTTTAGTGTATGTATGTTAATATCAACTGTATCACATATGTCTATGTTTTTTAGTTTTAAATAGAGATGAGAAGTTGAAAGAAATTACATTTGTGTTTTTAACTAGATTGAACACAGTTCCTGAAGAAATGTTTGCACAAAACAGTGCAGGCTTGTCTGACTTCAGCAGGGGGATGAAATTTTTCTTTCCTATCTAATCCACTGGCTGAATTGGGTCAACTTTTTTGTGTTTTAAATCTCAGTTTGTTGTTTAGCTGCTGATCTATACTTGCCCATCATGAGGTTTTGGATTCTGTTTGCTAACTTGTAAGTGTTTACCATGCTGTAAACTGACTGTCTTCAAGACAATTGCATGGGTGTAGGAGATACTAGCAGTTTTATTGTTATTGAATTGTAGAGAAGCAGTACTATTCAAAGATATAGGAAATTTTTGATTTTGGGCTTCTGGAGCAGAAAGTTTTTAATTTTGAGGACTGATGACTGCATGAAATGTTACCACTTCTTGACTTCAGAGAATATCATCCCAGTACACTACAGAAATGAGATGCAGTGACAGAACTTCTATATCAGTTCTTCGAAGCAGGAGCCATATTTAAGCCACGTGTAACACATTAGTAGCATTATGTAAAGCTCAGTCTGCAACAAGAAGTAGGCAAAGTTGTGAATATATAGCATACAACAATTCAGTCCTTAGGAAAAGTATTTCTATATTTATGACAGAGTAGTATGTTTATCTGTTTTTATATCATCACCTGACCAGCTTACTGTTTGGTAAGATTTTACTTGATCAGTCCCACAAGATGTCTTTCAGCTTGGAAATTATAGGATACCTTATATTAATCTCACAAATTTATACCATAGAGTTTTTATATCTTAATGCTAATCCATCTCAAAAATGTTCTGTTAACTTTTGTCAAATGTTGAATAGATTAATGTACAGTGGTTGCATATATTTCCTGCAATTGACATTTTCCATAAAAATAATACTAAATAACTTTGGGAAATACTTCAGAAGACTAACAAATATTATTAATGCATATGACTGCAACATTCTTCTTTCAGTACACTAGATTTTGAGGCAATAGCATTTCTAGTATATATTTTTGCATAAATTATCAATATGCCAGTTCATATTTAGTCCAGTTAAGTCTCAGAATTTCATAGGTTTTGAATTTATCCTTCCAGGTTTGAAGAATAAACACAGAAATTAAAGAGAAAGTAAAGTAATTATATGGGAGTTTAAAAATATGCTGATACTTTATATGCTCATTTTGTTTAAAAATAAAATACATGGCCTGTTGGCTTGGTGTTCTACTGGGGCTAAGAGATAAGAGCCAAATTCAAGAAAGCATTTGATGGCCAAAAATCCTCATGCCGGATTAGTCACTAAATTCAGGAAATAATGTGTGTTGACCTAAGGTGCTTAAAAAGTTATGGACAAAACATATGTTACAAACTGGGCTTTAATATAATGTGTGCTATCAGGCATGTCCAGTAATGCCTTGCATTTGCTTGCATTGTGCTTGTCTTCCAGCTGGTGGTATTTAGGATCCAGAAAACATACATCTTTGTTCTGAAGTCCAGTGAAAGTTGCTGGATCAAAAATACTAGCAGAGAAGATTTTGTATAGTAGCTCAGAAGATGATCTTCTCAGTCTGGGGGTCATAAGTGCTCCTCAACGTGAAAGTGTTTGAGGCAATATTGTAGGAGTATTTATTTCAGAAATTGTTCATGTCTTTTTATTTGAGACCACTGCCAAGAAGAGGAGAATACTTGTGATTCTGATTTACCTTGTGGTTAGAGCTTCTGTTCCCTGCTGGTAAAAGCAAAAGTTTGATTTTAGTCACTTGTTGCTTCCCTACATCTATATTCTCTAAAGAAGGATTACTTTTTTTCACAGTTAAAACATTTTATGGGTTTCTCATAATATCTAGAAGAATGCCATACTAGAACACTAAGTCTTATTCTTATCTGAACAACTGTTACTGGCATTGTTTGTTATTTGGAATGAATTACATCTGCAAGTGGTTGAGGAACAAACTTCCCCAAATAAAACATCTCAAGGTAAAGTAAACCAGGAATATGGCTACCTAGATGTTTCTGGTATTTGCTTTGTATCATTAGCTGGTTCACAATCAAGGATATGCATCCGTGAAGACAAGAACATAATGAAGATAAAGAAGGGCTGTGGAGGCTTCCTGATCTTAATGTGAAAGAATTAATTTAATTAACCCAAATATAGGAAGCTCTGGCAGTTATTAAAAGGCTCTGAAATCTCTGGGCATTTGTGTACTGATGGCCTGACAAGGCCTGTGATTGTGTATGACATACTACAGATGCTTTTGGATTTTGTACTGAAGGTTTGGATATAGAATTCAGTAGATCAGCTGCCATCAATCAAATATATTGATGCATGTTTGAGGAAAATCTGTCTCCTTCAACTTCCAGCCATACAGAGGCTTTTTAAAGAAAGGTCATCCCATCCACCCATGGGGTATGAATTGCATTCCTAAGTTTTTTTTTTTTTAAGAAAATACATCTGGAGAAAGAATCTAGGGACAAAGAGGGCTCTAGAAGCTATGGAATCTGACACAATACCTGGAAAAACGTTCTAGAATGAAACTGGTGAAATAGAAGCAGGTATTTCTCACTGCATGGTGGAGGAAGCAGAGGGTTGTGTAAGGTGATGATGTGAGTTGATCAGATGCTTAAGCTGGTTTATAAACTACTGTTTTAAATTCCTTTGAAAAATATGTTGTTTTGATGATTTCTTGTTTTCCTATGTGCACCAACTCAAACCCTACTTATTACAAATATGAATGTTTTTTTTTCTTAGTTTCTTGTCTTCATATCCACTGAATGAGTTTCAGCCCATTGCTTTTTATCCCATCTGCAATCAAAATGAAAAAATGTTCATTACTCTTCTCTTTACAGTTCCTTTGTGTTTGAAAACTTAAATTTCATCTCTTTACTTCAATCATTTTGTTATACTAAACAAACTCAAGTAATTCTGTATGTTTTCTGTAGATGATATTTGTAGACCTCTGATTGTTCTTGCTGATCTTATCTGGACTTCTAGATTCTCTGTAGTTTGTCCAAATTTTTCTGCAGCTGTACTGTTAAAAATAGACCACTGTTTTGCCTAAGACTTCTCTAGTACTGAATACAGCAGAAAAATGTCTCAGTGCATCATGGAATCATAGAATGTTTGGGGTTGAAAGATCATCTGGTTCCAACCCCCCTGCCATGGGCAAGGACACCTTCCAGTACATCATGTTGCAGAAAGCCTCATCCTCCCTGGCCTTGGACAGGTTGTATGTAATCCAGGAAGAGATTGTCCATTGTGTAAGACAAATAATTGATGGTTATACCCAGGCTTACACTTGAGAGAAGTAATCTTTGCTAGTAATATACTAGTGATAATTTCCTGGGTTTAAACAAGGTTGGAACCTTAATTCTAACAAGCATTACATGATGTCTGACAAGAATGCTACAGTGTAGAACATTCAAAGAAGTGGTGAAATCTCTCCAGATTGTCCCTATTCTTTGACACTTCACATTGTTTACCCTTTTATTGATGATGCCTGTCAACTCTGTAGGCAATTAGATCCCCCAGCTCCCCCAGCACCAGCAGGTGCATCCCACCAGGACCCATAGTTTTATGGATGTCCTGGATGATAACTGATCCCTAACCCAGTCTTCATCAACCAAGGCACACTCCTCCACTGTGAAGGTGACAGAAAATTGAAACAGACTGCCCAGATTCTGGAGTCTCCTTCTCTGGAGACATTCAAAACCCACCTGGGAGAATTCCTGTGTGATTCACTAGGTAACCCTGCTCTGGCAGGGGGGTTGAACTTAATGGAAGTTTCATTCAAGGTCCATTCCATCCCCTAACATTCTGTGACTCATTGATTCTCTGTTTCTGTTTGCACAATTCTTTGCCCCAAATACATTGGTTTTCCCCTTGCAAAGAGGAATAGTATCTCTACTCAGATGGAAGGCAGCAATTCTAATCTCTGATGGAGAGGCATCCACTCCTTTGAAAAAGAGAATTTTTACTTTAGCATACGCACAATACTGTACTGAAGAAGAGATTGTAGATATAAAAGATCTTGAAAGTGTGGCCTGGAAGAAGACAAGCATTTTTCTTACAATACAAATTGTGTGTTTCCAGGCATTGCTGGATCACAAGATAAATCATTCTATGTTATCTTATCTGTTGAGAATTTTCAGAGCAAGATTTGCCAGTGGCAATCAGTATTGAAATAATTAGAAGTTTTTACTTATCTCATGTATTAGAGGCAATGACATTCAGATCATTAAGGATGGATTTCATCTTAAGTAGCCCTGAACATCTAGAAGTAGTCATCTAGGCTCCTCAAGAGAGGAAATACCACCTTCAGAGGTTAATTCATCACTCTGTAAGATTGCTAAGGAAAAGCTGCATGAATAATTTTTTGGATATTTCTCTTTTTCTTTGATGACTGAGGAGGGGATATAGAACTCTAGCATAAGCCATGTGTCAAGGGTTAAAGTCAGTTGAGATAAATTCTGTGTGGTACAGAAATTTTTGTTTACAAAACTTCCATGAAGTCAGAGTAGCTATAGTATAAATATCTCTATCCTGACAAAGTTTATATTAATTTATTTATTTTAAAAGAGCAATTATTGATTTATATATATATGTCTAGTTATGTCACATGCAAAATATTGTCCAAGTATTCTTATTTAATGATAATGTTAAAATGCAAAGTTATAAAGACTATGCCATGCTGTGCATGCCAGTTAAAGGACATTTTCAGTATCTTCTCAGTGCATTTGGGAAATATTCTGATTGTGAGAGCTTTGAGTATTTGTTCAGAATGTTTACACAGTTAAAAAACATTATCTCCAGTTTTAAATTAACATTAGCTGGTATTACTTTTCAGAAATTCATTGTGGCGAACAAGAAATTATGATGGATCCTAAATAAATAAATTATTCTTCAAGTATGCTGCTAATAATTAAAGTAGCAGGAGATCCACAAAAGAAAATTTCAGAATTTCAGTACTTGGTCATTACTGAGAACTTCTTACACATAGTGAAGAAGGAAAGTTCTCTTGGACTAAAGAGAGCTTCTGAGGAGGTGATACTTGTTTACTATTGCTTCTGGTATGATGATATCTTTTATCTTCTGCTGCTGCTTTGTTTGCAAGTAAGTGGTGATAATGAAAGATGATTTTTTTTTTTTTAAAGGGCTTACTGCATACCCTGAAAGGTGTGTAGATGAAAGATTTCAGATAGAACCAGTGCACTAGTCCTTTTATACATACACTGTCTGCATCATCTTATGAGTATAATGGAGATCACAGAAAATGAAATAAGTGATAGCTAAACATTTACTAGAGACTGAATGTGAATCCATACGTTTTGGTGTTCTATTTCTGCCCAACACAGTAAATCCTTCCTGTGAGTCTACTTAAACTGACACCTGGGTACAATTTTGACTAAATTTTTACTGCCTCATAAGCAGGACATAAAACAAATTATGCACATCAAATAATTAGAAAAAAAATCTGTTGATTAAAACAGGCACTAAAAATGTAATCTCCCTTATTGCTACAGGAAATTAAGGAAGTTTTAAACTGCTGGCTCCATTTGATACTGAGCTCTATCTGTCTGTTAAATATATAACTGGGTAATTTCTGAACTACATTCTGCTGCCTAGTTGAGGTATAGCATACAGTACCAACTGAGACACCTCTGTATCTGTCAGGCAGAATCAGTGGTTATGCTTTTGCACACCATTTTTTTTCATCGTGGACAGTTCATCTTGGATAAATACCTAAGTAAAGCAAGTTGAAGGGCCTTTTAAATTTTCATGTGAAGCAGGTATGTGGGAATTTGTTGCAGTAATTTCTCCTCTGTTTAATGATAAACAGTTACATGCATCACTTCCCCAGCTATACATCTTATTCTGTCCTTTCAGAATTGTATAGAACCCTCACACGAACACATTATTCTATTAAAAAGCCAATTCTTACTTAATACAGGAAGCAATATGCTTCTAATTTGTCTGTATCAATTCAAGACAGAGGTTACAGATACATGCAATGCTGTTTGTAGTTTTATTAGGACTTTTTCCTTGCTTGGAGTTGTCAGGGATGGGCAGGGGTGTTAGGAAGGCTTTCTCTTGTCATTGAGTTTTGAGTTACTTTTGAGAAATGGAGATGCTTCAGCAATTTTCCAATTCCTTCTTGAGATAGGAGGCTCAATCTGGGACAATGACATGTCACAAGAACTATGAGGTATTGCTCTCTGATTAATATTTTAGGTTAATAATCTGGTCAGCAGTATAAGGCATATAAATGTGCATTGTGATTAAATTCCATTTCAATAGAAAATTTCAGATACAGTTTTTAAAAAAGGCTAGGGGAGCATGTCAATGAAAAAAAGAGTATATTCCAGAATGTTCAAGTCTCTATTCAGATCTTTGGAAGACTTAACCTGAATTCAGACAATGGTTGAAGCATTATAATGTGCATTCTAAACTTTATAGATACTTTATAAATTTTCTAAACTTTAGATACCCTTTGCCAAGTGAAATTAAATATCCAGTGACACACAGTGTATGTGGAAAAGGGCCAGGACTAAGATACAAAATTCTGTCACCATAGGTAAGCAGGGATCTAAATTGATCAGTAATGGCATAAGCTTTTAACTCCTGGGAATTTAGGAATCTAGTCTAAATAGCAAGGTAGCATCATTATCTACTCAAGAGCCTAAAATTTGGCCTTAAGCTTCTCATTGTTTGAAAAGAAAAGTCCACAATTCAAAAATGGAGAAGAGGATGGGTAAAGATAGTGAAGCAGTTAGCACTTTGATCTTGCAGTAATGGCCTCCTGCCATGTGGAAGGCTGAGGCTCACACTTGCTCTGGCAGAGACTGGATACCAAGGTGTGTGCTGAGGCTGTGGCTCCATAGGGTATTGTGGAATAGTTTATTTTTTTCCTCTTCCAGTTTTAGCAATATAACCTTAGGCACTTAGAGTGAACTGAGGTGCCTACAGGGTTTTGTGAACTACAGAAATGCTTATATATTGGATTTAAAATCAATGAGGTACTTGTCTCCTGTATTCTTTCTTTAAATTTATTTCCCTGTAGGTATGCAAGGAAATGTGAAGTACCAGTTGCTGTCAGTTTAAAAAAAAATGCTAATTTTTTTAATGCTGTTCCATTTACATATTTTTTACATCTTGTAATTAGTTACTGTATTATCTTTAAACCATAGATTTTAGCACTGAAACACATTTTTCAGATCTGTATACTTTTAATGTATGTCTGCCATTAGAAATGCTATATTTGAGTCAATTCCCATCATCTTTTCTCAGAGCTTGTTATATGTCAAAACCTGAAGCTTGAAAAAGTCTGAACATATTTGTTCCAGATTCTCAAGTAATGCAAATTGGCCTGTTATCACTGAAAGTAATGGAGCTGTACCAATTCATACAAGTTGTAGATTTGGTTTATTGCTTCCAGGTATGTTGAAGACGATGTTAACTGGGTCCAAAAATGCTCACATTCTCATGTCCAAATTACTGATGCAGTAGGTACTACTCTTTGAAGTGTATTCCTGATTATGAATTTCCTTTTTAATTTCCTGAATGTTCTCTTTAAATTACATTTAGAGTCGGAAAGTCACAGGTAAAATATCATGTTATACATACTGTTGAGATCCCCACTAGCTAGATGGAGTTAGTGCTCTCATTAGAGCAAAAAAGATCATTTTGTCCTCCATTAAAAAAAACAGAGTTGTCTGAAAAACTTTGCAAGTAGTAGTTCTTTCTTTATTTTTTTTTTCTCTTGTTTTACCTAGGAGTTACCTGAAAGAGGTGATCATATTAAATATGCAAAATAAAATTATCTGAATGTTCCTAATCTTTAAAGAAAGTGTCCTACAGTTTCTTCTAAACTTCATCTTTCTCTTAGAAATAAGAATCTTTTCATAATGTATGTAACCTATTGGGGAGAAAATTAAAAATCTTTTGTAATATTTTTGATATTAGGTATTTTATTTTCGCTGTAACTTGTTTTAGATACATTTGAGTTGAAGTAGCTAAAGGAAGTGACTGAAATTCCAACAGTGTCTGTCTTCAGAGTATTGATTAGTACTTGAGAATGCCTGCTCCATTCATTTGGGATGTTTTCAGATGGTGGAGAAAATACATTAAGAATGTTACCTTACCTTTATTCCTGTTGAAAACTCTGTAAGTTTGTATTTAAATATGGTATCTACCGAGAAAAATTATTTTTCTACCCACATACTTAGAAAAATATTGTAGACCTTTGTTTGAAATATGGTAATTCCATACATAATTAATAAAATTCATTGGCACAATTCTTGAATTTGTAGTCCACAAAAGAAGCAACATGAGAACTGCATGGTCCCTGAAAGAGATTTGTTTTTTATTTTAAAATCTGTAATCTATTTAAAATCTGTATGGTTACATGGGGTTAAATAGTCTTGATTAATATATAAAATATGTTTAGCATTTCTCAGAGAAATCAGCTTTTTTCCTGTCATTTTTAAAAAATTGCCACTGATAGAGTATTTCTCTTAGAAGAGCAAATTAGTTTTTTTACAAGGTAAATATTTTGTGAGCAAGAACTAAGTGCTGCTAGATTTAAATATTCAGCATATATATAATCTGAATTTCAGATAAATATTTTTATATCCTGTGAAATAATTTGGAATTTCAGGATCCTTGTTACCACAGCCTTGGATAGAACCTGGTATTGAAAGCTGTGCCAAGAAACTATTTTGACATATGCAAAGCAGCTGCTACTTGTTTACAGAGGAAAAAAGGGTTGTGTGAAGACTGCATGAAGTATGATGCTGGGTAGACAGTGGGTGCAATTTGAAGAGAGCAAGTGGAGATTTGGTAAAGAATGGTGGAGCCTTAACTGCCCTTGGCAGCTGTGAGTCCCTCTTGCAATACAGGGCAATGGGATGCTGCCAGAAGCTACAATTTACACCTCTCCTGTGACAATTTTGAATTTAGGTCCAGTCTATTCTTTAAATTTATAATAGAATACCAAACAACTTTAAACTTGTCTTTCTTCCATATGCGAAATTGTTTTAATGGAAAACCGTTAATTTTCCAAGAGTAAGATGTACTTCAATATTTTCTAGTACAAATTTCCAGCCCTGGCATCTTTGACGTGGGTGCATATTATAAAATACTTTTAATTATAATAGTTGATAACACTTGAGACTGTCCAAGCCACATGCTGCATGGGCTCCTGGTTTGGATGGAATACACTGTGAAACTGAGCAGAACGTAAGCGTGTGTGAGAACAATTAAATTTTCCAAAGTTGTACAAAAACATTTCTACTCCTTTCCTCCCTGCAATACTTTTTGTAAGTATTGTAACAAATAAACATGTTTACTTTTGCTTTGGAAAGCTTCATAAATAGAGTAGCTCCATTTCAAGAATATCTCTCTGAAACTTTTCTTTGAAAAATCTGTGTATTGACATTATATTTCTTTTCAGGGCATTTATACTGTATTTCCTTCTGTGTGTGTCTATTTTCCCACTGATGAACTCAAAATATTGTGGTGACTTGTATTCCATTGAATCAGTATGTTTCATTTTCATGGATTTTTATTGAACTACTGGAGTGTGATGACAATCTTTGGGTTGTTAGGTTTATCAGGATAATCTAACCACTGAAGAAATATTAACATGACATACCAAAATCTTGTGAAATCTTCATTAAAGAAAATCAGTGTAGGTGCTACCTTGGTAAATAAAATAGCCTTTTAATAGTTTGTTTTTAATAACCAAAGACAGTGGTTCACATTATGGACTCAATAGCCTACGAAGAATTCTGGAAGGCATAAAGAGAACTTTGAAAGCAGTAACTTTAGGATGTTTTGTTTATGAATTAAATGAACATAAAAATAAATCTCATTCCTTCCCTTCAAACTTTAATTTATTACATCTCTCCAAAATTAATAAGCTAAACATAAGACTTAAGATAATTTTATGTACAAAATATGGAACGTAAAATGGGAAATTAATACCAACTTGTTGCTGATAACTGTTATCTGATTTTTTTTTTTTTAATCTAGATTTTAAATCTAGATTAAGCAATAAGCAATTTGTCTGAGGAGGCAGTCTAGCATTAGATGATCTCTCAATTTCTCCACTTCAAATAATTTTCAGTATTACATGGGTGAAAGCACATTTTTTTGAACTTACTATAGGGTGTGTATGTTTAAATGAAATCTTTACTGCACTTCATAGTGATACACTTTATGCATAGCACACAAGTACTTCATACAGCATAGAGTTGTTATGTGACTGAATTCAAGTCACATGTTTTATTTTTTGGGTAAAAAAGCAGTATTTTAAAAGATGTTGTGGGTGTGTAGGTCAGATGTCTCAGTAGTATTCAGCTCAACTAGTATTGCCTATAGACTTTGGAATTTCTCATGTGGTTGAGATTGATGAAAACCAGTTTAGGAAGCTTGTTTTTAATTTGGTTCTGTCCTTGTAAACAATGAAAAGAAAATTATTGAAGTATAAGAGACATTGCTTGCTTGCATCATAAAACAAATACAGTGTGAAGTCTGACACAAAAGTACCAACATTATAAGCTAGTCTCAATAGTTTTCAGCATGCCTCTTAGTATCTTTGGCTTCATGAAACCAAGTAGAGAAAAGAGTAACAGATCATATTTAAATAAAACAGTTCTCCCTCTAATTGAACCACTGCATAGATTATTTTTCTACCTCTAATAATTGTGCAGATGGGTATATAACTCTTAGTATACTTACTGCACCTGTTAAATGCTGTTTAACATAATTTCTACACTGCAGTCCCTGTAAAATTTTAGCACATTAAAAATTAAGTTTGCAAGTGCATAAAAGGACACTGCTTCAATTTTTTACAGTATAAACTCCTGCTAAAATATTATTATGCTTACTTGGAAAACATTCCAAATGTAATATTTAACTTACCACAAAAAACAGATTCTCTTGTTACTGCTGTAAGAGGCCTGTATTCTCTTTCTTGAAATGAACTGCTAGATAATTATCTTAATTTTATGAGCACCATAGAAATCCCTTTTCTGCTGGAGACAAAAGAACATTGTAATCAGGTTTCTTGAAGCCCTACATGGTTTTGTTTTACTTATCTCCCTAGAAATAAGGGAGCTAGGAATTAGCTTTTAAAACTCTTTATGCACTCATAGCATTGTAACTATGATTTTCTAAGAATGAAAGCTTTACAGTTTTTGTAAGGTGGCGGTGATGTCCTGAACTAATTCGAATAACTAGAAAATAGGCCTCCTTTTGAGCATGTGGGGCTCTGACAAGTGTGAAATATCAGCAGAGGTCCTGAGGTGCAACTGTTGTGTTACAAATTTAACCTCTTTATTGAGCTGAATCATCTGAAAGAAAAAATAGTGGATATCTGGAGCAGGAATAGAGGAAAGGATATCATCCAGAGAATACAGCATTAAGTCCTTTCAGACAGGAAGATAGAGATGTGTTAGTGTTTGTGTTATGCATGAATGAGAATTATAAATCATCAAAATCTTAGTGTTCTCTACTGGTTTTTTTTAGGAACCTTTGGCATTTATGTTTTAGCTCTCAGAATCATCTGGGTTTTCTGAGTCTCCCTCAGAGTCAGAACTGAGATGTTTAGAAGACTCAGTGAAAGTTTTGATGGATTTCTCTAGAGTGGTGTATTTAGTTAGTTAAAGGTCTGAGATTGCTGAGCTGGGCATTGTAAGAGTGTGATACACAGTGAATGTTTGTGGTGTCTGAAGCATCTGTTTCTTGAAGCATTTGGTTTTGTAATGAGAGATAAGATAGTATGCACGTTTTTTATGTTTAATAGTTTGTAGGTATTCTTTTTTATGTTGAGTACAGTGGTTATGAAAATTATGCTGCTGTATACGTATTTGAGATTCAGTGTGATGGAGAAATAGTGGTTATTGACCCTCATAATAGAGATTTGAGGGAGTCCAGAATATAAGAATGTCATCTGTGTATTTTGTGTGAATAACAAAATGATGCTATATTTAGGGTCTGATTTGTAACTTGGCTGCGTAGGCAGTTAAAGTAGTTGTGCATGAGAATGGAACCAATATATGTTTAGGCAAGATATCTGAGTATTGGCCTTGTGCTTACTGAAGACAGACCATGATTTGCTGTCATTGGATTGGGCAAGGTGCTGCTCTTCTTACTTTTTGTGAGAAAGAAATCTGTTGTGTTTCACAGAAAAATAAACTAGTGAGTGACTGAAAGCTTGATGATGATTTTTTAAAAAATTCTCTTCATTTTTCAGTGACGTTCTCTTGCATGTAATGCAAATGTGGTAGGATTTCCTTTTTTGTTGTTTTTAAAAATGATGGATCTGTGAGTGACAGTACAGACTGTACAGCTTTTCTGGAAGCTGGTAAGGGGGGGACTTGATGTCATTGTCAATAATGTAAAGTAGGATGCAGAATCTCTGTTAAGACCTGGTAGCAGGTGAGGTTGCTGTTAATAGTTATAATATCCTATCTTTGTTGCTGTTAATAGTTATAATATCCTATCTTTTTGTTCACCTCAGCAGAAGAATGAGTGATGTAGTCATGAGCAAAACACACCATCACCACAACATTTCTCTCTCTGAAGAAAAATCTATAAAGTCCTTGTTGTGGTTGTTAAATCAGCAGGCAAAAGATGAGCTTAGAAGGACGGGGATCAGATATGATGATGGACTTGTATATCTGAAAGATCAGCTGTTCAGTTCTTCACATTATAAGATTCTAACTGAGAGGGAAAGAAACTGAGAGATGGGCAAAATGAGTAATTCCTGGGGCTGATTTTAATTTCTTTCCTCATCCCTTTACTTTCTGTGAACAAGAATAACTTTTGAAGTACATTTCAGATAATTATAGCAGAAATCTTAACAAGCTGCGATACTTTAAGTGAAAAGTATATGCAGATTGCCAAGAACATAATTGGGTGGTGTCTAGAGAATGAGAATTATAAGGGTACTTCAGAAAGAGCTGCCATTAAACACCCGTCTGTGTGATCACTTTCTCCTGATATAACTGCATGCTGCAGAGCCTGTACCTAGGTGCCCCTGTGAGCTGAGTGCTGGGTACCTGAGACACAGCAGCTAACAGCAGAAGTCACTTGCCAGGGGTCTGCCCTGGCATCTCACAGTTTCAGCAGGCAATCCCCACCATGACTGAGACTGGTCTTCTGGAATGACTTTTGATATTTGCCCTCTGGTATCTACTAACAGCCTTGAGTTAATAGTCAGCTATCCAGTGCTACAAAAATAGTGAAAAAATCCAGTCAGTGCATGGGAAAAGTTTAGCAAATTATGGTTTATATTTATACTTGAGATGTCTTTTTAACTGTGTTCTGGACTAATCTAGAATGCATGTTTTTATTTCTTTTTCAGCAGAAAGCCTTTTCATTTTTCAGCAGAAACTTACTTGTCTTTACATATGCAGAACCTTGTGATGCTTAAAGCAATTCAAAGATAGTTTTAAAAGGTCCACGACAAATGGTTCTTTGAAACTTCTGTACTGATTTCAGCAGTGACAAATGGAGTTTTTCCACGGGGGACAGCAGTGTCATCAATATTCTTCTAGTCATCTGAAGAGTTGAATCATTCTGTTTTGCTTTTCTGACCTATGAAATCTGTTATTCCATTTTTGGATAGGAGGAAAGAACAGTGTAACATGAGATAGCAGAAACAAAATGTTTCTCTGGAAGACTTGAGTGTAGGAAGAGGTGGCTGGTAAGTAGGTTGAGTGCTGCTGAGGAATGTGTCTCTCCTGATAATTGCTTGCTATGTTTTGCAAAACTTAGGGTAGCAAATTATAGTTACAGTCATGAAGGTTCAATATCAGAACAGCCAGAGGATAGGATTCTATTAAAGGCTACAGTTACTCAGGGGAACAGGACAAAATTGTATATTACACTCATTTTTATGACAAGGTCAAGTCAAACCAAATACCTTTGCTGTAGTTCTTATGGTTGACAGCTCTTACAGTTTACACGTGGATGCAGGTCTTGGGGCATGTAATGACTGATTTGTATGTGTATTCAATATTAGAAAATGCAGTAATTATTTTTAAGATGGTTTATGAAGAGTTTTATGCATTACAGTGAAACAGTTAACTTACTAAATAGCAGCTAGGTGCAAATGTTTTAGGGGGCAAAAATCAGATGATGTTTTAAATGTAAATGAGTTAAAAAAAAAAAAAGAAAAAAGAAAAAGAAAAAAGATACCGTTAGTAGGAAATCAGTGGAATGAAACATGAAAAGGCTATGATCATACAATCTATATAGATAAATGAACTTTAACCACTGCATCCAACAGACACTTATGTCTGTTCATGGCTTCTTTGTGTTGCATCTGTGCATGTTTCTTTTCCTTCTAGATGCATTAATTCAGGGTTCTGATTTATAGGATCATATCAGTTCACAAGATATAATTACCTAGTAATCAACCTTTCAAGTAAAATGACAGAGAAATCAGAATTCCCTGCAAGATGATGCTGAAATCCTAATTGTGTGTGAGCATGTTCACTGCAAGGTGATATTGAATCAGTGTGACCTTGGAGCAGACAGGTGTTCCTGGTAGTCAGCAGAGCTGTAGGAGATGCAGACAGGAGGATTTGACAAGTGCAAAACATTCACTGCTGGCTGGGAATATGTTTTTGTGTCATAGTTAAACAAATCTGGTACCAGGTCCTTCCTTTTGTCACCCCGAAAAGTCCTGTTCCAAAGTGGATTTCTACATTCCAAGGCTAGATGATATATAAACCCCCATTTTATTTATGGATACAAGTTTTGATCTGAAAAAGATTTAAGTGTCTAGGGGTAAAACTGCACCATAGATACTCCTAGTTAAATACTTCTATGAGGCATAGTGGTGAAGTAATTCTGTTGCTTAACAGAACTGCATGTTTCTAAAATAATCAACCCAGTAGCATGTCCTACAGGAAAATAAGTTATTTCAAAACACATAGAACTGCAATGGGAAAATCCCACTTTACTTTGCTGTCAATAAGTAAAACCAGACCGTTGTGATTATAGAAATAGTTTTTAATCTGAAATTTACAGATTTCTAAAATTAGATCTTCTTAACTGAGTAAATGTATTGTGTATTTTTAATGACTTTTATTTCTTTTCTGTAGTATAGATGCTGTGGTTTGTTTGGAAAGCAAATACATTTGCAGTATTTGCTTCAGAAACATTTTAACAGTATGTTATTTGGGTACTTCATTTTATGGCTAGTAAACTAGAAGGTATTAAATTCAAGATATGCAAAACTTCTACTATCTTTTTGTCCAGATGTATCTTAAGGAAAATTGCTGAATGTTAAACAATTTTGTAATTTTTTTTGCTAACTTTTTCCAAAAAATTATATTGAAGCTTTAACCTTCAAGCTGACGTGTATTGGTAAAGCTTCTTGTTCATATGTGGGTGCTTTTTATACTGTGCTCTTTTCTTTTTAAACTCAGAGTGATACAAGAGATATATACATCATAAGCCCCTTATATGAACAAGAAGATTTGCATTTGTTTCAGCAGAAGGATTATGAGGAATATTTGCTGAGAATTTTAAAAACTGATTTTGTTTGCTCTTCTGAGAATTAATTTTATTGCTGTCTAAAACTGTTTTAAAATGAAATACCTACATGTTTTGGGTTTTTTTGCACTGTAGGTTGTATGTCTTCCCACAGGCAAAATTCCTGATATATATTAAATATAGTAAAATCTGAGACATTCATGCACATTACAGCCATGTAAATATTATTTAATGAATAAAATATTTCTAAAGAAAAAAATCAATAAATGCAGAATTCTCCATGGAGTGGCAGTTGAAAAACTCATAAATTTAGATTACACAGTCATGTCAGTGAATTCAAATTAATGAAATGGCATCCAACACAAGCACTACAGTAATTTACATATTAATTTCTGCTAATGTTTTTTATGGCTGTAACAGACTTGTAGTAGTCATATTCAATAAAATACAACAGATTGTGAAGCAACAAACATTGAGCAGTTGGGTATGATTTATCTGTTGTTCCACTGGATCCTCATTTTCCCAGGAAAACACTCTTGCCTACATTATTAATGTCTGACAATTTTCTTGTATTGATGCCTGAAGCAAAATATGTCTGTTAATTTTGTGTAACGGCTGCTTTCCTAACAAATGGTATTTATTTTTCTTATTCTGACAATACAAATAAATAGAAAGTAAAGCTGGCTTTGTGGATTTGGACACTAACATGAAACACATTTCTGTGTATACAAGTTACACTTAGTTTAGGTCACAAAGTTGAAAATACAATTACCACTGGATTTTGTGTGCTTTCATTGTATATTGTAGTTATCTCCTTTGATGCTGAATGTTTCCTTTTTTTTTCTTTTCTTTAAATAAATGAATCCTATAAACACAGACAAAGAACATGCTGTGTCAGAACACATTAGCAATGGCACTGTCTTCCCTTCAGAAGATAACCCATGTCAGTAACTCCAGAACTTGGGTTTCTCATCACAAGACACTTCAGAGAAAGAGAAGACAGAGTGTGTGTGGAGGAAACAGCATTTTTGGAGGTTCTAGTATTACACTAGCTAGTGGTGGGTGAAGTCACATGCAAGATCTCTAGAAAATCTCAAAAACTTCTAAGAGGTTAGAAAACTATGCTTTTAGTTTAGATGATACCTAAATATCAACTTTGAAATCAATAGCTCGCTCTTTCTTTAATGAGGGGATTGGCACTGCATGGCTAATCAAATACTGACTGACATGTTATCTCAGATCCCAGAAAAGAAATGTCCTGCCTCTATAGAGTTTTGAACCTTTTTGGGAGAAACATTCCATAAAATGTCAACTGTTAACAGTATGCATAGAGGTGAAGTTAGAATGTGCTTAGCATCAATATTTTTGAAAGAAAAAGATACAATAACTGTGTAATATTTTGTATATGAAATATTATGGTTGGTTTTTTCCTTTCTTTCTTTTAATTCTGGCTATAAACTTCTCTCCCTGGAATCTCAGAAGACTTAATTTCTCATTTCTTTTTACCTTTTTTACTAATCTGCATTATTCTACGTTGATTGTTGACTTAAACTTTAGAACTTCAAAAGAGAAATATTGCATTAGTTTGATGTCTAAGTTGAAATAAAAATAAATTAAAAGCTAAATGTGTTTGAAATTTTTTAGGCAAGGAACTGTATTAGTCAAACTTCAGTGTGTCTATTTAATAATGTTTTAATACTGATACAAACTAAAGTGCTTTAACCAAATTGCTGTCTAAGTAATTGCTGGATTTTCTCAGTTTTTGAAATGAAAAATCAGAGGCTTACCAAATCTAAAGATACTTTTTGTATTTTGGTTTATTTTTACTGCAGTGGAATGCTTTTAGAAGTATCTTCTGAATGCTGAGAATGATTCACTGCTAAGAACAGTGGCAATGGGAACAGAAAGTGGAATCTTGTGACAGTGCCCTATAAATGGTTTTCCCTGAGCATGGCCTTTATCAGGGGAAGCTAGATTTGCAGTGTGGTAGGGGGCATAGAATCCTAACTGGCTTTAATCTGATAATACTATTTAAATTATTGCAGCCTTTGTCAAAATTTGTGGCTTATTTAAGAAATGCTATGTACAGAACTATTTGAATTTTGGAAATGGCTATAATGAAAGGAAGATAAAATTTAGGCTTAGCACTTATTTTCCCTTACTGTTGCTTATAGCTTGCATTTTTAAAACTTTTTTTTTTTTTTTCTTTCTAAGCATGCTTTCTGACTTTATCATTACTGTATTTTTTCATGTGTGTGTGCAGCTGGCCTTTTTCCAAAGAGACATTAACTAAGAATACAGGAATGACTATGCTAGCTCAGACCAAGAGCTGCTTAGCTCAGCATTTCCTTCCCAGAAGTAATATCTAGACTTTGCATTGTGCTTTTCCATTATTATAGATAGGGAATACTTTTCTTGTCTAAAAATTACAGTATATACTTCAATAGTGAGATACAAACTGTACCAAAATTTGAATTTACAACTGTAAAATTATCAACTTACCCATACTTGTCCACAGAAAGCTGACTGAATTAATCAAACCTGATGAAAGTTTGTTCATGTAGACGTTTAAAATGTCTGGGGAAAATGTTAAAGGCAAAGTTAGGTAAAGCAGACTAGAAGAAATTAAATAGTCAAAATCAGTTTTGCTTATGAAGACAACAGGTTTTGGAGAACATTATTTTTCCTCCTTCATTAAAAGTTGATTCTGAGGAAAAGATGAATATGGTGCTTCTGGTTAAGTGATGAAACTAATTTCTAAGTGACCTATTGTTTCTAAAGCCTTTCCTTATGAATCTAATCTGAATTGTATTTGTTTTGCATGGCAGGGATTTGGTATTGAGGAAATTATAGGGGTGGCTCCTGTGAGAAGCTGCTGGAAGCTTCCCCTGTGTCCAACAGAGCCAATGCCACCAGCTCCAAGATGGACCCACCTCTTACCAAGGCCAAGTCCATCAGAAATGGTGGTAGGGCCTCTGTGATGACATTGCAGATGGAGATAACAATTGCAGATGGAGAGAGGAGTGAGATTATATGTGAGAGAAACAACTCTGCAGACACCCTGTTCAGTGAGAAAGGATGGGGAGGAGGTGGTCCAGGCACCAGACCAGAGATTCCCCTGCAGCCCATAGAGAAGACCACGGTGAGACAGCCTTCCCCTCTGCAGTCCATGGAGGTCCATGGTGGAGCAGATATCCAGCTGGAGCTCCTGGGGAGCCCCACACTAAAGCAGGTGGATGCCTGCAGGAGGCTGTCCCCATGGGAAGCCTGTGCTGGAGCAGGTTTTCCGACAGGACCTGTGGTACCACGAAGAGAGGAGTTGGTTTTCTAGAAAGACTTGTGACCTCATGAGTGACCCACGGTGGTTCCTGAAGGACTGCATCCCATGGAAGGGACCCCTGTTTTAGCAGTTGGTGAGGAACTGCAGCTTCTGGGAAGGACTCGCGTCAGAGAGGTTTGTGGAGGACTCTCAGCTGTGGGAGGGAGCCTGTGCTAGAGCAAGGGAGGAGCATATCAGGTTTCTTACATTTTATGTACATTTGGCTACGTTAGCACATGATCAAACTTGAACTTCAGCACAAGAGTGTTTTTGATCCTAAGTTTAATTCCCATCTAGTAGCAGTCTGCCTTCTCAGATAGAAACAAAGCATTTCTGAAACTCTGTAAGATGTGGTGCTCTGAAGCTTCAATGTTAACTGTAGAAACATTTTACAATTAAAAGAGTAACACCCTCTAGTGTGGATTCAGTTATACCAGTTAAAATCTTTAATGTAAGAAGATAAATCGCTGTAGCACAAGGGGTTTTATACTAGCATAGATATGTTGAAAGTTGAGGATGTAGTGTAGACATGTGGCTCAGCTCAGGGGGATATAAAAACACCTGGTGCATAGTAACATCTTAAACACATACAGCTAATTGCAACTTTATTCTCTGTGGCTGCCCTTCCATAGATACTAAACTCTTAGGTCAGGAAAAAAATAATGATTCATTTAAATAATTTTACAATTAAGCAATTGCACCAAGATTTAGTGCAAAATGATGCCATATTATTTTAGAGTTGAAATGCTTCTTACTTTTTTTGCAGTGATTGTTTCTCATAAAAACTAATTTATTTTTCAAAAGGTTAAGGAAGGATGATAAGTTGGCTTGCACTTTCCTTGTCATTAAGCTGCAGTTTTTAACCAAAGAACATATGGACATTTATGAGAACTAATGGAAATCTGAAAGTAGTGATGACAATTAGTGCTTCAATAAATGCTCATCCAACTGAATCCAGCAGGAAGGGCCACACATTAAAATGTATTATGTGGTATTTAAAACTAATTTTAAAGCTTTGGAGAAAAAAATTATTCTTGCAAGGTTTTTAGAAGATTTAAATATATTGTTCTCCTACAGATGTTCAGTGGTACTCAAAGCTTTTTTGGCTTCTTTCCAGAAGGTAGCAGAATCGATCAAATTAGTTATGCATGTCTTGTGTGTCATTGTGTTTGTTTGGAAATTCTGTACTCTGAGTCTTCATTCTTCAAATACAGTAATAATAAATAGCAGAGGTACTCCCTCTGACACCTAAACCTCTTTTTTCACTGATGTCTGTAGCAAGATCTCTGCTTTTCTTTACTCTTTTGCATGAAAGAAACTTAGGTCTGAACAGGACTACATTTTCTGAATCTGTTCCTTGCCCCAATGAGAAGTCATGCTACATTCTTCTGTATGAGTTCCTGTGACTTCAATACACTCTCACATCAATCCAGTGCTTTTGCCCCACATGGCCAAAATGTTTCTAGGAATAATAACATCTTATGAATCTCTTCCTTTGCACCCAGTATAACTTTCTCTGTGATAACTGTGTTAAACTACATTAAATGTAATTTTCCTAATGTACTTTGATATATGTTCTTGAGCTATGGAATACATAACTTGGATTCTGAGTTACTCTAAGTTCTGATTTAAACATTTTTTTTACCCTTTTAAGGGGTGAACTATTCTTTCTGTTAACTCTGTAAGTTTATGCTTTTTTTGAATCAGGTGTTATTCTGTAATTTGGTTACGTAATGGATTATTAGAGGTACATATATTAGATGTATATAGATGTATATATATACAGTTAAGATTCCAATTAGGGAATAATTTACAACATTTTCCTTTAAGATTTAGGTGCTAAATTTAAGAAAATCTCACAAAGAAATTTGTGGTTAACATCTAGAATAATTAACAGGAAGATCTCCTAGAATGAGATTTTAAATTAACAGTGCACCTATTTATATCCAGTTCAGTCAAGCATAATGTTGGCAGTTGTTGAATGCTGACTTGTTTTCAAACTGTTTATTTAGATAAGAGTTGAGTTGTTTTTTGTTTTGTTTTGGGTTTTTTTTCCCTATTTTTTTAGATTGGATATTAGGAAGTACAAACAGAAACACATGAGAAACATATTTTTAACAGTAAAGTAAAAGTACTGGTTTGTATTGATTATGTCTGACCTTGGCAGTGCAGAAGAGACCAGAAAGCATTTGTCAAGGATGCAATAGCTAAAGATGTATTTGCTTTGGAGTGTAAGGATGATTTTAGAGAACTCTTAAACTCCCTTATTCATTCCAGTGCTCTTTAAGAATTAGGCTTTCTCTGCAATCATGTTTCATAGTCCCTGCAAAAAAAGTTGCAGATATGAAGAATATTCTTTGTATTATTGAAGAACTTATATTGGCTTTGTAAAGTTCTTCTATGAAGTTATATTATAATATGATGTACAGTGTTTATGATGTTCTTTTCTCATGAATATGAAGTAATTTTTTCTTCTTGTGGGATGATATTATAAGAAGATTAATTGGAAAAAATCAGAAGTATTTCATTCATTCTGTGTGCTGGTTATTCATAATACCATTTTCTTTTGTACAGTGGAAGTGATATCAAGAGAGTGAATGTTTCAAATTCTTTTCATATATTTTATAACAAATCCTTTGCATTTCTTGTCAGTTTAACATAAACTTTTCTATTTCCTGCCTCTAGTGTTTAATTTTCTATAATACTTCTTAGATTTCCATGTGTTAGAGCTGAGTTTTGGGAAAAGAGGGTTATAACTAAAGTTTCATTCTCATAGAATTTATATACATGACTAATAAACTACTAAAACTTTTTCATTGTTTTTAATTTTTTTTCTCACAAAGGATTATCCTTTGTGGGGAAAAAACCCCAAACAATAACAAAAATCTCCAAAACAACTGACTACTGAAACCAGATTGCTTCCAATGGAAAGTGTACCCATCCAAGACTGCACCTTTGAGCCCTATTATACCCTTTCACTTTTTGGCCAAATGGGACAAAGAAAGCTCAGAGAACATAGGCAGTGGAAGAGATGAGTAGAAATTTTTCATTTTACTGTTTTTCCTTTCTTGCTTTTTCTACTAGGATTTTGTCTGATATATAGAGATTTTGCCAGGAGTTCTGGTGTTAAGAATCTGGAGAACTCCAGAATAATCTGGGTAATGTTCCTGCCAAAACCATGATTAGATTCTAGAAAAATATCTGCAAATGGAAAGTGTAATTATAGAAAAGCTGATAATTGAATACTAAAAGGAATTCAATACAGATTTACAGAAATGTTTACCTATAATCTGCTTTCTCTTTTGCCTAAATTTGAAAAACTATTCTGTTGAACAAGAAACAGCACCTAACCTGAATGCAGAAAAGTTTTTGGCTCCAGAGAGGACATTAACTGTCCTATGGGGTATGTTCCAGAGATTTTTTTTTTTTTTTTTTTTTTTTTTTTTTTTTTTTTTTTTTTTTTTTTTTTTTTTTTTTTTGTTCACATGCATGTAAATTGTTCTGGCCAGGAGAAGCAAATTTTTAAAATGTGATCTTATTTAGACTGTAGACTTACAAAGCATATATCAAGTCTGCATTGATACCCTACACCAATTTACTAATTAAGATGCTGTGATAATTTAACAAGTATTCTCATTGTCATCAGGCAGAATAAGTATTGGCTTGGGTACAAGGACATTAGCATTGATTTTTGCTATTACTTAACTTTCTTAAATATTTTAAGAAAAATGATGCTATTGAAGTTTTTCATTTTGCAAATACAATAGAAACCTTTCAGATGGAGACAGTATATTTCCTTGATGTTTTAAGCTGGAGGAAGTCATGGTAGTTAGATTGGTTCTAATACTTTAAAACATTTTTGCATTCTATGTCTCCTATGTTTGGGATTGGTCTGAAGGTGAATATGCCCTTCCTCAATGAAATAAATATAGCTTCTTTCTACTTGCATTTCTTCTGTAAAGTGCATTTTTTATATGTTACTCCCTGTTTCATCTGGGAGGAAATTCTTCCTCAAGTGAAACTGAGTCTCTGATTTGACTTGGAATTTTCATTGATGTTCCTTTATTATAGAAAGCAGTCAATTTATAATCAACATTTCCAATGCATTTCTGAAGCTTTTGCTTTTTTCTAAATCTGAAATTTTGTTTTGTTGAAAAGTGCTATTAATGTTTCTATATTTTAATAGTTCAAAGTATTCAATACTTTTTTTGACTTATCCTGGTGAGATTTAGAATTCAAGCAGTGTCTCTCAATTTTTTGCTGTAGAATATACAGCTTATAAGAGAGGAAAGAAGAAATAATTCCTGCATCACATCAGCCAGTTCTGTCCCAGTACAAGCTATCACATCATATCGTATTTTTTATAACTTTGTGTACCCAGTGATTTAATTGGAGGATAGTTCCAGAATTTCTTTTGCATGATGAGATATTATTTTAATATAAAGTTATTGATTACCAATTGATTATTATACATACATGCATGCAGTGCTTTTATATTGTTTCAATTTATTTGCTCTGCTCTTACTAATGTCTTTCAGTATCTTCCTTCCTAATACATTTGCAAGTGCAGTGATATCCTTCCAAGTCTTCATTTTTTGCAAACCAAATAAAGCTCTTAGTAGAATTAGCATGTAAGACTAACAATGATGTGATGCATTTTGACACTTTCGTTTACTTGACTACCATAGAAGTCTTAAATCAGGGAACAGTTAGCATTATCAAAACAGCAGTTCAGTTTCTTGATTAATGCCAATCTCAGATTTAACTGAACTCTGTAGAAATGCTTTTAAAAAAAAAGTCTTTATCTACAAACAAAGAAGAGGCGGACTTTGTTCACATTCTTTTTAAAAATACTGGGAAGAAAATTAATAGTATGCATCTATATAATCACCAGAAATTGCTGCTTTTTCACTTCTTAAAAGGAATCAATTGAGATGAAGAATTTTGGTGAAGTTACTTTCCACATTTGCTTTTGAGCTCAGTCATATCTGTAGTCCTACCTGCCAGCTAAAACTGCATGTGTCCAGGTGCCTTGTCACATGAACTGAGGGCTACAGTTTTTAGGAGAGAGAATAAGACAGCGAGGGTAGCTTCTGTGTTAATTTGGTTCTCCCACATTCAGTAGGTTTTCAGGCTTTTCTTCAAGATGTTATTTCGTTTTAGTGTACATTTCAAAAATAATGCAGATACCAAAATATATTACCTGTTACCTGAATTGTGTTAATAAAATAATTCAGACTGAAATATCAGGCATCTTCAAATAATCCAAATATATTTTTTTTCTGTGCAGCTTATGTTTTGCACAAATACTAAAATATAGAAATGGTTGTGCTAATCACATAGATATCAAAGAAAGAAATGCCTTTGTATAAGGGGAACACCTTAAACTGTCTTTGTGCTGGTTTGGATAAGAAGGATATAATTTACAGTAACTGCTGCCCAAATTGATGTTGGTAGAAAAGAGCGATGCAGGTATGAAAATGCCTCTAGGGTCGTGGGCAACCTTTTCCTTTGTCTTAAAATAATTTTCCTTTGGCTTAAAAATTTCCTTTTTATTGTATCTGCAATACCACTTTGTCATTTCAATAATTATAATGAGCACCAAAACTGGAATAACCTCCAAATGTTTACATCATGCATCTCCATGTAAGTACATAACAACATCACATTTTATCTGTTCTTTTCAGAACGTGAAACTCTTTATGCAGATTTAATTTACTCTTTTACATTTGGTCAACATTTCAAAATGGTTCAAACCCAGGACTGGATAGCTCCTTGTTCACAACGTTTATTGATAAACGTTCTGTAATTGCTACCTTTCAATGCTAGTACGTCTTGAAATATAAAAAATATTTTGAGATACAAAAAAATAACCTATGCTTTCACTTTCTCACTCAGATTTTTCTTTCTAATTTAAAGCAAAATTGAAGTAGCTGTGATCATTACGAGTGCCTTTCTGTTTTCTACAGCATAAAAAGGTGTAAAGGCTTTATTTGTTGTGCAGTTGTTTTTTCTTCTGCTGTGAAATGAAGTCAGTCCCTTAAGTCAGGAGCCAATAGTGAATTTTCTAGGATTACCTACAGAAGCTTTATTTTTGCAACTTTATTACTTCTTTCTGGGAGAATTGATTGTAATAGTAGAATTTTACTTGAAATATAATATTTGTGAGCAGTTTAGCAGCATAAACAAGTACACAGCATGTTAGATACAACTAAAAACTAAGTAGCTTTACCTGTCATTAAAAATTGAAAAGTCCACTTATTGGCTCCCTGGTGAGTAGAATTCCTTGTTCAACAAGTGCTACTTAAGAAATAATTTCTTTTGCTTTTGTAATAGTTTCTTTATTCTGGCAAAGAGTATCACTAAATGGGCACTGCTAACACCATTTTCTCTGTCTTTGGTAATTGCTGAAATTAAAGAAGAACTAAAGCTGTATCAGCAAATATCAATATGACAATGGCATTGTGCACTGGCCCTGTTCACTTGGAAAGAGTATTAAAAATGGAGGAAAACATTTATCAGAATCTTGCCCACCAATGCTGTTGCAAAACCCACAATATTCTGCCTGGGAAAAGCTAGAAAAGATAAGGAAAGAAAGAAAACATTTTCCTTTTGCCAACTTCAGAACAGACAGTTGGTTCATTTTTGTCCAACACAAGGAGGTACTCAGAAAAGGCTTCTGAACTGGGTCCAAAAGTAACTTTGAAACAAGATATAATAATAATAACTTTGGAATCAAGATCTGTGTCTTCTTGTTAGAGCTGTGGGGGAGACAAACCACCACATGGTTATAGTTTGCTTTTTTTTGATGGAAAGATATTTCATAAGTTATTCCCTAGCACCGGAAGTTATTCATACCCTGTATATGAGGGATCAGGAAAAGATCTTTGAGGACAGAGATCTTTTAGATCTCTACTTTTAAAGTATTGGAATGCTTACATCCTATAAGAAGGGGAAAAATGAAGGACATGCCTGTTATAGGTGTCATTTTTCAAGAATTGTCAAGTTATTAACCATCACAATATTTTAGCAGCTTAATTTGCAGAAGCAAACTGTTTCTAGCTCATCTACCAAAACCACAGGTAGGATGGAAACAAATTGGTCACAGGAGAAACATGACAATGAAATGAAATATGTCCCCCCTAGCCTGATCAGTGAGTTTTTTCACTTGTAAAAGTTAACACTAAATAGGTTTGAATCTTCATCAAAAGCGTAACTTTTCTTGTGCACAGTCATAAGTGACCTCAGTCATTTCTCTATGATGTGAGCAAGCGAGTTATTTTCAGACAGACCTGACTATCACTAGTGAAAAGATTCTGCTTTTCCTTCTTGAGGTGTTTCCACTGTGCATTCATCTTGGTCCTCATACTTTTGTTTTTATTTAAAATGTTGCATAATGTTATGTAACCAAGATGTTACTTGTGATGTCTGTGCTGTATTTGCTCTGTATTCATAGACTGGGAATGAGAACGTCCCAACCATCTTGGCAGAAGAGACAGGAAAGGTTGTTAGACAAGTTGCCAAAAAACAGATTTCTGAATTCTTAAGAATGTTCTTTATTTTTATTCTCTATTAAAAATATAAATCCATTAACACTGTATCTTGACATCTTAGAGCATAGGAATAAAAGTTGAAATTTCCTGATTTAAATGAACTCTCAATGCAACACTGAATTTAGTTTACCACAACTGCATTTTAATCATTTGTGAAAACAGGAGAAGTTAAAACCCATGGATGTATTACCTAAACAGACATACAACTACAAAATGAATTTACACAAAACAGTGTTGCAGTCAAATGCAGTATTTTCAAGAATAAGTTTATTTTCAACAATATTAATGTACAGTATTTTAGGATTCCATTATTTTAAATAATATGAGAATTATGGTTATGAAAAAGTGATGTGGCTTCTGACAGCACAGTGAAATTGTGCCCACAAATAGATTTAGACAGTAAAGAAATAGGGAAGCTTGGCAGATAGTAATCACCTCATTACCTTTTTACAATAGGAAGAATTGCAACATCATGACTTACTCAGTTCAGAACTGAATTTTCAAACATATAGGATTCTTGTTTCCATATATGGCAGAAGGTCTTGGATTAAAAAGAAATTACTTTTTAAAATTTTATAATTTTATTTAGTCTTATCCATAAACAGAGACCATACTAAATGCTTGGCAGTCCTTCTAGTTTGTCAATGCCATTATTACACTTCTGCAGTGCTCCTCAGCAGTGAAAGATACTCAAATATTTTACCAAGCTAGAATTATTCTATTGATCTCAGAGGGACTATTGTATTGTATAATTAATACCAATGTAATCAAAGTAAGAGTTTCATTTGTGTGTCACTAGAGCCCATTCCTGCTCTACATGCTATAAAGGGATGTGACTGCTTACAATACTGTGGAAACCAGATCTGTAAAACAGTTTTGTGAGGTTTTACTCATCTATTTGCCTGGCACTAGAGCCAAGCTCCCATAATAATGTTTCTTATAGTTAAGTACACTCCTTCCTGTAACAAATAAGAAACCCCGCAGGGATCCAAAATATGTGAAATTACAAAATAATTACTTTAAAAATGTAATTTTTTCGGCTGTAAATTATGCTGAATGGTAAAGTGCCATGTACGTGAAAAGCATATTGTGCCAGACAATTTTTAAACTGATTTTGTTCTTACTTGCAAAAAAAAATCACACCAGTTTCTGTATTTCAGTTACAGATTCTCCATTTTGTTTTTGCTTATTTTTAATAAGGGCAAGCAGCCCTCAGTACTAGTTCTTCCAAATGCCATCACTTCCTAAGTGTTCATTGCCAAGGTTAGCATTTATTAGTCTTAATGTTCCGTATCTTCCCCTCTAATTCCTTGTACTTACCTTTTGCAGGAAAGGAGTTTTGTTCTGTACTTTCAGATCTCTGCTGTAAATTTTCTGATGCACATAAATAGTTCACTAAATTGTCACCTTTGGGTATAAATTTTAAGTCCATTTGCACGCCTGAGTTAACGTACCTTTGTATTCTCTCTTCCACTCTGAACACTGTCTTTTATTAGAATGGCACTTCCTTAAGGTCCTTCTCAGCTGTAAAGCACCTAATATACCAAGAATATTTTAAAGATATTATTATTTTTAGGATTACGTGGTGAAGTCTTGAAAGTTCAACTTCTACCACAATTTGTAAAAAAGGCAAATGCAGAGCCAATTTTTTCTGATTTTCAGTGTTCACTTAACAAGGAGTACTGTTCTATTCCTTCTAACCTATGGCCAGGAAATGTATTCAGCTGTGTGCTACTAATTCACTGAGATTTTAAAAACTAGGCTCTTCTTCAGAACTGTTCTTTGAGTCTTGCTTTCATCTTTCCCCCCCCTTGCCATTACGAAGCCAAGACTTACATAGAGGGGTAATGATTTTTGTCAGTTAGGAAAAAAAGCAGGCTTTTTTGGGCATACAAACACAGGTCTTAAATGTAAGCAGCCCAGCTGTATGATTTTATTTAATAAAAGATAGTACTTCTCCCTCCAAACCCTGAATTAGATCCTTAAATCCTCACAGATACAATCACACCATGACTTGTGACTTTATTGGCATTAATCTGGCAAAGTAAACTCCACAAAGGCACCAGTGCATGTTATTATATTTATCAGGTTCTATTTTCAGAAGTGAAAATTTAAAACTTTAGCTAAGAGTACTAAATCATAAAGACTGTATTAACAATGAATGATATTACTTGCATAATATCCCTGATAAGACTACAATCTTTGTCCTGGGGAGATTACATTTGCATTTCTATGGTTTATGAAACATCGTTAAAAATATTTACCCTTTCCTTAAGTTCTAGAATGATAGGAACATTCTGAAACTTCAGGTCGTGAACTTTTTTCCAGTTTTAAACTTGCTCACTATAACCTACCATTGTAGTAGCAAGTCTAAGGAGGAGAATTTTTTTGCTATAAGCAGGCTTAAGTGGTGAGGAAGACTGTGATAAGGAGGATGGCTTATCTTAACTGCTGTTCCAAGAAAAATCAAGCTGTTCTAAAACAATTAAGCTGTCAATAGTATTTCTTATATTTATTGCTATTGTATGTGGAAATAATTTCCAAAAGAAAATGTTTACTCTGGTCCAAAATGAACTGGAAAAAAGACAAGGAAATTTACATAAAGGTCTGTTACTTTTCTTTAATACTTTTTCCAGCTTTTCTGTATAAAAGCTTAGGCAGAACCATAGTTGTTACAGAGAAGCAAGGTTTCTCAAATGGACAGTTTCTGACAGAAGGAAAGTAGGCAGTAAGAATGTATGTTCAAGACTTACATTAGTAGTTCAATCTCTTTGCTAAGACTTCTGCTATTAATGTGCTATTATTAGCCAAAAAAATAGAGGATGAGCTGAAAGGTAGAAAATTTTGCAGAAGACACAACACCATTTCAGCTACTTCAATTCAGAAGGTTGTTAAGTACTCTAGCAAGACTAACATAGTCAGCTGAGTGGCATGATTGCAATAGAAATTCGTCTGAATCGCTGCAAAGCAAGACATCCTAAATAATTATTAGAAATGTCTCTGAGTCCTAAAATTACAACTCCTCAAACAAAATATGGTTGAACCACAAGAGCAATCAGACCAGCATCAGAGATGAGTACTAACATAAAACTGATTAGCAATATAATAACAGTTTTGTATAGCTAATTTCATTTTGTTGCATCTTTTTCTCATGTGCTTCTGTGACACAATCTCCCAATCAAAAATTTTTAAAAAAGTATTATATAACTTACTTAGGGTGAACAATGAGGAATACTAAAATAAGTCAAAATTAGGATAGCAGCATGGACAATAAAGATTTATGTTTTTTGTTTGTTTGGTTTTTTTTTAGTTTTTTTTGTTTTTTAAGCACAGACTTTAGAAAGACAGTGGCATGAAATTACAGAATGCTTATAAACTATTTCAAAAGTTGAGCATGATTTTACATTACGTGGAGATCACTATAACTGATATAACTTTACTTCTCAAAGATCCTGAAATCTGTGACAACGTGTAGCCGGGATTAGGTAATAACTGCTTATTACTGTTATTACTGTTGCCCAGGAAGCAAACTCAGCTTAATTTTATCCAAAGTGGCTTTGTCTAGTTCACCTCAGTGCTCTGAGCACCATTCTGGGGAAAGGAATCCTTCACCTAACCTGTGAAACTGGGCTGCTGGGTACTCAGTGCAAGATTCCTGCCTGCAGAAGGAAGGATATAGGGAATCTGCAGCTTTGTATCCAGTAGGATAAGCAGGGAAAGCAAAACTCCTTGTTCTTTGGATGCTTTTAGACTTAATAGGTCATGTGGATACTACACAGTCATAAATGCACATATACCCCCTATGGTAATGTTGGTACAGAGGCACCTACTGCTGAGTGCTGAATTTTGACTTGTCTGCAATGATAGAATCTTTCCCTTGTGTCCCTCACATGTTTGTCCAAGCAGAGTCAACACATTGTCAAGAACTGTTAACCTGTCCTCAAAAACTTCCAGTGATGTTTTTTTGTAAGCTTCAGAAGCAATCTATTTTTCTTTTTGATGATTGCAATACGATATGGTATCAGTAAAAGCAGGTGTATTTCAATAATATCCTGATGGAACAGTAAAATGAAAGACTCTGACTTGATCACACCATTGCAATATTGGCCAACATAAATTAATTTGCATCTCAAGTTTCTGGTACACTGCCAAATGAAGTGCTCTGATATGAGCAGTGGTTGTTTCTAGTCTGAAATCTGATTATTGTTTTATTTGTAAAAGGAAACAACTTCCCATCAATCAAACCTGCAAGCAAGAAAGTGTGATCTTTCCAAAAATAACAAAATCCTTTAAAAATGGTATGTGTACTTGGTATTATAGCCCTGGATTAATCTTGAAATGCCATCATCCCATACAAATACAACATGAAAATGGAGGTCTGAGAATAGCCTAGGAAAGTATCAAACAAAGTGGTTAGAAATGTGGGAAAACTCCCTCAAAGCTGAATGAAACTATTGGAGCATTTTTCAACAGCTGGGAACCTCTGAAGTAACGGAGAGATATAAGGTATTTTGGAAATACACAAACTTCAGATTGGTCTGAGGAAAAAAGAAGGATAAAGTCTGATCAGAAAATGGCATTTCAGCAAAACTGGGTGGTGTCTCAGATGAAAATACATTGATTGTGGTTTAGAGACTAAGAGTGACAATACTGTCATCACTGAAGATGTGCATTAAGAATATATTCTTTAAAAAGAACTATTTTAATATTATAATTATCAATAAATGGGCTAATTGGTATATCTACATTAGCATCTGAACTGATAGAGAGATGTAGTAATATTTCTGTTTGTTCTGTTAACTAACAAGGAGAGCAAATAACCATTGAAATAAAAGTAGTTGATATTTCTTATCAAAATGGGAGTGTGGTATATGAAAGGATTATAGAAAAAAAATGATGTACATGCAAATTAACAGCCTGTGTTTTGGTTTTTGTCTTTTGTTGGGTTGAGAGGATACTGAACTATTTAGTAATAGCAAGCTAGTGTTAGGCTTTATATAATAAGCAGCAGCACAGAGGGATGAGACATCAGTTTTGCTGTGGCTTAAACTGGTAATTGGTGACATAAGACTAGTTTTATACTCAGCAAACACAAGTTCTGTTCTGGAAAGGCATATGTAGAGCTACAAAGTGAGTCTGTCTCATACTGTTTTTCTCTTATCTTCCATCCTTTGTGTGAGGCTATTATCTACTCTGCTTCTGTTTTCAGCTCCCAGCAAGATCAGCTGGTGCTATTTTCTCTGACTTCTCTAGATGCTTTTGCTAGAGCTATTGAAAATACAGAAGAGACATTCTGCTTGGTTTTGGCTGTGCTAAACCATCTTCATCATCTAATACTGGGCATGGGGAGTAACTGCAGAAAAACTCTTCCATGCTTGATAGTCCTGGAGCAGATCATGATACTAATTTCCTAGCATGACACACAGTCTTCAGTGTAGGTTTCACAGAAAATGTGGAATCAAGCACTGGAATTTCAGTTTCTGGCATGATTAATTTAACTATGAGAATGACTCAAGCTGGTAAACATGCCCAGTAGTCCTTGAGGGTTAGATGAACCATGTTGGCCCAATGGGAGAAATGAATATGCTCAGTGTCAACAAGATTGTCATAACGTCAGTGGCCTTGACAGATTACAAGCAAAAAATGGTCTTCAAAGGTTTGTCACTTTGCAGGATTTAAATAGGTTTTTATGGTCCTAGAAGAAATGGTAACTTCATAGAAACTTAATCTCTGCACAGATTTAAGATGCTGGTCCAAAAGAATTGTGATTAAAGTCTCTCAGTGAAGTAATAGTAAGAACTTCATAGTATTGGCAATAAATCATACCCCTACCTGGTTTCCAATAGTAGTTGAGCAATTTTATTGGAAACTTCAAAAAAAAAAAAAAAAAGTCTTCATCTTTCAATAGACACCCAGCATGGGTCTGAATAGCAAACGTTATAAAAGCTGGATCTTACAGTTAGGTAACAGATGTAGCTGTACATGCTGTCTGTAATGACCCTAAAGAGAAAGTAATTTAGTTATCAAAGCAGGGAAGAAGTATGTCAAATGACCTGCTTTTTGTTGAGGCTAATCAAACAAATTAAAACAATTTTCAAGCTAATTACATTCCCTTTGCAGCAACAAATGGTACTGTCTTAGCATTTTAGATAATTTCTCTTTGGTTTGGAGCAGGGCATTTAAAAGAGACAGTGGCAAATCTAGATTGAGAATTTCAGTTAATGATTCATATGCTGCTTTCCAGGCTTGGAGAGTTAAAAGCTATCAACCACACATATGTGAGGACAGAGTTCCAGACACCATTCAAACAAATATTTGAATCCTTGTAATCTGTTTTATAGACTCACTTAGGTGTGAAATACCTTTACTTGACAGGAGCTGGATTGAATCAATCTGAGCTTAGCATTTCTGGAAACTACCACAGGATATTCAATGTGACTTTTTCCAAGAATGCTTCTTAGAATCTAAATCCTTTTCCTTTATTTCCTTTCTTTCCTTTATTTATTTCCTTTATTTCCTTTTTTTCCATTTTTTCCATTTTTTCCATTTTTGCTTTTGCTTTTGCTTTTGCTTTTGCTTTTGCTTTTGCTTTTGCTTTTGCTTTTGCTTTTGCTTTTGCTTTTCCTTTTCCTTTTCCTTTTCCTTTTCCTTTTCCTTTTCCTTTTCCTTTTCCTTCTTTTCTTTTTTTTTTTTATTCTTCTCCATATTTCATTCTCAAACACTAATAGCATTTTCCTTGTAAGCTGTAAACTCTCTGGACAAAGACAGACTTTCCATTATAGAAGGTTTTGCATAGTGACCCTTTTGGGGACTAGTCCTGCTTAGTATAATTATCCTTCTATTCATGCAATTTGACATATTGAGAAAAGCTATCACAAAGAAATCAGGTATATTTTAGTCCCTTTTCTTAAAGTATAATACTATAAGTTGAATGTAATGCTAATTGGCACTTACCCTTTGTTTTGTTGTATAGATTACTTTCTAAAATGGTTTGGAGTGAGTACTATCTCTAACTGAAATATTTTGATTCATAATCCTTCTGAAATGCATTTGAGTTTGCTGACCAGATGGATAAAGACAGATGATGTGGAAGGGGTTTTAATGTGGCCTGGTCTGTTGCCCTATTTTATGCCCCTGAAATAGTTACAGAAATCTGTTATGTTTAGAAATATGTTTATGCAGCATTCATTTAATGGACGTGGGTTAGAGAGCTCTGTTCAGGACATTAGGGTGCCTGAAAAACCTACTGCAAGTATCCTTTTTGGTGTGGCTGTATGGGTGTGCTATTAAATCAAAGACTTAATTAAAAAAAAATAATTTTTTAATCCTCTTGATTGTAGTATAGGCTAGTTCTGATGACTGAGAAAGAGATGCATATATACTCAATGTTTGTGCTTATTTTTCCACCTGGCACTGATGCAATTTAAACCATATCTGTGAAGTCCAAGTGCAGTATGTTAAGATGTCAGTACTTCTTTAGACTTTCCCAACTGATAACCATTAGGGTGATTTTGATCTTAACATTCTCTCTGTTCATAATGGCAAGTGTGTGCTTTGCTGTCAAAATGTGCTAAGGTCTTGAATAAGAAACTATTTTCTCTTTACTAGATTTAATTCCCTTTTTTGTTTTCCAAGAACACAATGAAATGTGAAGGTGACAGGTCCTTCTTGTTCTTTCCCAAGTAATAGAGTTCAAATTTAGTCTCTTTACAAAAGACCTCAAGAAAAGCAATAAGATATACCAAGCACAGTGTTCATTTTATTAGACACAGTTTTTTTTTTTTTTTTTTTTTTTTTTTTTTTTTTTTTTTTTTTTTTTTTTTTTTTTCCTTTGGTATCTGTCTTTTTTATGTGACTTGACTAGTAGTGTTATAAATAACATTATCTTTTACAAAACCATGAAAAATTAAATTTAACCTAGGTGCTAGGAGTCCAAAGTATCAACTTGCCACTCATCATCACCTCCAGATTTTCTTGGGGAGCATAGAACCATAGAATGGGTAGGGTTGGAAGGGACTTTAAAAGATCATCCAGTTCCAACCCCCCTGCATGGGCAGGGACACCTCCCACTAGACCAGGTTGCTCAAGGCCCCATCCAACCTGGCCTTGAACATTTCCAGGGATGGGGCAGCCACAACGTCCTTGGGCAACTTGTTCCAGTGTTTCACCACCCTCAAATTAAATAATTTCTTCATAATATGTAACCTAAATCCTCCCTCTTCAAGTTTGAAACCATTTCCCCTTGTCCTCTCACTACACACCCATGCAAAAAGCCCTACCCCAGCTTTCTTGTAGGCCCCCTTCAAATACTGGAAGGATGCTATAAGGTGACATAGTGTATTATTAATTGAAAAATCTGGACATTTTTGAGTAAGTAAAATAATCTCAGATTCACCTTTAACATTAAAAGTGGGAAGGGAGTTTGTATTGTATCCTGCCTTAAAAGTGATTGAAATGGTCTGACTGCAGTAGTGTTTCTGCCAAAAGGAGGACTCTTACTACTTAAGTTGTACATAGCTCTGCACAGAGGTGCATTGAAAAGGATTTAAAATTGGCCAAATCAACAATTACTCTTTGGCTAATATTGCACATGGAATAATTTCATAGAATCATAGAATCCTAGGGGTTGGAAGGGACCTCGAAAGATCATCTAGTCCAACCCCCCCTGCCAGAGCAGGGCCACCTAGAGCACATCGCACAGGAGATGCGAGAATTTTTTAGCTTGCTGGTTCCTGCAGGACAAATCTTTAAGTCACAAAAAGAACCAATGTAATTGACATGAATTATATTGTTTATGAGTAGATTGAGGGAGTTGGTCAATGACTGAGCATCTGTCTTTTTACCATTTGATAATTCATTTATTAACAGGCGTTTGAAACAAAATGACGTGGGTGTAATAGGAAGAATAATTTTGGGTTGATGGTTTTAATGCATACCTTTTCAGCACATTTTCTATTGACAAGTATTTATCACTTAATAAGGCCAAAAAACAAAACTGAGTTTTAAAAGACAGTAGTCAAAAGTACCTGCAATACATAGGCAGGAAATAACTCCACAGCAACAATAGGATTAAAAAAAAAATAGGTACAGGAGTTTAAGGTTCAGGTTGGAAAAAATGGTATGCTGTGTTTAAAGGCTATTTTCCATCCCTTAAAATTTGTTCCTGACCTTTTTGTCTCCGTCAAATGAATTTTAATATGAAACACTAATATCTGACCCAATTACTGAAAAAGTAGATTTCCATATAAGGAAAAACACTAATTCTGTTAACATCTTCATCTTCTTTATACTTTAATTTAGGATAATAATCCAAACAGTTTAAGATGATTAAATAGTTGTATTTCCTAAATGCCAATTATTATTTTTGAATGATTTGTTTTAATATGGTTTTAATATGGTACCTAATAGAATGAGGGAGTCCTTATTCTTTACATCTTATTATGCCTTTTATTGCATGTGTTTGCTGTGTTTTGTGAAGATAGCTATAAGGTTGTGGAGGAACCATTTATTTGCTTTCTATTTCTTAAAATGCTTTTTCATAACTCTGAGTTTCAAGAGCTGTTCGTTTTTTCCAGTGGATAAATGAAATGAGAACTTCTCTACAGAAATTCTTTCTAAAATCCCACAGAACACCATGTAAAGGTGATAAGTTTCATTATTATTATATTTTTTGTGACACATATAAATCATCTACATAAATTTTGGAATATGTATGTTCTCTGTGTAGCTGCTTCAGTTTGCACTGAAGGTCAGATAAATTAGTATTCTAAAGAATAAGATAAACTTCACATGTATTACAATGTAAGCATTATTTCTAACATGGTTTTTATGTATATTTATCTCCTTTGTATATATGCATTCTAGTTTAGAAATTTATTCTCAAAATACCAGAAATTTTAGAAAGCACTGAGAAAGCTTTTTTATCTAAAGACAGGGAATTTCCATCATGCCTGTTTCTATTTGTATAAACTCTGAATGTGACTTTGGCATTATATTGTCCTGCTTTCTAATCTGCACCTGCTTGTGTTCATCCATCTGGCTAAGTGTGAGGTTCTGAAATCTATGCTTCTGCCAAATATAGCCAATGTTTAACACATACTTCTGCCCATATATAGGTCTCTGCTTAGTCATATTTTTCTACCATATGTCTTGCTTTTTAACTAGAATTAATGTTTTTAAAATTATTTTTAAGCAGATAATTGAATGCTAACTTTGATAACTGATACATGAAGAACCATCTTTCACTGAGCTTTTCAGTTCCTGCTTATCTTTAATTTTCTGTATATTCAAGAAATTACCTATTTCTCTTAATTTTTTCATCTGTAACCACAAATTTAATAGCCTCAGAATACAAATAATAAGATATCAGCCAGGATCTTGAGACAACTGAGGACAGGAGAGAGTGAGCTAGGAAGTATAATTTAAGGATCTTCAGAGGCAAGAGGACCTGTGGATTCTAAAGGCCTGGCAAGAAACAAGTCTTCTTTTTTTTCCTTGCTTCCACTCTTCTCTCTTACACAAATCCCTTTGTAAAGACATAAAACAGTGCTGATAATCCATCAGAATCCTTATATTTAGTTCTACCATATCCATTAAGTAGTAGTACTTTAATATTCCTTCCGAAGATGTAGCTTGTCCTGCTAGTCCACTGCAGTGGATGATAGGAAGGAGAAGGAAAGAGAGAGGCCAAGACTGGCTGCTGCCTCTGTAGGGGAACCTGGTCAGAAGAGTCACTGAACTGATGGAGTAGTATGGGTATCTTGTCCACTGTGTTAAGTGAGTGTTTTCAAAAGAAAAATGACTCTGTTATGGTAACACTACAAGCTTAAAGGCATCAGACTCTATGTGTCTACAGTTCTATGTAGAACTGCACCATTTTTAGTGATCAATTGCTTCTCTCTGCCCCTAATTGCAAATATTTTCTTGTGGTAAACCTGACTGAATTTGGCATGTTTTTTTGGCAGCTTTGTTTGTGAAATTAATGTGAACAGATGGGAAGGTGAGCAGCACAGCAGAGCCTAAAATATAGGCCATGACTTGAAGGTCTGTTTTGTTCCAGGAAAGGACAACACTGGTGCTGTATAGCTGTATAGCTGTGGTACAAAATGCAATGATATGCAGATTTCTTTAGAGCAGGAAAAATCCTGGTTTGTACAGCTGTTTGAAGCTGAATGGCTGCCGTGGAAATTAGTTTAATTTACATAATGATTTCATAGGCTAAAATATTAACAGTCCTATAAATTACTTAAATGTCTGTTTGTTATTGCAGAACATTTATGCAGTTGTTAAAAATATCGGACATAAACTTTATGCAGAAATACAGACTGAAGAAATTGAGTGTGAAAATAAAACACTTTTTGGATATATCTGTGCTGTTTCTGTTATTCTAAGGAAAACATTCCATCGCCTCCATCATTTTATGTAATTGATGAATGCAGAACAAAACCTCTTCCTATTACCATGTGAATGCATTTGAAGTTGGGATTAGAATGCATTGAAATTGTTTTTCTGATGGCCTTCAGTGAAGATTATTCTTGCTTAAAACTGCTTTAGAATTTTAGGTCTGGAACTAGCAAATGTGATTGCATTTTTTTTTTATTATTTTTTTTGAGTGTTTTCAGAGGTGACCAGAAGTACAGACATGGCCAATTAGTGAAAACTGGACAGATAATAGAATTAATGAACAAGTGAATGAATACAGTATGCTTTTAGAAGGGCAAGCATAGCTTTTTTGAAAGGAAATCTTGCCTTTTGGGTATGCAGTGCTGCTTTGAGAGAACTGGTTGTTCTGTGGGTTCTGTTATAATACATTTGGCTGGGATTTCTAAAAGGTGTTCATTCTGGTCCTTTAACAGAGGCTATAAAGGAAACAAAATAGTTATTGTGTAAGTGCTAAGGTTGCAAAGAAGAAAACTTGATTAAAATGCATGGTGCTTTGATCAGTAAAAGGTGGTTTCCACTGAAGTGTTCAAAACCTTCACTGAACATAGGCTCTGCATTGTATTCATAAATAATATGGAAAAAATAATAAGCAGCAATATGTGTCAGTTAGCTCTTGACTTACTAACTTATTCAGAGTAGTTAGGGTAGCACCACCAATGAAATTTTGCCAGGGGACTTTATTGAACTGAGTGCCTGGCAAATGCAGTGGCAAATTAAAATCAGTATAGGTAAATATAAGTTGGTGTATGTGAGGGAGTAAAACGAATCTATCTCCTTATATAAAGTGATGGGGTCTGAGATGACCATTATCACATGGAAATAAGAGCCTGGGATTATGACATGTAATTCTCTGAAAACTAGATGCTCAACAACATACAAAAAAGCAAAACAAGCACTGTGATTTCTCAGTGTAGAAGAACAGAAAACAAAACAGATAATATGATTACAAGATTGTATAAATCCCTGGTTTTCCTGCATTTTCATCACTGCCTGCAGTTTTAGGTCCTGTGTTTCAAAAGGGTATGGTAAACTGTGTAAAAATGCTCATATTGGGTTAAACCAGCGGACAAAAGCATAGCGGCATAAATTATGTTTCCCCTGTTACAATTTTCTATAAGCACCTAGGGAAACTGAATGCTGGAGTCATTTTTTTATGCTAGTCATAGCTGTGTGAAGGGAGTGAGACCTGTTAGAAAATCTTCAGGCTTAGACTGCTAGCAAGCTATACCAATTAGGTGGTCTAAAGGGAGCAAAAGCTTACTGTAAATGCTTGCCACGAGTTTTTAGGAAAGTCTGGTAGAAGTTGAGGGAATGTTTTGAGAATAGGACAGTCTTTGTTGTCTACAAAAGCTACATGTTCTGCAAAGAGTGTTACCCCTCTTGTGCCTAATACAGTTGTATGAAAGACCCAAAATTACCTGGAACTCTGAAATGACGTTATATATGACAGTACTGGGAACACTGTTTTAAGTACAATGGTATGATTTGTATCTCATGGCCAGGAGCTTCTTGCCCACCTTTTGATGTAAACTTGGTTTCTGTCACATATCTAAGTTATTCAGAACTTCACAGTCTTAGGCTGTAGATCATACTGTTTCAACAAAAAGTTTACTAGCAGACAAATAATTTATTGATTAGAGTTGCATCTTGACATTGCTGTAGATTTTGTCTCTTAATCTGGATGTGAGACAGTAAAAAAGATTTAAAAATTTTTCCATCTTGCCAGACAATATCAAATTAGACCAGAGTCTCTTGGTCTCCTATGGCTGTCTTACTGGAATATTCAGTCTGTAAAAAATACACAGTTAGCAACACAAACCTAAAATATTTTGCTGCGTCATTTTTGGTTCTGGGAGATAGGCGATGCATTCTGTCAGTGCTGCTAATGACTAATTAGGCGGTCCTATAGCTGAGCAAAATATAATTATAGTTACAAACTGACAAGGACTCTTAGTACTACATGTGTTAATTTTTGAGAAACTGAAATTGAAGTTTCTCATTAGGCACATTGCACTGTAGCCTAGAAATATTCATGACACTTTTTTCCATCCTGTTGAATTTTCCACAGCATATGAAGCAACTAAATTATGAAGGGGTGTAAAGAAGTTTAACTAGAGAACAGAACATCATGTATTAGCTCATAGAATTTAAGTTAAGTAAAGAAGTTTAACCTAAAATGCATGACCACATGCAGCTACCACAACAGGTCATGAGCTAGTTTTAAGATCATGCCAGGATGGAAGCAACCTCAAGGATCATCTTGTCCAACTTCCAAAGTTTTGTGTATAAATCAAAGGCTAATAATGGGATTCAAATCTGCTGAAACTGTACTGATATTAATAGGTCACTTTAGTCATTCTGTTAGGCTCACTTCTGAATGTCAAGATTTTGTATATTCTGGGTCTGTAGCATTGAGTGTGCCTACAGTGAAGCTGAACTTTCTTTCTAGGGAGTCTAACAACTCTGTGCAGAAAATTTCATTATAGGAATTTACTCAGGAAGAAAATAATATAGTTCCTTCCTTATCACTTGTCCCTTTATACTCAAGAAAGGTAGAAGGAGTGTAAATAAATTAGGCTTGCAATGTAGTGGGCATAATTGTTGAAAGAAATTAACAGATTGTTTGCCCTGCACAGCATAGAATCATAGAATATTAGGGGTTGGAAGGGGCCTCTAGAAGTCATCTTGTCCAACTCCTCTGCCAAAGGAGGATCACCTAGGGCAGGCTACACAGGAACACATCCAGGTGGGTTTTGAAAGTCTCCATAGAAGGAGACTCCACAGTCTCTCTGGGCATCCTGTTCCAGTGCTCCACATGACTGAACTCATTGTAATTTGTTTAGTTATATATATATATTAGTGCACAGATAGTATAATTTTAAATACTAAGTGTCTGATCCTCCAAAAGGGGTTTCTCAAAGCAGGTAAGTGAAAAAATATCAAGGTTACTCTGTGTTCATGAGCTTTCTTAGGAAGTTTTCATATGTGGTCAGCAACGTTTCTTGACCTTGCATAGTGAGTTTTGTTGCTATCAGTTCATTTAGAGAGAGGTCTTTGAGTCTTCTGAGAATTATTACAATGCTGACAAAAAAGCACATTTCCCCCAGTGTGATCAGATGGAAATAAACTGGAAGAGTGCCAGGTATATTTCTGCTGCACCTCTAGTATAAGCCCAAATGAAGAATCCTTTTATTCCTTGGTTTTGTGTTTTTGTTGTATGAAACTAGATGCCAAGTAGACAAAGTTGAAAATGATAGGGTGCAAGTACTTTACATTTTGATGGGGAGAAATTTGTGTTTTGAATATATGGGAAGCATTAATTCTTTAAGCAATAATAGCTGTAGTGTTACTTTTGAGAATCAAGCAAGAAAAGCTATTCTCTTTTTGTTCCTAGCCCTTGGTAGAAATATTTGTTTGGTTTAAAACAGGCTTTTGAGTCTAGTGTTGTCAAAGAATTTTTAAGAAAACAAGAGCTGTGATGTATTTGAACATCTTAATCTCTTGTTCCTGGGATTTAGCTATATCGGTAATTTATTTCTGTTTGTTAACTGCAAAATAACAGAATTCCTAGTTTGAAGTGCTTGTTAGTAACAGCCTGACAGTCCTTTGATGGACATTAGATAACTTTAAGTGTCCTTCAGAGGGATTAGCAAATGCTACTCTGGGTATTAAGTAATTATTTTATTGTAAATAAGTCCAAAAGCAACCTGGCCAAAAACTAAAATAGGTTAGAAATTAGGAAAGAAATATAAAGCTGTTGCTTTTGACTATTAGCTTTTAAGGTTTTTAAGATTTTTTGGAGGAAACATGTGAAGGACTCTTCCAAATAAAGAGCACCTATATAAGAGATAATGACATCATCTAAACTGCTAGGAAACCAAGGAGTTAAAATCAAGGAGACTGCAAGAAAGTTTTTTAAATTGTGGAGCTGCAACTAAACTGTGAAGTGCATGTGGTTCAGGATGACATTCCTACAGCTGAGATACTAAAATTAACCTAAGTAGATAGCTCAGATGATAGACCTAATTAAAAGTGAAGTAAAACCAAAGGGGTTGCCCTTTAATTTGAGCACCAAATCAGTACTACACCAACTTCTATATAAATTCTGGAAAATGAAAAAATAATGAGAGGAAAGTGCTAGCTCTTGGTCTGTCTGAATTTTGGTGAAAGTTAAGCTACGTGATGCTGTAATATCAAACAAAAAGACAAGATAAAGAAAAACTATGCCACTGTTGGAATAACACCAATAATAGAGTTCAGAAGCAAATTACCAGTGTGACCAGCCCAGTGAATATCACAGTGGAACTCTGTCAGGAAACTGGATTCTGTTTGCAGGATTTAAAAAAAAATAAAAAAAAAAAAATTCTCTTTTAGCATGTGAGATAGAGATTGGAAGCCTGGGATTCATCTGGCCAAATGGAGGTGTCAAAATCTAAGCTTAGTGTTTAGACTTGTCCCGCAGTCATCAGAGAGAAATTGGCACTCCGGGGTGAGTAAACCATCTCATTTTGAAATAGACATCTAAAATAAGTTACACAAATTGGGTCCTAAAAGTGACCATTTTCTCTCTGTTCACTATAGCACATAAGGGAACTAGCTGAGATACAAACATCTCCAGAGTACATGAGATGACTCCTGCCTGAAATGGCCATGAAAATAGGCCACACAGACTTCAAAGTTTTTAAACTGGCAGAAGGAACATCAAGGAAAACAAGAAATGCAAAGTGATAGGAGACACACTTGGGTTTTTTTTTGCTTTGCATGCCTGATTTTGGTTTTGGGGGGTCTTGTTTGTGGGGATTTTAATGTTATGGAGATCTCCACAAACAAATTAATTTTTAAGAAACTGAAGGCTTAGATACCTTGTGTTCTTAAATATATATATATATATATATTTACAGAAAAAAAAATATATTTACAGAAAAATCCTGCCTACAAGATGGAGGGGGAAACAGCTAGATTCTGCTAAGGATTTCTAAAGTATACTTCTGTTTTGCTTGGATTTGATGCATTTTACAGCTGAAGCCATCCATTTACCCACATACTTTTAAAACTTTGAAGCATTTTTTTAATGTTAGAAAAACAGAGGGAAAATGTGTTTTCATTAGCACGAAGATGATCTTAGAAAAATCAGTAGACATGCATTTTTTTTTTCCTCACTGTACTTACTCAGTGTTTTATGGAAATATATAAACGGGTGTAAGAAAAACATAATGAGGTTTTAATTTAGGAAGAAGTAAATCAATGGAATGAGGTGAAAAAGAGATACATAAGTTGAAAGAATTTGAGTCATAGAATAACTTCAGAATTGCTTCAATAAAATTCCCAAAGAACAAGTTATTTTTGAAAAAAGGTTATGATTGATTAAAATTGAAAATGTCTGCACAATTTGAAATCTATGCTGCCTGAACTACAGTTGGATTGCTATAAGCAATAACAAATGGGTGACTGTTTCAATGAAGGCACTGGGTTATTTAAATTTGCATTATCATGTGTAGTGAGATGCTGTGAAAGTGACAATGTGTAATTTATACATTACCTCAATCACCCTGTTTTGTGCACTGACATGCATTTCTATTATTTTTTATTTAAAAATAATTTGATAGTTACTATAGACAACAAATTCTTTTTACCTTGTTTCTGTTCAGTAAAAAACCTGTACATGTCAGTGGATAGTAGTTTGATTTGTTAGATCATTCTTATGTAATAATAACCCAAGTTTTAAAATTTTTATTTAGTCACTGGAATTTTTTCTATGAACTTCAGAAAGAATAGGATTATGTTTCCACAGAGTTAACTTCCTCATCTATTACCTGAAAAAAACAAACCAAACCAAACCAAAAAACCCCAAAGTAAGAACAGAGAAATTAGCACTAAGGAAAGAATGCTGGAAGCATAGATAGAAATGTTGGTAGACAAATGGAGTTAGTCAATCAGTTACTGCATCCAAATGGGCAAAGGAGTGTTATTCTAAGAACATGCCAACCAGATAGAATTACTTTAGAATGAAAACAAGAATGTAACTAATAATTACCTTATCCAAAAAACTGTCATGATCACTGTACTCTCTACTCTTTGTTTAGCTTCTATTTTATTGAATACTTAAATTTTGTGACTGGCAGCTTACATTTTCTTAGACCATTCTGACTGTAGTTCTCCATTAGATCTTGTAATTTTCAGTACTTTACGTTCTCCATCTTGTCTTCTCATCCTTGGAACCCTCCACCAATTTGTGAACTCTGTATCCCATTTGGGGTGCTGATGTCTCATTGTTTTGATAAGATGCTGAGTAGAAGAAAATATTTTGAATCAAAGCATTTCTCCTTGTATTTGTAATAAACAAAATTTTAAAATTAAGTTACAAGAATTCTTCAAGAAAGACAATATTTAAGTCTACATGCAGTCTTATTCTTGAATGAACAAGAAATTAAATATAGAAACTTTGAAATTATTGGAAGAATTATCGCTAATCCTATTTTATTTTTGCACTGAAAGTCTTGATAGAGGTGTTAGGCAATTTCTCATTTTGTATCATTTAAGTCTGATTTTTATTCTGAACATTTGTAGGCTAATGGCAAGCAAGTTTCAAGAAAGTGCAACATATATCCATAACTCCTATTTTTTAATATTTAAAAACAACTTTGTCTTAAAGCTGTCTATGCACTCTGTTCTGTAATCTTCAGCAGTAGATACTTATTTTACCTTTGGAATGAACTTTGTACATTTGACTACTAATAGTGCCTTGTGAGAAAATAAAAAGGAAAAATACCTCTCACATCTTTGCTGGAGGGATGAAGCTTACTGTTATTGTTAACATTTGTTTCATTAATTACTAGTTAAGTACCAAAATCTCATGATTTGGAGGATTTAGGGGAAAGGTAAATCAATAAGATAATGCATTTTTTCCATTCAGAGCTGTAAAAGCAGTGACCAAGTTATGTTTTTAGGTTGTAGCACAACATAATCTGAGGCTCACTGGGATGTGCTTGCCAGAGATACTTCCTGCAGTTGTCCAATAGCTGTCAGGAATGCTCCTCCAAATCAGAGGCTTGCTTGAGGCAGGATGGGCTGTCTCCCCCATCTCCTTTTTACTCTAAAGAACTTTGCTCTCCTTCTGGTTTAAGTAGACCAGTTTAAAAGTATTTTGGTCATCAGAGCAGCAGTTTTGTGTGTTGTCCTTGGCTAGGAGTGCTGGAAGGAATATATTTGAGGTAATTGCTGAGTTTGTCAGAAGAGCCATCATCATAGCCATAGAGATGGGTTAGTACTCAGATCACTGAGCACTCTCCTCATTCATTGAAGCCTCTCCAAATGGAGCATTTAACAGCAATGTGGGGGCTACAGTTTTGGCTACAAGGTAGCCTTTTTCTTACATTATAACTACTTCACATGGTTCTTGCATACAAAAGGAACTGTGTTTGGAAGAGGTAGTCTTATGAAAGGCAGATGCACTCAATAATTTTAAACTTTCATGTATTTGCAGATAATTGGAGCATATTTCTTTTACAAAACTGTTGAAAAAATGCCTCGTAGATTATTTTTACTTCTCATTGAATGGAAGATATAACTTCTTATTTGAGGAATCCACAACCAATGTTGAAAACACCAGATGAAATGAGAACTCTTCATTGACACAGAACTAGCCAATTTCTAGATAAGCACAGTAAGTGATTTGCGTGGTTGCTGCAAGATGTCAATATGTTAGACTCATCAGTTATCTAATCAGTAAGTTATTGTGTATTCTGACAGTACTCCATGAAGACAGATTTTGTTTTACTTTGCATACAATAAGTTGTTTCTATAGCTGTTACTTCAAAAAATTCTGTCATCTGTGAAATAGCTTTTTCATGTAGTTTTTGCTGTATATTTCCTTACTCAATCTGCATAGAAGAGGCTATTACTAAGAGTAGTTAAAACTGAATATATATCAAGAAGAAAACCAAAGGAATATTTTATACACTGCAGTTGAATGTTTAAGGCTTTTAAATGCTGTAACCTGAAAAAACATTACAAGCAGGCTGTCACAAAGTTCAGTGAAATACTTATTCATCAGTATCCTGCTTAATATTGTCCTGCAGTACATTTAGTCTGATCTTGTGTTTAATTTTGTGATAATGAATACAAGAATGAACTAAAGAGAAAAAAAATTAGAAACAACCTTTAAAACCCCCCACCCTTTGTTGAATATTATTTTTAAATATATTTGTTATTTATACAAAATAACAAGCCCACAAGCAAAAGCTTTATAATTTAAGATAGAGATGGGAGACACAAATCAAGTAAACTTCAGTCATATCTGTGCAAATTATTCTAGATCTGTTTACTATTACTGTGTTTTGACTATCAAGAATTATTAATGTAGGCTCTTTTGAGGGTGTTATGGTCTGGAGTAACATTAAAATTTACTTTGTTTGGGATCCACAAGAACAAAGTCCAACTGTCAAGAGTCGGGTGAAAGCATAGACTTTTATTTGACAATTGACACAAGGAAAATGATAGAGCCCCGTGAAAGTATGGGGGATATGTTGCCAGGCAAAAGAGGGAGAGGAAAAGGAGAAGAGAGTGAGAGAGAGAGTCAGAGTCACCAGCAGGGGTGCAGCTGTCCAGAGAGTTTCTTCAGGATGGCGCTGATCCATGGGAGATGGCGGTGGGTCGAGAGATGACAAAGCAGCCACAGCATGGACAGCCATATATACCCCTGAGTTCCTTCTGTTGTATCTCTTTCCAGGCCTCAGCCTCAGCCCCTTCTCTGCTCCATCCCACTCAGCCAGGTACATCAGCATCAGTACAAACAAGGTGGCTTCCTCCACCCTGACCAGGGTAACCATGCCTGACGGGGCGTCCCAGCACTGCAGGCTGCCCCTCAGAAAAGGGCAGCAGTCTCCACCCAGTTGTTAGTTCTTAATTATCTCTTTCTGGACATCACCCCTGCTCAGATCTGGCCAGGCCAGGTACATTAGCATCTTCCTCCACCCTAGCCAGGGCTATTCACTTTAAAATTGACCTTTGGGAGGCGAATTCCAATCAGTGAGATCAGCGGACCCTCAGAATGGCTAATTATATTTCATTAAAGTTATGATATTCCATGTTTTTTTTTTTTTAAGTTAGTGTCTCTGAAAAGTGTTTTGTACTGTACATTTTTTTAGTTAACTAAAATTTTATCTGTGAAAATCCTTCACATGCTTCTGTCATAATATATCAGCTGTATGAGTGCTAACAAAACTTAAAAGGATCGTGGGATTAGCAGTCCAGAGGCTGACTGAAATCTGCACAGTTTATGGCTTGAAAGGAAGTCTCCTGGGAAATACCTCAGGCCTGACATATGAGGCATCATGAAAAACAAACAAACAAAATCCAAATGCAAAGGACAATGAATTAAATGTGTCATAAAATGTAACCAAAGAGCAAAGAGTCCTGATGTAGCGTAAGTGACAAGTGGAGTGAAAGCCTGTTTCTAGTTTGATAAGCATGGATCAAAAGCTGAATAAAGTGACTTTAAAAAATTCTGTATGCTCATGATTTCTGTGCATGTTCCTGTAAGGGTGTGTTGATAATGCAACTATGCAAATTTTTTTTTAAAACACCCAGGATGTTCACTGTTAAATTCACTTTCTGTTATTGGTACAGACATGATCCTACTTAGTTTTCCGTTATTGGAAGGTTTTAGATTTTTAAGGGATCTGTAAAGCCAAAGTTATTTCTGGAAAGGCATAACTACACTAGGAATGTATTGGGCCACCAACAGCACTTCCTCAGACATAATTTTCCTGGTATAATCCAACACTATAATGATATAAAACCAGCAAGCTCTATATGAACTAGCACAGAAATGAAATCACTATAGAAATCTCAGCACATAACTATATTTAAAACTGGGTTTCAGTGGCCAGGTTTTGGAATTACTTGTAATTTCAATGTAGAGGTAGTAGATGGCTTCTAGAGTTATCCCATTCCAAAGATTTGGCTGCTGCAAAATTGAGTTATGATGACACTGAAATTTAACAATGTGATATTAACAGCATTAGAGCCAGAAATATACAAAGCAGCACTGCATATGTTTACCAGGTTAGTCAGCTGAATTTCCTTAGCAGTATACGATGTACTTTTCCAAAAATGCCAAATGTGCAGTTTCACAAAGAAGCTTTCAGCAAATTTTATTTTATGTATCCACTAGGTTCTGATCCATTTTGGCAAAAATAACCCAGACTACATCCAATTTATTTATTTATTTTTTTCTCAGGAAAGATAAGATATGAATACTTGCCATAGTTTAGCCAGTAAAATTAAAACTGATATAACAGTTATGAGAAGTTTCAAAATGCTTCTATTTGCCTTTCCTGAAGTAAAAGAAGATACTATCCAATAACTCCAATTTCCCTTGATTCTTCTCAACAGGCATGAATTCTTTTTCTGAGTAAGATCACAGCAATATTCAGAAATAAACATGAACAGTTTCTTTTTATATTCTGGGGTATCTGTAGTAATCTTTGATAGCAACAGGTCCTGAAATGCCTCACTCCATCAATGAGCTTTTCAAACCCATCTTTAAAATTAGAAGTTACTCAGAAAAACACTGTCAACTCAAAAGAAACAAGAGTTTCCCAGCTTGAGTTTATAAACAGCAAGTTTAACAGAGCCTTGTATGGAAACATCTAAAGCATATATACAGAATTATCCAACCTCCTCCTCAGGACCGTATGCAGCATTCAGACTTGCACCAGTACTTATTATTTATGACATATCCAAAATATTCCAAATTCATAATCTGTTGTTAAGGCTCCTCCCTTAATGGCTTGGTAACTGCATTGTATTGGAGTTATGGTCATTGTTTATTGCTAATAGTTTTATTTTATTGATAGATTTTATTTAGCAATGTTTCATTTCTTCTGTGTTCATGAAAGTTATATACTGTAATTTGATTTTATGACAACTATAAATTTCATTTTTTGACCAAAATCCTCCAATGAGTGCCACGTTATTAAGTAGACATATGTATTTAAACCAAAGGCAATTGTACACGTGTTTGGCAAATTCATTTCTCAGTTTAAACTGTCCTGTCACATCTATTGATATTTTCCCTACAGCTAACATATATTGCTTATCAGTCTATGAAGTGTCTAGGAAATCTTATTTCACACATCACTTCTCACAATATTTCATAATCACACAGACAAAAGATTTTACATAATTGGCAAAACAAGGAAGTAATAACTTAAGCCATCTTTTATAGTGTTACTTAAATGGATGGTCAGGTTCTTTGCTCCTTCACCTGTTCTGGCACCAGCTGCTCCGTTGTTACTTTTGCATTGTCTGAAATTTAGTGATGTCTGTATGAGTTTTATTTGCATTGTGTTTGAAGCTGATAGTTTGATAAGCATCACAATATTAAAAATAAGAAACTGGAGTGATAGATACAAACACAGATACCCAGATCTCATAATTAGGCTAGTCTTGGGAGTTGTCTCTCTACTTAACTCTTTGTGTTCTGTTCACACAATTTTCATCTTTCATTGTTGTTTCACTAGCACAGAAGATTTCCTCCTCTTTTGCCAAAGTTCTGTTATCATTGTATGTCTTTTAAAGTCCTCTATAAAAAAAACCCCAGACCTTCTACTTCTCTTGTGTTATACATTTGAAAATTTGAAAGAATACTCTCTCTCCTTTTTATGTTTGCTTTCATCCAGCAAGAGAGTAAAACCATTTTTATGGCTAATAGGGGTTCTTTTGATGTTCAGCTTTTGGACAAGCAGTGCCTGAGAAGTGGGGTTTATTTATATTGTTTCATAAATCATTCTGCAGCACTCTTCAGTAGCTGCTAATTTATCCCATTTCATTCTCTGTATTCATTTAGGTTCTCATATGGTCTAGTTCTCTGTTCTCTGTTTTTCACCTTTTAACTTTCTTCTATTTCAGTGTTCACCATAACTGAAACTCTTCTGTTTAGAAACATGTATTGAATTATATTTTCTATATATATTTAACATAAGATATTTTTTCAAAACTTCTTTTAGGGAGCAGAGTTCACGTGCATTGATGCTTTGCCATTTTTAGTAGTTTTTAAGACCTGGGATTTGTGAATTCATTTTAGGTGCATATAAAATTAAAGCTTTGCTTTTAGTTATTGGACACTACCTATCTCTCTTGTCTGGGCCTCTGTTTTTTTTTTCTGGACCCACTAATTACCATTTCTGAACAATTTTTTCCTACTCTAATTTCAAGACTGCAGCAGTGCTACTATGGTAATGTTACCCAGTCTGTCCCTAAACACTTGGGTTTGCATTTGGATATGTGGTCATTATCAGTGCCTGGGGAAGTGCTCGTATAATCTTTGGTGTAGAAAAATTGAAAGTCTTGATGAAGAAAAAAGCAGAAATTGGCCCGAAGTTGTACTTGACAACCAAAATTTTTAATTTTCGGTAAATAAAACTTAAAGTTAGTTTTGAATAAAATCAAATCAAGGGATGAAGTATTGATTGATATATTAGACAGTGTTAAGTGTTTTAAGTGATTCCAATGCTTTTGCAGAAAATCCACCTTAAAATGTTGGCTCTTTCAAATGAAGTGCTTTCAAATAGCATATATAATAAAAATTAAATTTTGATTAATTAGAAACACACCTTTTCAAGGAGGTCCCTGTTGCCCATGTCTGCACCCAGATGCTCCCCCTGGCATCCCTGCTCCCTCACTGGCCCTGGCTGTGAGACTGTGTCTTGGGGAGCCCACTTTGCTCCTGGTGCCCCTGCTCACCTGCCAGCCCACACCATGCCCTGATGATTTTTTCCTTTCTAAAATTTAATTTTAGATGTATTGAAAAGAAAAGCTATGGTAATTTTCTTATTCTGACAAAACTTGCAATTCAAGTAAATTGCAAAACAGTGAAATAATGAGGCAAAGTATGAATTTTAAGTCAATGAGTAGACATTAATAAATCTGACATAAGAAATGCTCTCTCCACAGAGGAAAAAATTTAGCTGTGATTCAGGCCTTCTGTTTCAGATAGATCTCTCCTCCCAAAAAACTGCTTTATCAATCATTTCTTTAAGTGAGACTGTAAATTGGTGTGCAAATGAAGTGTTGTATCTCTTCTCTCCCTTGTTTTCTTTTATACCTCAAACCAATCCTCTGCAAGGCAAATTCATTTGTTGTTTAGTTGAAATGGAATGACTGCAATTCCACAAACAAATTGGGCCTCAGTTAGGTGCACTTTGTCATAAATAATCTCTAAGGAGATTGGATTTCTCTCCTTGCTGATGTGATTCAGTTGCATCCTACACTCAGATTCTTAGAGGCACTGAGTTATTGCTGAGCTGAATGATCATTGAGCAGCATGCACCTGTCCTCCTTCTCCTGTGTTGTGGCTGACTCTATTTCTCTAAAGTATATTCAGCAAAGTTTAAGGTAAAAGAAACTACCAGTCCATTTTCTAGGATTTTTTTTTTTTTTTGTCATTCTTTGTTCCAATTTTTTCTTGTTCAACTCAATGATACAGAGTTCTTTCAGCACATATTTCTTCATGATCTGGAGAGAAGAGCCATTTCATAGATTGGTTAAGGGCATTTTCCATGGTCAGGTCATCTAATACTCATATTTCACATTCAGCAGTAGGCCACTTTGAAATTTAACAGCATGTCTTTATCAGCTGCAGGAAATGTCCTTTACACTTTCATTTATAAATTTTACAGTTATTTCTTTTTCTTTGTTAGAGAAGTTTGCTCTCCATTTCAGTGTGCCCTTTTCCTCTTCTTTCTCAAAAGCAAAGCAGAACTCCTTAACTCTGTGGCTGAGATGTCTGGGATGCTGGCAGTGTGATAATGTAATCTCTGCCTTTTCCCAAGCTACCTTTTGCAGGTTGTGTAATGGGCTGAGCAACATCTGCAAAAGTATGATAGTTCTGATCTAGCCATTTCTGCACATGGCCAATCACACTGAGCAGTCTGAATTATGCTTCGTTTTAGATGGGATTACATAACTACCCCAGTGATAAAAATTGAACTGAAGGATTCCCACGTCATTGCAAGCTTTAAATCTTTACATATAAGTAGGGGATTGTGCATGTTTGAGAGGCAGTGTGTCTGTATTTGGAGTGTCTTTGAATTTGTTCTAGTTCTCATCTGAGAAAAAATCCCAATGTGTAGAAGGATAGTGAAAAATAATATACTGTCTAATTCTTGTGTAAAATAGTAAAATAACAGAATGGTAGAATCATTTGTTGATGAGCGAGCTAATTTTTGATGCATGCAGTGTATATGGGCCTTATTTAGAGAATTGATGAGACAGTTGCTCTCTCAGAAAAAGGTGATCAGGTATGTGATTTGTTGTGGAAGAGATACAAGCATGGGCTTTTAACTGACACTATCAAGTGTCTTCACTGCAGAGAAACATTTAGGTAAAAAAAATTGCGAAGAAAGCCATTAATAAAAACCCAGCTGATAGGCTGAGGCCTGTCAGTTATAATAGGCAGACTGGCAGCTGAACAGATGAAATGGTACTTTTCTCACATTAGCCAGTGAACACAGACATTGTAAATCAGCTGCACCTAGTATATAATACAGTATTTCTATAATTCAGAAGTGGTGAAATTCTGTCATACATCACATATGAACATCTGAACATGGGTGCAAGCGTAGACAAATACTCTCCTCACTACAAACAGTAGGAATATAGTGTAAATGTGCTGAAGAAAACAAAACAAAACAAACCAGTATAAGCAATAACCTTTCTTCCTCCTACCATGTTGCAATTTGTATAGCTCAGGTTACATTTCTCATATAAACCACCTCACCAACTGTGTCAGGCTGCACATGGGTGTAAGTAGAGTTGGATGTCAGTGCATATACTTGTCAGAATAAATACATGTAGGTTGAAAGCAGATGCTAGCAAAAGAGCAACCTAAAGGCAAGAAAGACAAGACCTTTGATGGAGGACCTTAACAATAAGGATTTGAAGACTAGATGAACAATCTGTGGTGGATTGGATGGGGAAGAATTTGGCACAGCAAAGTAGGTCACATATGGTATTTTCTTTAAAAAAAAATTAAGATCTCTGTTATATATTTAGATTTTGGAATGGCAGCAGGGAAGGACTCACTAGAGTCAAATTTTTGTGGTTTAACAATACTGCTGCACAAAAATTGTCACTGAGATGGAAAGGACTGGTAAGAGAATAGCTCTGGGCCAGAAAAAGACCCTGTTAATAGAACTGATAGGTTACTGAATGACAGTCCTTGCTGAAACATGGATGAATATAAAATAGTAGGTAATAGATGTTTTGGATAACTGATGATGGGATAGAGAAGAAGGAACAAGGAGAAAAGATAGCCCATAGTTTTGAAAGATTAAGTGAATAATAGTTGTAATAATGACGGAAAAAGGAGCAGAAAGACTTTGAAAGTGAAAATGGGACAATCATCCATATAAAGTGGCAGTGGCATGCCTAAGAAGAGATAATAACCAGGCATAGGAGATAAGTTGGTGTGGCAGGTAGGTTTTTGATTCATCAGCTTTATAGGCAGTGTGTGTGGAAGAAAGTGTCCACATTAACTGCAAGGTGAGAAGAACAGGGGCTGAGGACCAAGCTCTGCTTTATCATCATCTTATCAGAAGAAGAAATATGGTTTGTAGCAGAGTACCAATAACTTTTCTGTATTTATGGCTCCCTTGATAAAGCTTGTGTCTTCTAGTTTGAAGCATCAGAGAAAAGGGGTTGGAATTTCTTTTCTGCCTAACTGAAGCTCACACAGTTATATTTCTTTAGTGATAGTGTAAGAAAAGTTGTAAATAAAGTTCCTTCCTAATTGGAAGAAAAATGCCTTTTAAAACTGTTCTTATTACATGTTTGAATTGATCCAGAGGTCTGCAAAATATAAAATGATTGAATTATTCTTCCCTGAAAAGTGGACTGAAACTAATGATGGGTTCCATTCAGGGTGCTTTAATATAATTGGCAAGCAGCTGCCCGTTTTGCTCACAGTGTGATAATAAATTTAAAGTATAGAATCCCAGGCAGAGGATTTCTTAGGAATTGTGTGGTGGATATTTCATAGGCTCACAAAATGTTCCTCAGTACATATTGTTAATTAGGCAAATATGTTGTGTAGAGAAAAATCTTCCTATTATTGTGAAAAAATACTCAGGATGGCTTCAAAAAATCCACTATGAACATTTTGGAAGGGATTGTTTATTATTCATGTGGTGCAAAAAGGTTTTTCCTGTTTCAATTGTATATTACAGGAATGATTTTAGTTTTATTAGTAATACTACCTTGCAAAATTATTATATATGATTATGACTAATCATTCTGCATACTAAAAAGAAACCAGAAAATTATTCTGAAGATTATATGTTACTGTTTTCTCCATGTAGCCTATAATTCTTAGAATGCCAATTGAAGGTAATGACATTTATGTTCTATGGAAATCTTAGATACTCAGCATCCATGCTATTCAGTCATCAAGCTTCTTTTTTTAGATACATACTTTTAAATGTATTTTAATGTATAGTAAAGGTCTTTGATTCTCCTGTGTGGTAAGATGGAAAAAGCAGAATTCTGTGAAGGAGCAAGACTTGAGGTCAGTAAATTCTGAGTGGTGGATTTTCTTTCTCTTGTAATATCAATATGAAGCTCTGTAGGCAACTAATATTTTGTTTCAGTTTCTTCAATGTACAATGTAGATAGTGGTATCTGGCTAAGAGCAACTTAATTTTAACAGGCCTTTGATTCATTTGATGTGAAAACCTTACTATCTTTTTCAGATAGGTTCATGTTATATTTTATTCAGATTTCATGATGTCAAAAAAACCCAAAACACTAACTTCTTATTCCTACTGTGATATGGGGCTCCAGTGTGGTTATTGATCTCTGTTAGCATATGTTGATTTCTTAGAAGGTACCTGGAGATAGATAAATCTTTTCAGAAAAAAAAAAATAATTAAAAATTGGAACCCCTTTTTTAAATTTTCCCTTTTTAATGAGAGTGAAAAGGAGATTGCCTTATGAGTCAAATCATAAAATATATGATTTAATTTTTTCACTACAAAACTCAGAAAATTCTTTTGTTGGTGCTCATCATGAAATCATTGTGACAATGTAACCTTTTTATCTCACATTTCCTGGTAGTCTTGGAAAAATTCGCTGAAAATTCTCTGTTCTCTTGAGCAGAACAAATACCTTTAGCAATTATGTTTTTCTTGTTCTAACAACATTTATTCCTCTATAATAGACCAAGATTACTATGCCTGCATCTCTGCCTCTGTTACATTAAACTAATCTAATGCAAATATTGCCTTGTGAAGGACCAGGTTTTTCTAATCTATATAGTTCTCTGTCCATTTATATTTAGTTAGTTCAAACATCTTTTAAAAATCCTCTATACTTTCCCATAATTTTAGTTTCTCTCATTTGTTCCTAGGCTCCTATAGGGTGTTTGGTGTAAATAGTATCTTGATAGATGAAAACTTCATATTGTATAAATATATTTTATATATTTTAATATGGAGATTCAGTATTCTAATAATTTCATATTATGAAGGCTAGAGACTCGTGATCCTTTAAGGACTAATGTTGTTTTAATGGTAGGATTTTTCTTCTCAGTGCAGCTGAGTTAAGAAATATGGAAATAGTAGCAACATTTTTGTTGGTCTCTCACACTGAATGTGTGTTAGTGAATAGGCTTACGTTGACATTTATAGCATTCCCATATTTATTTATTGTCATAAATATATTCTTGAATTGTAATGTAATACATTACATTATATTTTAGGCATGTTTATGTTGAATAAACAATGTTCTTTACACAGTCATCTGTGTTCTTTTCTTTGCTATAGGTTTAACGTACTTAGATTTTTGAAATGGTTTAATAACCATAGGGAGCCCACAATTTCTGAAACCTAATCATCTAAATTCCTAACACCAGCTATGAAACCAGTGAGACCTGGATAATTCCCATGGAGTAATCTTCCGTAAGATGGGTTCTCACTGCCCAAGTAGCCAAACCACTCAATAAAGGAGACTGTTGCTCCTCAGCTAAACTCAACATCACCACTGAAAGGGCTTCAGCTCTTCAGCCTTTTCAGGGGCTACATTTTATATATGTCACAACAACATTGGTGCATTTTGCTGAGCACGGTGAGCAGGAGTTTCTGCAAATATGTATTTGTATAGGGATTTAATTTGGGGTATGTCTGGATGCAAGCTTATGCTCTTACTTGGCCATATAAAGCCTTATATGTCTATTTCTGAATTAGGCACCCGACCTGGTTACATTATGCAAATATGCTGAATGTTATTAAGATCCTTTTGCTTAACGCCCTTAGTTACTGTGAAACTTTATGCAGTCATAATTATTAAACTTCTACAAGCTCAGTAGAAAATGAGGCATCTTAATATCACGTTGCCTATTTCTTATCTCCATCAAATCCCAAGATACTATATTATATATATCTAAAGTTATCTCCTGGATTCCATAATTATAAACCTTTAAGATTGCATTAATAATATGTTAGGAACATCTCTATTCCTCTTTCTAGCTGAGCCTCTCCACATAGACCTCCTCATTTTGTGTGACTTCAGTGAGGGCTTGTTTTCACTCTCCGTATGGGACCAATTTAGTTTACTTTGTTTTCATCTAGAGCTCTTATAGTTGGCCGTGTGTAGTTTCTGTTCCCAACAGAAAATAGTATGCCATGCAAACATCATGCGTGCACAATTAGTTGAATTTGTGTCTTTTTATTACATTATTAAAGTCTTTATTATACAGAAATCAACAGAAGAAAAGATATTTTATGTTTGTACCTGTACTCACATGATTTCTGAACTTATTTTTATTATTTTAATTTTATAAACTTTAGTATTTAAACAGAGATAAGAAAACAGTGCTGCATACAGGAACAGCTACATCTTGAAGAATTTTTTCTATGTGTTGAAGAGTTACTATGTTGGAAGATTCTAAATTTTATATGGAAATACCTCTTAAGAGCTCTAAGTACAGATTTTTGTCTTAAATTTTCATAGTACTTTTTCTTTTTTAATAACTTAGTTCTCTTGTTGCATACTGGGAAAAATAACATGAATCTAGAGTATGCATTTCAAGGTAGAAAATAATCAAGAAACTTCTTTCTTGTCAGTGTTGTTATTATTTTTAGTTTTGAAAAATAGGAGAGAACATTTTTCTGGGATTTAGAAGTCATGATGAGTTGATTGTGGCTGTATGCCAGGTGCCCACCAAAGCCAGGGTAGAATCTCAAAGCTGCAGGGGAATCTCTGCTCTTGTGCCTGGAACATCTCCTCCCCCTCTTTCTTCACCAACCAGGGTGTCTGCAGAGTTGTTTCTCTCACATATTCTCACTCTTCTCTCCATCTACTATTTCTGTTGTTCAGGGCTTTTTTCCCCCCCTTCTCAAATATGTTATCACAGGGGTACTGCCACCACTGCTGATGGGTTTGGCCTTGATAAGAGGTGGGTCCATCTTCTAATTGGTGGCATTGGCTCTGTTGGACACAGGGGAAGCTTCCATCAGCTTCTCCCAGAAGCCACCCCTGTAGCTCCCCCACTACCAAAACTCTGCCGTTCAAACCCAATACACAAGTAGGTCAAGTCTTCTCTGCTGAGTGGGTGTATTAGTATTTTGAACAGCTTCAACTAGAGAAAGTTACTAGAGAAAATGTTTTAATGCCATAGAACAGTGATTGCTTGTTAGACTCCTACAATTACTATGAAGCAAGTTGTAAAAAAAATTACTTTGAAAAATTACAAGTGCTTAGGAGGGGTTTAACATTTCTTTACCTGCAATCTTTCTGTTTTTGATAGAATGAACAGCCTGAATTTTAATGTCTATATAACACCAACGAAGCATGTGATAGTAATGTAGTACAAGGCAACATCTTATTGGGAACATTCTCTAGCATTTCAGTTTCTAAAAATTATTTTTTGCCAATCACTTCTTTATGAAGTGTATGTCTTCTATCTCACCATGCTGCTTGTGACTGTGAGGAGATGCTGCTGCAAAGTTGCTGCCTTCTGGTGCGCCGGTACTGGCAGCAATTCCGTTTGGTCATTTTGTTCACTTTCAAATCCTTCCTGTTCTCCCTCTGCTCCCATGTAAGGGTCAAATAGACTTGGCTTGACAATAAATGTGATTGTGCTGCTTAAAGACAGAAGCAGGTGTGCTTGACTGACTATATGGGAAGCCTTCACTATGTAAGTGAAGCATATAAAGTAGTTGATGTGAATAATCCCCAAGTAACTGGGGGATTATACTTCATTTCCAAAGGTCATACCTTTAATGTACTGTCAGTGAAAGTAGTTTGGGTACATAGGGGGGGTTGAAACACCTGGTCACACAGCATGCTGTTCTTTTCAAAGCTAAAATATAGCAGTTCATGGTTCTCTTAAGTATTGAGTGAATCCACCAGCCCTTCATGGGTATTTCCTATTGCAGTGCACACTTGGAGAAATGTTTGTGTATCTGCAGAGACAGGTGAGATGTATGTCTCCGATATTTGAGATTCTGCTGGAAATCAATTGCTGCTGATTTTTATCTGTCAGCTTGCCCTTGGCTCTCTCAAGGAGGTCCCAAATGATCCATCAGAACAATCCATCAGGAGAATGTTAGTGGTGGTTTGTCACTGTTAACCTGTAGTGCTGTGGTGACACAAATAGTCCACAGCTTGTAGAATAATCTTAGTGAGGCAGATAAGGACAACCTCCACTTCATGAGATGTGAGGCTTCCAGAAGCACATACAGCCTGGAAAAAAGCTGTCAGTTAGCTGAGACTACTTTGACTACTGGCAGCAAGGGAGGTTATTGGGTGATTCATTTGGATTTAATGAAAATGTAACAAATCACTGAAGTACAATGGCAGGTTTTTACAAAATTCTTTAAACTGAAAATTATGAAGGGAAGAAAACTGATAAAACTCTTAAAAAACCCCCACATCGATAATTTGTTTTGAAGTTTAATGAGTTGTAGCTTAGGCTGCAACCTTGAACCTTGCTTGAACTTGGCATTATAACTCTTAACATACGTATAAAGATAATCATGTGAGTAGTCTCATTAAAAACAAGTACTATTGTGTTGATTAAAGATCCAGGGAGGCCACTTCAGCACTACAAAGAGAGTCTGAGGGAATTGGTAGTCAGTGCTGAGCTGCAGCCAGCGGCTAGCAAGAGCAGATGAGTGGGGACCCAAGAAGGCTTTCCCCACCTATGGGACCCATGGTGGCAATGCTGCACTGCATGAGAGCTGGCTGTGAGCACGGACATGCTTCTGGGCAGCCAAACCTCTATGAAGGGGAAAGAGGTAGCAAGCAGAGTCTGTGAGTCTGCTCAGGGCCTTTACACTGAGCATTTGCATTTTAAGATATACACAATTCACACAGCGGTGCAGCTCCTCAGTGCTTTTAATTAGTAGCCAAATAATTCTGGCATATCTATTCCTTACCCAGTTGAATATCTATTTGTGACCAACGTAGTCCAAGAGGATCATCCAGGTTTGCTTTATAAGGAAGGACTGAACCACAGGGCAATTTATCCCATCATGGGTAGCTATCTAATATCTAAGGCAGGTGGTTTTAAACCCCATCCAAAAACTGTCCCAATTGAGTTAATCAAGAAGAGAGCCACACTTTCTTGCTGTGAAAAGGAGCTGGCTTTTAGTCACAAGAAGCTCTTCAGTCCAAGGAAACCCAGGATGAACTGCAGCATTTCTGGTGTCTCCAGCTGTTTCAGTTACCTGAAGCAGCAGAAATCTCTTACGTATGCATTGAATGTAATTAATTAAAAAAAAAAAATAATTCAGGATTTTGTTTTTCCATATTCATATGTATTTTAAATAGTTAAAAGTAAAAATTTTAAAATATATTTCTTAATTTTCAATATACATTCTCTCTATACATACCACAGCTACCTAGAAAACTAAATTAAAAGACACGTCTAACCTTTTATTAACATCCCATACAGCCAAAAAAAAAAGGATCTTGATTCCCTGTTCCCATGCATCCTGGCCAGTGAAACTTGACAGCTTTCAGGCATTTGTGTGTAGCAGATTTTAACTCCCAAATTAAGTAATTTACTTATATATTTGTCCTCATTCGTGAGTTGAGATATGTACTGGAAGTCCAGCTGAGTAGAGATACAGTTTTGTAAAATTCTTCAAAGATATTGAAGGAAAACATTTCTATTTTGTTTCCAAAATGGTTGATGGAAGAATCACCCTCTATTGTTTTCAAAATTTAGGAAATACAGTAAAGCCTATAATCCTTACAGACTAACAGCCTCAGTACATCTGTATTTCTCTCAGGAGAAATACATCTATTTTCATGAAGCATTTGATGGTTATATGGATTGAATTTAAATGGATGTGCATATAGACTTTTCTGTCTCTGCTGGGTAATTAAAGCATAAGACAGAATATTGGATTTTTAACAATTCTTTATTAAAATAGAAAAGTGACAGAGCATTGACAAATGTTTGCTTTTGGGCATTTATGTCATTAAGAGATGAAACAATAGAGACTGACTTTGGGAATACTTGAGTTCCTTACATATATGAAGTATCAGCAGAATATAGTTAAAAGTTAAAAAATAAATCAACTACAAATGTTGGTATATGATTCTATGATTCTTATCATTATTTTGGCTTTATAAATATTTTAAAATTAAGTTGAATTGGATATGAATTATTTTTCTATTTTTTTTTTCCCCCCCAAGCATATTGTCTGCAACCTGGGCTCTTGAAAAAAAGAAGCAGTTTATTATTGATTTTATTTTATTATTCTATTTGAAAATCTACAGATAGAATGTGTCAGCAACACGTTCCTGTTACATACAAGATACTGTTTAAAACTTATTGCTAAACTGAATCAAGAGGAGGCTTTAATGTTCATGGAGTAGATGCAGATCAGTTTTTCTGCTGCAATGGTAAATTGGTGAGGAAATGTTTTCATCAATCTAATACTTTGAAATGCTTTGTACATTTGTTCATCTTACTCCTCTAACTCAATATAGTAATTACATAATTTTCATGTAAGAATCACATTTAGTAAGTATTTTTTGTAATTTTAACTTGCTTTACTTGCCTTTCAGATTTCCTTCCTTTACACTTGATTTTCGATGTTTTAAAGACAATATAAACAATAAAGGCAGAAAATTGGTCTCCGTTAAGTAAAAAATACAATTTTCTCTATTGAAAAAAACAACAAACAACAAAACTCCATTGCAGTTAATGGTTGAGTATCAGATGTTTAAATTAAGCATTTTCAATTGAAAATGATCTCTCTTTGAAGTTACTTATTTCTTGTAGGCCCTTTTTTAAAGTTAATTGGGATTTTCTTTGATTACAGTAGAGTATTCACCTTCCTTTAGGTAGAATTTATGTAATGAATAAAATTAGGCAGAAAAGAAATTTACAGTAGAGACGTATTTTAATGATTTCTGTCATATCAGCTTTAAACGGTCTGTTCAGAAATCACAATGATGTCCATTTATTTCTAGAGCTGCTATACAGCTGTTATAATACAACTAGGATTATTTTTCTTTCCTCAGAGTTAAATTTCAGGAGGACACTGGATAAGATGTGAATAGATATTATTATTTGTTTGTGGTCTTCCAAAGTTGATAATGCTGAAATTTTCAGGATTTTTTTTTTAGACCAGCCCTTTCTATCTTCTTATGGTAGTTCTTATATAGAAGAGCCAGTAAGAAAATGTAGTCGTCTACTTTTGATTTGGAGTTGTAAGGTGAATCAGGTAGCCTATGTTGTTCAAAACCCATGCTGTTAACACCTTATTGGTAGTAGTTGTTGGTAGTTGATTTAGGTAGATTGTTAGTTATAAAAAATGCAGTTGAGACCAGTTAGTTGAGAAAGAATGTGGATGTCAAGTCTAAATGAATTCTGCAAAAATTTCAGGGGTAGGGAAGGGAAGAGTCATTGTAAATCTTGCTGCTTATGTGTGCTCCTGCATTTTCAATGTTGATAGCCCTCTAACTAGGTTGTGCTTTCCGATGCCACAGTCAGTCTCTTTTGTTGAGGAGATACAGCAGCAATTCATAAAAATTCAGAAGTGATTTTGCTGAGTGACTAGTTTGTTTAATGTAAAACATACGAAAATTCTAAATGCTGCTCATTAGCAGTTTCACTGCTCAATCATTTGAGAATTGGCATTATTACATGCTTATGGGGAAAAAGTAGGTGTCGACTGTGTAAATGATATAAAACCAAGAGAAAAATAAAGATAATAATAATAATGAAAAATCATTTAAATGGACAAGTTGGTTTATTTCTTTAAGTCTCAGAAAGTCTTGAAGAAAAACAAACATAACTTAAAATGGCAGCATTCAACATTCTAACATTTTCTGTTCATTATTGTTCTTCAGTGCATGACATTAATTTTATTTTCTTCTGGAATATATAAACTGCAGCACATCCCCCAGTAGTAAGACAATGAATGTTTAAAGTATTTATGTATAAAGCTGCCTCAAACGATAATTAGATTATTATAATGGTACTTGCTTTGACATAGCTAATTAAAAAAAAAACCAAACAACTATTGCTCACAAGCTTAATTATTTGAGTAATGATTACATATTAACAACCTCCAAATTTCACTTACAGCCAGCCACGAATAAGAAAAAAAAATAGGAAAAAGAAAAAGAAAAGAAAAGAAAAAAAAAAGAGTGAATATGAAATTAATGATTTCCTTATGAAGTCCAACAGGGTGAAGTTTTACTAAGTTCTGATTTTATTATTTTTATTCGTTCTGTACTTTTTCACTCTATAAGCATAGAAATTCCACAACCAGCTAATGAGTACTTTCTAAATCAATCTCTGTGCTCCTGTCATACATGAATGCCAGAGTATTCTAATGTGTTATATGGAATTAGCACATGCAGCTGCTCACCATTGTTTTAGAGGAGGCAGACACTGATGCATCAGCTTCCTTTGCCAGCTCCTGTTACAACTTGGGTAGTTGTGAATGATACCCTAATTTTAACTAGCCAGTATATTGCCAAAATAGCAGAATGCATGCAGTTGTTGAAAATGGCTCTTTCTGTGTGTCATGTCCCCTTTAGTTATTACAAAATGAATAAGGAAATATTTTAATTTTTCAGAACTAAAGCTGAAACTGTTTGTAAACTTTTCTTCAGATTATTATGAACACTTTGCTGGCATCAATTTGCTCAGATATACAGGAAAAAGCAAGAGGAAAAATAAGTTTTCATGTTTTTTTAATACCAGAAGACTACCTGACAGCTTTGACAGCTTTCTCTTCTATAAATTAATTAGTAGAATTTCAGGTTGCCGTTGTCCTTCAGTCAATTGTTTACTAAGAAATGTCTGGTGATGCCAGAATTTCACTACAAATTAAAGAGTTCTCATTATTTTCAAAACAGGCTGTACAAATATTTTTTTCTTATGTTCTCTGTAACAAAATCACAGAATAAAACACACTGTTATGATACCACATCACGTCTTTCCTGTCTTTTCCGAAAGTCGAGAAAAAAAATTAGACAGCACTTCAGGAGCACTATTTTAAAATTTCTGATGCTTAACTATTTAAACCTTAGTGAGAAAAAAAGTACAGGACTTTTTTTTTTCTTTTTTTTTTTTTTCCCCCTTTCTCAATATCACTCTCCTGGTTCACTTTATAGAAAAATGTTGATGTCCCATCTTTCCATTTGGTGAATGGTGTCAATAAGGGTAGTGATATCAATATGTGGAAAATATATTAGAATGTTTTTTCCAGGAAAAATTGAAGAGCAAGAGAAGCATTGAAATCCATGTATAAGACCATGCATTACCTAGCTCAGTGTGATTACTGATAAACACTTTGTAAAGCTTATATTTGCAAACATGGTGCAAGCTGTATGAGCCTAGAAAAGTGATAAAATCTTTTTTCCTATGATTTTCAAAATCATATATTGTATGCGTTCGTGAAAAGAACTTCAAGCATTTATTAAAACTGCAGTATCTGCATTTATATTCATAATGATAGAAACATAACATTGAAATCTGCAATTTGTGAAGGATAAAAAGTCATGTTTAAATAGAGAAGCTGAATTACTCCAAGAGCCAATAAAACTGAAAAGCATTCATTATAAAACTAATAAAAAATTATGAGTCCCATTTTATTAAAGCTACTATCCAGTTTCCTAATGGAGCTGGATTACTTAGAGGATAAACCAGTGTCATTTTATGTTTTGCAGTGGGGTTTATGTCTAAGGTGAGGTCTCTTGAAATGAGATCGATGATATTAATGTGAATCCTAATGGATGAGGTTTTATGTTGCATGGTCAAAACTCCCAGTTTATCATGAGCACCTTCTTTTTCGTATCATCATTCTGCCTCTTTATTGGCACAGAATTATTTTTATCTCTTGATTAATGAGTGAGAAAGCACTAGCTTTTTGAAAGTAATATATTATCACTGTGTTTACTAAATCTCGGGGTCATGTATAATGCAGTTCATACTTGACATCCATGTTCTTTCATAAGCTATACAAGATATTTTCTTATTTATAGTGCAGCAGTCTTTCAAAAATTACCACCAGGGATAGCTCAAGTTTAACATAAGGAATTTTATTACTAATAAAAATTGTAGTTTTAAGATATTTGTAGTGAAACTGTATTCATATCTATATAACAGATAAATGTCAAGCCAAATTAAAAAAGCTAAAACTTCATGCAAACATGAAAATATTTTTTCTACATCAAATTTACACCTGTATTTTTTTCCATGCTTAATGAAGTGCATTATATCACTGGTAAGTACAGCTGTGGTGTCTCTAGCCATTAATACAACTAGTTGAATTAATCTATTGAATATTTTTAACACTTTTATTATCCACATACCTTGACTGAGCTATAATGAAGTTATAATGACAACCAAAAAAAGGAAACAGAGCATAGTGATGCTGATGATGAGGAGACTGATTTAGCTGGAACAGATGATGAACAAAAAGATGATGAATGCTGTTTTTAAATAAAACTTCTTTTCTTTAAATTCAACATGATGTAAACAAATGAATATAAACCATAAAACTGTCATTTAAAACCAATTAAGTAATAGATTGAGTAATGCAAAGGTGTATTTTCTTGTGCTCAAAGTTCAAGAAAATGTAATCAAAAATCTGGTAAATTGTTGAGTCCATTATCATTAACTAGCATAGTACTCATTTTCTGTTCTCAGAAGATCTCAGAAACTGTCTGTTGTGTCCTAACATTTATAGAAACTTGAAAACTTGATGCTGCCATGAAAATAGTCTTCAGAATCAGCTGGTTTTCTGTCAGCCTAGTTTGTACAAGATGAGTGGTGGCAGCTGCCAGAAGAAATAGAGGCAGGGTTTCAAAATGCATCAGAGATTCCATAGGTAATAATGGTATTTCACTTCCTGTCTGTGTCACTTAAAAATTTCAGTATAAGCTCAGATGTAATGAAGAAACCTTTGATATGTACATCACAATAAGCATAAAGAGTGAAACTTTGAATTATTTACCCCAGTAAGTTTAAAATATTTTAGCATATGACGAGTGTTAAAGACTGATTTGTTTTAACAAGTACTGGCTAGGAAAATAGCCTCTTTCAGATTAAAGAAAATTTATGTTTAGATCATTTCAGTACACAAGTACACATGGTTCATTAAAGAGAAAAGAAAGATATCCAAAATCTTTTCAGCTGTGTCTATTGAACCTCAGAAATTTGTAACTGAAGTGTTCATTTCCTAATGTAGATCATTAGCTGCTTCAACATGAAATCAGTGGTTATATTTACTGTTATTATGTAAAATTCACAACTACTTTCATTATATCCATTTGATACTCCACATTTGAGTTGTTTTGCATTGGAATACACAGCTTTGTGACTACAGCTAACTTCCTCTAGTAAATTCAGTATGACTTTGTGGATATGTTAAAATATAGTTTATTAGAAGTTAAAAACAAAATAAGTATCACTTTTAGTTTAGCTCTTATTATTTTATATGTTTTCATGTGTGTTCCCTATTGTCAAATAAAACAGCACAGAAACTCATGAATATGAGAAAGATAGGATATCAGGTTGTTTTCAAGTTCTCACATAGGTGAGAAGAAACCTTGGAAATAATTTTAAGAGAGTTATTTTTGAAGTGAAAAAATTGTGGCAGTGTTTTCCAGAGGTGAATGATTATGTAGATGATTCAGTATAAAAGTAGCCCTTTCTGAAAATTAAGCATCTTTAAGGTGAGTCAGATTGTATTCTCAAGATTCTGGCCTTTTTGGCTTTTGGATACCTACTGCTAAAGGCAGAAAACCTTCATAATTTAAAGGCATGCACAGAGTTATGTGTAAAAAGGAATAGTGTAGTCAGTGTATTGTGGCTTAGCACTTGTTCACTTAGATTTGTTCTTTTGAGGATCTAAAGGTTAAACCAGGTTGGTATGAAGTGAAATACGAGGCTGAAAGCAACTGATAAATTTTAAAAACTTTATTGAGCATTTAGGGCTATAAGGTCTGGAACCAATTGTTGACTAAAGAACTAAAATAAAAACAGTGACAGGGCTATGCATAGTATTACAACTGTGAGAAATAATATAAGAAGGAGTAATTTAGGTAGTAATGGAGTTTAAAAAGCTAGTAAGTATTGCATAATGTCAGGAATACTATCCATCTCTACAGGAGGAGACCTCTTACAATAATGACAGCAAAGTGCAGATCTCCATGTGTCAAGAGACAGGATGCATTCCTGTCCTCCAAACACCTTTTTTTACTAATTCGTTGTCCATTTTTAGTCTGTTTTTATGAATGCTCTAGAAGAAGTACTGCAACATGCGTAGCTTGTTGTGTGTCATGGCAGGGAGTCTGTGCTCTCTCTTGTCAGCTGCAAACCTTTCATGCTTTTGACAAGCAATGACCATCAAGAAGTTTCTATAAAAACTTCGCCTTTTACAGAGGATATTTCTTGGCTTCACTTCAACCTTATGCTTTCCAGGTTCTCTGTGGTACTGAAAGCTGGCAATAAATATGTTCCAGCATGGTCTGGCAATATGTGGGATCCACACAGAGTTTTCAGGGGCAGGCAGGGAAGCCAGTTGGGCAACAAGATTGAGTTACCTCTTATCTTGGCAATCCAAGACTTCCTCTGCCCAAACGCTTTGTTTACTCATGATAAGGGGCATTTCATGAGACAGCTGGCATGTCTGCAAAGATCTGCAGCACAGAAGGTGGACAAGCACAGCATGTATGTAAAAGAAAGCACAAGTTTTTGTTCATATTTGTGCAAATGTAAAGTTTGGCACCATTTTCTTTAACGGAATGACTCAACTTCTCTACGCAATGAAAGAACTGTTTATTCACCACAAATATATTGTTGCAGTGTATATGGAGGCTCTTTCTCTACTACTCCCTGTGTTGTTCTCACGGCATAGAGATCTGAGGTTAATTTCTAAAACCTAAGTACAAGAAAGCTTAGAAATGAAAAATTTAATTTATATTAAAGTATAGCAGTTTCAGATTAGAATCAGTTTGCTGATTCTGTCTCATTCTGGGCTAATTTTTTTTCTGTTATGCAAATAATTCAACATTATTAAGTTTTTCTATTTCTAACTGAAATATTTTTGGAATTTCTTTGAGAATTTTTGTTCTTTCCTTTTTGAATGAAGAAAAATTATAAAATGTTTAAAATGTCCTTTCAACTAGAGTTCTTTTTTTGTAAGAAATTCTGGAAGTTGATCTGGAGGGATATTTTAGTTTTTATCGTCATCTGTGCTGTCAATCTATAGTTACGTTTTATTCTGGGGAAGCCATTTGTACAGACAGCTGCTTAACAGCAAAATGTGAAGAAGGACTGTTATTTTAGTTGATATTTTAGTATTTGTTGTTATTCTAAAACCTGTCACAAAGTAGCGCTAAAGCCTTGTAGCGGACAGAAAATTCTAAAAGGAAAAATTTGGCTTTTAGGTACTTTCCTGTCCTCCTAAATTTGCAGGCTTTTTGTTCAAACAGTACTGAAATGTGTCTCTGGAATTGTCTTACTGTACAGATTGCTTTCCTTCTCCATTATGCCACTACTGCATTTGATATTTATTTCCTTCCCTCTACTTTCAGCACTGATGTCATCCACTTTTTCCGCTGTGGATTGAGTGGAAGCCCTTTGTCTTGGTTGTACTTAGGTGTCACATGGAGCTCGAAATCAGGTTTCCTGCAAAGTTACAATTTATCCATCTGGACATCTCAGCTTCCTCCTCATTTTCCCACCTTATCCTTCCTCCTGTGATACATGCGGTTCTTTCCTCTGCCGTCTACCACAGCAATAACTCCATGTCTTTCCCAGATAGCCACTGTTTTGTCAGCCTGTAATATTTCTAGTTTTCCTATAATTCATTGATAATATCTGCTTCCATGTTTTGAATTCCTGCTTAGGGCTGTGAAAGGGGCAGAGCTATGGGGGCACAACGTTGGATATGTGGAACAGAGGATGGTCATGGTCAGTCTTTCCCCATGAGGGACATTAATTAAAGTCTCCTTTTCTTCACTGTTGATTTGCCTTACATTTTCAAAAACTTAGCACTGTGAAGCTTAATATGTTCATGCTTCATACTTTGCTGTTAAATTTGGTGAAAATTTTCAACAAACCAAATAAAATTTTCAAAGGGGTGGATCTGTGGAGATAGGCAATGCAACCCTATCAGAGTTGATTCTTTTTTTACTTCACAAAGAAAATCCAAGATATAAAGATACCACTTTTGGCTCAGGAACCTCTGGACTGGAGATAGCTCAAAGCTAGAAACATTTTCTACCTGTTCTTACGCTTTTCCCTAAACATCCATTTTTGGCTATTGTCAGACAGGATTCTGGTTTATGTAGACCGTTCTTTCCTAAAGTAAACTATAATGAGCTTGATAAGTCTGAGATTTTATTACAAAATTGGAGAGGAGGCTGGTGGAAAGATAGGAAAAAATGATGTAATTGGGTGATAAGTTACTGTGCTAGAGCTAGGCAGGAGAATTAAAGAACTATTAGGGAATTACAAGAAAAAGAGGGATAGAAACAGAACAAGATGAGTAGGTTGTAAACAAACTAGTCCTTAAATCTACAAATACATGCATGAACTCTGAAACTGACCCCAAAACTAGGAGGTCTGGTTATCTGATTTGAGAGCCTTCAAAATGATTTTGTTATTTCAGTATGTTAGGAACATTTTAATAAAAGTATGAGTTTCTGAGGATCTGTTCTTGGCTTTGGGGCACTTCAAGAACATTAAGCACTATTTGTAAAACCCCAGTGTGATGGGTAAATTATTCTTTGCTTAGCACTTTCTATAATCATTAGATTTCTTGTCTTTCAATTATGTGGGGTAGGTTTTTCTTGTACAGGACTATGTTTTTAGAGCTTTTTTTTCCTTTTTTTTTGGTTCTTTCTGAGTCATTTCACATGTTGGCAAAACTATTTATTCTATCTGTGTGTTCAGTCTCTATTTTATTTTTTGACATTGCTCTCTGTCTGCTGGGATTCATATAAACTCATATTGTTGGATTTCCTTTGTGCCTAAAAATAGTAATGCTGCCTTAACCTATTTTCTCACAGTATGCCCTTGTAGATTCAGATTCACTTTGAAGATTCCTTGAGTATCTAAACCCTTCCTCTAGAGCCAGAAAGTTGACCTGAAAGTTGACTCAGACTTTGTTCCAGGTGTTAAATGAACACGAGATATAGCTCACTCTAAATGTGTTTGTTAGTTTTAGAGGCTCCTGTGTATTTTTACTCATATGTGTAGACAATAGTTGCCCCTCTATTTATCTTGCAGGTGAAGTTAATGTTAGTTTCTCTCCATCTGAGTAATATCTTGTCTAGAAAACCTGATCATAATCATATTTTTAATTATATCTGATTTGCATATAATATGAAATTGGATGAGTATATATTTTCTTCTCATTAATCATTGATCCATTAAGCCAGATGCAGACATAATCCCTACCGGGCAAAATCTGAACAAAGAGAAAAATATAATATACCCTGAAATTCCAGCACTCCTGTGAGGAAGGGCTGAGGGAGCTGGGGGTGTTCAGTCTGGAGAAGAGGAGGCTCAGGGGAGACCTCATCACTCTCTACAACTCCCTGAAAGGAGGGTGTAGCCAGGGGGGGGTTGGTCTCTTCTCCCAGGAAGCTACAAGTAAGACAAGAGGACATGAACCTAAGCTCTGTCAGGGGAGGTTTAGGTTAGATATTAGGAAAAAATTCTTTACAGAGAGGGTGATCAGGCATTGGAATGGGCTACCCAGGGAGGTGGTGGATTCTCCGTCCCTGGAGGTTTTTAAAAAGAGACTGGATGTGGCACTCAGTGCCATGGTCTGGTAACCACAGTGGTAGTGGTTCAAGGATTGGACTTGGTGAACTCAGAGGTCCTTTCCAACCCAGCTGATTCTGTGATTCTATTCTAAACCCACAAAAACAAAAGCCCCACATGGCTAGGTTAGGCAAAACTGAATAAAGAGTGTTTCAATGTTTTCCTTGACAATTAAAGTAGGTCTTTCATTCATCCCATGCTTGGTTTCGTCTACTCCATGGCTTTCAGGAATAAAGAATATTCTGAATCATCCCTTCTGGTCTTTACTAATTTTCTTTCTCCTCTGATGCCTGGTTACATGTGCCCTGCTCACCTTAGCATTCCTTGCTCTGCCATCCTTTGCTCCCAGTGGGACCTTGTGTCTCTTGGTGCTCAGCTGGTAACGATGAAGGTACAGACTTCTCCTGGCTCCAGATGGTTTTACCTTATTCACTCTACTTGAAGAGACAAAATAGGCAATTAAGAACACATAAGAAACTAGGTCATCTTCCTCTGTGACCTGCTGTAGGTGACCCTGCTCTGGCAGGAACCTGGACTAGATATCTTTCAAGGTCCCTTGCAACCGCTTACTTTCTGTGATTTCTGTGATAATCTACCATAGCAGTTTATATACATGCAAAATTTGGGTTAAGAAAAGCAGCCTTTGATACAATTCTTTAAAACAATATTAGAGCAGATAAAGAGCACCAGCACTTTTATTGTCACAGAATGTGGAACACTATTTTACTGAATCTGGTACAGTGGAGAAAAAGTCTACTGCTAGAAAATGCCCTATTTATTTGTGCCATATCACTAATAATCAATGAAAAAACAACATAACTAAAGAAGAAACCATCAAAAATGTTGCATTTTGTGGGGTTCACGTGTTTATTTGTGTCAGTCTTACTTTCATTTTTTCCCTGCAGTAAGTTGGTTTTAAGAAATAAGGAATTTTCTTGACAGAACGAAGACATGAACAGTATTTAAAAACAAATCTGCCCAAACTATAGCATATGGAAGAAGAGTTGTGTTTCTTCCCCTGCTGAATCTGACTTCTGACAAATAGGATTCTAAGGACTGTGTGAGACACAGGTTTAATTTTTACTGTTTTGCCTAATACCTTTGATCTAATTTAATGTCCACCTTCCATTGATTCTGGTGAGCCTTTTTGTACCTTTTGAACCTTTTTGTACCAGACTTTTGATCTGGAAAACATCCTGTGGCAATGAGCTTCTCATGGTAATAACAGTTGAGCCACTGATGTTGACAGTAATTCAAAGTTGCTTTGAAATGGGAGTTTGTGGCAGATACATAAATTTAAGTATGTTGAGACGTTTTCTCTTGACTTTGGTGTGCACTGGATCAGACCATTTTTTGCTTATTTATTGGTTTAGTCAAATGTCTATGCAGCAATAAGAAAAACTCAGAAAATAGCTATGCTGTTTTTATTGAATCTTAGTGCAATTTTACTTGTCCTTAACGTTGAGCTAATTTCCTGTCTGGTAGGCACTAGCAGTATTTCACTTTTTCATTAAAAACAGTATGAGAGGGAAAGAGACAAAAAAAAAAAAAAAAAAAGTGAAGGATATGTAGTAGATGATGTAGATTGCAAAAGTAATTGACACAGTGGTTTAACATGCCACTGGGATAGTGTATAAAGCCTTCTGCCTTTGAAAACTGCAGTTCAGCTACTGCTGTTTGGGAACATGAACAGTGATAGAATTTGCTTTTTTCCTAAGTTATTTGATGGAATTCAGATGAGAGAAAATAATATTGCAGTTATGTGAACCACTCACTGAAACTACCAAATATCAATATGTGACTCCTTGCTGGTAAATATTCCAGTCCAAAACTAGAAGGAAAAGAAATTTTAGTCTTAGGTGAAAATGGCTGCTGTCATGGTGCCCCCAATTCTAGGAGGTCACATTTATGGGACATTTCTCTCAAGTAAATTACCATTCTCAAGTTTGTCCTTCATCGTATTTTGCTTTTATGAAAAGCTATTAGTGAGACAGACTTCTTATTTTCATGTTCGTATTTGCATAATGAATGTTTCTGAAGTAATATTTTATTTAAGGGTGAAAATCTCTTGTACAGCCACCGTGATTTTTCACTTCGATGAAAGTGAAATGAACTCCGCAAGTGCATTTTGTTGTGTAAGTATGTTAGCAGCCAAGCTCCCTTAGCTGCTGGCTACCATCTTTCACCCATTTCACTCTACTACTTTATTTCCTATCAGATGCTGACTGAGCTCTAACAGCACACTAGAGCATCAGAAAGCTAACCTGGCCATCAAAAAAAGGGCCTTTGGTAATGTGGCATATGGAAATTACTCGGGGATGGGCCTGGTAGGGAAGGGCCAGACTTAACCTCTAGCAAAGCTGGCCTTGAGGGTTATCTTTAGTAGGTATTTGGTATGTTCAGCTTAGAATTGAAGCTCAAATTGCCTGGGCTCATCCAGCAGGTAGTACTATTCAAAATAGTATTTTTACCTGGCAATAGGCAGCACTGTACCAAAACTGGCTGTCAGTTATTTGGAATGAGAAATGTGAGAAGCCCGTGGATTAATTTACATCATCTAAAGCAGAAATGCGGCTGAGAAAGGGTAACCTAAAACAAGCTTTTACCACAAGTCAGCATTAATTTTCTGGAAGAGGTGGGTCTTTTTTAAAAAAATGCTTCTCATTTCTTTGTATCTCTTCAAATTATGCAGAAACCTGTCAGTATCTGGAACAGTGAAATCTTTTTGAACCCAGGCCAGAGTGCAAGATAGGTATCAGGCATGCTGTTGTTTCATGCTTTTGTCACTATAGGAAGAAGTATCTTAATCTGTTCATTTTTGGCAGAATGAACTAATATTCTTCCACTTTTCAAGTATTAGGAACTGACAGACCCCATGCATGTCTTTGTCCAGAGAGTTGGCAGTTCAGAAATGAAATAGAGATGATGGTCTTCCTACTAAAAGTTTGAGGTCCTTCATAAGTTGGTGAAGCTCCTTTTGGCTGAAGTCCAGTCCCTGGTTTGGAAACTTGCTTATGTGAGGTACTGCATAGTGACAACTGCCTCACGTTGGCAACTGTTAGCTAGAACTTTCATAGCATCCTTCTGGAAAATTTGCATTTTACTCCCCTTTCATTTGGATAAATGTTATAAAAGATAAACCACAACTTGGAAATAAACTGTATAAATTTTCTGTGTTGGTTTTTTTTCATGCCAGATTACTCTCATTACAGATTTTGGTCAGAGCCATTCTGTTCTAAGTGTCTTGAATCCAGACAGTCTTAGCTAATTAGTAATTCCTAAATGTATGTTTTCTTCTGTCAGGAAAACCATATGTTTAAGGACAGTTTTGTAGTCTTCAAAACTGTATGTTCTCTAAGTACTTTTGGACTCCATGCTGAATTATTGTAGCATTTATGTTTTACGGTAACTTTTCTGTTGTTAGTTCCTTTTTACCTAATGGTTGTGTATTGTTAGAGGAGGATGATATTTGCATGATGCTTCCTTTTGCTTCTAGTTACTAAATTCAAGAAGTACAGATTTGAAAAGGTGAGTTATAGGTGATTGCTTTTATGTATTAATGGTGCCTATGGAGGGTCTCATTAACACTCTCAGCATGGAAAATTCCTGCAGCTACCCTACAGAGCACTGGAAAACGACTGCTGAGCAGGCTTTATTGTTTATGCTTCATTTTTCTAATTTATTTTCTAAAAGGGTATTTTTTGCAGTCTCCAAATGACAAATAAGATACCAGATGGGAGAAAAGAACTGGACAAAGGCAGCAGGAATATTTTTTGATTCATTTATTTATGACACTTTTTTTATTTATTTTGGGAGCAGGGGGCTCATTTTAATTGTATACTTCTGAATGTTTAATTCTCAAGCTGGCATTTGCTACATTATTAGGCCAATCATTGATAAAACATCTTGTTGCAATGCTTACACTTGGAAAACTAAATTATGTATGTACAACAAATAAATATATTATAGCAGAGTTATTTTTTTCAACTATAGCAATTATATACACTTTCATGAAGGTATTCATCCAAATCTAATGCTTCTACTTCTTGTTGATATTTGAGAGTAATTTTAAAATTCAAAGTATCTTAATTTAAATAAAAATTACTCCTCTTTAGAAGAAGAAGGCAAAATATTTTTACATTCAAAAAAGGGAATTTCTTCCTTCTCCTATCAATACGAGTCAGGGGATACCCTGCAATTCAGTGGCTGAATGTGTATACAATAAAGGACAAGGAGACCATATTCTTAATTACATTCCAGGACATTTAGATTCCTATCTGCTAAAGAGATTCTTTTTTCTGTCTTGCAATTGCATTTCCTGATGTTTAGCTGGAAGAGCAAAATGGCCTTCTTGTGCTACAAGTGATAGCATCGTTGCTCTATAAAATAGTCAACAGTGGTACAGCAACACTTTACCCTGAAGGCATCAGTCTTCTGTGATCGACAGCCAGTGTATCTTGTCATGAGCTGGGAAGCTGTAGCTGGCAGCTGAGCCTGTAGCTGTCATAGGCTGCTGAAAACCTCAGCAGTATGTCCCACACACTGATTTGAGACATAATCTTGTCCTTTAAGAAATTTTTAGAATATATTTTTTTTTTTTTTTTTTTTTTTATGGTGGGTGGGAAGAGAAGGGAGGGAAGGAAGGAGATAGATTGCAGTGTGCTTGGAGTTGGACATATTTCTACATAAATTGAAGGCCTTAAACAAAATGAGTGAGATCGATTCCCTGCACTTTTTGGGGCTCATTCATGCTTTCTTTTTGTTTACCTATTGCTGTTTTCTGTTTAAATTCTGATGATGTCTACATAAATAGTTCAGGAATACTTGTGTCTCAAATGTGGCCTCTTTGCTTACTACTGAGATATACCACTTGCTTAGTTGGTTATTGTCCCTACATACATTTAATAAAACAACATAACTGTGAATATTTCCTTGTGAAGGTTGAGTATTCAGTGTTTTCAAATCTGTGCTGTTTTTCCAGCTCATGATTTTGCAGATCAATTGTTATTGGATAAACCTGCAGATCCTTCATTGGTTTAAAGTGTGTATATTTCTGTGTTTGCACATAATATTCTCACACGTGATTTCTGCTCTGATTACTTATATTCATTTTTTGTGTGAGGGTGTGGAAGGTAGAGGTTGCCACCTGTTATACGCATGAAGATGTAAATGAGGAGCCTTCTCATTCCAAGTATTCCTTTTTCACAAACTCTTAATGTTCTATGTTCTATGTCTGGAATATTTTAATGAAAAGTGTATCTCAGAGAAAGATCTGCCAGAGATTTATTAAGATTTTGTAGCTTATATTTGTGATGCTATGGACTTGTCATCCTCTGGGAAATGAGGACATCTGTCTGCATCTGTTTGAGAAAAGTAAAAACCCAAAGGTTTTCTGTGCTCATATCACAAGACTTAGGCAGGTTTCTGAAGTCCTCCATTCCTCTTTGTTCTTACTAATATACAGCAAGCTGCAGTTTGGGTGGATCTTTAAGCTTCTCACAAGGCCTTTTTTTTTTGGTATACAGAAATTAAAGGATCAGCTTCTAAGGTCTCAGAAGTAGAAGAGACTGAGAAAGATGTGATACTCACAGATGATGTCTATAATTTATTGGGACTTTCCAGGAACATTTTAAATATTCATTGATTTAGGAAACAGCCATTTTGGTGATTCTCATTTAGAGAAAATTTTTTTTAAAAGAAAAAAAAAGGAAAGTAATTCTGAAGAATATGACATATGTTATAGAGATTTTTTTGCTGCTTTTACCTTTTAGCCTATATAGGGATCCATAAGGCAGTGACTATAGTTTATCTCTTTATATCTCAGTTTCTGATGTAAAACTAGCAAGCTCATAAAACCCAAGGAAATATGCATTAAAATGAAGGCAGAATGCTGCCACCTAAAATACATTTGTTTAATATATTTTTAATTGATTCTGTAATCATTTTTCCTTTATTGGTCTGAGGCAACTAAGCAACCTGTTACTTTGATTATTGTTGTATTAGAACTTCTTTTATAATCTGGTGTACTGAGTATATTTCTAATATCTCTGATAAATGCTGAGAGCAGCATACATCAGAATGCTTTATTTCACTCACTTCAAAGAAATGTTTACTGGTGTGAATTTAATGGAGATTTTATAGGCTTGTAATTATACAGTGATGCAAAGTATCACTGAATAGGATATTAGCCAAATATAGATAATGTGTGGTTTAAAAATGCAACAGTTTTCTTGACTTCATTAGTTTAGGTATGTCATATTTTAGTGCTATTCAGCAGTGCTGGAAAAATTGAATGTTACCCCCTTGAGAGCAAAGATAAAATGTTTTTTCTTTTTTTTTTCTTTTTTTTTTTTTTTTCCCCTTTATCTAATGAATAGTAAAATTTTGCTGAAACAGAACAGCTGCTGTTCTCTGTCCTCCTTCCCCTCCCCATTGGCATGATGGTCTTTTTAAAGTGAACTCACTGCCCCGGCAAGAAGCCAGCTGGGCTTGCTTGTATCCCAGCCTTGCAGATATTGATGTTTGTATCCCATGCCTTTGAATGTGGTAGGTACATTGATTAGAAGGGGACATAAATGGTGCTTCTCTCTGTCCCTGTGACCACTGGACAAATCACTGCTTGTTCAGCATCTCTCTCGTTTGGCTATGGAAGGACTAGATGAGAGCAACTACACAACCACGTGTGCCAGAAAGTGCCAGCTAGTTTCGTGACCTTCAGCACTGTGCCCTCTTCAGGGAGGGTGATCCTTCATATCTGCTTTCCTCCTGCCATATTTTGGTACCTTTACTCGCCTGGCAATACAAATAGTGGCCATTTTTGAACTTAGCTAAATATAACTTTGGCCAGACATATGCGAAAATATAGCAGTTTAAGCATCCAGTTCAAGTACTAAGTGGATGTTTAATAAATAAATTTCAACAAGTGGAAATAAACCACCATACAACTAATTGCTGATACACATTGTAAAGAGGTGTGTGCATGTTTGTTGCTGCATGGCTGCCTGTCATTTTGTACTGGTAATATAGGGAGCTGAAATTCTGAGTGAGGAGAAAATTGCAGCTTGATGTTCAACTAATACTGCATTATCCAGATACTTAAATTGGCATGAAATCTCTGTACCAGTCTGCAATTTGACATAGTTGTTCCTTTCCTTCTGTTTCCTTGACCTTGTCAAGTTTTTTACTGATTACGAGTTCCTTTTTTCCCTGAATTTCTGTAATGAGAGGTTGTATTAAAATCTTAATGGATGGAAGAGGCCATTAATTTGGAGATAAAGACAGGAAAATAATAACCTTTTTTTTCAGCTCTGCTTTTCAAAAGGTGTTTCATCCTTGGTAGCATGGCTTTCTCTGAAATAATCTGCCTAGCTGCATGTAAGGAAAGATATATTATTTCATTACCTCATTACATTTGCAGTGTTTTCAGCTTTGCAAATGTTCACCTTGTGTATCTTGAAAGAACTCACAAGTAGTGTGCACAGGGAGGAAGAAATTGCTCCATGTTACTCCTGCTCTAGTTCACACCTGCTTTACATTGCAAGACAGGAAAAGACTTTGTAGCCTTCTCCTCTCCCTCTCAGGCAACATCATGATTATATTTAGATCTGTAAAGGTTTGTACTTTCTTCTTCAATCTTTAGGTAGAAAATCTGGATGATAATTCAAATAGCAGATACGAAGCAGGTAGAAATCCTGTGAGTTCTGATGTTATTTAAAAAAAAAGATAAACCCAACAATAATTTGATTATAAGAAACCATTGATTTTAAAAAAACTATTTTAAGGTGTTTTAATACCTTCTGTTATTTGTCTGTGTTTTGTCTTTAGCAACTCTGTAATAACATACAGAGATTAAAAATAGATACATTGTAAATATTTATTATTGGTTGATTATTTCATTTTCTATTTTCTAAAGTTCATGCATCCAGTAATACCAAGTATAAATCAAGCTCTATTGTGCCTTTTTACTAACTGAAATTTAACTGAAAGAATGCTGTAAGCTCCAACCACTCAAAAATCTCAAGAAGGCTTCTGGAAAACCATGAAATTAGCGTCTTGAAGGATACATTATACCTTTTTATTTTCCTCTAATTTTTTTTTGTGATTGTTGTTTTGGGGCTTTGTTTGGTTTGTTGTTAATGAGGAGTAGAAGTTTTTTTCAGTTAAAGCTGAGATTCTTCTTTTGTTATTTAATTTTAATAATCTGGCCTCTGAAAATGGGGTTACATATAAGTAAATCAGTATTAAATAATCAATGCTCTCAGTAGCAAGAGGTATTAACTCTGAATTGACTATTATTTTGTATTTATATGAGCTACTCTGCAAATCACCTGTTTCCTGTAGTTCTTTTTCCCAATCCACTTTAACACAGGATATGTTGGAAGGCTGATGGATCAGCTTGTAGCATTTGTTCTAATATTAATATTGCATTGATGACTATTATTCCAGTCTTGAAGCAGAATTAATTTTTGCTGAGTTCTCAACAAAAGCCTTTTCTTTCTAAGGAAGGCTATACTCCTCAATGTAAAGGAACAGATATGTATAGTAGCCTAAGGGTTACTATAACACCTTAAAGTGTTTATTTTATTTATTTAAATTTATTTATTTATTTAAGTTCCATATCCTACAAATATGAAACACATACTAAGCAACTGACTGCTTTTAGCTGAATAAACATTTCTCCACTTTAATTATGCTTATATTTTTCTTGAATTTTTTTCCAGGAAGATCTTTGAAGTTCTTCATGAGGAGAACTTAACTGTACTTAGCATGTTTGCTTCACAGTGTTTTGATATTTGGGATCTTCTCCCAAAAAGTGGTAGTTGCTAGAAAAAAAATTAAGAGCAACAACGATCATCACTGAATATTTAATATTATCCTCTTTCCCTTGCTAACAAGTAAATTCCTGCTATTGTTGAAGTTTTAATGTACCATATTTCTCTAGGTTAAACAGTGCTAGAGAAACGTGTATAGATGTCTCATCATATGGCCTACAGTTACTCTAGTCAGATTAGAAAAGACGTTGCAAGTATGTTTTCCAACATATATTTGAGAGATATATTTTTTTATACCTAGATTTAGATCAGAATGAATTTTCTAGTCTCTAGTGCAGAAATACTCAGTATGTTTAATACATTTTTGAAAAAAAAAAATTGAACTTTGTAATCTGAACTCATATCTGTCTGTATATGAAGTTTCTGAATAACCACATTCCTAGAAAATCAGCTGGGTTCCTCCTCAGTGTAACTGCAGATTAAAATCTTGGTTAGTGAAGAGAATAAGTCTGCATCATCCAACTGATAGCAATTTTCCCTTATTCATGCCTATGTAGCAACAGTTTTTGAAGTTTTGCTTGAAAATTGATTTCTGCTGAAGTCATGGTAAACATATGTCAAGCAGAATAAACTTCTTACTGTGCTGCCAGTACCTACTCCCAAAAGGTTAAACAGTTCATTTTTCACATGATCTAGCGTTTGCATGGCAGTAGCTTTTTAAATACCAGTGCAAATTTATTTGGTGTAGAATGGCTGGATCCAGAAGCTGAGGCCTGTTGGGGCTGGAAGAGGTGAGGCCAGAGAGTCTTAAGCATCGGATAGGTTGGGGAAGAGAGATCCATTTTTAAATTATTTTGTCAGAGTAAGAGAAATGTTTCTGTCAATTTTACTGATGGCTTGGCTAGGGAATGGTAGCCAGGTAGAAATTAAGCTGTGTATAGAACTTGGGCTACCTAACCAGAGAAATGTACATTCCTCTGATATTAATTTTTACGGATAAAATGCTATCGCAGTCACTGAAAATGTTGACCTAGGAGTGAGATTTTTCTTCTTGTGTATTGTAAAGATCTTCCATACAGGACTGTGTTTTAACCTGAGTGGACTGTTGATATTTACTATTTCTGCTTATCTGCTTAGTTTCCATCTGTGTGTCCCTGACTTTCTCAACCATGCAAGAACTAAATATCCCACTTGAATAATATAAGGTCCTGAAAAAAATTACGTACACTTCTTCTTCTCATCAATGGTAGGAAAAATTTTATCTTTTGTGGGATTCAATCCCCAGTTATATATAACTAACCCTGAATTTAGTGTAGTGGAACACACAGTCATCCACGTATCATGTTTCTACCTGGATGAATCATTACTTACTGATCTGTTTCCCAGCATTAAGTTTGCCTAGGTGGAACAAATGAGTAGGAGAAAAGTAAACCAGAAATGAAGGCATACCTTTCAAACTGTTAATAAATTTAAAAACATTCTTAAATAATTTTAGTCGTTTACTTATGGGCTGCTTTTTTGAGTGTGTGTTTTCAGTCTTTTTTCCATGTAGTTTTATAAAGGCACTGTGTAAATTAGATTTAGTAATCACAAATTACTACTCATTAAGCTTTTAGTCAGTGATTAGGATTTTTAAATATTTTTAAATATCTGCTAAATAACAGAAGGCAAAGAACTATGGGTGAAATTATTGTAACATTTGCATGTAACAGGCCTTATGAAATGAACTGATTCTTGGAAAAATTCTGATTTACAACCATATCTACCAGTATCTGGTGGCTGAGCCAGTATCAGAGAACAAAAATAATGTGATACCATGAATATTGAAGGCTCTTGTTTTATTCAATCAACTGTCTAGATATTAACATACAAACTAACAAATGAAGAAGTCTCGGGTTCGGATAAGAGCAGTAGATGTCCAATGACATCTACTTTTTGCTGAGCTCAAGAAAAAAATCTAGCCCCTCAGATACTCCAGATCTGTGAAGCCTAACGTCTAGATATTAGACACTAAAAATGTCTGTGCTACACTGACAGGTTAAAAGGGCTTTTAATGGCATAAAATATATAGTTATATCTGTATTGTGAGTCTTTCAGTGATTCAGGACTCAAGAAGCAGTATCATGTGATGTTTTGATCTTGAGCACAGATAACGAGGAATGGCTGTCAGTAGCTCCATGTTCTCTCTGCTACCTCTCTGCCTCCATTTGCTAGAAAGATGAGGTGCTTTTAGATATTCTCAGATAAGTTACAAGCTTTGTAGGCTTTTATCTACACTTCCGTCACTGATGGTGCCACTCAGTCTAATTTTATGTAGGCTGAAATCTACATGGTAACAGCTTTCTCTTGCAGAAATGCTCAGTTGAAGCCAGCAATGCTCCCAGTGATCGTGGCAACTCTTGTAAAACATCTTAATGTTTTCAGGCCAGAAACATTCTTTAGGAAATGTGATATCATTATTTTGTTGTTCCCTTCCCCCTTCCCTTTTCTACATTTTCACTAAATGTAAATTATTCAGTATACTATCATCTATGAGAGGAAATTGTAACTTTTTTTTTGTTTTCTTTTTGTAACTTCTAAAAACATGAGTGGGAAAATAGCATCCTGTTGTCAGATCTCACATCTGTGCCCATTGCATATTATAATGTGGTTCATTATGTTATTTAGTGGGCTTATGATCAACAAATTTAGTTACAAATATTCTGAAAAGAGAGCTTGAAATTCCACTATTATCTTCTGATAGGCATTTTTTACCTGCAGGCTGTTTGCTCATGTGAAAGGAAGCACATTTTACATTTAAAAGCACTTCAGTTTTTGCTTGGATTAAGTTTCTCTTGCAGCTGGCAAAGTCAGTATGACCTCAAGGGTTTACAAATAAATATCTATGCTATGTTTTCATTTTACTACATATGGAGATTGTTGAAAATGAAAATAGCCTTTTAAAAAATAAAAAGCCCACCAAATATTCATCAGAATGAAAATGACCAGCAACCAAAATTAACTATTTGTCTGTTATGGCTACTTTACCATTTCATGCGGCAAACAGTGTTTCTAAAATGTCATTTATAGTGAGATTTTAGAACATGGCTACAAGTCTTCCACTTTTACCTCTGTGATTTTCAAAGTGTCATCTGTAAGTCACTTAGTGACAAGCTTATTCTGTCATTTTACCACATGGCCAACATTTGCAAGAAGATTTTAACTTGGCCTGTTGTGAGAAGGAACAAGATGGTATTTAACTGTTTAGTCAGCGGTGAGTAGACTATATATAGTAAAATTCATTCTTTTGGTGGGCAGACAGTAAACAAATTTCTATTTTTTTTAATTTGGTTGTGATTGATTGAGGAAATGTCTAAAAATGCAATTAAAGAAGAGAGACTGTTTTACTTACCATCCTTTTTGTCTAGAGAAGATGTGGTTATTTCTTTACACAAATTCAAATTACATTCTTTCTTGTCCTATTGTATTACAAAATGGGATTGCCTTTTTGAGGCAACTGAGATTCTTTATATATATAATTATAAAATTATTTTCTAAATATACCAAATATCTTAAAAAATGTGTTATAACTAATTGTTTGAGTATGTTGTGCAGTGTCTGTGCTGACATGTTTATGCTATCTCAGCAACTGAGCTAGCTCATTTAGAACTACTTTAGACATCTCTGTGATGCACTGACAGCAGAAAATAACTTTAAAATTATTCATTATATGGTTTTTGTTGATGCGTATTAAGTGTGTACAAAAAAAGAAGTAGACTGTATCTGCAGAAATGAGTCAATTCCTTAGTTATTGGGGTGATTTTCAATGAAGTCCTACTTCACAGATTTCTCAGGCTATTCAAATTCTGACAAAATAGACTGCCTCATTGCAACTCCTAACTTTGTTCATAAAAATTTGTTTTTATGAAGTTTTTTTCCTCTATTTTTTTATTTATTTTTTTTATTCTTGATGCAGCAAGAGTAAAGACAAGAATATTAATGAAACACAAAAGTATCTCTGTGAACTTTAAATTAAAAATGTCAGGAAAACTCAGCCAAATAGAGTATTTAATATTATTTATTCAGTTAAAAAACATAATTAGCAAATAATTGATGGCCAGATGTAAGAAGGTATTCCAGTGCCTAAATGCATGAATGAGAAAACAGCATCTGGTTCAGTTCAAAACAGGCACCTGTTTACTGTTTGTTTATGGACTTTCTAAGCTTCCACTGTGGCTGGGTAAAACCTACCCCATGTTCAAGCTTAAGAGCAAAGCCTTTGTTATTCATATAAACTCATGAATTAACACAAGCCTGTCCCTGTATCTGTTGCCAGGGAGCAGCAAGAGCAGGGCAGGCCCATGAGGGGGAGAAGCCAAGGGGACCCTGTGCCTTAGCCAAGGGGCACAAACATGGGAACAGAGCCAGGATCTGGTATGGGAGTCTGTTGGCAGCCCCACACGTGTTAAACGATGAGCCAGGGCCAGGGGCCAACACAGGAGCCCCTTTGGCAGCAAGAGGTGATGGGACCTGAGACAGGGATGGAGACAGTCTGCAGTGGGGGTCCAGAGTCCAGGCATGTGAGAGGGCTGGGGACATCTGCCCCCAGCGTGCAGGGGAAAGGGAAGGGGACATTAAGGTCTCTGAGCTCCCTCATGGCCCATGTGTTTGTCTATAAAAAAGAAAAAAAAAAAGAAACAATGCGCCACTAAGGGTCTGATGCTTTTGTTTGTTAAATGCGCATTAAAGAGACAAACCCCATGTTGCTTTCTGATCACAACATGTAAACCAAGTTTAGTAACAGAATTACTACAAAACCAGCAAATGTCAGGTACTAGGTTTGGTACCTGCAGTTGAACAGTTTGCCAGTAGTTCTGAGATTTATATCGACACAGAGTTTTCTGGTATCTGGTACCTAATCTTTGTTTGTTTGAATGCAGATTATAATGCAGGTTTTTAAGAGAATTTGGAACCATTATGTTAGTAGCAGCAGGATTTTTTAAGCCCTCAGGGTTTTGTAAAAGGGGATTCTTTAATGAGACTTTCCAGCATCTTTGTTTATATATACAAAATGGTTGGATATAAGAAATTACTTGAGTAGAATCAGTGAGAGGTCAGGACTTCTGCTAATCTTCCTTCAAAAAAAGCCCAATTAACAAAAAGAAGTTATTTGTATAAGTAAGGTCCTGTCTTGGTTGTTCAAGCCCAAACATACAAGAGATTTTTAATGATGCTGATAGCTTTGTCTGATAGTATTTTTTCTCAGGGGTTGACAGGATAAGTACACAAATTCTAAGCCTTTTTTCAAGATTATACTAATGTTATAAAAATCAATGCCTTTTTATGATTTTTTTTTCACTTCTGAAGAAGTAAATATATTCAGAATATCATGTTAATACTGAAAAAATCATGGAAGGACCAACAAGTTAAGGAGTAAAGCAGATTACCTAGGGCTTAGTTAGGAAAGATGTTCCCGCTGTTTTCCCTGCAATTGATAGTGATGAGAAATCCCTGGAATTATTATCATTGCTTAAATCTTTGTATCTTTGACAGCGGTGATATTTCAGTTTGTGCATTTTCAAGTCTTCGATCCAAACCTGTTTTTCTTTGCTTTTAGCTCAAAATATAAAGCTTGATGCACTTCTACTACCATGGAAGTTAACGTGCTACTAGGGGAAGTAGCAAGGGCAGAGAAACTTGGAGAACCAGTTGATATCATGAGTTCTTTGCTTTCTGACTCACTTGATGATGATATGGTTCCAATTATACATATTTAACATGTTTTTGACTCTAAATGTATAAACTTCACATATGAAATGTTTTTTATTTTGCTCTGCTTCACTTTTTTTCTTCAGCTGAGAAGTGCTTCGATGTCAAATTAGTAACTAAAATTTAGTAACTAAAGAAACACATACATATTCATACATTTTTCTAGTGGATCTGCCTTGATTTTTCAATTTTGCTGCTTTCTGTCACCACTGTATTTCCAGTCTGTAAGAACAATGGTACTGAAATCTTCTTTCTGACACCTTTTTTATTCGTTTTCAAATGTACTTATTGGAATGGCAAGTCTTCCACATGGTAGTCCAGCAGGGTCACATCAGCAGGGTTCTGCAGTTTGCTATTCTCTGAGAGTGTTCTGTGTTTGAATTAAAATAAGGATCACTCTGAAGAGTTTATGAGCTCTCTTTCAAAATTATGATTCATTACAGCAAAGTAACGATAACAGATTAATAGATGGTAAATTACTGAATCAGACAGTAGTAGTGGTAGCTGACTAACTTTGAGTGAAAAGGTCTGCTTTGATTCATGGTCATGGAAATCAATAAAGAAAACACAATACATAGTGCTTACTTAAGATTAAGTCCTTTTTTATGTTACATGTACTCTTCAAGTTGTATAAGCTAGAAGTGTGTCATTGTGCATGTTTAACATGGCTATATTAGCCATTATATTATATTATATTAACAAGACTATATTATTTCTAGACACTTGATCAGTAGTGTTAAAGCATTCAGTAAGTAGAGAATTATACTCTTCTAGTATATGGAAAATACTATATTTATTGACGCCTCTGATTTAGAAATACTCATTAACAAAAACTTTGTATTTTGAGTGATTCTCAATCTTTTCAAAGAAATGAAAGAACACCAATGAGAGAATACCAATCCTAATAGCTGCAGTTAGCCAGACTAGTTTCCTCTCTAATGATGTGAAGGTTTACAGTGTAGTGACCTATAAAACTGGCTCCCATCCAACCCTCCTGTTTTACAGTTAGCCTAGCAGCATACTTAATTGACCCATAGGGAATTTAGAGCTAAATGAGTGTGGAATGCTGAAAAGGAAGACCAACAATTCCGGTGGAGGAAAAATTAAGAGAAGCATCTTCTCTGACAGAATCCCAAGTCTGTGGGTTCTGTACAGAATCTGCTCCTTCCTACTTTTCCTTTCATTTACTTTATATATATATAAATATATATATATGTAAAATCTTACTTTAAAAGTTCTTGCTATAAAGATAAGGAGGTAAACTTACATTGAGTTTCTTATCTCCAAGTATAAACTCCCCAACCCAAGTATTTGTTTAATGATGAAGTCTTGGTTGAAAAGAGTGTGTGAAGGTAAAATGAGTGAATTGTGAGAAAAAAAACCAGACCAAACCAACCAACCAAAAGCCAAACAAACAAAACAAAACCCAACCCAAAACAAACCAAACAAAAATGAAAATGTCTCGCAGAAATAAGCAAGGGAATTTCTGATGATAATGCATGTTCATGTTCCTATTTGTCAGTCTTTAAAGAAAACTGCTATCTAATAAATATTTTCAGTGAGCTTGCCCAATAAGTTAAAAAGCATCTCTGTAAGGAAAAATGTCTTTCAACATTTTATGTTGTGTCCTAGGTGATGTCTTAGTTATAAATCAAAACTCAAATCAATTCTTTATATATGGGGAGGTAATACTTTAAGACAGTTGAAATCTAATTTAACTTCTGCCTAGTTCTTTTTCTAAATCTCCCTCCTAGATACAGATCTTAATTTGTTTACTTCAAAATTTGTTTTCTTCTTATTTTTAAAAATTTATTCAGTGGGAGATTTTGCTGAGTTTCACATCACAGGTAGTGGCAGACATTTCTTGGAGGTCATTTGTATTAGTTTTTTTCTTCAAAACAGATGCATTAAACTGAAAAAGTTTCAGTTAAACTGAAAGCAAAACACCTTTTTTTGTGGCCTTTTGACTTTGCATTATAACATTGCAACAGAAGTTTCTCTTTATTTTGATTTTTTAGTTAAAAAAATTAAACTGAACTATGTGCTATAGTTCAACAGCAAATTGAGGTCAGGGACTGAGGCTTTGTAATTTGTAGGAGGTTAGACTAGATTGTGGCAGTAACTTATAACTTAAGTTAAAATCACTTAAGAAAAATCACTTTGAAAACCTATTAGTACTCTTGTAAGATAGCCACTAAGCTCATCCCATACACAACAGGGCAATGTTATCTTACTTGCAGTGCTGCAAAAATATGTCTATGCAACTCCAAAATTCTTCTTGGGTCTGAAAATGTGCTGCTTGCATTTGGCACAAACTGTGGGTTGTTTTGCTGTCCTCTTCAATGCCTTGATTTCCTTGTAATAAAGAGAGAACACATAACTGGGAAACCTCAGAATATTATCCAGATAAGGTTACAGATTAACCAGGGTATTTGGTTTTTTTTCCTGATGGTTGATTAAGAACTGACTATGCTTGAGAAGGTCTTGTCTCTGAAGAGTTATTCCCAACACTTTTGGATCCTTGGCATTATGAATGTGAAAGTTTTGCTTTAGATTTAGCTTGTTTTATTTGCCCCCTTTGAACACTCCCTTCTTCCCAGCTACTGGCTTGTCTTGACTCATGAAGTTAAAGTGCAACACGTAAACATTATGTTGGTTTTAGTGTTTTCTGTGAGAAGGGTTACCTAATTCAGTAACAAAAATACCCCTACAGGAGCTGAATCTGTTTAGCTAAAATGACTTTTAGGAGAGAAAACTTTCCCTTAGATACTGTGAAATTTGCTATGAAAATACTCACATTGCTGTTTAGTTTTCACCACTTGATTTAAATCAATAAGTGCACAGCTGCTTTTTAAAGCTGAACTGTACTCTAATATTTCTGTATTCACCACGGAGAAGAATTATTTTTTTCCCATTCTATAAAAATTGGCAACTAACAATACAGCTGGGAAAAATGTAAGCTGAATTCTGAATTTTCCAGTATTTTCAACCAGAAGGAGGCTCTTTCTCCGATGCACAGAAGAATTAGTGTGACCAGCAGCTTAGTGTATCTATAGTTGTTTCCTTCAGAATATTGTATTAAAAAAGTTGTGCACCATTATGGCACAGGAAAGTCCTACCACTGATGGTCCAAAGTAGCCTGAAGAATTTAAAAATTAGAATAAAAGACTGAAGGAAGACATGTGATACAATAAATTAATGATTTTTTCAGAGTTGGTCCAGGGAGGGCCTTTGAGAAGTATGATTTGCACAAGTCCCTACCAATGAAAATTATTTTGTAATTAATTTCCACTAAATTTAGATCAAAAGAACATATTAATATTTTTTCCACCAGGGCAACATATGTTTTAGTGATTGAATGGAAATATTTATATTGGGGTTAATCATCTATAAGCCCATAATAAAACCAAGTGATTCTAGAAAAGGTGGCAAGAAATTAAACTAGAAAATATCTACTACAGTTAAAATTTATTAGTCTAGAAAGGATTTTTTCTGTATTTTGGCTTAATCAAAATGTGACAGCTGTAAACTGGGGTCACCTTTTTCTTTTGTAATTTGTTAGGCTGCCTAGTAATAGCATACATTATGGAATCAAATAGATTTTTTTCTCAAAAGAATTTCACACAATTTATTTCTGTCATCAGATGCTTTTTTTCGTTTAATTGTTCTACACAATAAAAGAGGTGTATACATCATTTAGAGTTCTAGAATTTATTGCTCCAATCATGACATGTACAGCATCTTATTTTGTATTATAAATTTCTGTGCAGGGTAGTGGCAGAACAGGATAGTAGTGATGGCTTTAGTTTATGATCAGAATACTAATTCCATCTTATTTGCTGTTGTAGAATAGTTTTTGTCATAGTTCCTTGTTTCTTCATAAAATTTTTTTTTACTTTTGATACTGAAAATCCCTTTACATTCTTGTTAAAAAAATAGATTCTTGGAATAACTATAGTTGTAGCTAGAGCAGAAAAATAAGATTTCCCTTCTTCCTAGATGCAGGTAGCAAGCCAGCACACATTGTATGAATACACACATCTCAAATAATAAAACATTATGAAATTTTGAAGATTTGAAGTGACACTTTCACTATTCTCAAGTAAATGTGACAAACTCCACTGAAATTCCTGTATTGCTATTGGTTTTGTACAGGTGGTACTCAGATACTGTGGTATTATTTCTGCTGAGATCAGACAAATCCAGGAGTAAGTAGAGGGCTCCTTTCTTCATAACATAATACCTCGTTCTCATATTTGGGCTGTTTAGGAATGGTGCTATTAAAGAGGAGACAAATTTCATATGTAATATCAAGTTACTTGTATGAGATAATACCATGGAAGAACTCAAGAAAAACAGCCAAGGTGAATAGCAGTCTAATGGAATGTAAAATTCATTAGTAACAGATGAACAGAAGAAGTAGTAAGCTGATTCACCCCAAGAGTTCCTAAGTGAATTAATTACATTTACTATTACCACAGTCAGGCAGAACGATGAGTACAGGGGGAGATTTTCTTCAGACAAACAGGTTTAAAAACAGAAAGTATTTCATTAGGTCAATAGATGAATAAAAACATTCTCTGGAGAAGTGTAAAAAATAATGATTGGTTCAAGGAAGGTATTTGAATCATTCTGATTGCTGCTTCTGGAAACACAAGAGCAAAGATACCTTTAAGAAATTCAAAACCATAAAGTTATAAATACCGTGGAGATTAAATTTGTCTTCTTTTCACAGTATATATACTTAACTTCTGGAACACAAGGCATCTCTGATACTGAGGAGAATTACTCGGATATAAAATACTGTCTTTATTTGTTTATTCTTCCTTCCTTCTTTTAGAGGACAAATTTTGTCAACCGCAGATATATTAGCAACCGTAAAGTAAGGGGCCCTTAGCAGCCGTGTTAGACCTCTGTAGCTCTCTTGTTGAACTCAATCTATCTGGACTTTATGTGTACTTAAACACAGAGAGAGAGAATTACTAAAATCACATTTGATATGACATAAATGCCAGTCATCAGAGGAAACTAAGAATAAATTAGATGTATATTAGGTGGTAAATATGGGGGTGTTTTTTCATCGCGTCTGCTCTGTAATACAGGTACTATTTTTTAATATAAAGTCCTTAGTGTTTGATTTATTTTCTTTAGCAAAGTGATTTAAAATAAAAGATAATTTCTGATTAACAACAAAAGATAGTAATTTGATTTCATGATAACACTTGAGTCTCTATAGTGATTCTCTATAGTTATTTGATAAAATGAGTGGTCATTTTATCAATATAAATAAATGAAACATCCTAAAGATGCAGAGGGATAATTGCCACCCTTCCCCAAGAACAAAAAAATGCTATCATCTTTTTGTGTCATCTTGATGATAATAGACAGTAGGGTTTTTTGTAGTACTGTTCATCTAAACCTCTGTTGCATTATGTGATCATTATGTAGCCATGTCACTACATCAGAACAACAGAAAAAATTCAGGGAGTTTTATAAAATTCTGCTGGATTTAAACCTCACTCTCTCCATAATATGATCTGCCTGTGGCTTAAATTAATTTTAGTTCTAAGCATGAAAAACTTTAATGAAATTGCTTCTTTTGTAGGTTTCATTTTTTAGTGGGTGCATGTTTTTTAGCTTGTATATTGATAGCTAAACTGATACCTCTGAATTAATACATTTCTGGAGTTAAATTTCTGTGAAATAGTTTGCGAAAGCTAGTTCCATTTTTATAGCACCCTTTTAGTGCTATAGAAGGTAAGGCTTTTTTTGGAGCATTCCATTATAGACAAGTAATTAAGGCAGTTAATGTTGTAATTATTGTTGTTACCCATGTTACTAACCTTTTCAAACTCTAATCTAGAAAAAAAATTCTCCATTTTCTAATGTAATTACAGCTATTTAATTTCTAATATGGACATTTTTTTCTTTCCTGTTTTTTGTCCTTTGCTCATACAGAAATTTTATGACATGCTACAATATAGATATCTAGGAAAAAAAAAAAAGGTCTTTATGGTAACTCAACTACCCAGAGCTATTATTTCTTCAGTGTTAATGTTGAATCTATCAATACCTGTGTAATAAATCGTGGCATATTACCCAGAATGCTTTTCAATTTGCACATAGTTCAGAAAAAGCTTTTATCTATAGTAAATCAGGTTTGGTTTTGTTTTGGTTTTTTTTTTGTGCATGTGAAACAGAGCATTTCCTGGTTTTTAGGAATGAGAAATGTATTCAGAAGGATTTTCTGTTGTTAACACTGTGTGTACATTTATGAACTCAGACTCTTGAATACTTGAATATCTTGTATGGACTCTATTGGTCCTTGATTTCTGCTCTGAACAGAGGTTGTTAGAACAAATGATCCAACCACCACAGCACTCTGAGTCTGAGTTTATACAAACTTACATACCAAGGATGTGCTATATTTTATTCTATTATCTATTCTTAAAATCAATGATTGTAAGATTAGAGAACTGCCAACAGGTCATTATATGAATTAACAGTATAATGGTAATCCAAATGGTGATTTTTTTTCATTTTTTATGATGGGAATCAACGTTGTAATTTCTGCTGTTTGTAGTGGTTCCTGGTTATTGTAAGTAACAATAATATATGCTACAGGACACATGCATGTATAATTTCTGATATGTGGTATGTGGGATTGTGCATGACTCATTCTACTATGAAATTCCTGGGAATCCTTTGTTTTTGAATAGAAGAGAGAAAGGAAGGGTGTATGAGCTAAGTATGAGGTGTATGGGTGTATGAGCTCATAATTTTTGGGGAGAATTCTTCAGCATAACATCTTGAGGCAATTAGAAAAATTATATTTCTAGTACACAGAATTTGGATAAGCAGTAGAAAATAGGAATCTTTCTGCTTTTTCTAACTAGATGCTGTGTATTGAGTTGCACACAAGGGGAAAATATCCATGTACTTTATAAAGCAGTAATTCATGCTGAGTGGATGTGGGCAGTCATTCAGAGAACAATTGATTTTACAGTATTGTAGTCTGGGTTGCAGACTTGTGCATTCATTGCACTATATGCTATTAAAATTTATATATAAAGTTCACATTAAAGTAGCTGTTTTAACAGTAAAATATTTTCAAAGTGAAACTCAAGCATCTTAACTGGATAAGAGGATGTTTTTACTGGTATCTACAAATTGATTGAAATATGTTATCTCTATAAAGATGAAGTAAATAGAATAAAATGCTAGAAATTACTAAATATTTTACCTCACTGGTTTAAATAAATTTTTGACATATTTAAAAACTTAAAGACCTTTGAATTTTCCTAGAGTAAATTGAAGAGTTTAGCCAGTGCATTTTATAGGTATTATTTTTATATAATATCAAAATATCAAGCTTTCACAGTATTAAAAAGAAAAAAATATTATGGCTTGTTTCCAGTTGAGATGAATAAGAAATTTTAATCAAGAGAAGGCATCAAGGTAATGATGCAGCTAGATGAATGAATGATGTGAGATTACATTTACAAAGTTGCATTTGATGATCTGACTAGAATGAAGAACCTGAAACTGCAAAGAGAACAGATTTCCTTCTTATCTACCTGATACTTTAGTATGGAATTAAAAAGTAGATTCTAGAGAGGAGGAAACATAAGTAGAAAATTTTTTGCAGTCATAGACTTAAATATTACAGGATCTTCCATAATTAGCAATCTGATGAAAAAAAAATAATTATTGCTGCTGTTAGCATGATTGACTGCTGAGGAACAAGCATTAATAAGAGACATGTATGACTCAAGATTTTAGGAAATGTTCTAAATAAAACTTAAGTCCCTGGATCTAGTAATTCCCATGGAGTTTCTGAGCGAAGCTAAGAAAATATCAGGGTTGGGGATAAAGGCAGAACTTAGACTCTTTGTGAGAGCTTAAAATTTGACAAGTGCTTAGGAGAGAATATCGTGGTTGCAGGCATCAGCCTAACACAGGGGTAAGAGGCAACAGTTAAACAACCTATTACTAGATTGGCTTTTTGTTAGAGAAGGATACTAAACTCAACCTGATGTAATTATTATTTTTTTTAATAAAAGAACACAACGATATTAGGTAAAATGAAATTATCTGTTTTTTTTCAAATGCTCTCTCACCAAAGGTATCATGACTAATTAAGGTGTGGTTTTCCTAAGTTTGTTCCTCGGGAGACAGTATTAACACCCTGCTTGGTGCAGTCAGCTTGAATAGTTAGTTATTACAGTCTCAAAGGTTGTAGAAACAAAAGTTTTTTGCTTTACTAACAGGCAGTTCTTTTGCCTGTGGACAAAAAGCAAATTATTTCAGTGGGGTTGCTTGTCTGAAGTCTTAGAGTAAACTAGTCAAAGTATTTGTCAGCAAATGTCAGAACCAATAATCCTACCCCATATCAATTCTTATTGCCTGGGGTGGTGATGTTGCAGTGAGAGTTTATTTTGTGCTGTAAAAGGGAAAGAAAATGTAAAAAATAGTTTGGGAAAGTTTTGTAATAAAATATTTTTAAACTAGAAGCAATTTTTTAAACTAGAAAAGCACACTACATATATAGTGATTGTGAGATTAAACTATCCTTCTCAGATATTATGAGAAGCACTTTTATTGATAGAGTAACTTTAGAAAATGTATTAGAGATACTGGATCCTATGAACTTCAGGATATATGGAAGGGGTTTTTATGGTGCATCTGAAAACTTAGAGGAGACCTCCCATCCTCGTGTGATAAGTGTGAGGTTGCTGTGGTCCCAGGGGTCCAGCACAGAGCACAAATCCCTCATAGGCAGATGCACACCCTGTGCAGTATACACTTGCCACACAGATCACCATCACCACATAAGCACATAAACATGAACATCATGGATAGCCTGATCTTGTTTCCCCCATCCTACTGATCAGAATTGGAGTCTACTATTGCTCATGTCCAAACCCACCTGCTACACAGGGGTTTTAGATGTTAAACACAGAACTCGGCCCTGGGCCCCGGTCCCAGTTTTCTTCAGCTGCTGGCACCTTGATTCTTTCCTTCATCCTTCCATCCTTTCTGTTTACAACAGCCCATAATAAATTTTACACAGTCCCCAAATTCTTTTTCCTCTCTGTCCCAGAACAAATCTGAACACCTCTTCAGGCAATACTTATGTTTATATTGCAAAGCTTTAGGGGAGGCCTTGTCTTTCCTTGAGCCACCTTGGTGTATTTCAGACCCAGGACAACAGTCTAATCATTATTTAATGAACTCAAGGATGTTGATTTACAGTGCTTTATTTTCACTGATTAGTTTATTAGAGTTACTCCACCTGTCCCTACTAGGATGTTGGCTACAGTGAAATTCAAAAGCAAGTTTTACCAAATATTTGAGAATGTTGACCCTTTAGTTTAAAGGAAAAATATTTTGTCCCTTTGTGTCTACTAAAAAAACCCCACCTCTATAATTGCATCTGGCTGCAGAAAATCACGTATCTCCTTACCATGGTGTTAAAACATTGTTAGAACTCATTGGCACATCAGGATAAGGCTTTGAATGTTAAACACTTACACAAATTAAAAAACTGCTTCAGATGAATTTGTAAGAGAAGAGCCCATGAAAGGCTGTTGAACATGAACAGGCTGTTGAACTTCCAGGAAGTCTCTGATGTCTGGAAATTTGAGGACATGGTAACATGTATTACTGGAAAGAGTCATGACAAATCACCCTGATCCTGTGCTCTTCTCTAGGAATTTCAGATGAATGGTGTCAGAGGCAGGATAGTAAGCCAGGCAAAGGTTGTGGTTTGAGTGTAACTATAATTTTATTCCTGTGTCTGTATTTGATAGTTAATTGATTGTTTAATAATCAGAACTTAATATATCTGTAGCTTAGCTTACCAGAACATTTATTTTCTAATGTGTTCATTATTCACACTAGCCAACAGTATTATTTCACATGCATTTATAAGCTCTACTTATTATCATCTTTCTCCTTTGAGACTGAATGTCCTGATTTCTGATGCATTATTTCATGTATGTTTTTGGCAATTTTCCTGAAGTAATAGTTGGATTCTGTCTCCACTTTTTATTCTTGTTTGTGTCTTTTTGTTTGTTTGTTATGTTCTTTTTCCACCTACTCTTCCCAGCTGTCCATTTTATTGTTACTAACTGCAGCATTTCCAGTGGACTATCTGGGTAATACCTCTCAATACCTCTGAGCAAGGTATTGTTTGGGATGGATTTTAACTGTGGATGACTTTGGAAATATTTTTATGTTGTAAAGTAGTCTTTGCCTTTACAAGTTCTTAAGTTTTGTGGTACTGATATCCTGAGAGACACAACAGGTCGGCCCTGCTGGCTTATTCAGTTTCTCTTCCAAGTTTTCACTGAGTTTTTAGTTAGTTTACTAATACTTACAGATTTTTTTAAAAGAATAATACTGATAAAAAAGACTCTGTTACTGTGTTCTGTCTTCCTCTCTTGCATCTGTAAGTTTTTAAATATGCAACTTAAACATAGTAATTTAACTTGCATAGCTTAATATTGAATGGAATAATTGTCTTTCCTTTTTGATCTACTTAATTGTACTGGGTTTACTTTCTTTTTTCTCCCCTTTCCTCCTGCACTTCTCTTTTCTTTTTCTTCAGTTTTTTATTTTGTGTGACAATGATTGGCTTCTCTTTTAGTGGAATACAACTTGCTTTGGGTATGATTTAGAACAAACTTGAATACATTCCAGTGTCTTTTGTAATTGCCTTTGAATGGATTTTTTTAGTTAATACTTCAGAATTAATTCTTCTTAAAGAACTTTGAGGCTTCTTAAAAGCAGCAGTAAAAATTGCTGTGGCTCTGGTAATGTTTAGGGAAAAAAAAATAGAAAAAACCTCATAATTGGTTATTAGTGGCATTATAACTGATACTGTTAAACAGCTTCTGGACCCTGAGCTCTGTCTTTAATTAGTGACAATAGCATCTCCTTCCCTCTGAGATTTCTTTATGAAAGTTTTTGCTTTATAACATAAGGTTATCAGCTTTCATTTGTCTTCCCAGCCCTCCCAAATGACACCACGTGTTGTAGCTGCCTTCCTCATTTTAACCAGAATTTCCAAGCATGCTCTTCTTCATTGCTTAAGCATTTGCTTCTTTTAATTTCTAATAAATATTTTTCACTTTCTAATAAATATTTTTGTACTCTATATTTTGCTATTAATATTGTATGGAAATTACAATTTGTCTATTGATTTCATAGTACTTATAATACCAGGCTTCTTACAGCTTTTGGCCAGAAATATTTTGGCCAAACTAAAGCACATACTCCTGTCTGTACCTTCCTGCTGTCCAAAATTCACTTCCAACTACTGATTCTTCTCTTGCTACATTTAATTCTTATGTTACATGGGTGGGCTGTTGGACCCAGTGTCTTCATGTTCATTTTCAATTATTTTTCCTCTGTCCTACTTTTCTGCTTCACTATAAACTACTGAATTGAAACTACTTATAGCACCTCTTTGTTCATTTAGCCTATTTTGATTTGATGCTGTTGTGAACCTGATATTTTAGAATTTCTGTCCTCTTTAACCATGTTTTTCCAGTTCTCTTATTTGCTGGAGTGTTATCAAATATGTCTATCATCCTGTTACATACAGTTTCTGATTTTTCCTCACTTTTATTTGTAATACTTACATGGTCTTCCCTTGATTTTTTTAGCAACGCATTACAAGGTTTATAATCTACCATTTTTTGTTTTAAATATTTTTTCCTTCCTTAGACTTTTTCTCTGTTTTCTGAATATTTATGAGATAGTTTCCATGCTCTTGATTAAAGTAAACCTCTACTCATTGGAAAGCCATCTCATTATATATACAGTTTGGTGTATTTTATGTAAGGATTCTAGTAAGGAGAATTTACATTATTTTATAGGCATTCGGTGTGCTTTAATATTAATTTTGGGAAGGGAGAAGTAGACTACTGTGCCAAAATGTTAAACAAGAGATGGTGATAGTGGGAGAATGATGTTGGATGAGATACAAAGACAAGGAACTTTCACGTGTAAGATAATTGAAGCATAAAATAATTTTCAAATGAGGGAGACAAAAGGAGGAGGAAGACAAGCTGAAGCCTTAGAAATCCTGTAGGAAGATAATTGATAGTTAGAGGTATTAACAGCAGCAGGCGGCTCTGGCAAACTTTTTTTGGTTAGGAGAAGAAAAAATCTGAAGGAAACCTGTATCTTAAAACAAAGTTGCTTAAAATATACTATATAGCATATTGCTTTTGTTTGTAATTAAATAATATCTGAACATGCAGAACATTCCTTTTCTGGTACTTAAAATTCCAGATCTAAAATGTCTTTGATGGATACTGAATTATTTAATCCTGGGACAGTTGCTCTCCACAAAGTATTCTAATATAAGCAGTTTAAATAAAATTGTTCTTTTACATTTTTTTCTTAAGAATATGTGTAAAGGTTTCAATTATGTTAATGATGTATCTTACTTTTCTCTTGTGTTTAGTGAAGACATGTATATGATAATTTTTGAGGGCTATAGTTTGGTTTATGGGCCCAGGCTTCTGACGAGTCAGGGGCATGCTCAGTAGTGTTGAAAACACCCAAACAGGTCAGAGTACAGTACCTGTTAAATTTAGTAGAAGTTTTGCATCTAAACTCTTCTTTATAAAGAGTTACTGGTAGGCACTTATCTACCTCCTGATGTGGTAGAGAACAAATAACACTTTTGCAATATGCTTTTTGTTCCTTTTATTTAAAACTATTCAGTTAAGCAATGTTCAGGGCAGCAGGAGGCTTTTCTCTTTGGTTTATGTGCTTTGGTGTAGCATGTTTACCAGTGTGTACTAATACATTGCAAAATACTGTCGAAAGCCTGCATGAATAATAGATTTATTTTCTTTTCATTTTCTTTTTCTAATAATCTGGACATTAACAAGCTAAAATAACTTAAAATTACTCTAGCTGTAGTGGACATTCTCCAGTTTAATCAACTTTTCTAAGACCAAGGGAGAGAAATTGAACTTTAGTTAGCATTCTATCATTTAAGAAGAGTTGACTGATGAAACAAGTGGAGGACAAGACTGTAGAATTTTCAGGCTTGCAGTTTTCCTCTGGCTACACTTGAAATTTGCACTCAAACCCCCAGAACAAGTCACCTGTTCTTTTTTTCACATAATTGTAAATTATAAAATGGTAACAATTAGCATAAAAAAAGGTACTCCAAAAGTACTTTTTATAGGAGAATGTGAAAAATCTAAAATGTTAAAGAAGTAGAAAGCTGTGAAAAAAGGAGTGCTGCAGGCCCATGCTGATGTGACTTTTTTGTGGAACAGTAGATGAATGTTAAATGAATGGAGTATATGAGAAGGGTGAGAGAGGTTGAAGTTCCTGGAAAGAAGAAGATGAATTAATTTTGATTTGAAGTCATCCTGAAATACAGCAGGGTGATTTGGACATGGTAACAGAAATATTCATTTGTAAGTGTTGTGAATGTGGACAGTACTATTCTGAACTTTGAATCATAGAACGTTAGGGGTTGGAAGGGACCTTTAGAGATCATCTAGTCCAATCCACCTGCCAAAGGTAGGTCAAACTTGTCAAACTGAGAGTCTAGAAGTCATGGGAGTGTATTTCAGCCCAGCTTCAGTACTGAAATCCTCTAACATGGCTGTAGGAGAAATGGAATTGGGATAATGATGTGCATACGTTATATAATTTAGGTATAGATAGGCAAACTTGAGCAAGCAGGTGTTCTAGGAGAAAGCAGTGTCCTGTTTTGGAACATATGTGTGGCACACAAATATTCAAGATAGCAGTTAGTTTGCTGAAAACGGGCATATACTTCTCATAAATACGTGCAGAGAATTTATCAAATAAAACATGTAATACTTTAAGATTGGTAAACAATTTTTAAGTCACGAAACCAGTAGTGAAGTGGTAAAATGCATGGGACCACCTTTTAGTGTGTCAAGTCAAATTAATATAAAATAGATTTATATAACTTTTTCTCAGAAGCTAGCTTTACATTGCTGCTTACACAGTAGTTTGATTAGCTATACAAAAATGCATTTTTAAATTTCTACTTAAGTAATACATATTTTAATATATATGTTAGGGTAAGACAAATGAGAAGGTAAGATAAATTAATCTAAGAGAGTGTAATTGATATTGACAATTTGATTTAATTTAATACTTTTATTACCTGGTATGTAGAGAAAGACATAGCTGATTATCTGTATGTTGATTATGATAGTTGCTTTAGAATGGTTAGAATAACTTTTAATGGTTGTTTTGTATTTTGTGTGTTATTGTATTTATCTTAAAAGTGATGATTCTAACTCTATTTGTAGCACTTTGTCTTCCATTTAAATATTAGAATGATAGGAATAGATGATTTTCATCAGATGGTTCTGAGTCCTATAAAATCATTCCATGATTATATCAAAGCATTGTCTTTTAGCTTCTTTTTAGTAGTCTTCAGACAGTAACTTCGTTTCTTGGATGCTACGAAGTATTCACCTGTTTAAATTTAACTGAAGTTCATGCTAGAGACAGAAGCAAAAAGATATTATAAATGTTAACAGTACAATTTCATACAAAAAAATAAGAATTTCTGGCAAGATTATGCCCTCAAATATTATTCCCAACAGCATCTCAAGGAATCTGTCTTGCATTCATATGCTACAGAACTGTAAGTCCTTTGACAAGTGAAGTAAAATAATGAATACTAAAATGCTTTCTTTATAGAATCTAGGCCTGGACTGGAATAAATGTGCATTGATGAAGATTATAATCACTGCTTTTTCAAAATTAGTATTTTTGTTAACATTCTTTTTTGAGGTTTATCTGTCTTTGGACAGTGCAAACCTCACATTGATTCTACCTTTAAAGGCAGCATATTCCTTTTCTGTTGGGGTTCTGGAGCACAGCTAATGAACTATAAGGAAAGCTTTGAGATTTGTTTTTCTGTTTCCTAGTTATTCAGTTATCTTGAAAAATGGCATTTCTTTTCTACTCAGTTTTGTATTGTCCATGCTGTTGCACACGTCAGTTTGGCCATGCCTCACTCTTATGTGAGTAATGGTTTTATCTCTTGCAGATATAAAATTCCCATTTATATATTTGTCCTTCAGGGTCTAATGATCCAGATGGTGTAACTGATAGGCTTGAAAAGATGAATGCAGTCATTCTTTCACTGTTGTGATGTCACCGGGAACCATAATTAGTGAGTTTAGTCCTTAAAAAACATCATAAATAGGTTCATTTTTGCCTCTTGATTTCTTCCTTGTCTTCTGTCTTCTACTGCTAGGATAGAGTCTTCTTGCCCTACTGGCCCTCATTCTGACACCTAGCTCTCAGGTCATCTGAAGTGCTTGATAGTGAAATAAATACATGCTTCCATAGGAGTCCAATTCTTACTTGCTTTTTTTTTCTTAAGCAATAGTCTGACCTGAAGGAATCAACCTCTGAATCATGTTATTAACATGAGACTCTACATGTTTAGTTCATAACCTGTCTGTACCTGAGAGCTGTCTATCTGGCTAGCAAACTTCTTGTCTCATCAAATCCACCTGCTTCTAAGAAGTTATTTCCATATGGAAGTATTTTTCCATATACTTTCCTTTTTTCCTTAGTAGAAAATGCTTACTAAAGGAAATACTGTTTTATGATGGAGATATTGGGTGTCTGTATACTTTGAACAGCTGGGAGTGGATCAGCGTATTCAACTTGAGAGGGAAATCCCAAGCTTGCATATCAGGAAGGATATTTTGTAGAAATATAAAAGTAAATGACCTTATCTGAAGAAGCTATAAATTTTACATTAGTTAATAAATTGTTCTTTTGGCCATGTATTCTAAACTGCTCTCCACACCTGAATATGTACAGCTTGAAGCTTTGTGATTCCCAAAAGCATTATGACTATTTGGAGCACAGCATGAAATTGTCATTAAGGAAAATAATGAATAATAGCTATGTAGCAGTGAGGCAGATGGAGTTGTTTTCCACTCTTATAAACTGTAATGTTAAAATGTACATCAGCTATTTTAGGATCAGAAATAGGCCATCTGCCCAAATTGCCTACCCTTTCATCTTTATCTTGCTCCCATGTTATTATTTTCATGTTATTACATTTTTATGCTTTGTTTCCTCAAAAGTTACTTCATCTCATTTGCTGATTAGTTTTACACCATTGTTTTCTTTAATAATTCCTTTTTTAATATTTATATTTAGGTATTCTAATATTTTGCCTGCAATTATGATGTCTGCTTGATAACTTTTTGTTAAGTCAGACAACATCTGTCCTTACTGGCAGTGTTGGAAATTACATGACAGTCTGACAAAAATAGTAGCAGGAAATAACCAAAGACCCATAAGCATGGAAAAGATTAAAATGGAGCATTTGCATCAAGGCATAAAAAAGGACTTGGGAAAAAAAAAGTTTAAAAATAATTGGAAAAAAAAGCAAGTGAGAGAGATTTGAAAAGCATGTTTCAGCTGCCAAATGAATTTCATTAGTAGTTTTCAGCTTCATCTGGAGAAAGGAGTAACTTAATAAAAGACTGAGTTGCTTTGAAGACTGTTGATTTACAGTTTTGAATGTCATTGTGGGATGAGTATTATACTTGAAAGCCTTTGTGTGATGAGCTTTTGAAAGAATTAAACATTTTCCAATGGAACTTTTAAAAATACAAAATGATTGGTTCAATGAATATTAAAGGTTCTACAAGAGTGTCAACCTTTTATACCAACATTTCATTTCACATTTCATGTTTGTTTGTTGTTTTTTATTGTTTTTTTAAAAAAATTCATATTGTGTAAATACTTGTATCTGATCTTGTAATTTGGCAAATGTAAACAGCTTCTTCCTAAGGACATAGTATAAAACCTGCATGGATGTGTACAGGTTTTCTGGAAACAAACTAAAGAGAAGAAGGAAATTTACAGAATGTGGAAAACAGGACTTACCACTTGGGAGAAATATAGAAAGAGAATGCAGGGATGCAATGAGGAAAGTTAAGACCTATTTGGCACTAAAGCTGGCAAAGAATATCAAGGAAAACAAGAAGGGTTTCTTCCAAAACATCAATAAAAAAAAGGAAGAATAGGGGAAATGTAGACCCATTGACGAATTAGGCCGTGCCATAGTGGCAGAAGACACAGGGAAGGCAGAGTTATTGAACACCTTCTTTGCTTCAGCCTTCACTGCAAAATCCAGCCCTCTTGAATCCCAGACCTTGGAGATAAGAAGTAAGGTCTGGACCGAGGAAGATTTTCCCTGGTATAGGAGGACCAGATCAGAGGCCACTTAGCCAAACTGGATGTCCATAAATCCATGGGCCCTCATGGGATGCATACATGAGTTCTGGGAGAGCTGGCAGGTGTTATTGCCAGGCACTCTTCCATCATTTTTGAGAGATCATGGAGAACAGCAGAAATGGCTGAGGACTGGAGGAGAGCTAATGACACTCCAGTCTTCAAAAAGGGCAAGAAGGAGGAGCCAGGGAACACAGACTGTTAGTCTCACCTCTGTCCCTCATAAGGTGTCAGAAAAAATTATTCTGAATGGCATCACAAAACTTGTGAAAGCAAAGAATGCATTGGGAGAAGTCAGCATGGATTCACCCAAGGGAAATCCTGCTTGGCCAACCTGATTGCCTTCTGTGACATTGTTATTGGCTGGCTAGATGAGAGGAGAGCAGTGGATGTTATCTACCCTGACTTCAGCAGGGCTTTTAATACTGTCTCCCTTATCATCCTTATTAAGAAACTCAAGAAGTGTGGGCTAGAAGAGTGGGCAGTGAGGTGTGTTGAGAGCTGGCTGTGTGACAGAACTCAGAGGGTGGTGATCAATGTAGTGGGCTAGAGCTGGAGGCCTGTAACCAGCAGTGTCCACCAGGGGTTAATACTTGGTCCAGTCTTGTTCAACATGCTCATCAAGGACCTGGATGAGGCAACAGAGTGTACCCTCAGCAAGTTCACTGATGATACAGAGCTGGGAGGGGTGTGAGGAAAGTGTTCCACTCCAGAGGAAAGTGTTGCCATCCAGTGTGATGTAGACAGGCTGGAGAGCTGGGCAGAGAAGAAACTAATAAAGGTTCAACAAGAGCAATAGCAGGGTCCTGCGCTTGGGGAGGAAGAACCCCGAGCACCAATATAGGGTAGAGGTGTACCTGATGGAAAGCAGTGATGGGAGGATCTGGAGGTCCTGGTAGGTAGTAAATTATCCATGAGCCAGCAATATACCCTTATAGCCAAGGAGGACAATGGAATCTTGGGTGTCATAAAGAAAAGTCTGGCCAGTGTGTTGAGGGAGGTCATTCTCCCCCTCTACTGTGCCCTGGTGAGGCTGCATCTGGAATACTGCATCCCGTTCTGGGCTCCCCAGTTCAAGAGAGACAGGGACCTAATAGAGAGTCCAGCAGAGGACAATGAAGATGACTGGGGGACTGGAGCATCTCTCATATGAATAAAGACTGAGAGAGCTGAAGATATTTAGTGTGGAGAAGAGAAGGCTCTAGGAAGACCTTATTAATATATAAAAGTATCTAAAGGGTGGGTGCAAGGAAGATGGAGCCAGACTTTTCTCAGTAGTTCCCAGTGACAGAATGAGGGGCAACTGGCACAAGCTGGAACATAGGAAGTTCCATTTAAACGTAAGAAAAAACTTCTTTACTCTGAGTGTGCTAAGGCACTGGCACAGGCTGCCCGGGTGGGGGGTTGTGGAGTCCCCTTCTCAGGTGATATTCAAAACCTGCCTTGATACAGTCCTGTGTAGTGTGCTCTAGGTAATCCTGCTTTAGTGGAGAGTTGGGTTAGGTGATCTCTAGAGGTTCCTTCCAACTCTGATGATTCTGTGATTCTTTAAAACCATTTTAATTTTCCAAGAATGCTGAAACTTTCTCCACTTCCCTCTGCATCTTTTTTTTTGTTTGTTTTGTTTTTTGGTTTTTTTCTCTAAATAGGAATGAGCTTCCTTAACTGTAAAATAAAATTTTAGATAAAAATTGGTTTCCATCAAACAGCTAATTTTCTTTGGAATATATTAGGATTTCTTTTAACTATGTGGCTGTACTTAGTTACTTATCTAAGTATGAGCATCTAGAGTTCTTTTTTGATACTCTGGGTTAGGAGGGATAGACATACAGGGCTAATAAGACTTATGAGAGGTAGGAGGACATATGTCCTTTGGAGCAATAACTGAACGTTAGGAGGGGTGGACTAAAAAGCTTTCAAAATCAGACTTCATGTCGTTTGAAATCCCTCTCTATAGAAATGAAACACTACTTAATGTAATCAGAACAATAGCAGAACCATTGTCACTCATGTACTATTGGGTAAGTTTTCATTATTCATTACTAATTCTGCTGTATGCTTATGCTATTTACAAATGATGCTTAAACATTTTCTCTAGGAAAAATGAAGTGCAGATAATCATGAACAAAATTTAGTCAGATACATTATAACATTTTCACACTCTTCTATAATACAGAAAGTGAACAGGACTCAACTCCTTCAGAATTTTTATTGAACCTGAACTGAATATTCAGTTATCAGTTTCAAAGTGCAGTTCTCACTAGGCTGGTTATAGTGGTGTATTTTAATATTTGAATCATGCAAATCTTGCCAGGTTTCAGTAATAACTCGAATCGAATTAATCCATATAAATGAGTAATTGTAATTCTGTTGTTTAATATGCAACTTCTAGAATTGGAAATGAAGTTTGATTAGGCTTTTTAGCTTCACGAACTTTGACATTTGGGTTAATTTTTGCTCTCAATGTCTCGATTTTATGTTTACTCAATATTAGGATAACTTCTCTTGTGATAATCCTTCTTCTGTTTTAGCCTAGCATTTCCCCTCAGTATCTATGTAGCCTTTTGCAGAGAAGATGGGCACCAATTATTTCCATTAGCGTCAAACTGGAAACTATTCAAATTACGCATTTGGTATGCTTACCGACTGAACTACCAAAGCAATTTGTTTGCAACCAATTGTTCCAAATTATTGGTTACTGGTCAATCAATATTCCAGATAGATGCATTTTTTTCCTTACACAGCAGTTGATTCCAGTATTTTTCTAATGTTGCTTGTGAGATCCAAAGGTGTCCTGAAAGAATAACTTGTATTTATTACTTCCCCCCAAATTTTATTTAAGATGTCCTTCTGGTATGTTACTGTAAAGTCTCATGGTCCTCAGTAGGAAACACCAGAAATTTTTCACTCTGGATATGTTTCTAATCATCTTGTTTCTTGCTTCCATAAAAACTGCATGCAATTTGTAATCAGTTTCCAGGCACAATTCTCATCTGTAGCATGAGGTGAACTGTTGGTCTTGGTTTGTCTCTACTGGTTGGTGTTCAGTGGCCATTTTCTGTTCCATTTAACTGTGTCCTTCAAAACATCTGTGGTTTTCAAACTGGACTTTTCATACTTACTGTTCACATTCTGTTATGTGAAGTTTCTTGTCTTGTCAGTGCCACACCTCCACTCTGGACTTAGTCCTTTCAGTTTATTAGTAAGAATTGTACTCCTTAAATCTGACAGAAAATCTTTTCAATTTTTTCTCTCTAAAACATCAGTTCTGGTACTGTCTGGTAGGTGAACTTATTTTCAAGGCTATACACCTTTTTCTGAAATGTCTAAGGATAAAAAGGGGATTTATTACTTCCAGGAGCCTCAGATTTATATAGCAGTATATCTGAGGAAGGAATATCAATTTTTACAGACAGCTATGCAAGAATCCCACTGCTCACCTGTATCTTCTGTCAGGATTTTAACATGAAGATTGTCTTTGGTCATGGAGCAATAATGAATCTTTCAAGAGATTTGTTAGGCTAATACCAGAGAGATGTTTCTGTGTAGAGGCTACAGTTGTGTTTATATGGATAGTAGGTGGTTCCCAGTACTGCCATTGAAAGCACTGTTATGTATTCTACAACTACTACTGCTGTATAGTAGATAAAATGCAATGCAGTTATAATGAGATAAAGATCAGCTGTGAGGCTAACATGTTGCTAATAGAAATACTTCACACATGCATAGAAGTGTATATAATAAAAGGATCAAACAACCATTCATTGAACAACATATATGTTGAAAACTTACTTAAGTGGGTTTAAGTGGCCTCACCTCCAATATGCTTTTTGTCTTTAACATGTTCTTACAAGAAATAGAATTTTATTGGAAACACGTAAAATGTCAATTTGAGGATACATAAAATTTCACTAGAATACTGAAGAATTGCACTGCTGTTGACATAAACCTTCATGGATAAATGGATGATGATATTAACTTGAATATGCTAGTAAGTATATGTTTTAAAAGTTTAAATCTAAACTGAAAGCATTTCTTTCTGCAGATCCTTTGGTAAGATTGAGAACTTTGGAAAGGATATTTTTGTTCTGATTATTGCAATTGTATTCCTTCTTTGTACCCCATCAGTTAAGCACTCCTACCAAACCACAAATACTTTATTCTATGAGGAACTCAAAATTTCTGTGATTTTGTAACCTACTGTAGAAAAACTGCTGACCCTGTTTTTATGGACATTTTTCTGGTATTTCTAAAAGTTTCACTTTGGAGTGTTAGGAATGACAGTATATTTGCACAAACAAAGAGTATAACTCAATAATAGTTAGTTAGAGACGAAGCAGTTTGTTAACATGCTGAAGGCAAGAGCTCAGCATATTCTTTCAGAGAAACTGTCAGAGAAATTAAGGTATAAAGTTGTAAAATGGCTTTATCAAAGTTGTGTGAAAGAAGGATTGCAGAACTCCTTTAAGAAAATGCAATTATATTTCTCTATTTTGGGGGTAAAAAAGAAAATGCAATGAGATATAACAAGTGGCAAAAGGGTAATCAGTTTCTTAAAATATAAAGGTGTGTTTTCATTTGATATCAGTATTGAGTATAGAACGATTCAAATGTTTGTGAGGTTTATCTAGTTACATATCTTATTGTTTAATGTGAAAATTCTTCTATTAAAAAAAACATTTTATCCATCAATGAAAACTCTTAATGAGAAATCTAATAACTTAAATAAAGCCTGGAATTGTTGTATCATGGGGAAAAGTCTTACCAGTGCTTCCCATTAAACTTGTATTAGTGTGCTCCCTTATAACATCATGAAGAGTTGTTTCTGCCTGAAAAAAAAAATTATATTCTCCCTTCTGAGCTCTAAGTGTTGTAAGTTCTTAATGTAGCTTGATTCCAAAGGCAAGCATACAATGAACACCCAAAACATCCTATGGACCAGCCCGGTATCTGCTCAGTGATGGGTGGGTCCCCTTTGGGACACTATTTTGCTAAGGGGAAAGCTCCACTCCCAGAGCTACATCTGTGTTGCTGAAATCTGTTGTGACAGCTCAACATTTTTCTGACTGATCTCACCAACCTTTGTGTGCCTTGACCGTTCATCAGATTTTTCCTTCATCAGTGGGACTGGTTGAGTCTATGATTATCCCCTAACAGCGCTGAAAATTGCTTTTACATAACTTAAAAATCCTGGGATTTAACCAGAAAAAGGATGTCTTTAACATGAAAGCAAGTTATTCATTGACACTTATAAAATGAAATTATTTTTTTCATATTATAAGTGATTATAGAGCAATAATATTTTTGAAAGTATGCAACATATTATAAATAAGTGAAAAAATTAATATCTAACATTGAGAAGTAACTCTTTTTCTTCCACATACAAAAACTCAGTGATTCCACAGAAATCTCCACTTTGACCAAGGCTTGTAAGATAAAATTTATATTATTATAGAGTTTTAAAAATGTTAAAATCTACTAAAGGCCTACAAGAAATGTTTGTTACTCCTATTTTTGCTTTGTAATTCCAGCTACTTGTACATTCTGTGACTATTTATTTCCTTAAGCACAATACTCAGAGATAAAAATTTTTGTTCTTAATTCTTCCTACTTGTTTTCATAAATATGAATCAAAATAACATTAACATTTTGGTGTTGCTTTCTTTGTCAGGACATACCTCATTTTTCGTCAGGTATCTTAATGGTTAGGTATATTTTCTCTGCTAGACTTACAAGTAGTAATTTTTTCAAAACCAGAATTGGAGTTGTCTTGAAATTAACATTCTAATCATCATTTTCTTGTGCATATTTACTGCTTATGGGTCCAGTCCTGTTCCTGTGAGAACTTTAGTTCCAATGTGAGTAGTCAGGTATTTATTGTTCTCTTTTCTTTTTGTTTCAGTTCGTTTCTACTAATAATGTTTTTGTCATGCATTTATTGCTTGCTAATTGTGAAAGCTGAGGAAGCTTATAAACTGGTCAGTTGCTGTTATTGCTGAACAGAAATGTGCTTGTCCAGAAAGAAAACTTTAATATCATTTGAACTGTTCAAGCTATCTCAGTTCCCTCTATGGCCAGCCTAAAATTTAGACATTACTAATAACTGAATTATCCATTTGACTGAGGACAAAATATTGGATTTATATTGTCTGAGTCAAAACGCTACATTCAGTTTTCAAGCTTCTGTGAAAATACCAAAACAGCTCAAATCTCGCTAAAATCAGTAGCTAACAATCTATTTCCTTATCAGTCTTATGTCTCTCCTTCCCACTCTTCTCCTCTGTCCTTCCTCCCACAATAAGTAATATGTAAAATATGGTTGTTATTATTATGGGTACATAGTTTATAAAATATTTATTGTGTGGTTTACTGCAGTTATACACCCTTAAACCAGCAAAAATATCCTGATGTACTCAGAGTGGCATTTTTTCAAGAGAATATGTAAGGAGATATATTATCAGACATTAGAATGAGTTTGTTTATTATCAAGACAAAAGCTCCCAGAATTTTTTTTTTTAGAAACAAACAAGGCAAAAACTATTTTGATTTTAATCAAAAATGTATTTTCCTCATAAAAAAAATTCACATACTCACTGTGTCTACTCTACAGAATCTGTCCATTTCATTACACCATGTGTCAATCCTAGTATATCTGCTCACTGCAAAAACTCATGGCTAGTGTTTGTAATACAGCACAGGAGGAGGTATTGCTCAGTTCCACTACTTATATATAATTAAAAAAAAAAAATACAGAAAATCTTCTTGGCTACTTGCACTGTATTCCAGACTTGAAAGTTCCATGAAAGTTCTAGAAAATGAAGTTAATTGTATTTGGTTGGTAGAATACCCTTAGAAGACAGTTAGTTAAAATTCTTCTCTTACACTGAGTCAGTACATATTACCATTTGTCAGCAGCGGCAGAGTTTAGGCGTCTAGTTCCAAAAAGAAGTAGTTCTTCATCTTGCCTTTTTATTCAGCACAAATTCAGTCATGTGCTTTTTATTTTAGAAATAAACTGATATACTTATGACACATTGGTTGGTACGCCTATTACAGTTGCTTTTACTTCCACTGATGTGCTTTTTTCTTTGCCCATGTCCCAAAGACTGACTAGAGGAGGATAAAGCTCATTGAGTGAAAAAGATTGTTTCTTCAGGTAATTCTTTAGATAGCTGTGTCCAATGTCATAGTTCATCTCTCGTGAGATGCAGTTGTAGAGATATATCACAGAGGTGATTCCCAGAAGAGCACCAAGGCAGGCAAGGAATCCTATTATGTTGCTCTTTTCGTGGCCTTTCATTGCCATGTCCGGTCCTTTTGTGGTTACATTGATGCATTGTTTCTTATTCTGTGAATAGATAGTGGGAATATCTACACAAATTTTGTATTCAGTTGATGGATTTAGATGTGTAAGATTATATACCTTTATATCAGATGGTATTCGAGCGCTTTGTGCAGCCTGAGAGTTTTCAGCTTTCAGAAAGGCTGTCCATCTGACGCTAGACTTGAGAATTTTAGAACTTGCTTTCCATGAAACCAAAACAGAATTAGATTTTATGTCTTTTATTTTAATATTCAAAGATCCGTTGCTGTCCTGAGGGAAAGAGCCATCCACTTTAATCATGACTGACTTAAGGTCTGCCCCAACTAAATTGCTTGCTATACATGTGTATAAGCCACTTTCTTTTTGCGTTACGTCACTTATGTCTAATGTTCCTTCGGAATGGATGTAGTATTTATTAGAAATAGTATTAGGCAAAAGTTTATGTCCGGATGGTGTTATCCAGTAGATTTCAGGTTCTGGTTCTGCTGTTGCTCTGCAGTGTAAAGAAATATGGCTGCCAGTTTTTAGATCCAGAGTTGATGGAAAACTTTCAGGGGCTATGAGGGGGAGACAGATTTCCATCATTTCCCGAAAGTGTATTTGTCTCACATTCTGGCCTTGGAATTCCGGAGGGTCTACGCAAAACAGAGACTCTGGCTCCATGAAGCGAATGTTTGTTTTATTCATGTTAATCCAGCGGATGACACAGTCACATCGGATGGGGTTGCTGTGTATGCTGACTTCTTTGAGGTTAGGCAAGGATTCAATTGTACTGCGGTACAGGGCACTCAGCGCGTTGCTGTTGAGCATGAGGGATTCCAGCTTGGGAAGTCTGTAGAATGCATTTGGATGAATGTACGATAATCTGGGGTTATTGGTAGCTTCTATTTTTCTTAAATCTGGCAAATTATCAACAGCAAGGCTATCTATAGAAATCAACTCAGGCATGTTATTAATTCCTAGCTCTTTAAGGTGTAGCATATTGCTAAAATCTCCTCGCCGTATTCTGTTAATGGGATTCTTATTTAGATCCAGAAATTTAAGATTTGTAGCCTTTTGAAGAGCAATGTGTGGCACTCTAACAAATCTGTTATCATAAAAGGAGATGCTTTCTAAATTGTCAAGGCCAACCAAAGCATTATCTGGTATTTCAGTGAGATTTATTCCTGCTAAAACTAGGCTGCGCAGATTGATAAGAGGCTTAAAGTTCATATCTTCAATTCTGATGATTGGGTTTTCACCAATCATCAGAATTTCCAGGTTAGGAGTAGCTTCAAACCACTCCCTGTTGATCATTTGCAGACCATTTGAATTGAGATGAAGTCTGAGAAGATTATTGAGGCCTATGAAAGCTCCTGGTGCAATCACAGAAAGCAGGTTATGGTTAATATAAAGCTCTTGTAAATTGTGGAGTCCAGAGAAACATTCTTCAGGGAGTTCAGTAAGTTTGTTTTCTTCAAGGTACACTGAAAGCAACTGTGGTATCTTGATAAGATTAATACTGGTCACAGAGGACAAATTGTTCTGAGATAAATCTAGACCAGTTAAATTCACCGGGAAGTCTACTGAGTGTTCAATTTTTGCAATATTATTAGTTTGTAGAAGTAGAACCTGTGTATCAGCAGGAAGTCTGGCTGGAAAATTAAAAAGGCCTAAATCATTACAGTCCACTGTTGGAGCCTCCATATACACAGATCTGGGAGTGAACCATGGTCTGATCTCGCATATACATGACTCTGGGCAGTCTGCTTTTTTTCCTACAGCTTGTACTAGAACAGTGATAACTAGGCCAAGAAGGAAATTAATTTTGAGTTGCATGTCTTTCATCTTAGCTCAAATGTTCAGAAAAGTAACAGACCCCTTAGTATTCCACAGCTAGGGTTTAGGAATTCAGTATGATCTGGTCAATTGACAATACACACACTTGCATTTGTCAAATGATGATTGTGAAGGACTTTCTTCCTGAGAATAAGTGATACATTTGTAACAATCTTGTCCAGTAGTAAGAGGCATTTTGTGGAAATGAAGGTCACTCTGTCCTTGATGACATAAAATTGATAACCTTTGTAAAGATGAAGTATGTGTAGATGGTCATAGGAGATTAAGCAATTCATTTATTTAGTAGTATTAACTTCAAATCCCATGAATGATTAGTGCCTGCAGGAATGACAGGATGACCTAAAATATAATAAGAAGAAATAATTAGTACAAGAAACTATAGTTATAAATTAATTTGCCATCTTTTGCTCTCTCATGTTAATTATTACAAGTAAGAAAAGAAAATGACTGTGGTGCCTAGAGTATTGTAGTGGTATCCAGATAGCAGAAATGAAGTTAATAGAATAATATATCTTTTGAATTGTAGCTTGTCATACGTCCAGTGGAACATTTCCCTACAGGAGGATGAAGATCCACAAAATATAAAGCAAAATGTATCAGTGAAATTTTTCTACACATTTTATGCTCCTTTTAAATATTTTCTTTCATTCTTTCAGTTATCACTAGAAGCAGACTGAGTTCTGTTCACTTTGAAAATGTAAACACTGAGCAAAATCATACAGAGCATGAATATTTAACTTTTGAACACGAAGTTTATACATATGAAGGACATAATTTATGTGTAATCAAAGGAAAAAGGGCTGGTTAGATTAGTGCACATTCCTAATGATGACAGTCTTTGGCAAGTCTCTGAGATATATTTATACAGAAATATACAAAATTTATTATCTACAGGTTTTATAATTTTTTAATTCTTCTTGTAGCTGGTCTTTAGGAAGAAAACTTTTTTTTTTTTTTTTAAAGCAGTACTTAGGGAGATATATGTACCTCTTTATAAACAGCTCATAGTCTTGGAAAATTCAGGCAAATTACTTGCTTATTTTGGTTTCAATAAGTTAATTTGAAAGGAATAATAAAAACAGAAAAATTTCTTTAGCATGCTAGGAATAAAAATATATACTAGCAATTGTCTCTTTATGGAGCTGTAAGAATCAGAAATTTGCTATAAGTTCTAGGTTGTCTAAATGTCCTAAATTATAGTTAAGACTGAACTCTTAGCAAATTGTAACATCAAATGTGTCCTCTACAGATTTTTAATATGTAGTTGCTTTTTCTGGGGGGGGGAGGGGAATCTTCCTATGACTCTACATAGTGTTGGTTTTCTGTTTTCATGTATGAAATACTACACACCAACTGCTTCATTTGCTTCAGAATATAGTTTTTACACTAACTTTAAATGGATTCCAGTGTTAAAATTCACAGTGACATTGTTTACAAACTGCAAGATAAGATCAATTCTTCATTGAATTGATAAACAACATTTGAGGTGTTGCTGTTATAGACAAACAGACAGAATTACAAAAGTCAAGTGTCAAGGATTTGGATTTAGCTTTTCTTTTCCATGGCCACGAGGACGGACCATATTGACCATGTAGTTATTCCATGTCAGTTCAGAAGAAAAAACTCTTTGACCATGTTGAGTGACTTGAGCATTGGCCAATTTGAAGTACATTTGGGGAGTCTTTGAGACTGTTGTTTGTGTTATGTACATTTAAGGAGATTTAATATTTTAACATATAAGTATAGTGATCAAGTGAACAGACAATGTGTGAGATAAACATTCAGAAAACATTCTGCTGTTTTGAGGATTAATAATGTGTCTTAAACAAATGGCCCTGTTTTTACTGAAATGCAAAGATATGCTGACTGAAATGGAAAGGATATAATCTGTTCCTTTGTTCTGGGAAATAAAATGCACCTGAGGATTGCAGAAAAATAAATGTTGGCATTGAACAGTTAATGCAGGTAATTTGCTCTTATTTTTGCCACCAGGAGAAAAAGTGATACAACTATATGGAGTACTGTCCCATTTACTAAACTTCTGTGTAGAAATCATTCTGTGCCAAATGTACAGATATAATTTACTGAGAGGATGGCCAGAGGATGAAAGTATTTGAGTCGTGGTCTTGATACTTATGTCCCATTGACTTCAGGAATTTTTTTGGGGTTGTATATAAAAATATATTTGTCAGCATGACAAATACAAAACATAAGCTTCTAATAATTTTGAAAATCTTACCTCGATAGTAAATTCATTGAAATTCAGCTGACTGCTACTGCAGCTATCAAATCTCAGCCCTTTGATCCCAAAATGATTCTCAGGAGCCTCTGCTCAGTAGGGGTATTGGAAGAGTATTCTGGGGAAGCATACCTAACTGACCTGGTTTTATTATTGTCCCCGGACATTTGCTGTTGGTCACTGTCAAAAACAGAATGTGGATCAAGATGGACTTTTAATATATTTCCTTGTTTCGTGAGAGGATGGACCAGTTAACGAAAAACAACTACTACTTTTTCATGTACCTAGAGCGTACATCCTCCTGGTCTTGAATTTGTACTACTCCTGAGTTTATGCTTCAGCTTCAGTGGGCTTCTCAAGACAGTAAGAAGGGTGTTAGTGGACATTTTTATGTCATTTATATTAGAGCGGTCTTTCTGTAAAAGATCCAGGTTGAAATTATTCTTTTTGATTTAATCTGATGTCTTTTTCTGGTGAACGCTCCAGCTAATAAGCCACTAACTCAAGCTCATACTATGTTCAAGAATAAATCTTTCTTATTTCTTCAGTTAAAGTTCTTCTCCCATGTATAAAATATTCACTGGGGTTGAGTGCCTTGAATAACAGATTGTAGAACAATTTTCACACTCTCTCCCAGTCTGTACAGTTATCATTCCAAAATACATTGTTTCACTTCAGAATGATTTCTTGTTTAAATTGTCATATCTGTGTATTCTTCTACATGAAAATGATTTAGTATTAACTGTCATTCAAGGTGTAGAATGAAAGAATGTTTCTGGAGTACTGTAGACATCCATATCCTATGAGATCATAGAATCCTAGAATGCAGTATCTCAAGTTGAAAGAGACCCATAAGGACTGTCAAGTCCAACTCCCTGCTCCTTGCAGGAGAACATAACACTAAATCTTATGACTGTAGTACACGCCATGTGACATTGTACATAAAAAGTGAAGCAGTGAAATTCATAGCAAAATTTATACAGAATCATCTGAGTGGCAAAAGATTTTTTAAATTCTTTTTGTTTATTACAGTATTATTGTATGACACTGATATGCAAGGTTGACAAAGAAGATAAGAAAACATGGATTACTAATGTCAAGTTTTCTGTTTCCACTTGAAAACATGAAAACTCACAATGCAGTGTGAATTTTCTTCAGGCAGCAGTATTGATTGTGTGTGTGTCTGTGTGTATGTAATTAATGACTAACCTTGAGATGTGTACAAACCATTTTGAACTGAGAAGAGAATTGCTGTAATAAAAAAAAAACCTCATGTAAATTGATATCTTGCACTCAGTGCTGTAAACTGTAACTGAAGTTCAATTTCCTTGAAGAATGTAGTGTCACAGAGATATATGTTCATACCAGAAAATAAGCATTTAACTTTGTGATACTTTGAACTTTGGGAATTAATTGATTCCGTTTCTTTATTAATACACTGGTAAAAGTACATATGTACTGATAATTCAAAATAATGATTAAATTCAAATACTCTTACACTATTGATTTTCAGAATTTTTATTAGTGAGTTCCAGTGCTTTAAAGCTAAGTAATTTGTACTGTTTGGAGTTTTATGGGAAAGTTTTGCAATTCAAATGTCCAGTTTCAAAGGTAGTAATAATGGCAAAGAGAGCCTGAAGGTTATTTATTGTGTTTCTGTCACGGTTTCAGTGCAAAAGTAGGTGTTTTCTTTAAAAATAATAATGAAAAAGTTAATTCAGATAGTGCAAATATCAGTATTATCTGTTAAGGAAAAATGCTATTTTAGTATAGCTCTTTTGTTAATGGGTTTTAGTGAGCTCTCAAGATTTTTGATGTGCTGTGAGTGATTCTTAAAACTTGTACCGATCATGGTGCACAATCGAAAAGCTTGTAGAGATGAGCAAATTACCACCAGTAAGTTGAACTGGAGGATAAATATTTCCCTATGAGCACCAGCACGAGCTGAGCATTGTAGTTGTAAAGTCTTTGATGTAATTCTTTACCCAGCTGCATTTATAAATCTTTAGGTGCGCTGTGATTGTACACATATTTCCTCATCCAGATAAAATGTCACGGAGTGCTCCCCATGTCTGCAATAAAAAAACATCTAAATAGTCTGTATCTAAAGAGATAGTATAGCTTATAAGTAATGATATGCAGTATTTTTGTTATTGTTTTCCTGTACAAGGGCTTCTGTACAGTTTAAATAATTGCAAGCTGATTATTTTTTCTGGAGGTCCATCCCTAAGTATGGTGTGCCTCTTGCTTTTAAGGTATTATCTTTTGCTTTTAGAAAAATGCACCCTGACATGAGAGACTTTTTTTTGCAGCCTAATTATCTCTTGTGTAGACAATGATTGGTATGTCTTAATTAGGTTTGTTTCATTTACTGCTATTGACAGCTGGAGCCTTGGTTTACAAGAGGGTATCACCATTATTTGAGCTGGAAAAGACATTCAGAGAATGAATAAACTGAGCAACGCTTCTCATCACTGGAGCAGCAGACAGCTATGAACCAAGTCAGAGTGGGCAGAAAGGAAAAGAAACACGTCAGGTTTTGGCAATCTTTCTTTTCCACTTCAGCAGTCAGAGAGACAGTGATAAAAACTAAAAATGCAGCAGCTACACTGCAATGTGCCCTGCTGGCAATAAGGCAAACAGTTCACTTCACAAGGACCAATTTAGAGGTGGCAAGCATTTTGAAAACACAGCTGTTCATACAAAGCTACCTTTCTTGTCATTATAACCTCTGAGCAGTTATAGGGACAGAAAGAGGGATATGTCACTAAACAAAAATCAGGCATGGGACATTTCATACCTCACCTGATTGTAGTTGCAGCACTTAGGTTTGGTGGAGGTTTGGTTGTTGTGGGGTTTTTTAGTTTTGTTTTTTGTTTGGTTGGGTTTTTGTGTGTTTTTTTTTTTTTAAGTTGGTTTTTATGGGGTTTTTTTGTTCTGTTTTTCTGTTATTTTATTTTGGGTTATTTATGTCTTCGTTATGGAAATATGCAGACTTAAGTTTGAATATTTGGTATCTTTCTGACAATTTTGTAATGCAGTTTTTCCTCATTTGTTGTATCATCAAAATGAAAAAAAAATTGTTTCAATAAGGAATTTTTTGTTGAAGCATGATTGAGAAAAAGATGTGACAACTTATTTATTTATGTATTTCAAGAATTGGGACAAAAATCTGTTTTTCTCTCTATAAAAATGTAATTTTGTTTTTGAAATGGAAGTTTGTGACTGGGGAAGGAGTATAAATTTAGGTTTTCTTACCAGAACCATCCTTGAAATAAAATTTCTCTAGAAGTAAGCTCTACTAGCTGGACCAATACAGTTTCTGGAAATTATATAGACTTTGTAAAAACTGAAATAATTTATTGCTAGTATATGTAACCTTGCTTTCATTCCACTCTCTGGAGTGAAGAATTTCATATAGAATCCTGTTTCTCTTTGCAAATACAAATTCCCAGAATATTGTTTTACTGCTTTTATTCTTACAAATAGCTAACATGCAGTCTCACATTAAACCACGAATGAGGACTTTGTCAGGAACACACTAGTTTCCAAGTCTCAATTCAAAGGTGTCTAACTTGGGCAGCTGACAATATGAGATGACAGCTGGATTTTAAGAATCTTTATGTTGAATACCTCAAAAGTGAGCATGTAAAATATGCAGACACACTTGAAAAAATTGACTAGGGATCCCTGTTTTGGAAATCTACTTTACTTTTTTTCTAATGATTGATTTTTAGAACTTCAGACTGGCCCTGAATAGCATTAAGTTGAAGATGTGAAGGAAATGTCAAAGCTACTACTATTTAAACCTAGGTTTCAATTTGTAGTATCTGTAAAATTATTTAAGCATCGATGTTTTTTGTGAACTTGTTTCAGCTCCTTTTTTTCCCTTCATTTGTAATAAATTTGCCTGAGGAAAACCACAAGATTAAGATGTTTAATGTGACTGTAAGCCAGGACAAATTCTCACATGTTAGATCATTATGAGATAAGAATGACAAGATTTTTTGCATAAGGAAAAGTTCATTATATCCATGGAGATCACTGGAGGTTACTTTAATTTACAGATAAATATATATCGAGAAAAAAATTATAATCAGATGGATTTACATGAGATTTATTTATGCTTTCTCTTTTTCTAATTGAGTCTGATCTACTGTACTTGTGCTTTTGTTTACTCCATCTTAATGCAGTTTACTAGACATCAGAGGAGTTATCACCGTGTACCATTCATTAAAAACTTACTTCATACCTATTTTTTCTACATTACAATACTTTAGAAAACATTGCAATGCAATTATTTTTAAAGGCTTGAAAATACAGTATTTAAAATAGATGTGATGAAACAATAACAAAATGGAAGCTAGAGTAATATTTATGTATATGGGCTATTCTATCTTATTACATCTGCTATTTTATAACAACTTTTCAGTGGACTGAAATTAACATTTGATGAAACCTTCTTTTAGAAATGGGACAACAGTAAAAAAATAGCACCTGTTTGCTAACATATTTTAAACTGCCTTACCATGATGACCATGGAATGGCAGATAACTACAGGACCACCTGTATTTGAAGTAAGGTGTTTGTCACTCATAATCACAGCACTTAGTAGATGTGGTATATAATGCTGTTGTTATTATTAAGGATGATAATGACAGTGATGGTGATGATAATAATAAAAATAATAACAACATTGTGCATTGGAATCATAGGTGTAGATAAGGGCCAATCCAGCTTGTGTGCTGACTTTGCTGCAAAAGAAAACTGTGAATTTTACTCCATAGAGCTTAAAATTTAAATACAAAAAGAGGAACAGCTGCTGATTCAGACAGGGTGAGAAAGTAAAAAAGAGAAGTCACCATGACAATCTCTGCATATTCTTGGGTTTAGTTCTTTCTCTAGCCATAGTCTACTAGTTTACTGTGATGATCCTGGATTAATTTTCCAGGCTTTGATTTTAGATTTTCTGTCTATAGATCTCTCTCGTGTGCTTCTGACTTCTAATTGCACACTTCCTAATCATTCAATATATCTGAACTTTTCACAAATGTCATTGCAAAAGAAGACAAAAGATTTATTTGATGGTACCTGGTAAAGGAATGACTCATTTCACTTATTAGCGTCACCTTATCTTTTTTCCTTCTTTTTTTGTCCTAGTACAAAGTGCACAAAGTCATTTGTAGATATTCTTTTTGCATAAACAGAGATGTTAGAAGATCATACTTTATGGGATCATAGAATAGTTTTGGTGGGAAAAGACCTTTAAGATCACTGAGTCCAACAATTAACCTAGCACACTGCCAAGTCCACCACTACACCATGTCCCGAAGTACCACATTTACATGTTGTTTAAATATGGGGGATGGTAACTTAATAGCCTCTTCTATGCCTGACAACCCATTCAGTGAAGATTTTTTTCCTAATATCTAATCTAAATCTCCCCTGACACAAATTGAGGTAACTTCCTCTTATACTGCCACTTGTTACTTGGGAGAACAGACCAGTCCTGACCTCGCTGCAACCTCCTTTCGGGTAGCTGTAGGAATGCAATAAGGTCTCCCTCCCCTGACATTCTCCTCTCCAGACTAAACAATCCAAATTCCCTCAGCTGCCCTTCATAACACTTGTGCTCCAGATTCTTCACTGTCTTCATTGGCCTTTTCTATACACCCTCTAGCACCTCAATGTCCCTCTTTTAGTGAGGGGCCTGGAACTGGACGCAATACGTGAGGTATGGCTCTCTTGGCCACCTGGACACACTCCTGGCTCATATTCAATTGGCTGTCACTCAGCACTTTTTGGTCCCTTTCTGACAGGCAGCCACTCATCCCCAAATCTGTAGCATTGCATGGGGACGTGCCCCACAAGCTGTAGCTGGCACTGAGCCTTGTTGAATCACATGCAATTGGACTTGGCCCATCTCTCCAGCCCGTCCAGATCCTTCTGTAGAGATTTCCTATACTCAGCTGTATCAAAACTGCTGCCCAACTCGGTGTTCTCTGCAAATTTACTGAGGGTGCACTCAATCCCTTCATCCGGATCATTGCCATGGAACACCACTTGTCACCAGCTTACATGACAAGAAGGTGAATTTCAATGGAAGTTGTAAATTTCATTACCATTTATGTTCTAATCTTTCATTTATGCTCTATTAAGGCATTCCAAATCCTCTTGAAGTATGTGTGACAGTTAAACAGCATCTATTAGTTTTATATACTTGCATAAATTGTAAAAGAAACTTGGAAGAAGTATGAACTGATTTCTTATTTTACTTCTTCTTAAATCAGACATCGAATGTATAATCCTGATGTTTTTATCTAAATGTTTAACTCTCTGCTAGTATTACTCTTTTGACTTTTTCTTAAATAGTAACTGAACATATATATGTATATTCTAGTTGACAGAGATATTGGCAAGGATTAAATGTTAAAAATAACTTTTCAAAGTATTTATGCCTTTAGTATCCTTGTTATAGTTCTTAGTCTTAGAATGGTTCCAGTGCGTGACTTATCAAGCCACTATCAAGCACTTCTATCAAAAAAAAAAAAAAAAAAATTGCTGTAACTTGGGAAAGTAATGTGTTAGTTTAATTTAGATTTATTCATACATGTTCAACTTCTTTTTGACAGTTGTTATGTTGGTAGTGGAGAGGCAGATATTGGCAGTTACCTAGGCATATAGTTGGCAAGAGAGCAGTCACGTTCTGGATGTGGGTGAATGTACCCAGTTACCAGATGCTTTAAGCAGATGGCCAGAACTAAAGATGAGTGAGACCAGTTTTGGCTTGATTTTCTAGAAAGCTCCCATACTGGTTCTGGAGGTCTATAGTACACTTGACTAGCAAAAAAGCCTAGCCAAACATATTTCTTTTTTTTTTTTTTTTTTTTTTTTTTTTTTTTTTTTTTTGTGTGTGTGACTCTTAAAATGTAAACATTAAATATGCCTAAAATATAGAAACTGGTGTGCTTAGGTAGTTGTAATAAAGACAGGGAATGATAGTGGCTGTACTTACCATGTAATAGTTTAATTGGGAATTTATTGATTTATCTTTTTTTTTTTTTGATTTATCATGGGAAAAAGGTCACTGTAATAACATCAGCATAATAGATAGTAAATGTGATCATTTTAGGAGTTACAATTGTTATTCTGTATTTTTTCAGTAACAAATATTTAGGCTTGAAAGACCTAAATTAATTTAAATCATCAGTCTTTATTGGAACTCCTAATATTTAGTGAATTCACCTTTTAGTTTTCAGTGTATTTATAATTTATTTTGATAAGTGGTCAAGGCAAGGCAAATACCCTTATAATAATATAAAGAATTATAATTTCCAGTGTGCATTCTATTGATTATCAACAATAATAACCTAAAGACATAAAAGGGCTTAATGAATGGCGTTATATCAGGAACAATCTTGTGCAATCCCCACCAGTACTTGATGTATACTTATACTATGTGAAACATGGGACATCCATGAAGGGAAAATATTTATTGCTTGCCATTATATATAGTAAACAAATTCCTTACTAAAAACCAGAAATTATTTCTTTTTGATGTGTCAATAGTGGATGAGATAATATTTTCTATGTCATGACATCTTCCTACCAAAATGGGCTGAATTGCTTTAACTTTACAATTGTGAATACACTGGGTGATTACTTTCATTCTGACCCACCTGGGGGGTCAGGTTCAGAATGTATTGCTCAACAGAAATGGATAATCTTGCTCGAGGCAGTGTACAGAAATGGACTGATGAAAAAAAAACAGCTTCAGGATGCAAAAACTGATAATGCATAAAACCAGAATATTATTGTAAAGATTAAGAAAGAAAAGACTATTTTCTTCTGCCTTAATAATAGAGTGATTTATGCATACACATAAACTGCCAACTCATAAAGAGACTGTCATTTATGATTGCAGAAAGTATTTTGATTTGTATTTAGTTTTAATTACAGTTTTTGCTCATCTGAGTATCTCATTAATAACATTACATTTTAAGGTCTTTAATATGATTTAGAAAACTAACATTATCTTCAGACCTGATAATATTGCTTATTGTACTTTTATGACCCCTTCATCAGTTCTAATACACAGAATAGGATTATCACAGTTCATTTCTTATTCCCCAGAAGTGAATGTAAAAGAAACAGGATAAATGCAATATTAATAAAGAGCAACACTTATAGTTCAGTATAGTACCCTTCTACTGTATGTGACACTACAGCTAAATAATTGTACAGTTTCTTAAACAGTAACTGAATCCACTTTTGAGTGTTTTTCTTTTCCTGTCAAAACTGCAAATTTACTTTAAACATTGTACCTCTCCAGTATGTGTAGATTCATAACTACCTGTTTCCTGTAATTTTAGACAAATTTACTGTATTTTATCTAAAGTGAAAAATTCACCCAGTTTCTTAATACTAGCTGATTTGGCTCATTGGCATGTCACTGAACAGGTTCATTTCAATTACAAAACTTAGATGATATAGCCACATCTTGACTTTCTATATCTTAACTCTCCAGGATCTATCATCCTTTTACATCTGTTTTCTACATTTTGAATGCCAAATCTGACAACAGTGTTAAAATTAATGCTCTGATCTCCCAGCGAATTTTGACCAGTATTTAGTGTTCAGGTATTCAGGTCAGTCAACCAGATTGTGATCACTGTACTTGAAACTTGAGCTAGATTTTCCTTGACAAGCCTAATTTATCTTGCTTTTTGTTGTAATATACCTACTTATGATTCAAAGAGTAGGCATAGACATATCTGCTGTAGGTGCCTGTGTAAAAAGACACATAGGAATGGTAC